>CM067300.1:8006680-8634180 GCA_034231615.1 Meghimatium bilineatum
ATTTGTTTTGAAATCCATATATTTTTTAAAGTGCCCAAAGCGATGTTTGATGTACGCTGTGGTCGGATTTTTTTTTGAAAATTAACAAAGTTTATTATTAGGTTGGCTCTAAATTCTAAACATTGTTCAGTTATTTTTCTAAGAATTAATATATGGTCTAGCCAGGAGCGATCTGGTCTAAAGCATGTGTGTTTCTTCTCTAATAGATCTATGCTGAAAATAAAACGTTTATTCCCGTCTACCAGATCAACTATGTGCATCTAGCAGCCATAATCACAGCCGTATGATCTTAAGAACAACATTGTGTTATCAAGACACAGACACTAACAAAGGAACAAGAGAGAAGGCTTACTTCGTATGAAATCAGATGTATAAGAACAGCAGCAAACATAACAAGAAGAGATCATGTCAGAAATGAAGAGATTACAAAAACTGTTGGAACAACATCAGTGGTCAAATATATTAAAAACAGAGATTGAAATGTTTCGGTCCCTTAATGAGAATGAACCTTTATTGATCAGATGCAAGATAATACAACATAGAATGGAAACAGCAAGATATAGAGGAAGGGCCAAGAAGAAGATGAATTGGATGAGTTGCAAACATTCTGACACGTCACAATATTATTGCATATCAAGCGACCAAATGTGCAACATTCAGAAATTCCATAGTCTTTCTATTCAGCATCGACTTACAGATAAATCAATGACGATAAATCACAGTACAATTTTTTTAGTTGAATCGCCAACATTATTCGTCTCTTACGATATGCATGGCAGGTGGTAGTGTTACTATTTAGAGCTTCCCTTTCAGTGCTAAGTAACACACGCTTGACCTTATTATTATTTAAACTTCAAACTCCCGAATACAGAATTTCACTCTTGTGAAGCCGGCTCCCGAAAGGGCGTAATGATTAACAGCACTGTTTAACTTCCATGCATGTCGTAAGAGGCGACTAAAATGTTTTGGAATGGAATTACTGTCCGATCCATATAAATTCAAAGTGACCCAAAGTCATGCTGAGGTCTGATTAATCATGCCGAAAGGCGCAAATATTGCAGCGATGCTGTAAACCTTGATATAACGCATTCCTTTCTCCAGACTATGTCCTAAAAATGTGTAGGAGTTTGAGATCGAACGCTAAGGAAGAAGAAGAAGAAGTGTTAACTTTAACTATTTTATAGATTTTTAATTCTAAAATTATGTTTTTCCCAGCAACCCTCACCACAGATGCTGATCGCTGATCGTATCCTGAAAAGAATTCTAGACATCACCTACGAAACACTTCAAGATCTTGGCGCCAACAGAGAAGAGCTGGAGCTAGTTCAGAAGAAACGAAACTACATTCAAGCTTGCTACTTTCAAGCCATCTCCTGTTACTGAAGCGCATGTGCCTTGATTTCGTACGCAAGCTCACTTCTGCTCAGCAATTGATCAGATAATTATTATTCGCAGTTTTAATCAGTTTTGATATATATCTATAAAAATAAAATCAAGCTGAGTAAACCACTATTCTTTCATAGGCTATCAAGATCATTATGCCATTCTTATCGAACTTGTTCTGTCATTGTCTTGCACAACCTATCAGTTATTGTGACATGTTCCAACTATCTTCTCCGCGATAGTTTAATCTTCTTTATCTGTTTGCATATTTCAGGATAAGATTCGGCCTGCTTTAATATTAACTCGCCTCTTAATGTATGTCCTGTCATTAGCAACTCTTCTTTAAATCTCCTGCCAAAATGTTGTTTTCTTCATTCCCATCAGTTCATCCTTTAATACGATTGCAGATCTTCATTTTGTGCAAGAACTTATTACGTTCTTTGTGTTTGGTGCTCTCAATGCGGGGATACGGCAATAGTGTGTCAGGGTTAAGAAAAAAGTAAACTGTAAATAAAAAAGATGTGAAACAGGGCAAATCTAAGTATTATCAAAAATAGGCAAATTCATGTGTTACAAATAATCTCTATTTACCTGTAGAAAAACTGTCAAATACGTCATTTAAGGAGTCGAGGGAGTTTGTGAGTGGTTTGTGGGATAATGCCCTTGATGTAGCCACGTCATTTACAGAGTGAGCTTATTAATTTTTCCCTTCACAGAAAAGGACCAATTTGTTACTTGGAGTCGAACCCTGGTCCTCATTTATAGAAGATCACCGCTCTAAATTCTCGACCACGCGATATATATTTTTAAAAGATAAATTTCTGTATTGCACATAATAAGCTCATCTATCTATCTATATATATATATATATCTATAATATCTATCTATCTATCTATCTATCTATCTATCTATCTATCTATCTATCTATCTATCTATCTATCTATCTATCTATCTATCTATCTATCTATCTATCTATCTATCTATCTATCTATCTATCTATCTATCTATCTATCTATCTATCTATTTATCTATCTATCTATCTATCTGTCTGTCTGTCTGTCTATATAATCTAATTTAGTCTAATCTAATCTAATATAATCTAATTTAATCTAATCTAGTCTAGTCTAGTCTAGTCTAATCTTATCTAATCTAATCTAATCTAATCTAATCTAATTTAATCAATCCAATATAATCTAATCTATCTATTTACAATACCACAATCCGCCAATGTCGTATTGGTACCACATTGAATGCATCTACACAGCCATCCATCCATTTCTATCTGCATCGATGCATAAGAGTGAGTAAAATATTTCTTCCTGTTCAGTCCTTAATGTTGTCTTCCATGCTTTTATTTGTCTTTTCTTCACATTTGACCGCTTCCTCCAGTATTGCTTTTGACATGGAATCATATCGGTAAGCATGTTCAAACCGTTCAAGTTTCTTCTAATCGTCCAGTATTTCATTCACTTGTTATCGAAGAATCCGTTTCACGAAATAGCCTATTATCCAAAACACACTAGTGTGATTATCACACTAAATTCATTAAATAACATAGTTGCCTACACCTCAGAAAAAAACAGCGCAATAACCACTTCATATTAACAACGGGACACAAGGACAAGCGACGTTTCGGCTAAACCTTTCATCAAAATAAAAAATGACGGACAAACAACGACGAGCCTACATTGAAACACTCGTGTAATATAAGGCTAGTAACGAACCGCATAAGAAAAGTAAAAAGAGACAAGAGAGTGATATGTAAAGTACGAGATTATAGACAAGATAAAACCGTAATATAATATGTGATGACAGACGAACCCATTGATAAGTAAACAAGGAAAGAAAACAAGGAAAGGAGAAATGTACACTATTCCCAGAATTTAAAAAAAGGAAGCAATGATTAAGAAGACAAATCAATCTATGAGACAATGCTCAACAGCGAGATAAAGAATAAAATGGATAGAATTGAATTGAAAATTGCTAAAAGTTACAACTAATGTTTAACCACAAAAATAGGTAGTCAGATTGGTGCACCGTTATACTGTAGTGTTCCGTTAATTTATGGCAATTAGAAGTTAGTATAAGAAATAACTTGCAATCTCAGGTTGTTGTTTTTTTTTGGGGGGGGGGGGTTCCACACTCTTTATCTCAAACTCCCACCTAATTTCTCACAAAACAATGGTCCTACGGGACTTCAAGCCAGATCTAGTTCAGAGAACAGAAATGCTTTATGCCGCAATTGTATTTGCGGACCGACACATTCGAATTTGGCGTTGAAACTTCAGTTGCAAATCCTCATTTGGCTGCAAACATTTAGTTATTTTTTCTTCATAACTTTTTTGGTGCATTGTACAATATTCTTCCATATCCTATTTCTATTTTGATATTCTGATTAACTGTTATCTCTTAGCTCTGACTTTATCTGTTCATTTTGTATTATCTATTCCTTATTTTTAACTGTTCTTATATAAACACCTTATTGATGAATAAAAAGCCAGTAACAGTCCAGCGATAATTGTAGTGTTTTCTTTGTATCCAGACTCTCTTACATTCTCCGTTATATCCTGTACCATATTCTCTATTATATTATCTATTATATTCTCTACTGTATTCTCTATTCTCTACTATATCCTCTATTATATCCTCTATTATATTTTCTTTTGTATTATCTACTATACCCTCGATTATATCATCTATTATATCCTATATCCTCTATTAATAATTATACTATACCCTCGATTATATCATCTATTATAGTATATATTATATCCTCTATTATATCCTCTATTATATCCTCTATTATATCCTCTATTATATCTTCTAATATATCCTCTAATATATCCTCTATTATATCCTCTATTATATTCTTAATGATATCTAGCATATCCTCTATTATATCTATCCTCTATTATATATATCCTCTATTATATCCTCTATTATATCTATCCTCTATTATATCCTCTATTATATCTATCCTCTATTATATCTTCTATTATATCCTCTATTATATCTTCTATTATATCCTCTATTATATCTATCCTCTATTATATCTATCCTCTATTATATCTATCCTCTATTATATCTATCCTCTATTATATCTTCTATTATATCCTCTATTATATCTATCCTCTATTATATCTATCCTCTATTATATCTTCTATTATATCCTCTATTATATCTATCCTCTATTATATCTATCCTCTATTATATCTGTTGAATGCTATATTATATCCTATTGGATTTTAAATTAGATTCTTAAAAAGACATCACAGATGGAAAAATATAGCAAGGTGCAAAAACACAAAAACATATCTATTAAGAAGCTATATTTTTTTTAGTGGTAACATATGGTAGTGAGACATGGACAATGACATCCACAGTGGAAAACAAAATATCGGAATTTGACATTAAATTTTATAGAAAGATCCTAAGAACATCATTGACAGAAAGACGATACAACGCAGAAGTCAGCAAAGGTCTGAATATAGAAGAAGACTGGCCCATTAAAACTATAGAAAAACGCAAACTTAAATATTTAAGGCAAATAAATAGACCGTGATTTAGAAAAATTAATCATGGAGGGAAAAATTTCAGGGAAGAAAACAAGAGGCAAACGAAGACTACGAAGGACAAAGGATATCGACGACTTCTGAGCATGACAATGGAAGTGGCTGGGAAGTGGGAAGCTCCCACAGAAACGAGAGCATCACAGAGTGGCCGTGAGAAAAATGTTTTGTAAAGGAAACTTCACATAGATAGATTAGATATTTGGTTATGTGAGCTATCAGAATACTTACTCTTCACCATCTACAGGAAAGAGACGGAACTTCTATATGACTACCCAGAGTGTACCGCTGTCGGTTCAGAAAATCACTAATATATTATATTGAGTAAGAACTCAATACACTTATAAGTAATATTGTACTTGTGGGTGTGCTTCAAATGAAAACCTTAAATATAGTTTCTGTGGAACATAATCTGACGAGTCAAATACGGCGGTATTATTTATCACAATAAACACCACTGCGTTAAATAAATGTCATCTAGCGCATGTAAAGTGCTTGGATCCCTGTTTAAAAAACCCAACCTTATTGGTCCTTTTGTACACAGGGCCGTAAAAATATTGAATATTCGGTAAGAATGAGGTTTCACACAAAAACAAAAATTAACACTATATATAATTTCTCGTTTTTCGGTAATATTTAATGATATAATTAATTCCATTTACCAGTTTTTGAAGTGTGTATCTTAGTACTCATGTATCGTTCTCGTTATGATTTCTGACAGAAAGGGGGTGTGGTAGTTGTTAAACTCCATCAAGCCATGAACCATAAACCAATTGTTAAACCCCCCCCCCCTATATTATCTGCGGACGTGGTTGTGCCTCTTCATCGATATGGTGAACGGCACCCACCATTGAGGAACATCTGGGTACATCGTCGGCCCACCATTGAGGAACATCTGGGTACATCGTCGCACCCACCATTGAGGAACATCTGGGTACATCGTCGCACCCACCATTGAGGAACATCTGGGTACATCGTCGCACCCACCATTGAGGAACATCTGGGTACAATGACACATTATTCATTATGTATGATGTGGCATACTGTACCTTGATTGATGCCTAGATGTGCAGATGTCACACTCAATCGGCTGCTTTCCTGTACGATCGAGCACGCTACGCTGAACGTTGACTGATGTCTAGATGTGCGAAAATATCACTCAGCCAATCGGTGGTTTTAATGTACAATCTAGCAAGCTCAACATTGACTGATGTCTAGATGTGCGACAATGTCACTCACAGTAAATCGGTAAAATCCATGTACGAGCCTTTCGAAGGCTACAATTGTATCTGGGGGTAACTATTCCAAATGTCTGAATTGAACTTGAACAGTCCTGTCCCAGAGCTCATGCTGTTTTGAAATATTTCAAATCCCTGATCTTACAGGTATTTATAACAATATTCAATCTTCTTTTGACAATGAATCTCTATATATTTCACCCCTACAATGATAAAAAAAAAACATCGAGATAACACAAGGCTGCTTCACTTTAGTGCATATAAATAATGCGTCGGATATCTTTAAAATGTCATTATGACATAGGTTTATTCACCTGCACCAAGACATCACATGCAGGACAATTTTGACATAATTAAAAGTTACATCACATACTGGACACTTTTGTCATAATTAAAGGTTACAAGACATTACATACAGGACAATTTAGGCATAATTAAAGGTTACAAGACATCACATACAGGACACTTTTGACATAATTAAAAGTTACAAGACCTCATAACTAGGGTACTTTTGACATAATTAAAGGTTACAAGATATTACATGCAGGGCACTTTGTGAAAATTAAAGGCTGCAAGACATCACATGCATGGCACTTTTGACATAATTAATGGCTACAAGACATCACATGCAAGGTTATTTTGACAGAATAATAGCAACAGGTTACAAGACATCACATGCAGGGCACTTTTGACATAATTAGCAAAAGGTTACAAGACATCACATGCAGGGTACTTTGACAAAATTAAAGGTTAAAAGGCTTCATATGCAGGGCACTTTGACATAATTATTAGTTACAAGAGATGACATGCACCGTAATTTTGACATAATTAATGGTTAGAAGACATCACGTGCAGGGAACTTTTGGTATAATTAATGATTGCAAGACATCACATGCACGGCACTTTTGACATAATTAATGGTTACAAGACATCACATGCACGGCACTTTTGACATAATAATAACAACAGGTTACAAGACACTGATATGATTATTGTAATATATATCACACTTTTATGACTTTCATATGAAACAACCTAGTAAATATGACACAATGATAATGATTGGATAATACATTGAAACAACAGAAACGCAAATGGTGAAGTTTCAAATCTTGCAGTCTCCCTACATACACATTGCGTAACACATACTACTGAGGAACGTGAAACAAACATAGTGTATTATATGTTTGACTGGTTGCATTTATATTGTACTGTTTATTTGCGACACAACGCATTTCCAGTATCTGGAATATATCCTGCTGGAAATTTAGAATGGATCATAGTCCTGTTACAAGAGAGATTCAGCAGGAGTTTGAAAATGAATGTTGAAGAAGAAGATGCAGAAGAAGAAGTATGTTTGACTGGTGGCAATTATAGTGAATTGTGTGTTTGACTGGTAGCAATTATAGTGAATTGTGTGTTTGACTGGTGGCAATTATAGTGAATTGTATGTTTGACTGGTGGCAATTATAGTGAATTGTGTGTTTGACTGGTGACAATTATAGTGAATTGTATGTTTGACTGGTGGCAATTATAGTGACTGGTGGCAATTATAGTGAATTGTGTGTTTGACTGGTGGCAATTATAGTGAATTGTGTGTTTGACTGGTGGCAATTATAGTGAATTGTGTGTTTGACTGGTGGCAATTATAGTGAATTGTGTGTTTGACTGGTGTCAATTATAGTGAATTGTGTGTTTTACTGGTGGCAATTATAGTGAATTGTGTGTTTGACTGGTGGCAATTATAGTGAATTGTGTGTATGACTGGTGACAATTATAGTGAATTGTGTGTTTGACTGGTGACAATTATAGTGAATTGTGTGTTTGACTGGTGACAATTATAGTGAATTGTGTGTTTGACTGGTGACAATTATAGTGAATTGTGTGTTTGACTGGTGACAATTATAGTGAATTGTGTGTTTGACTGGTGGCAATTATAGTGAATTGTATGTTTGACTGGTGGCAATTATAGTGAATTGTGTGTTTGACTGGTGACAATTATAGTGAATTGTATGTTTGACTGGTGGCAATTATAGTGAATTGTGTGTTTGACTGGTGACAATTATAGTGAATTGTATGTTTGACTGGTGGCAATTATAGTGAATTGTGTATTTGACTGGTGACAATTATAGTGAATTGTGTGTTTGACTGGTGACAATTATAGTGAATTGTGTGTTTGACTGGTGGCAATTATAGTGAATTGTGTGTTTGACTGGTGACAATTATAGTGAATTGTGTGTTTGACTGGTGGCAATTATAGTGAATTGTGTGTTTGACTGGTGGCAATTATAGTGAATTGTGTGTTTGACTGGTGGCAATTATAGTGAATTGTGTGTTTGACTGGTGACAATTATAGTGAATTGTATGTTTGACTGGTGGCAATTATAGTGAATTGTGTATTTGACTGGTGACAATTATAGTGAATTGTGTGTTTGACTGGAGACAATTATAGTGAATTGTGTGTTTGACTGGTGGCAATTATAGTGAATTGTGTGTTTGACTGGTGACAATTATAGTGAATTGTGTGTTTGACTGGTGGCAATTATAGTGAATTGTGTGTTTGACTGGTGGCAATTATAGTGAATTGTGTGTTTGACTGGTGGCAATTATAGTGAATTGTGTGTTTGACTGGTGACATTTATAGTGAATTGTGTGTTTGACCGGTGACATTTATAGTGAATTGTGTGTTTGACTAGTGGCAATTATAGTGAATTGTATGTTTGACTGGTGACAATTATAGTGAATTGTGTGTTTGACTGGTGACAATTATAGTGAATTGTGTGTTTGACTGGTGACAATTATAGTGAATTGTGTGTTTGACTGGTGGCAATTATAGTGAATTGTGTGTTTGACTGGTGGCAATTATAGTGAATTGTGTGTTTGACTGGTGACAATTATCGTGAATTGTGTGTTTGGTGACAATTATAGTGAATTGTGTGTTTGACTGGTGACAATTATAGTGAATTGTGTGTTTGACTGGTGGCAATTATAGTGAATTGTGTGTTTGACTGGTGACAATTATAGTGAATTGTGTGTTTGACTGCTGGCAATTATAGTGAATTGTGTGTTTGACTGGTGGCAATTATAGTGAATTGTGTGTTTGACTGGTGGAAATTATAGTGAATTGTGTGTTTGACTGGTGGCAATTATAGTGAATTGTGTGTTTGACTGGCGGCAATTATAGTGAATTGTGTATTTGACTGGTGGCAATTATAGTGAATTGTGTGTTTGACTGGTGACAATTATAGTGAATTGTGTGTTTGACTGGTGACAATTATAGTGAATTGTGTGTTTGACTGGTGACAATTATAGTGAATTGTGTGTTTGACAGTTCGCAATTATAGTGAATTGTGTGTTTGACAGTTCGCAATTATAGTGAATTGTGTATTTGACTGGTGGCAATTATAGTGAATTGTGTGTTTGACTGGTGACAATTATAGTGAATTGTGTGTTTGACAGTTCGCAATTATAGTGAATTGTGTGTTTGACAGTTCGCAATTATAGTGAATTGTGTATTTGACTGGCGGCAATTATAGTGAATTGTGTATTTGACTGGTGGCATTTATAGTGAATTGTGTGTTTGACTGGTGACAATTATAGTGAATTGTGTGTTTGACTGGTGGCAATTATAGTGAATTGTGTGTTTGACTGGCGGCAATTATAGTAAATTGTGTATTTGACTGGTGGCAATTATAGTGAATTGTGTGTTTGACTGGTGACAATTATAGTGAATTGTGTGTTTGACTGGTGACAATTATAGTGAATTGTGTGTTTGACTGGTGACAATTATAGTGAATTGTGTGTTTGACAGTTCGCAATTATAGTGAATTGTGTGTTTGACAGTTCGCAATTATAGTGAATTGTGTATTTGACTGGTGGCAATTATAGTGAATTGTGTGTTTGACTGGTGACAATTATAGTGAATTGTGTGTTTGACAGTTCGCAATTATAGTGAATTGTGTGTTTGACAGTTCGCAATTATAGTGAATTGTGTATTTGACTGGCGGCAATTATAGTGAATTGTGTATTTGACTGGTGGCATTTATAGTGAATTGTGTGTTTGACTGGTGACAATTATAGTGAATTGTGTGTTTGACTGGTGACAATTATAGTGAATTGTGTGTTTGGTGGCAATTATAGTGAATTGTGTGTTTGACTGGTGACAATTATAGAGAATTGTGTGTTTGACTGGTGGCAATTATAGTGAATTGTGTGTTTGACTGGTGGCAATTATAGTGAATTGTGTGTTTGACTGGTGGCAATTATAGTGAATTGTGTGTTTGACTGGTGGCAATTATAGTGAATTGTGTGTTTGACTGGTGACAATTATAGTGAATTGTGTGTTTGACTGGTGACAATTATAGTGAATTGTGTGTTTGACTGGTGGTAATTATAGTGAATTGTGTGTTGACTGGTGACAATTATAGTGAATTGTGTGTTTGACTGGTGACAATTATAGTGAATTGTGTGTTTGACTGGTGGCAATTATAGTGAATTGTGTGCTAGTATGAAAGCTATGATAACTACGTATTCCAGGCGTCATGGATTTCAATTCTCCAGTGAGACGTTTCTCGTTTCTTCTCTACAGCATTGCACAATATTGAAAGGTGGAGAATTATGTGAATTAAATAAATATCTGGAGAAACCACACAATTGTACAAACGGATACTGAAACTCTACTACCTGTAATTCATAGAGCTCGAATCAAACATCAAATCTTATGCGTTTCTTCTTAACGTCCTGCATATTAGCAGCATGTAATCATGAAAACGGAACGGGTTGTGCAGCAGTATGTAATCATGAACACGGAACGGGTTGTATCAACTTTTTACAGCTTAGATGCGATATCTGCTTAAAGCACTGCATATTATCAGTATGTAATCATGAAACATCGAAATTCAACAAATTAAAGAAACTATTTAAAATACAAAAAGAATACACTCCAAGTGAACTTGAAAACAAAGTAAGTAACATTTTCAATAACTGTGCAAAAAATATGCTACATAAAATGAGCATGAAGAAGAATGAGTACATATCAAAAGAAACTATGAACATGATTCAAGAGAGAAAACAAATTAAAAATAATAAAACAGAGCAAATTATAGAAATATGTCAAAAGATATTCAAAGAAGGCAAGACGAGAAAAACTTCATAAACAAAATATGCCTTGAAATAGAAGGGCAGAAAAACCAAGGTAACAGTAAATGATGTTAGAAAATGTACGACACCTAAGAGGCCACAAACTTCAATCATCATTAAAAGTGCTGAAAAATAAACAAGGAAACATAATAACCGAAGGGAAAGATATCTTACATTGATCGAAGGAATACTGCATTGCGATGTACAATGACCCAAGTAAAACACACACAAAATGAATATAAAAAAAAAAGAGCTGGAACCTAAACTGGAAGAAGTAAGATACGCAATATAATGTTTAAAGACAGGAAAATCCCCAGGCAACGATGGTTTTAAAAAAGAAATGATACACGCAGGGGCGAGACCGGAATCAAGTTTTACCACATTCGATGTTGCAAAATATGGGAAGCGGCACATGACCGGAGGAATTCAAAAATAAAATCATTATACATATTCCTATCCAAAAAATACGAACTTCAGATTTGCTCAGATTACCAAACTAGTCAAGCAAGTGAAATAATACTAAACATCATAATGCAAAGAATCAAACACAAATTAGAGATGGAGATAAATGAAACACATGCCGGTTTCAGATCGGGCAAAGGAACAAGAGATCACATTCTGAACATGAGGCTTATTATAGAAAAATGTAGGGAATTCTCAACTGACCTGCACAGGTACCATGCCGACTGGCGTAGGCGATAATGGCTCTCCCCAACTTTCTGTCTCCTGCATTATGTATCAAGATCGTTGCGATTTTCCTGCCGTGCCAGGTTGTCAAACTGTCTAATGTCTCTGTTGCCTTTAATCTTGCCTGTTGTGACTATGTTCTCCAAACCTCCCTGTCTCAGGAAGTGGCCAAAAAATGAAGATTGTCTTTTTCTTATATTATTGATTAAGGTCCGTTTCGCATTTGACTCTTTCAACACCTCCACATTAGTTTTTTTCTGGCAGTCCATGTTATTTTCAGCATTCTTCTATAGAACCACATCTCTATTGTCTCTAATTTCCCACTTTCCAGTTTGTTTATTGTCCAAGACTCGCATCCATATGTTATTATAGGAGTTATATAGCACTGCAGAAATATCTTTCTCACCTCTAATGACAAGATCATATTACACAATATATTTGTCATTTTTCTGAATGTTGTTTTTGCCTGCCCTATTCTGCTTCTTATTTCTGTGAACTTCTTCCATCTTCTGTAATCGGATTTATGGTTAGTCTCTCCCCCCCCCCCTTCCAAAGAGACATTCCGGTGTGGCAGTTTCCCAGGAGCATAATGTCCTGTCTGGATTGCATATATCTCTGGGACAACTAGTTTCTTATTCTTCCGTCAGATCTGTTGACACATCTGCAGTTGCGGCATATCTAGCATTGCCCACCACCTAGGAGTCTGCCACACACGGACAAAGATGCAATGTCTACTGACCTACGTCTTGCCGTCCTCCATAAGGATCATTTGATAGGTAAAAAGAAAGTCAGAAATTGAAACATGCATTGACTATGATAATTATTTCACAAGTAATAGGTTGTTATCCTATTTCACAGGTAACAGGTTATTATCCTAATTCACAGGTAACATGTTCTTATCCTATTCCGCAAGGTTTTTTTAGTCGGCTCCTACAACATGCCTGGCTTAGAAGACATTTCGCATATTCGGTGCACCCTGAACTAGAAGTATAGGCCCAGGTTGCCAGACCTGTGATACTTATAGGACAGGTACTTTTAGGAGAATACATATAGGAAAATACATATAGGAAAATACATTTGGGAAATACATATAGGAAATTCATATAGGAAAATACATATAGGAAATACATGCAGGAAAATACATATATGATAATACATATTCATACGCATAGGTACATGATGTATGCACTACAACCAACTTTCTACAGTAGATATTATTTGACGAACTTTCAAAATGAAAAGATAAGCAGACCACTACAGAGTTATAAAAACGTATGCAAGGCCTGAATGCAAGACATTTATATTATTACAATTGCTGGGGAAATGTGGCTGAAGACTGATGTACATGAAAGTCTACAATGCTACAATGTGCAGAAGCTGTTGAAACAGTTCTAAGGGACAAATTTCAACATAAACGACAAACATGTAAAACAAAGGTCATTGTATATGTGCAGGACTGATTCATTCTACAACAACCTTCACCTAAACACTTGAGCGTACTCAACAAACTGTATATTGTTATTGTTGTTGTCGATATTAAACTGCCGAATAGTAGTTCCGATTCTTCTTCTGCGTTCGCTCTCATGTAACCACAACGAATATTTCGTGTGATATCCGCCGGGGAGCGTGAAGTACGCTGTGCTGCAAGTTCCACAGTAGAACTGTGATTATTTGCACCCCGGTTGGCCACTTGTGGTCAGGACGTCTGAGGTCCAGCACATCCGTTTTCGTCATTCCTTTATTTCGGGTTTATTCCCTAGTAGTTCCGATTAACGCTATTCTTTAAAACAATGCAGGTCGTCTGAAGTTGACTTAGTGATCCATGCAATCAGTTAGATGTTCATAAATTAAAATACGACAACAATTAGGAATGAGGGGATGAGTACTGGAAAATCCTGACAGTTGTTGACAATGCAAGGGAGAAGACTGCTAACAAATGTTGACGTCAATAATTATGTTCTTTTAATTACATGAATTAAATTATGTGAATTGTAAACACTTTCTATAAATGTGAAACGTAACGCATATAGTTCGTCTTTTTCCTATTAAAAAATTGTTTCTAGGAAAGGGGGTGGGGTCCTGGGGGAGGAGGTGAAGTAAAACATTTTGGCATAATTGAGAAGGGGATCGCTCAATACTTGTTATTTTTTGACAAAAGAAGGAGTGGGTAAAATTTGACAAAGAAGGAATGAGTAAAATTTGACAAAGAAGGAATGAGTAAAATTTGACAAAAACTGTTAACGAAAATTATGGATTACACAGTTATATAACTTGATGACGTTTGGTGTTTGTAAAAGTGTTTTCTTTGCAGTTGAGATGAAATGGCTGTCAATAAGGAGGTGCTCGACTGCTTCGTTGGGATGAGAGTAGTATCCACATATGGGTTGTTGCTGAGGTCACTTGCGGTTTAAAATGCTATTTACTCTCATATTTCCCGTTGAAAACTGAAAGATACGTGATTAATTAATCGTGTAAAAGATGAGAGAAACGTCATATGGAAACATGCACAGACGTACATAAGATAAATCGTGTAAAAGATGAGAAACGTCATATGAATACATGCCCATAAATGCACAGACGTACATAAGATAAATTTTCCTTCATGCCTACAAGACATTCTTAAAATATTGACATTCTACTCTTTTCTACATCCACGTCCTGGATCTTTGCTGGGTTTACAGTGGAGATAACGTGACATGAGATTGTTGGATTGTTAGATTGCCCCGAATTTTAATAGCACAGAACTCATTTTAAAAATGCATCTTACATCTAAAAGCTACTATAATACACATGAAACAGTGTGCTAATCATAATTCATTATTGGGCGGAAAGTTGTTGTATGTGTCTGAAAGATATCCTAATGCCTGGTCCTTAAACTGGTTCCTCTAAAGGGGGTCCACGAAAATTTCATTTACATTTATAATATAAAGATAAGTGAAATTATATTGTTTTATTATCAACAAATGTTTATTATCGTATAAATGTCCAGTGGAAATATATGGTTGTGAGACGTGCACAATGACATCTGCAATGGAAAATAAAATACCAACATTTGAATTGAAATGTTATAGAACAGTCCTAAGAATATCATGGATAGAAAGACGAACCAACTCAGGCATCCGCAAAGTCATGAACATCGAAGAAGACTGGTTCCTAAAAACTATTTTAAAACAACGCAAGCTAACATGTTTCGGGCATTTAAAAAGATACAGTGGTTTAGAAAGAATAATCATGGATGGAAAAGTTCCAGAAAAGAGAGCAAGATGCAGACCAAAGCTGCGATGGAAACATGACACCGAAGACCTTTTGAACATGACACTATAACAAATTTGGCTGCGTGCATAGAAACGAGAGACTTACAGAATGGCAGTGATGACAATGTTTTGTAAAGGACACGTCACCATGATATATATATCAACACAATATCAGTACATTTTCAAATGCGAACATTATTATTTTTTGAGCTTCAGAAAAACAATATTTAACAGGGTTTGCGACAAAAGAAAGTTTACAAACAGCTATTCAAGTGTATTGTGGGAAGTGGAACTCTTTCGTTCGCCTGAAATGTACCGACATATACAGGTTTTGTATCTTCTATAAGCTTGGCTATATTTAGTATATCACAAAGAGATCAGTAGAGTTTGTTTGTTTGTTTGTTGTTGTTTTTTTTGCAGTGTTGTTTTTCTGTGCAAGTGTATCTTCTCAGCATTTCATATTGGTGACACTTTTTTCAATTTATGCACTACAATCTGAACATTAAAATGGGTACCAGATTGCAAGAAAAGAAAAAGGAAGACCAGGAGAGACTCTTCGCAGAACAGCCAACAGAGAGGGTATGACTATGGGTCTCAGCAACATGCAAGAATTACAAGACAACATCATACCACGCAAACTGGAGAGCCCTAGTTTCTACCCTATACACAGTATCTGGCGCTAAAGGAACATAGAATCTGAAGTGCGTGGCAACAAGTACAAGGGGCAGTGTTGCCAATCCTTAAATGTATATATGATTTGGCTATTGAGTCGGCTGGGTCATTTACTGAAGTACAGAGTGACACATTATTCTGGTATGTTCATAAATTGGTAGTCAACTTGTGATGGCGGCTTTCTGAATGCTTCGATCATTTGTATCCTCTCATGGTAATTTCCTCAGCAGCCTAGTCATTATCTAAACCATGACCGGACTCAGAAAAGATCTGTGTCTTGACATGACTTGAAAGACATGACTTGAAATACTAAGTTTTGATTATTTTCGTTGGTCGGTCTTGGTTTGTTTTTTTGTAAATTTGTTTAATGCGACTCCAAGTATATACATAATGACCAAAGAAAATCACGACAATAATGAAACACGTAGCGAATGAGGGTTTGTTTACTTTCTGTGCAGATGTCGTTACTGCCGATGATATCGGCTAGCCGAAACTCTTTCTCGTTTTCAGTCTGCAGTGCGATGGTATCCACTGCATAGCTGCTTTGTACTGATTACGTAGTTCGATTACTAGCAGTTGCAGGTCTGGCAGTTTTCCGGACTGGAGCACTTTTGTGCTACTCTGGCAGTAAAACAATTCTAAATTCCTGTTGACTAGTGAAACTGTTCTAATTATCATGTCACAATACACTAACGACTGGAAGTGCTCACACATATTGTATTGTTCGACGTGAGCCGAAGCCACGTCATTGTTGGTGATGTATGGACACATTGTTGGTGATGCATGGAGACATTGTTGCTGATGTATGAAAACAAAAAGAAAAAAAAACATTAATTTTATTCCTGTTGAAACTTATGGACAAAAAAATATATAATTTTCTTACAAATTAATTCACTTTTTCCCGTGTTTTGCTTCTTTTCTGTGAAGCTTTGTTTTCGTGTGAAAAGAGACGAACAATCAGAAACTTCCATTATGCTTACGCTAACAGCCATTACAAATAATAGATTTACCGAATTGAACTTTAAAACACTTCTAACTCACTTATTTCTAAAAAGTTCAAAGCTGTGTCTACAGAAGCAGAAGTACAACTGATGTTTTACGCGTAATTGTTCATATTATTTAGTCAGGTTTATAAACAACAATAACATACAATTACTTAAACATATACGAGACCAGACAGGACTTATTTTTTATCTGAATATGTCATTCCTGACATAATTAATTTACGGTTTTTCTATAATAGCTGTGCAAATTTTAAAATGTGGGCATTTTAATACATACTGTCTGCATCTTATACTGTTCAAAAAAACAAAAAAAAAGAAACGCAACTTTTTTGGAGTTACTTTTATAAAAGATATTCGCTGATTGGACATCATTGAACCTATCGACTGTGTCCATCCGCCTGGTCATTAACTTCTCGTTGTTACTTGAATTGTACTCATCGCATGGATTGTGAGGTTATGAATGAGAGGTCAAGGTTAAAGCCACATTTTCGGCAATAACTCTTGACAGGTCATGGGAATCCCATGAAACTTACTGAACTTAAAACTATTTTGCCATATTATTGAATGCCTATGCAAGATTGACCTTTTTCGAATACATTCAGTTGAAAATTCAATGCGCAAGTATGGCTCATCTCACTACAGAACAACGATACATCATCGTTGGACTCTTACAGACTGGATAATCACAAAGTCTAGTGGCCATACAATTTAATTTGATTAGAAGCACCATTAGTCTCCTTTGGAGACGATTTCAACAAACTAGCTCAGTGGCAGGCGGATCGCGCAGTGGAAGACGCAGAGTTACAATTCTTGCCAAAGACCGCTTCATGGGGTTGCGTCACCTCAGGAATTGATTTGCATATGCGTCCTCCGTAGTCCACTTAATGCCGGACGCTCGTCAAATTTCAGATCAAACAGAAACATGCTGGACGCTAGTCTTTGGGCTAGAATATCCTGGAGATGTCCTGTTCTTACGGACCGGCATTGCCAGAACCGACTGCAGTGGGCGAATCAACATCTTCAGTGGACCGTTGGGAATGACTGGAGATGGGTTTGGTTTAGTGATGAATCATTTTTGTACCCCAGTGACATGAAAGACGGAGAAGAGTTTACCGCAGATTCGGTGAGCACTTCGCCCATAACAGCGATGATGAGGCTCCTCAACATGGTGGTGGAGGTGTACTGATGTTTGCGGGGGGGGGGGGGGGGAGCAACGTCATGGAAAGAAGTGATCTGGTGAAAATTGAAGGACTCTTGAATGCCGAACAATACTTCGCTGAAATTGTTCGCCCTCACGTCCTTCCAATTTTGTTGCACGAGGATCGATTTTTTCGCAGGATAATGCTCGACCTCATGTGACACAACTCACCACCAAGTTGCTCACCCATAACAACGTCCATACCATTCCGTGGCCAGACAAGAAACCCCATATAACACGTATGGGATGAACTCGACCGAAGACGCCACCAGGGAGATGTAGCTCCAGCCAATCTCCGACAGGTTTCTCTTGCGCTGCGGGAAGAATGGGTAGCCATTCTACAACAATAGATCATACGGCTAATCGGATCCATGTTCCGGAGATGTCGTTCTCTGATAGAGGTCAGAGGAAACTATACATCTTACTGAAACGGAGGTCACAGTCACAAGGATTGAAAGCTCAAATCTCATTTAATCAACATCATTTCATTGTTAAAGTCTGAAAGGTTCTTCACGCCAAGTTTGAAACTTTAATTCCGTAAAAGAAAATCTTGGTACACGTTTAAAATTTGGTGTCCATTAGCACTGCAATAATGTTGCATTTCTTTTTTTTTTATAGTAAATTTTTAGTTTAGTTTTAGTTTAGTTTTTTTAAATCGATGTTGATACAATCTGGTCAAACGAGTAGGTACTCAATCTCTTCACATGTCGGAGAGCACTTTTCTAAAAATACGTTATATATTCAGGACATCGCGAACAAATCTTTTTATAGCTTACGTCAGCAACGATGAAAACATGAGATTACGAATAGTTCTGAAATTACCACACACTTGCAACGATCTGATTGAACGTCAAATTGCAACGACCTGATTGAACGTCAAATTGCAACGACCTGATTGAACGCCAAATGGAAAAACATAATAGATACAGCAGTGACCATCTTTACATTAAGTGTCAATATTTAGTCCAGTTACAAACCATTGAGGAATATGTCTTATTATCGAATCCTGTTGCAAATCATTGAGGCATATGTCTTATTATCTAGTGACATTGTCACACTTGCACGTTGTCATACATGCATAGTTGCACATTGTCACACTTGCACATTGTCACACATGCATAGTTGCACATTGTCACACTTGCACATTGTCATACATGCATAGTTGCACATTGTCATACATGCATAGTTGCACATTGTCATACATGCATAGTTGTACATTGTCACACATGCATAGTTGCACATTGTCACACTTGCACATTGTCATACATGCATAGTTGCACATTGTCACACTTGCACATTGTCATACATGCATAGTTGCACATTGTCACACTTGCACGTTGTCATACATGCATAGTTGCACATTGTCACATGCACACTATTATACTGTCACAGTTGCAGTCAAGAAAAGGCCATAGGGGCCGTCCATAAATTACGCCATCATGTTTTGACCAAATTTTGACCTCCTTTGCAACAATTGCTAAGAATTTAGGATAACCCCCCTGATTATTATTATGCAACTCGCCCCCTCCTCCTCCCCCCCCCCAACATAAAAACAACGATATTTTTTCAGCTTTGTAAAAAAAAATGTTTCAATTTCAAACTATTTAATTGATGCATAAAACATTATTGTTCACACCAACTTTTGTTAACCCTCCCCTCCCCACCACTCCACAACAACTGTAAACGTCGTGGTCCAATCTCGAATACAGTATATACCTACAATAAGAAATGTAGGCAAAATTTTATGTCATGAACAGGTTCATTCCAAGTATGTTATAGTGTGCACTGCTTTCATGTAGTCATTCCAAGTATGTTATAGTGTGCACTGCTTTCATGTAGTCATTCCAAGTATGTTATAGTGTGCACTGCTTTCATGTAGTCATTCCAAGTATGTTATAGTGTGCAGTGCTTTCAAGTAGTAATTCCAAGTATGTTATAGTGTGCACTGCTTTCATGTAGTCATTCCAAGTATGTTATAGTGTGCACTGCTTTCATGTAGTCATTCCAAGTATGTTATAGTGTGCACTGCTTTCATGTAGTCATTCCAAGTATGTTATAGTGTGCACTGCTTTCATGTATAGTCATTTCAAGTATGTTATAGTGTGCACTGCTTTCATGTAGTCATTCCAAGTATGTTATAGTGTGCACTGCTTTCATGTATAGTCATTTCAAGTATGTTATAGTGTGCACTGCTTTCATGTAGTCATTCCAAGTATGTTATAATGTGCACTGCTTTCAAGTAGTAATTCCAAGTATGTTATAGTGTGCACTGCTTTCATGTAGTCATTCCAAGTATGTTATAGTGTGCACTGCTTTCAAGTAGTAATTCCAAGTATGTTATAAAGTGCACTGCTTTCAAGTAGTAATTCCAAGTATGTTATAGTGTGCACTGCTTTCATGTAGTCATTCCAAGTATGTTATAGTGTGCACTGCTTTCATGTAGTCATTCCAAGTATGTTATAGTGTGCACTGCTTTCATGTATAGTCATTTCAAGTATGTTATAGTGTGCACTGCTTTCATGTAGTCATTCCAAGTATGTTATAGTGTGCACTGCTTTCATGTAGTCATTCCAAGTATTTTATAGTGTGCACTGCTTTCATGTAGTCATTCCAAGTATGTTATAGTGTGCACTGCTTTCATGTAGTCATTCCAAGTATGTTATAGTGTGCACTGCTTTCATGTAGTCATTCCAAGTACACCAAAAGCAGACCGTGAATTCAGAAAAAACAAAATGGCTGATTTTAATAGAGATTAAGTTATGCCACGATATAATGCCACAAATGCGCTTCGGAGGAGAAGGCATGATTGTGGACACTATGGATTGCTTCCGGGTGAATCGAACTAAGTGTCACACACTAAAAGCCCCCCCCCCCCAATCGCCTCCATGGCCATACAAAAGAGGCAGTATGCTCTCATACGTAGCGTGCAGATCGATGGATTTGGCAGAAGATCGATGTATCTACCGACAGTAAAATGCGTAGTGTTAGACCTAACGCTTGTTGAAGGTCTGTTGCAGCCAACATTCTATGCAGAGACAGCACTTGATGATGATGATATAAAGGATTGAAATGTAAGTCATGAAGTTCATCTGATGGATTCTATTGATAGTAGAATTAGAGTTCAGGATAGGTTCCTATTATTACCATTTCTTCTGTTCGATAGTTACAGTTTGCATCCTGAAATAAATAATAGCTGATTTATAATCAATTATACCGCCGAAGACGGATGCATCGGGCCATTGGCGAAAAATAAAACGACAACGCAACGCATTTCCATTTCCTGGACTACATCCTGCTGGAAATCTGGATGGACCATTGTCCTGCTACAAGAGAGATCCAGTTGGAGTTTGAGAATGAACACTGAAGAAGAAGACCTACTCCTAACACACGACCTCCCCCCTAAGCTCTATACATCTCTGTCTGATAATAGTATATACGGCAGCCATTTCGAGTAAATAGTTAATGTGTTTGCCTCTCTTGTGTAGAGGCGTGCCCTTTGAACCAAAGACTTGTGACAATATGCTCATGTGATAGGGAAATTTTAGTACCCATAGATCATTATGGTGCTTTTTGTATATGTAGTTGTTTCTTCATTTAGCTAGTACTAAAAATAATGATAGCTATCAGCCAGAACTTGACCGGTTCACATCGTGAACATAGTCAAACGTTGCGTAAATACCTGTCGACTGATGTGTGAACATTTTCACTTACCGGGTTATAGAATTTTCACTTCACACGTCTAGGATTACAGGAAAACGATACTTAATATGGTACTCATTAGCGAATAATCTGTAACGAATAAGTATGTGACGACCAGAGTACCGAGTTCAATCCCCGCCAGAGGCAACTGTGCATCTGAACCGTTCAGAAAGCAATGACATACTGATGTACGTATTTATAGTGACTAGAAAACCACAACAGTCAAAGCATGTTGGGTTGATGGCTACGTCCTGAATAGGATACATTACCAATTTTAGCAAATAATAGTAACATCCATGACTTGGAATATATCACACAGAGTAACCCATGTCGGGACGCATATTTCAGTGTAGTTAAACGCAATGTGGATTGGTTATTAGTGCTTTTTAGGCATGAGACTAGTGAATTATTGTCGAAATGAGTTGGCAGCACTGTATCTGTGGTGAAGTTCAATCATGGACTTGTGTTTACTGCAGACTTTTTAACTGAATTAATTTGGACTCCACTATGTTTTTATTATTTTGGGCTTTTTATTTGTCGCTATTTACATAGTTGGAGTCGCATGCCAGAAATAGCCAAGGCTAACCAATAGATCTCACACAAATCAGAAACTAGTTCATGTTTAAATTTTAGTAGTCTTGTATCCTATATGAGATAATGAACAGCATGGGTTTCCCAAGACATCTGATTCATCTAATAGAGGAACTTTACCAAGATCAAAAGGCTGCAGCGAAGTTAGAGGACGATATCTCAGAGTGGTTTGAGGTACAGAGTGGATAAGGCAGGGATGCACACTCTTCCCATACCTGTTCAACATCTACGCTGAAAGTATAATGAGGAATGTGAGAGAACACATACACAACGTTGACTATCACGCTTTAAACATAGGTGGATTCCTAATCCCGGAACTATACGCAGACGACACAGTACTTCTTTCAAATGATATAAAGGGATTGGAACAACTAATCAAGAGCACAAAGAAGTATAGGGAAGCATAAAACCTGTATTTAAACAAGCAAAAAACAAAAATCATGTCAACAGATATAACAACACAACAGCCAAAAATCAGAATAGACAATACCGAGATAGAATGTGTTGATAAATTTGAATACTTAGGAGCAAACATCAACGGTGCAGGAGACTGCATGTCAGAAATAAGGAAGAGATTGGCAATGGCATATTGCAAAATAGCGCGGTTGAAAAACATGGAAAAACAATAAAATAGAAACGAAAGTGCTAATGTTACGAACTTTTATTTTTCCGGTTGCAACATCTTGATTCTTGATTAGAAACTGGCTTCACAGCACGCGGGGCATTCCAATAAGTGCTCCGCCCTCCGCTCCAGCCGCCATCCCAGTGTATGTAGACTCACAGTTCCGGTCAGGTGTTGATTGTGTGATCTTCGGGACTTTCCAAAAACATTTACTTTTCCTCCCCTCACCTCTGAATACTCCCATTTCTAACATTCTCTGTATGTGTACGTTCTCAACCTCATTGACATCATCTGCATCTCGAAATGAATTTATTACTGCCTTTATTAAACCTGCTTTATCTCTTCTCAGCAATGTGCCGTCTATCGCCGCATTGCCTGCCAGTAAGTCGACTCTCTCGTTTCCTCTGACCCCAGCATGACCAGGGCAGAATATCCATGTAATGCTGTGGACAACTGAGATGTTCAATAAGTCCCACCATTCTTTTCTTAGCATTAACTTTTCTATCTTGCGCAACATGCTTTGAGAGCCTGTGAGTATTACCGCGTGTGTTCATGTATCAGTTATCAACCAATTAAGAGCTGCTGTAACTCCCTCTATCTCCATCCTCATGCTCGATGTGACAGTAGAATATGCTAAAGATTTCTCAACCAACTTCACGCCACTTCTGTAGGCAACAAAACCCCAACCGCTTTTATTTGTGTTTCTGCTAACAGATCCATCTGTGTATATAATTATGTCTTCTGGTTTCGAGTGTAGTTTGGCGAGTTCTTGCACTGTATACTGAGCCCTGACTGCCGTCCATTTTCGACACGCTTTATCTAGTTGTATTATTACTTTAGTCAGTGATTTCTTCTCAGTGTCTACCTCCACCCATTCACTGCCCTTTCCTATTTCTTCCAATTCACATCCTATTCGCAGTGTGTCTTCAGCCTCTGCCATCCATGATCTGACACGCTCAATACGTTTTCCCTTTGACTCATCTAGACGGTGGTGTAATGGGTGGTGGTTGTATTCTGTCACTTTAAGGTACGACTTAACTTGTGCTACCTGATGTCGCACTCTAATGCTGGGGAGATCAAGCAGAAATCTCATAGCAGAGATGGGTGTATCTCTAGTACACCCCAGTACCGCTCTCATTGCCTCATTTTGAACTTTTTCCAATCTATCGACTTGTGTCTGTGACAAAGTTAGTAGGCCGAGGCCATAATCTATTACAGATAGCACCACCACTTGCAGGAGCAGAAAAAGTACCCATTGCTGCATGTCGAAGGTCGCCATAACCTTGATAACACTGATCCCTCTTCTAGCCTTCTGAACACTATTTGTGATGTGCTTGTTGAATGAGAGACTTCTATCAAAGATTATCCCAAGATATTTAAGGTCCTGTTCTCTTTCAATGAATGAGCCCATGCAACTAACAGCTGGCAGTGTGTCATTAACCAGATTATTATTTAAGGAGTACCAGACGACCTTTGCTTTCGAGGGATTGATCACAGCGCTGTATGTTCTGCACGATATCGACAATTGATCTAGTCCATTTTGTACACTGTCAGCGATATCTCTTCTGTTCCTGCCCATGTTGTATAGTAGGATATCGTCAGCGTATGTTAGAACTCTACAATTTCTGGGAGTTTGCAATTGAGCAATTCTCAATGTATACACATTAAACAGTACTGGGGACAGAGGAGATCCTTGTGACAGGCCAAGGTTATGCTATTGTTCTGATCTCAGATGTCCAGGATCCACACCTCAGAGCGACTTTTCTACAGATTAGCACATTTGCTATCCAGCGTATGATCCAGGGGTGGATATCTTGTTCCCTTAACAACATACGGCTCTGAAACATGGACCCTAAGTAAAACAGCGGCAAAGAAGATCAACGCCTTTGAGCTGAAATGCTACAGAAAGATACTTAGAATATCATGGTAGGATAAAATCAGAAACTCAGATATTATAAAAACATTGAAGATTCCAGAGTGTTGGTTACTAAACACAATAACAAAAAGAAAACTACTCCTGTTTGATCATATAAAGGGATAAAACTGTTTAGAAAAACAAATAATGGAGGGAAGACTACCTGGGTGGAGGAGTAAGGGCAGACCAAGAAGACGATGGACTGACGACATCAAAGATAACATGAATACATCGCTTGAAAATTCAAGCCGCATCGCCAAAGACAGAGAGAGAGGTTCAGAGAGTTTTATGGGAAGACAACGTTCTGGAAGGAAAACGTCACATGACAAATGTATCCTATATTAACTCTTCGGTCACGGTTGAATATAGGCATACAATTGAAATATAGAAAACGCATTCGTTTCTCTTTTGACCTTTGCCCTTTTCTAATATATATTATTTCATTTCTTTCGCAACAAACAAAGATTCCTCATTGTGATGATTGGATCACCAGAACCACGACCTTCACAATTTATTTGATGGTTTAAAAGTAAAAGCTCTGATATAAACTAAATTAGACGAACTTTCGTCTGTTGAAGAAAGCGTACCTAGCAATAAACGGTAACTTAAAAAAGGAGAGTTCCACAAGAAGAGAAGTCTGCTACACCGCTACGTGAGTCGGCATTTCTCAATTTGTAAAATCTGTTTAAATCTTAAAATCACGATGTCCAATATAAATTTATAACAAATTGATAATGTCAACAAATAAATACTAGCTGATGGTGGTTTTTTTTTCAAATGCACCAATGGTTACGAAATATCAGTCATAACGTGATAAATGATTACTGATAACGAAGGGCATGTTATGAATCAGGACTAGGCCTATTTTATATTTATAATTAAGTTTGGTTACTTTTAATAAAAGTTTTATGGCTACTATGACTTACTAAGTATATGCCTAAGTAGAACTAGGGTTGTGATACTTTCATTTATGACTAGGCCAAACGGTTGTAATAACACATAATGGATTATTCTTTTATTAACTTTAATTTATCAAAAATATATCAGTTGCAATAATAATTATATAATTACAATTATAACAGCCAAATTATTCTAGTTTAACGGCTTAACTAGTCTAGTCTATAATTCATAATATTTCATTTATTAGGAGTTCTATGCAAATAGCTTAATTTATTGGCTCTACTGCTACAATTAAATTGATTCCTATGCCTATAGCTAAAACAAAAATGCACGTCATCAAACTATTTTACATAGTCAATAAAGCAGCATCTGATAAATCATAAAATGTCTATCTTTAAACATGTCCCTTATTTGTCATGCTGCGCCAAGGGTACAAGAGTTCTCTGGAGATTGCCTTCTTGTGTGCTGTTTGTAAGCTTGTTCCTGTGGCTTCTTTGATTTCTGTGATTCATCTTGTATATGGTCTGCCTCTGGAATCATAGCATGATGTGTAGGCCTATGTCATTGCCATTTGTGGCATGCTATCTGTTGGTAGTCTGGAAGTGTAAAAACCACTTGATCTGTTGTATTTTTATGTGTTCCAATACTGGCATTTTGTTTTGGTTATCTGTCTGATATCATAAAATATGCTCATCATCATCATCAAGTGCCGTCTCCACAACGAAGGTTGGCTGCAGCGTATCTACAACATCTCCTGTCTCTTGTGTTGGTGGTGCACTCTGCTAGACTGTAACCTGTTCATCGTGTGATGTTACTCTCCCGAAATGGGAGAGTATGCTACATATATACTAGCATAATACAATATAAAATATTGTATTAATATATAATATAAAAATAGCATAAAATATGTTAGCATAATACAAATCATATCAAACTAGCCCATTTATGTTCATTCTTATTTGTTTCATTTCGTTCTAATTTCCCATGTTTTTAATGAATGTCTCTATGATAATACATGAGGTAGGACTACACAACTTCATCACAACCTTGAATTTTTCTGTTGTTAAATGTCTGCAGTCTAGTCCATTTGTGGTTAGACCATTATTGGTGCAGTTTTTTTTCCTCCTGTATTTTTCTTGATAAAAGACTTTATGGTTGAGATGTTGATTTAGTCATATAATCTGTTTGTTCACTGTAAAACTGAACTACCTTGTGTATTGCATAAGAACTATATAGAGGTCTATATATAAATTCAGTATTTTACCAGTTCCACTGAATGGTGGATGTCTGTAGCAATATCACTAAGAGGCCAGTTTGTGCATCACAACCTGTTTATCAGCATTGCTTGAACAGCACACTGACCATTTTTGGTCACCTATTTGAATAAATAAAGATCAGGCGAATAAAATTCTTTGGACACATTAAAAGACATGACACCCTATTGAAGACCTTACTTGAGGGTAAAGTCAAAGGGAAGCGAGCAAGAGGTAGGCAGAGATACAAGTGGGAGAGTAACATTCCACGATGGACAGGTTACAGTCTAGCAGAGTGCACCACCAAGACAAGAGACAGGAGATGTTGGAGATACGTTGCAGCCAACCTTCGTTGCGGAGACGGCACTTGATGATGATGATTTGAATTGCATCCATGTTCATCTCTTACCTGGCCTTTCTCACCACCACGTAGATCATTATAGACTTTATCACAAACACCTATAATATAATCAATTATTGAAAAAAATGTTGATTCTTCATTTCTTGATCTCTCACAAAAATAGCAATCATTTCCTATTTTAATTTCTGAAGCGAAGGAACCTTGTTCAGCATCCAGAAACAGTTGAAGTAGCCTTATCCAGCATATGTAATATTGATTGAAACAAAATCTTGAGAATGGTTTACCTCGACTACAATGCTACCACGCCGTTAGATCCAGAAGTTGTTCAGGTGATCACTGAAACATTGACCTGTGCTTGGGGTAACCCGTCAAGTTCATATGAGACGGGTAAGTTGAAGAAATTGAATCAATGTGAAAAAATAGTAATAGAGTATGACAGTTGGTAAAGGTAGGTCACTAGCCAGATACTTGCCGTTGAGGATGAAAATAGTTCTTCATGAACTAAGCCGCAGCAACTATAAGGTATAGTGCCAGTTCCTTTCATTATATCTTTACCTCCCCTAACTCATGTGTCAGGTGCCCATTTATAGCTGGGTCAACTATAGGGCAATTATGTATAACAAGAAATCACAACCAAGACAATTTTTTTTGTCCGGGCGTGGTTTCAGACTTGACAAGCTGTAACCAAGCTCACTATCAACTAGGCTACCGCAAGATAACAAAGAAAAGTCAGTTTAGTGGCAATATGGTTAGTGGGTCAGCTCACAAATACAACTTGGTTCAATCTGATAAAAAGCCACTCATTTACATTATGCTGGTGTTACAATTGGATGTATTACTGTCACATAATAAAAAATTTCCAAAAAACAACACAGAACTGTAAGCTACCATACAGTGAGAGATTTACTGAAGTAGAGATCTGAGCACCTATATACTTGTTCTGCGTGCAGTGGTGATAATCAACTCAACATAACTAAACCTAAAACATAAATAGCTTTCACTGTTGAAGACTTAGGGCACACGTGACTGGAAGCGCTGTAATTGCGCACCAAATGCAAAAGGTGTTACCGAATCGCATCCTTTGCAAGTGACCTTGAGCAGCTGATTTCTTATACTGGCAAAGGATGTGGTTCCATTGCATTTGAGCCAGTGACAAGATTATGGATTTAATTGTGTATTATATAGTCAGTTCCAGAGAATGATCTCTATATAGAGGGTAAATGGTTTCCAAGAAGGTAGTCATTAAAATAGGAACTTCTAGTTGCAGCAGAGTGGCGACACAGACACAATTGTGTTGCCATTAAAATGCACCTGTCGTATTCGTTAACAAAAAGAAAATCTGTTGGAAGTCACCTGAATGACAAGTCTCATTCAAGTTTCATCACATACATAACCACATAAGTTAGAAAATGTTGGCCCATGTGGTAGGTAACTCAAAATAGGGTGTCTATACAACACAATGAAATCTATGCATGAAATGGTAGGAATTCACAATAGCAATATCATTGTGGAGTGCAGCAAAATAACAAATAATGGCCTAAAATAAGCCAATCTATACATGACCAATATTGGGCTAGATGTATAGTAGGTGATCACAAAAGAAACAGAAGAATACGACATCTCCAGAAATTTTATTAAATAAACAAATGTACTTCATATGATGATGATCCCTTTCAACCCTGGGCATGAATCCAATTTGGTTAAATCAGAATGTAAATCATTAAAAATAATGAATAGTATGGTTCAGGTAATACTACCACCATACTCAAGCCCATAGATAACGGAGAGTTTATAGTGTTAAAAGCTTCTAGTAAAATAGAATATGATATTTAGGATTAGGAAACATAAGGTAGATGTTACCCCCCCCCCCCCCAGTTGCCCCAACCTATAGCCATTTCCAAAATAATATAATAAAATCCCATAGTATTGAAAGTGTGTAGTTTTCTTGTGGTACAGGACCAATAGATGGGACAACATTCTAACTTTTTATAAAATCTGCGCCCATCAGAAATTTTGTGTAATTTGTGATGTCACTGACTCCCAACTGAGTCCTAGATTTAAAATGGCTAAATAGAGGAAATTAGCAGATACTGAACATCTTCATAACCTAACCCTAACTCTCCATCCACTGATGGGTAATTGATTCTAACCCTAGTCCCTTTTCCAGAATTTTCCCACGCATACAACCATCCTAAATAAATTTCAAAATAAATAAATAACCAAGGGAAATAATCATTGAACAAAAAAAACCATGCCTTTTATTTCATTTGCTTTTAGCAAAACATATAGTCATGTCTAATGGTATTGAACCATTTTTGTATATTTTTTTTAAAACCCCTCCTTAGCCAGTCATATCTAAGACCTTGACCAATAGCACTGCATGAGAAAAACCATCACATAAGTTCCAATGGTTGGAAATAGCTGTTTGGAGCCAGACAATCAAGAAGACAATATTACATAAAGTTCAGAAACGCTAGGAAGCACAATTTAGAGACCATAAACAGCAAATTATATACCAAGGATTATAATCCTGAAAGCTATGCTCCACCAGAAAGCTGTAAGATGTAATAGACAAAAGTAAATACTGGGGCATTAATTTCTTTTATGTTGACTTCTATCTTCTTTTGTGTACAATCTCAATCTCCTGCAGATTAGCAGGATGTAGTCCAGGGAATTAAATGTGTTGTGTCATGGTTTACAGCTTCTCTGTGATATGTGTGACTTTCAACCACATTTGATTTTAGCATGGATTCTGAGTCACTTTCACTTGGGATGACAGTCAACTCCACCCCAAAAATTTCTTCTTTCGACATTTGAATGGCAGGTGTCACTATGTTTGTTAGTACTCTACAAAGATCAGTGACCAGGTTTCTATGGAACATAAAGCTAACATAATTAAACAGAGCGAAATTCTGATAAAGACACATATTCCGACACAGCCAATGTTCTGCGCGATGAGAGCCTCCAGTCACTCGATATAGGCACTACATACTGAGGGGGGAAGGCCAGTGCGCTGCACGAAAATCGCTAGATCGGTATCCTTAGTTACAACTTTTTAAATCTCAGAGTCATAGAAGCTCAGTACAATAACATATGAAAATAAAAAGTTAGACTGTTGTCTTATGATTTGGTTGCTGATCCATATATTGAACCTTTTTTTTTTTTCTCCCACTTTCAGGCAGGCCAACAACACACTGGCGACATCTTACCATCATTTAATAGTAATTAATAGTAGTTTGTCTATTGTGGTTAGTGATAATATGTGTTCCTGTTACAGGTGTGAAAGCCAAAGGTGTAATAGCTACAGCCAGGCAACAAGTAGCTGAAATGGTTGGAGCAAAACCATCAGGTATAAACATTCTAAGTACAAATGTTAGATGAAACTTTCCATATAGACGTTTTGCTTGTTGGAAATATAATTTGACTGTTAGTTGGGTGGTTGGTTGGTTAATAGGTTGATTTTGTTGGTTTGCTAGTTGTATGTTTGGTAGGTAGGTTGGTTGGTTGATTTGATTGGTTGACTGGTAGATAGGATGATTCATTTATTGTTGGCTGGCATATTGGTAGGTTTGTTCATTTGCAGGTAAGTTGTTTGGTTAAGTTTGTTGGAAGATTAGTTTGTATGTATTTTGATTTTCTTGTTGATTTGTGTCAAACATCTTGCTGTTCAGATAAATATATAAATAGTCAGATATATATACACTGGTAAAAAGATTTAGATAAATCCATAGTGGTCAGATCTAAATAAATTATGAACATAGAAGAAAAAGATTTAGATAAATCCATAAGTGGTCAGATCTAAAAAAAATTATGAACATAGAAGAAAAAGATTTAGATAAATCCATAAGTGGTCATATCTAAAAAAAATTATAAACATAGAAGAAAAAGATTTAGATAAATCCATAAGTGGTCAGATCTAAAAAAAAATATGAACATAGAAGAAAAAGATTTAGATAAATCCATGTGGTCAGATCTAAAAAAATTATGAACATAGAAGAAGAAAAACACACAAAGAAGTAATGAAGCGCCTCACAATGAAATCTCTAAAACTAAAGACTACTTCTTGTTCGTTTGTTCTCAAACTCCTTCTAGTTAGAAGGTTGTAGTTCAGGAATCAAATAACATTATGTCAGGGTTTACAGCATGCTGTGATATCTGCACTTTTTGTACTGACACATCATACTTGGCGTTGGTGTCATTTTCACCTACAGGATTGGACAGCCAATTCTTGATTAGACACCAGCATCATGGCACACAGGACATTCCCATAAGTGCTCTGCTCTCCGTTCCAGCAGCCATACAAGAGTATGTAGACTCAAAGTCCCAGTCAGATGTTGATTGTGTGATTTTCCTTGGGAAAAACAGACATATAACCAGTGACCATCCAGACCAACAACAGGTATGCAGCAGAATAACCTACAGAAAAGGTAAACAACTTTCCGCTTTCTTGATGACGCGTACTCAAGTTATCTATGGATCTGAGTGTACATGCATGGATGAGCACAGATTGTAGTAAGACATGGAGTTATACATAGAATTCTCATATGGTACTATTGATATCATATGTAGGCCTAGAATTCTCATATGGTACTATTGATATCATATGTAGGCCTAGAATTCTCATATGGTACTATTGATATCATATGTAGGCCTAGAATTCTCATATGGTACTATTGATATCATATGTAGGCCTAGAATTCTCATATGGTGCTATTGATATCATATGTAGGCCTAGAATTCTCATATGGTACTATTGATATCATATGTAGGCCTAGAATTCTCATATGGTACTATTGATATCATATGTAGGCCTAGAATTCTCATATGGTACTATTGATATCATATGTAGGCCTAGAATTCTCATATGGTACTATTGATATCATATGTAGGCCTATACTAAAAAGGAATTTCTGCTACAACTATGACTGAAGTCATAGCTATTTGTGCAGCAGCTGAGAAACACTTAACATCTGATACCTCACACCTTATTGCAATACTTACAGATGGAAAATAAGTACTAGAAGCTATACAATTCAATGAACTACCAGAATGAAAGAGAAATTGTCCATAGTGCAACATCAGTTGAGAATGATACTGCAATGGATTCCATCTCATTGTGGAATAACAGGAAATGATCGAGTTGATCAGCTAGCCAGGAAGGGATTTAACATACAACAGCCTGATATACCAATCAACTATCAACAAAAGAAATTCATGCTAAAGGCACAGTGAAAGCCTAACTTACCTTCATGTGATGACTACCACCTACTAAACAGATAAGAACAGGTCATCATTTTTCAAGCCAGAACTGAACACAATAGACTAAGCTGTCATACGTACACACAACTAAAAATGGGTAACTCAGCAAAGTGTACATGTAGGCAAGCCAACTAGACTGCAGAGCATATCCTTGAAGAATGTGCAAACTATGATACATTAAAGTGCACAAATTTTCCTTTTGACACACCTATAAATGTTAAACTCTATGATTCAAAACAAGAAATGAAAAAAACTGTCCAATTTATACAGGAAACAACATTGTAGATATATACATTTATAAATAATCAAACTGTCTGAGGATATCTGACAAGTTGGATAGTGCAGCAGTAACAAACTTTCGGAAGATATCTGACAAGTTGGAGAGTGCCGCCGCCGCAGTAACAAAACTAAGAAGCAATAAATATGTTAATGTGATATTGTTACTAGGTAATCTAACTATCAAATAGTAAAACCAATGTAAAATAAAGAAATTAAAATTTTTAAAAGGAACAATTATATTTTCTATGATGCGGTCCAACAGGGACCTTTATCAAGAAATGAATATACATGAGAAACGAAAACACAAAATTATTTAATTATTAAAAATGCTCAGATGTAGTGTCCCCAACCCATCTTTAACATGCCCTATTCTTTGCACCCTGAACTATAAGTCTACACCCTGGATCCCACATGGGAGATTACCAGAGATCTGTGTATATGTTTTACAACTGGACAAGTCAATTGTACATCGAAACATCCGTGGTCACCTCTTATGACATACATGGAAGATCACAGTGTTATTCTGGACACGTCCTAAGCTGCTTGAAATGCACTGATGATAACCTGCAGCCATAACTCACAACACATTATTACTCTTCTTTGCTCCCCTTCTGGGTCCTGCCAACAGATAGAAAAAACCTGAGACTGATCATTCCTAACATTTAAGTAACATCTGAAAGTGAACAGATAAGAAGAATAAGAATCCCTCCTGTAGACAGATGTCAAGATTAAATGAATTATTTCATTTAAAGAGTAAAGGAATATTATTTTTCTTTCAGATATAATCTTCACATCTGGAGGCACTGAGGTAACATATACATTTTTGATTATGCTATATACCTTTCTATTCAGATCTGAACTTTTATAATTTATTCTTGCAGGGCCTTTCAGCTGATATCTTGTGGTAAAATAGTGTAGGATAACGGCTATGTTATTGTTGCTCACCGATACAAGAATTTTCAGATAGGAGATGGTTGCCACTGTGTAATATTCCCACTGAAATGCTACATTGAGTATATGCATGTTATGGATTGTGTTCTTTTATACTGATATCTCAGTGTATGGCACGGTCCATGTGTAAAAACATTTGTGTATGGCAAACGGGGCCTGAACTTATAGTTCAGGGTCAAAAGAATAGGACTGCTGTCTTCTATCCAGACATGTCATAGGATGTGACTAGGATGACAACTTGTTACCTGTGAAAAAAATAATTGTCACATTTTGTCTCAATTTCTTACTTTTGTCTTCTATCAAATAATCATTGTCACATTGTGTCTCAATTTCTTACTTTTGTCTTCTATCAAATAATCATTGTCACATTTTGTCTCAATTTCTTACTTTTGTCTTCTATCAAATAATCATTGTCACATTGTGTCTCAATTTCTTACTTTTGTCTTCTATCAAATAATTGCTACAGATGATGAAAAATTGCAGGTCAGCTGACATTGCACCTTTTCCTTTATGTGGCAGGCTCCTAGGTAACAGAGAATGCTAGGTGTGCCATCACTGCAGATAGGTCAACGAATCTGACGGAAGAATGAGACAGTTAACCCAGGAGTATATACTGTGCTCCTGGCAAGATTTGATCATCCTGGGATAATGTCACACTAGAACATCTCCCTTCCAGGACTAAACATGCATCCATAAACTCCCCTTACACAACCACATCTTTGAGACATCCTTATATGAATCCCAGTATTGCCTCAGTTACACAACTGAGAAGAACCTGTGCTTTTGTCAGAAAGACTATGGGATGTCAAGAGTTACCTGCTCACAGCTAATGGGATTATTTCATCGTCATCTACATATGGCACAGCTATGACCCAGATGTGTTATTGACTATATGCACATGTTGTTTTGTCTCTCAATGTTGAAGACCAATTAAGCTACATTTGGATAGAGTTTATTTCAAGATAACAGCGGTATCTACAAATGTGGCTTATGAGTTCTGTGCAATGCAGAGTAACACATGGAAGTCTTGAAGAAGACAAAGATACCACCCATTTACTCGACTCAGAAATAGATTTTTAAGATTGCTTAGCCATCTGGAAAAAGTGTGAAATGATCACATACCCCAGATAATACTCTGTGGTGACCACATCTCATCTGATAGAAGACAAAGGGACTGACCAAAACTAAGGTATGTCTTCTATAAAGCATATTTGAATTATTTTATGATAATTCTTGGGAAGTATTGACAGGTGATCATGCTGAATGATACCCAGCTCAGCATAGAGCCATAGACATTTAAGGGTGCCAGGAAGGAGAAGATAAATGCCTGTCTTTCTATATATTATTTACTTTTTTCTGATTTTCTCTTAGCGATAAGAGCTCTTATAATGTAATATTGTTACTGATAACTAATAGAATTAACAAAGAGTAAAACTAATGTCAATGCAAAATAACAAAAAACAAAAGGCCAAGAACTTTCAACATTACGGTCCAATAGGAACTTTTATTAAGAAACGAAAACAAACCAGAAATAAACAAAGAAAATTATCAATGCAAAGAGATGGTCTCACAACTACATATCACCGCATTAGAAAAGAGAAAAAAAAATTTTTTTTATATAAATATGCTTTTTTCTTTTCTAATTCAGTGAGATGGAGTTGTGAAACCATTTCATTGTGTAAAGCACGTAAAATGGTGTTAAACATCATAATGCAAAGCATCAAACTAAAATTAGAGATGGAGATAAACAAAATACAGGCCGGCTTCAGATCGGGCAGAGAAACAAGAGATCACATCTTTTTCATGAGGATTATTATAGAAAACTGTAGGGAATTCTCAACTGACCTGCACATGTGCTTCATAGATTACTCAAAAGCATTTGACTGCTTCCAACACCAGAAACTATGGGAGATAATGAACAACAATGGGTTTCCCAAGACATCTGATTCATTTAATAGAAAAGCTTTACAAAGATGAAAAGGCTGCAGTGAAGTTAGAGGGTGATCTCTCAGAGTGATTTGAGGTACAGAGTGGAGTAAGGCAAGGATACAAACTCTCCCCATACATGTTCAACATCTACACAGAAAATATAGTGAGCAATGTGAGAGAAAGACTTACGCAATGCTGACTACCACACTTTAAACATTGGTGGTTTTGAAATCCCTGAACTACACTATGCATATAACACTGTGCTTCTTTCAAATTATATAAAGGGATTGGAACAACTAATCAGAAACAATTTCAGTGAATCACAAAACTTATATTTAAACATGCAAAAAACAAAAATCATGTCAACAGATAGGCCTTTAACAAGACAACAACCAAAAATCAGAATAGACAATACTGAGATAGAATGTGTAGATAAATTGGAATACTTAGGAGCAAACATCAACAGTGCAGAAGACTGCTTGGCAGAGGTAAGAAAGAGATTGGCAATGGCATATAGTAAAATAACACGGTTGAAAAACATATGGAAAAGCAACAAAATAGAAACAAAATTGCTAATGTTGCAAACTTTTATGGACCAAGCTGTTATAATAGTATTCCACTGTATTTTTGCATTCAATGTTTGATAGTTAATGTGTATTTTTGCATTAAATGTTTTATAGTTAATGTGTATTTTTGCATTCAATGTTTGATAGTTAATGTGTATTTTGTATTATCTGCTCAATAAGGGAAACAACTGGATATTGCACTCAGCATTGGAACATTTCCAAAACTGTGCCAACAATATTGGTCTCAGCATGGGAGACTGCAGTCACAGACACCGTCCACACTTCATCACCTCCAACATAGAACATGATTCTGTAAAGTTGGTATTGGAACACTTTCAGACTGCTGGACTTGCTGGTAAGACACTTTTAGATTGCTGGTCTAGTTCATGAGATACTTGCACACTGTTAATAAGACACTTTTAGATTGCTGGTCTAGTTCATGAGATATTAGGTATTAGATATGTTGATTATCCTCTTTGCACACTGGACATGTCTATAGGTGCTCCGATCTCTGCTTCAGTAAATCTCTCAGGGTATAACGGCTGATGGTTCCAGTTCTATGTTGGTTCAAAGCTCTTTTTGAAATCTTTGTTAAGTGTTCTCTACGGGCCAAGTCTATCCTCACTCCCAATTCACGCATTCTCGATATTGACTCATGCTCATTTATCTTAAAATCATCTGATCTCACGTAGAGCAATCAGTATGTCGGCTCGGTTCATAGACTGACCATCTGTTATGGTGGCAAGGCTGGCTAATTGGTCGGCCAGTTCATTTCCCTCCACATCCACATGTCCAGGACAAAGATAAGCGTGAGTTTTCACAGCCAGGCTCACATGTTAGCTCTCTCTAATGACTTGACCCATTCCCTACGTACATCACCAGTTTTTACTTTCTGAATCATGGTCATTGATTGCCCTGACACTATAAATAAGCCATCTTATATCTTCTACACCTGACACTATAAACAGGCAATATCTAGAGATATCAGTAACTCTATACACCTGAGTATATATATATATAAAACTATTATAAGGAATAATTTGACGACAGTGTGCAACTCTCCCTCACTGTAATCCAATTTATAGCGCAATTCATGGCTTTCATCATCATCTTATTAATCATCAAAAAAAGTCCTGCGACGATGGGCGAGTGGCAAAGTGGCAGGTGTGGATACACTGGCAGCCATTGTCACAAACCTGCACTTAGGCGGCTCAGACCATGTGGTCGTTCTTCAGAGACATTTAGTCCTGTATGCAAAGCATCCATACAATGCTGACTAGATCCCAACTTCGCTGGACTGGTCACATTGTCTGTATGCCAGACAAGCGCCTTCCAAAGAGATTCTATGGGGAGCTGTCCGTAGGTAAACGTTCAAGTGGAGGGCAGAAAAAGCGCTTCAAGGATCACCTAAAAAGCTCTCTCAAGCAGTGCAGCATGGATCCTAGCTCCTGGGAGACTACAACACTTGATCGCTCAGCCTGGCACACCCACATCACTGCTGACATCACGAAATTTGAAAAAGAAAGAACACTGCGGGCAATCCAAAAGCGCAAGAAGTGGAAGGACAAATCCGAAAATTTTCCTACCCCGAACCTTCAGCACTCCTGCATGCACTGCAATAGAACTTTCTGTACACGAATCGGACTCATCGGGCATCTATGAACTCACAAACCACATTAGTTAATTACCATTTTTAATTTTTTTTTTTTTTTTAAATCGCATTTAATGTTTTTCATGCCATGCTTATCTTCTCTTGCGAAGGAGGAACATCATCATCATCATTATAAGGAATAATAATATATAACTAATATATATAACTTAGATGTGATTTTAAAGACAAATGATGAAAACTCCATGAACAGTCAAGAAAACTAATATAGAAGTTCGCAGAGATTCTGGAGTAAAACAATAAATTATAGATAGAATTAGAAACAGACAATGAAGATTTTTAGGGCATGTGATGAGAAAAGTAAAACTAGAACATTTATTAACCACCGGAAAGATCAAGACGAGAAGCGAAAGAGGAAGACAAAGAGAGAAGTTTCTGGATGAGCTGTCACTGGCACAAAAAGAAGTCACCAACCGAACTTATTAACAACACAAGAGAAAGAGAGTTGTGGAGAAGTGTGATCACCTACGCCACGCGGCGTTGCACTTGATTTATTGATTTATTGATACACCTGAAAAGAATAGCACAGTTGCATAAAGTAGAGTTGAAGTCATCAAGAGTTGTTGCTCTGCGATTGGTAGATTCAAGGCAAGACTAGACTTTCTAAGAATGTCATTCAAGGCAACTGAGAAGGTTTTGGGGTGAAGTTGGTGGTTTTTGGCACACTTTAAAACTACCAATACATATATTGCTCATCAGACTGCTATTTGTTCACCATACTGCTATTGGTCCATCAGATTGCTAATGTTCACCATACAACTAATGTCCACCAGACAGCTATTTGCCCACCATACTGCTAATTGTCCACCATACAGCTAATTGTCCACCATATTGCTATTGTCCGTCAAATTGCATATGTCCATGAGATTACAAAAGTCAACCAGATTGGTATTGTCCACCAAACTGCAATAGTTCACCAGACTGTGAATCTCCACCAGCCTTTGATTCTCCACCAGACTGTGATTCTCTCCACCAACCTGTGATTCTCTCCACCAGATTGTGATTCGCCACCAGATTGTTGGTATTTTTGTCCAGAGTGTGATAGTTCTAATTGTTGTTCATTGTTTTAAAAAAATGTTAACAACAGATGTGACATTCGTGCCTGCAAGACATGCTACAGGATGTGTTGACACACAGGATATTATCCAAGCCATAAGGCCTTCTACTATTATGGTCACTGTCATGCTGGCTAACAATGAGACAGGTGTCATACAGGTGAGTTTTTTATGCACGGATGACTGTATATTTCTGATTATAAGCAGATCTGTTTATAAACCAAGGATGTAACTTTAGTATCCAAAATGTAACTAAAGTTGGAAACCTGTGTAACTGACCGAGGTATCATAATTACTACTAGTAATAATACTGTGGAATTATGTTATTATAAGAATGATGGGAAAAGCGAAATATTGCAAATATTGATAAATAAGAAAATAACACAAAATCTAGCAACAGTAAGATGCAAAGTCATTTCTTTGATTTGCACCATACCTGTGCTCATATCTAAGCTGAACCACCTATATCAATATCAACAGGGGGGAAAAAATTATAGGCTTATATATGGAAATATATGGTACTTTTTATCCAAACTGTTTTTTATATACAATTATATAATAATAATAAGATCCATAACCCAGCAGGATTATAGGGGTGCCACGCTGGAGACATGAGCACACAAAGCTCTTCAAACAACTTTATCCGCAGCAATTTGGAGGAGTAATCAGCCATTTCTTTAAAAATCATACCCAGACAATTCCTTAATGTTATCAATCTGGGATTTTCTTTGACTGCAGCTTCACCTTCCACCCTCAAGTGTTCTTTGCAAAATAATCTTATAATATGAGTTGTTTTTCAGTACATGTCCAAACCAAACATTTGTCACATTGAGACATTTGTTGCAGATAGATCTCCACCCACCTCTATCCTCTAACTTCCTGATAAGTTTGGAAACTTTGCACCTTGTCCAGTTCTTGATATTTTTCAGCTATGTCTTCTTCTTGCCACCTCATCTTTTTCCAACCCTCCATCATTCCTTGAAGAATATTGATTATGTATGTATGTGTTGATCTTGAGTTTAATTTTCATTGCTTCTGAGCAAATGATCTGATCTGCGAGTTTATGATGTATCTTAGAAAACTTATGGGTGAAAATCTAGTATAGGTCTCTCTTGGGCTATAAATAACATTAACGTCATGGATTTCCCTTGAACAACCAATCATATCGATTCATGCCTTAGACGAGAATTCTTAGAGAATTCATTATTAATTCTAAACACTTTTTCTTCTGTCTTCTGTGTTCGTTCTCAAACTCCTGCAGATTAGCAGGATGCAGTCTGAAGAACGGAATGCATTGTATCATGGTTTTCAGCATTGCCGCGGTATCTGTGCCTTTCGGCCTGACACATCCGACTTCAGCATGGATTTGGGTCACTGACCCTATATGGGATGGGACAGCCAACTCCATCCCATAACCTCCTTAGTCGCTTTTTACAACATGCGTGGAAGGTAAACAGTGTTGCTATTGCTTCCCTATCAGGCCCTGGCAACACATGGACGATTCTAAACACTAATTCCAATCCTTTCTCCCCCCCCCCCCCCTGAAAAAAAATCTATAAACTAATTCTAATACTTTTAACCTCCCCTCTCCAAAATCTATAACCTTATGCAACTTATCTAACACTGCAATGGTTAGGTAATACCTCAAAAATAGAACAAGGGTCACAACAGCGACCTATACTAGAGATTGGCCAACTTATGCTATGATTTATTGTTACAACCTGTATAATCTCTTAGAAAACTTGTGCTATGATTATTGTTACAACCTGTTGTTTATATCAACTCAGCCTGTATCAGAGATATGTCGGAGAGTCAAGTCTCTTAAGCGACAGAAAGGAGATACAGAGAAGATTCTATTGCACACAGATGCAGCTCAAGCTATAGGGAAAATTCCTGTAGATGTTCAAGAACTGGGTGTGGACTATCTTACAGTTGTTGGACACAAGGTTAGACGTAACTTTTGTGATTTATGCAACATCATTCTGCAGATATAGATCCTACAGACTGGTAACACTCAATGTTTCTCGGCTTTTTCAACTTTGAATTAGTTACTATAATTTGTGTATACTTCATGTCGCCAGTGAAGGAAATGCATGAATCAGTCAGATCAGCCAAGATGAGTAACTGAGTATTACTAGTTTTAGGGTTACTGTTATATGTGGATGAGGGTTTGAGTTTCAATCCACTTTCCTTCCAAAACTTATCAGGAAATGAGAGCATTGCATTTAGTACTGGAAGGCAAGTAAAAAAATCTGGTAAACTCCATTCTTAATGGTTTTCCTACAAAATGATCATCAAAAAATTGTAGGAAAATGAAAAAAAATCATCATTTTTTTTTAAAGAACATCAACTCTTCCCCATTAACCAAAGACATATCTATGGCATGTCTGGATGTAAACAGATTTACTTAGTTCTGGTGTGTCTGAGGATTAAATCACCAACCAAGACCCTACAGTAAAGATAAGCTGACTTATGAGCCAGCATCATAGCAGCATAGATTTTCCCATAAATACTCAGGTGTATAGAAAGTGGTTGACTAGAAACCACCTGACTAGTCTTCTGCATTTGCACTCAGAAAATCTGCACTAATTTTCATGTGATATGAGCCAGAGAATGGGAAGTATGTTGTGCTGCTAAGTTTTTCAGTAGAGATGTGTAATTTGTGCCTTTCAGCCTAGAACAGAGGTGGGTAAACTACGGCCAGCGGGCCGCATGCGGCCCGCCATTGGATATTTTGCGGCCCTCAAACACATTTTTAAATAAACGAAAGACTGCCACAAATGACTTTTTTCCATCAATATTATGCAGAAATCCATTGGAATTTTAATTCAACTTTATATTATCCATATTGTAACTGTATGCAACATAATATTTTTCCAATAAATAGCCTGTGACAGTCAAGAATGACTGCAATAAATTTGGACTAGGGTTGGTTCTCCCTCTTAGTCAAGGTTTAGTTCATTGACATCGTGAACATCTCATCCGAGTTTGAGCTTCTACCCACATTTTCTTTGTACTACGCCTGACTAGTATTACCAATCACACTTGTTCAGTAGTGAAGGCACCATTCTTGAACTGTCCCAGATCATGAGCTGTGGTAACCTGCTTCCTTGTGTTTTGATGAACCACGAGAATAATTTTGTGTTCTTTAAACCAAGAATAATGGGTAAATTCAACCAGAGTTTGTTGGTTAATGGGTTCATGACTTAACATTACACCACCACTGCTTCCATGATCCATCAGTAAAACAAATTAGCAGTCTCAAAATAAACTTCTGTTCTGGCCATTCTGAAGTCACACAGTCAAGTAAGCTGAGTGTTCAAATGTCCGCTAATATCAGATACTAGCTGACACTTATTCACCTCACAACTTGAGTTTACACATTCTCCAAATTCAATCACACAGCATCTCTTTTAAAAAAATATTAGATTTTAGTCAAGATTTCCAGCATGTATATTCTGAAGTTACTATGAATTTGGACATATATCTGACAAAAATGTCATCATTTCTAGAGATGCGATGTGGTTGTATTTGGAAAACGTATTGACTCAAGTTGTGAGGCACATAGGTATCAGTTGAATGGACCTGGTTTAAATCCCATTTATTGCTGTTTGGTATTTTCTATAACGCCTCCTAGTTAGGTTTCCCAATTATATTAGAATTTTTGACATGTTTCTAAAATAACACCAAACATTGAAAATGTGTCTACACTGGTTTCCGTAGAATAAGTCGTGGTTTCATGATTACACATAATATGTATATGTCATTATTTTCTGTGTCAGTTCTGCTACATATTTGAAATAATTCATAGCTGTGAACTTAATTTTTCATACATTCATATTTTTTACAATTTATATGTGTATTTTAATTTAAAAAAAGGTCTGTATTTAGCACCCTTTTTAAAATATAATTTTAATTTTGTTTTATTCGCCTATTCAATACATGCGTGTGAGATAAAAATGTCAGCATTAGTGTTAATTGCTGGAATTTAACACCAAATAACCAAACCCGTATCAATACGGAAAATCCCTACTAGTTGACACGTATGTACATCAACCAATTCTAATTCTAAACCCATTAGCATGAATTACATCAAACTATTGTAAACTGTTCAAACAAAAGAGAAATACTGTTGCTTTTTTTAAATGTATTATTAAATGCATTCCTTTACCCAGTGATTCTTGAATAATTTTCATTCTTATAATTTGCCCTTTCAATAAATGAAAACACCATGGAAAACGAATATGTAATGTGCAGTTTGCCAACACTGGCTACTGAAGCCTGTGTACATGTATCAAATTTTGATGTTATTTTAATAAAACATCAAATTTTTTTATTTGCATATTTTTTTTCCAAGAATGTAGATTATTTATAAAAAATAATAATATTATTATCCAATGCAGTTTTATGGGCCAAGAATAGGAGCTGTGTTTGCTTACAACCCAGGGGAAACTACTCCTCTATACCCACTGTTGTTTGGTGGTGGACAAGAAAGGAACTTTAGACCAGGGTAAGGAAACTTGAAAGAATGCTTGGTGATGTATCTATCTACATATGCAGCTTATTTTCTTAACCCTTTAGCTAATAAATTATTTTCACAATAATTTTCCCCCTGTGCTGAATCCTTCTCTGGTCTGAAAAGAAATATGAGATTTTTCAAGGTATTCAGGATCGCAGATACATTTCCCTTAAAGGAAACCTTCAGGTTTTTACATTAAAAAAAAGAAATAAAGTAATTTGTGCATTTTCATGCGTGAATTCTTCCTTTTGATTAAAGTAATTTGTGCATTTTCATGCGTTAATTCTTCCTTTTGATTAAAGTAATTTGTGCATTTTCATGCATTAATTCTTCCTTTTGATTGAAGTAATTTGTGCATTTTCATGCATTAATTCTTCCTTTTGATTAAAGTAATTTGTGCATATTCATGCGTTAATTCTTCCTTTTGATTAAAGTAATTTGTGCATTTTCATGCGTTAATTCTTCCTTTTATTAAAAACTTGATGATCTTTTTGTAAAAAATCACTTGGCGAGGAAGGTTCACTTTTGGACAACCTTCTTGAAGTTTCTAGCACTAAAAGTTATGTCCTAATTTGCTAAAATGGGGTTTCAACTGCAACCCCCCCCCCAACCCATTCTATGGCCTTGACAGTACTGCCATTTGATTTACCAGGAAATATACACTGCCTTGATGGGATGGTTGATGTAAACTCACACTTGGGAATTTCAGAGTGAAATCATTTTTAGCTGACAGATAACAGCAAACCTGTTAACACATCCATAGCATCTAAAGGGTTAAGCAATATCTCTACTGTTGAGTTTTTCTCACAGGTTTTTTTCTTTAATACAAGTATAAAGAAATGTACTACTGTATGGCTTGGAAATCTGGAAAATGACATCACTACAGTATAAACTACAAACATTTGTGAATAACTGCTTCAGAAGAATACTAAACATTAGCTGAGGTACAAGATAAGAGGGAGTTAAGGGCAATGAGTGAGTCCGATACACTGACGAGCATGGTCATAGTATCAATAATGTCACATCAATAAGTAATCTGACATAGTTAATGCATTAAGCTGCGCTGAGTAAAAAGGTAAAATCGTAACTGCAGTGCAGGGAAGTTTCAAGGACTGTTAAATTCTTTTCCTGTATCCAATTTGCCCACTGCATTCTCACGTTACAGAATTTGAGGTTAGGGCTATTATTACTCTATACTCTAATTTATAAATTTACAAACATAATGCTTCTTTATATTATGTAGGAGATGTGAAAACCTTTATATACATTCCTTGCAAAATGAAACATTATTTCAATCAAATAGACCTAATTATAATAACCTGTTTTAATGCAGAATAAAATATTTTTCTCAACAGTAATATACCTGTCAGTATATTTATTTGTTGCATCACGAATATGTTGTATACTAGTATCATGTGATACATGTTCAACCATTCTGAAAATATTTGCATGATCAATGTTTACTGTACTGTATCATGAATTTGAAACATGTGCGCTTCATGTAGGGCCTATTATCTGAATTACCAAATTCGTACTAGTATTACAATGCAAATTACCACTTTCTAAATCACTTCCTGAATCAGATAATGAATGCTAGAATTATCAGAGAGATTTTCTTCTAAATGTGTATAATTTTCATATTCATTGAGTGTATTTGAATGAAAATATGCTACTTGTGTTAACAAACAGAAAGTAGTAATTATGCTTTCAAACATGTGCAAATATAAAATTTCAACTGTTAGATGACCTTTAGACAAATTTAAATAGCCCATCAGAGTATTTGATCACTTTGAGGTGCTTTCAAGGATAAATTATATGAATATATGGCCCATCGTTCTTTGAGATGTGCACAAAATAGAAGTAACTTTTGATCGTATCCTTAAGGATGCCTCCTCAGGGAAGAGGTTACGGGTCAGATCAGATTTTCAAAAGTTTGAATCATTGTCACTATCAAGACTGCGTGGGACTGGTGTAAAGATCGGAACAGCCCGTAAAGAGAAACATAATTTATGCACGAAAAGACTAATAAATCAGCATTTAACTAGAACTGTCAGCTTTTACACTCTGGTGGATTTATTGAGATGAGGATTGGAGCACCGGTGGACTTAAAAGAAAGAAAATTCCACCTGTGGTGTGCATGGATGATAAACTTCAGACATAACTAACACCAAGAGCAGAAATGAAGAGATATGTAGACAAACAGGCCCAGATCTGGACAAACAGGCCCAAATCTGGACAAACAGGCCAGATCTGGTGGACACTTAGATTAAGGAGATAAAATGAAGTCAAATTGTGCGTACTCTCAGATAACCACTAAAATACATGAAGAAGAGAGATCCATTAAGGACTCGACAGAGTTGGGGGGGGGGGGGGGTTGGAATCCTTTGGGAATCACATATCTAGATTAGTGGGTTAATGTCAATGTCTTTTATACACCAAATTAAGCTCAGTATTTTTATGTGGTAGCACAAGAAATGAGTGTCAGCATAGGTTTTTAAAAATATTTGTGAGCTAATACATTTTTCATAAGCAGATCTCTTTCTATCATAATACTCACATTTACATCACACCTAATCTCATTCACACTTTCAAGCCATATTAATCATTATACAAACAGAGTCAGGATTGATATCCTGTGAACAGAACATTAGCCAAATCAAACGCTTCTAACATAGAGCTTTCAAAATTTGACCAAATAGCTATTGCATGCAAATGACATCGTCTATACATATTATTTCAAATTGTTACATGCAGGTTACAACATCAAATACGTAACGAATTTCTTTCTTCCACTCTAGTCTCCATCTAACTACCAAGTATCATATATTGCATATATCAATACACATATATATATATATATACACATATATACATAAGCACACACACACACACACACGCAGAAAGATTGTTATGATTAAACCTATCAACTGTATCCACCTGGTCAACTGTTATTTCTATTTCAGAACAGAAAACACTCCAATGATAGCAGGGTTAGGGAAGGTATGTATAAGCAGATTATGAATACAATGATGATGATAGTGGTAACTGTGGTGGTGAGTTATCATAATGAAGTTGAGCGGTGGTTGTGGTGGATGATGACTTTGGTGATAGTAATGATGGATGGTCGTGATAATGGTTGTCTTGATGATATAGATGTTGATCATGATGATTATGATGATGGTTGTGTTGATGATATAGATGTTGATCATGATGATTATGATGATGGTTGTGTTGATGATATAGATGTTAGTAGTGATGTATTATTGTTGTTATTCCAGAAACATTTGCTGGACTGACAGATACACATTCTGCAACTTTATAAACTAGCATCACCATGTTGTGATTGAAGCTTATTATTAGTGGCGCAGGACAAGACTATAGGTGCTATCATCCCCCATCTCAGTAAATCTATCAGAGTGTGGTAGCTCACAATCAAAGTTTCACTAAACAAAATCAAGTAATTATATCCTGCACAGTAAATTGCTTTTCAACAATTGTTGAATTGTCAGATAACACTTAGATGGGAAACATTGATAAAGTTATGATAGATGGTTTGCCTTTCACTGCATTTGAAGCATAGCATTGTCAAGTTTTTTCAAGTTGGGACTATTAGACTATCTGACTAACCCCTACACTACAGAAGAAAACGTAACTCTAGTTAATGTTCTTTGTCTTTTTTGTTAATTCTCAAATTCCTGCTGATTAACAAGATGTAGTCCAAAGAATGGAATGCATTGTGTCATGATTTACAGCATGGTTGTGATATCTGGGCCTTTTAGTTTGACACATCCGACTTCAGCATGACTTTTGGGTCCCTATGACCTGTGAGATTGAATTATCAATTCCCCATACTAGAATAAGTGTTTATTAATTATCTGAATTAAAATTATAAATCGAATTGCACTGAAAGAATGAAAATTCTAAATCTAATTGCACTGAAAGAATGAAAACTTAAAATCTAGTTGCACTGAAAGAAAGATAAAAACAAATATGTGGAAAACTATATCACAACTTTCTGTTGTTTTCATCTCTGGTGGTGTGGTACAGTGCATGGTCTGACATGGTCAAAGTACTGTGCTCTAATCCCGCTGCGGTCAATCGTGCATCCGGACCATTCAGAAAGCAATGGCATGCTAGTGAACATATTTATATCGCCTAGAAAATGATTTCAGCCAAAAAATGCTGGATTGATGGCTACATCCTGAATAAAATATGCTACCAATTTGTTGATTGATTGTTTTGTGTGTACTAATCTCTTTCTGATCTTTGCTGAGTAATCTCCAATGATGTTGATATATAAAAACATTGGACAAGCATACTGTTCAGAAATCAATGGGGGGAAAAGGGCCTATAAATGAAAGGGGTGGGGGGTTGTTTAGAACATTTCCCCCTAGCAATCAGAAAATGACAGTACTAAAAATCCAGTAAAAATGTGGGTATAACCCACTCCTAACTGACAACTTTTCTACGTAAAACAAAAATTAACAAGAAAATCACTATACTCAAAATATGTTTGGCTTATCACTGTGTTAAAAATTTTAAATGCAAATAAAAAACACACATGAGAGAGATAGACTAGTGATAGGCTTATGAAAATCTATGAAATGACTTGCTGAAAGTGGCTAGTTTCTTGCTGTTGTCGATTAATTGTATTATATAGTTCTCCTATTTTCGTCTTGCTGACCCTCAAACACTAATGGTGTTTTCTAATCCTGATATTCAGGCTGCTGAGTTGGTGAGTAGCAATTTGAACAAGTACCAATCCCACATGACTCTTATCAGAGATTACCTGGAGGACAGTTTGCAGGTGAGTTCCTCGAGAATTTACCTTTATTCATAGCATTTTTCGTCTGCAGTAACCAGTGTCAGGAATGACCCAATGCGCTAGAAATTTAGGAGAATTGTAGTAACACAGGTCGAACATGAGTGTAAATGGAAATAGGCTACAGTGTTACCAATAGTACCATCATTCAGTGCCATGCCATGAAGCTCAGAAGGGGAGCAAGTAATTGCATTTTGGATAAATAGAAGCGTGGATTGTGAGTCTGACACAAGAAAATTGGATTCATGTGAAGTAGATGTGGCCTATTGTTTACGGAACTAAATATAGTCTCATAAAAAATGTAACCAGCATTAGTGTTCAAAACTCAGGGGGAGATAAGCAGTGTCAACAAAAACATAACATTTATTGTGTCCCTTTATCGGAGAGCAGTTGAAGAATATAGCTGGGGGAGGGGGGGGGAGTTAGGATTGGTGTTTGATTTTTAGGTGGGGGAGGTGGGTAGGATTTGTATAGTGTAACCAATGTGTGGGAGGAGCTTATTGCTGCTGGTGCAGAGTCAATCAATCAAGTGCCATGCCGATTGGCGTAGGCGATCACATTTCTCCACAACTCTCTGTCTCTTGTGTTGCCAATAAGCTCGATTGGTGAGCTTCTACCATGCCACAATACAAGCCCATCTAGTAACTTTTTTTTGTCATCCCCTATCTCTTCTCCCCTTGATCTTTCCAGTGGTTATTAAGTGTTTAAGCTGTGTTCTTCTCAGCACATGCCCTAGAAACCTTGACTGTCTGCCCCTAATGTTTGATATGATTGATCTTTTTATGCCAGCATCAATGAGAACCTCTGCATTAGTTTTCTTGGCTGTCCATGGTATTTTCATCATTCTTCTCAGAAACCACTTTTCTGTAGCCTCTAATTCGAATTTTTTTGTTTACAGTCCATGCTTCACATCCATAAACAAGAATTGGTTTGATATAACATTTCAGCACTCGAATTCGTATCTGCGTTGATATTCTTCCATTGCACAAAATTATTCTTAGTTTTTGGAATGCTGATTTGGTGCTGAGTGGTTCACGCATAAATGCGTTCCATTCCACAACTGTGGGCTTGCTAATCTGCAAATGATGAGCATACCATTTGAGAGATATCATTTCAAAAGCCCATCAATAGATGAATCAACATATTTTCACTAGTGTAATCTTAGTGAATTGCATTCATGTGCCGATCTTTACATGTGTACGGTGCCGGTGTCAACTTCTTTTGTATTTCCACTAGATGCAGGGGTGCAAAGGGAACGCATTGCTCTAGGCGGACCCAGGGTTAGCAGATAACCAAGATCCCAAATGTACCTCCACGCGGTGCACCCTGGAAACAGAAATACAGCAGCTCGAGCTGATTCTGGCCAAATCATTTGGGGATCATGTCCGAGAATGTGGAGGTAGCAGATGGAAAGAGATTTGGCTGCACAAGAGACAGACAATATCTCTGACACCACCAGCATCACCACATATAGCGACACTGTCGACATACAGTGATGCTAGTCAGTCCAGTCCGAACATTGGAGGGGCGGCCAATGTAAAATGCACATAAAGGTAGATGCACGGCGAGAGACAAATAGATTTCATACCGAGTACAATGAAACAATGAAAGGGCAGAACAGCGCTAGAGGGCAAATAGAAAGTGAAAAGTCCCTAGGAAAGGGAACTACAAGCTCCATCAGCTCGAGTCGAGCTTCTAGTTACCTGTGTTCCTTACAGGCAGAGACCCAGACCCATTCATTGGCGTTTGGTAAAGCAAGAAGACCTAATCCAACTCTAATGTCGAGCCGTCCTAAACCGGAAATATGCTCGCGAAGAGAAAGGGTTCTGTACCCGATGGGCTTAGGCAAGAAAGGGACAACGATTTAGCCCTGGCCCAACTCTCAGGTTTTCCTACACCGGAAATACACTTGAAGAGAGAAAGGGTTCAGTACCTGATGGGCTCAGGCGCTATTGGGACAAGGACGCTCAGATCGAGAACGCCTTGCTCTCAAGCGCGTGGTGTGAGACTCGAACTTGGACAAGGGGTACACAATGTCGGTGAATGACACCTCGGCTAAGAGGGCGAAAGAGCCAGGGTCCAACTCCTCTGTTGAGTTCTTCCCCTTAAGGAACCAGGCTCACGGATGAGAAACGGTTCAGTACCCAATGGGCACAGGCACAGCACGTCCAATTACACGAGGCAAGTTCATAGACAGTGGAACCCCTCATGCGAGGTAGACGAGAGCAAAAATCGTCTGGACAAAGAGTCGCTACTACACGTGCCTGGAGACAGATATAGAGGCTGTCACAGGCTAAGGGTAGCCCACCCGAATTGTCAAGGCATGCCAAAATCGGATGTGCTAGGCCTACAAGGCGCATAACGGTGGCACAACGTAATCACGCTCCCGGCGGAAATCACACGGATATCCGTGATGGTTACAATGGAGCGAACGCAAAACAAACAAACACTGGATGCATCCATCGTTAAAGAAATATAAAGTCATTGATGACCGTGACCTCATATCTTTTCTCGATGCAGCAGTCTGTAACAGATGTACATCATTTTTGTAGCTGGAAGCTCAGTAAAAAGAAATCTGTGATTGCATTAGCCATGTTGGTTTAACGTCAAGTTGTCTGCTATTTATGTGAAATTTCTTTGATGACATGAAAGATGTGCAAACTATAGAAGAAATAACATGTTTGTGGGTATAACGTTACAAAACTTGGACTGCTATCACGTTATGAGGCCACATTTGCCTAACATGTAATGAAAAATGACTTCTCGTTGTTGTTCATTCTCAGACTCCTGCTTGTCTGCAGAATGTAGTCTGGAGAATGGAATACATTATTTCATGGTTTATAGCTTGGCTGCATTATACAGATTAAATGGTTCTGTCACCTTATGAGAATGGAACCTGATCACCTACCATCTACAGCATACAACAAAAGAATTTCTGGTTACAGAGCAAGATCAAGATGTAGATGATTTGATAACATCAGAGATATACTACAACAACATGGCATCACAACAATATTTGCAACACAATTGTTTAAAGATAGAAGACTTAGGCTCTCCACGAAGCTAGTGGCTAGGACTAGACAAGAAATGCTTGGCTACAACATTTACACATTATTGAAAGGAGATACTGCCGAGTTAACAAAGGCAGTCATTGATATACTTCATTGTCAAGATGATGTTGGAAGTGATAATATGCACATACAAATATGGCAGGAATAGGGAGAGTAAGGGGAGATAGTATGCCCTCTCTGGAAAAATATCTGAAGATCACATAATAAACACTCTTGGATGGTTGATGGAATGGAGAGCGGAGCACTTATGGAAAGGTACTGTTTGCCATGATGCTGATGAATCAAGAATCTGTTCCGTTCGGCCTGATACGTCCAGTTTCATAATGACTATTGAATCTATTTGATAGAATGAAATGGCCATATGCTTGAAATCTCCTTAATCACCTCTTATGACATCTATGGTAGGTCATTGCTCCCTTGTGTTCCCTTGCAATGCATGTGCAAACGTGAAGGTCTGAAAACAAATGAAGGAGAAGAAGAATGTAATATTTGTTTGTTTTTGTTTCTTCAATGCTGTCCCCGAAAGATGAATTTGATATGGACTCGACTACTCTAATGGGTGTTAGGTACCAGTAACACTGGCTTGCTTAGGGGAGATAACTGCTCATTGGGCTCTCCCCCCATTTCATGGTTACCTCCCTTTTAAAAATACCTGTTTTCATACTGTTATCAATAGTCTAAAATAAAACTATTCAAAACGATTATTATGCCAACGATGTGCTACCAATGCCAATCATGAACAATGACAGCACAAGACAAATGTAAACTTGTGACAGCCGAAATTGCATGTTTACGCAGAATCATAGGAATATCACTAAGAGACAGAATGAGCATATTAGACAAAGAACAGGCACTATCCCAATCTTGGAATATATTAAGAAACAACAGATCAAATGGTTTGCACACATCAGCAGACTACCATCAGACAGCATACCACAGCAAGCTATGCTACACAGATGCAGTGAAGGCAGACCTAGAGGCCGACCTCGGAAACGATGAACCACCGAAATAAAAGAGGCGACACATTCCACAATATACTCAGCACACACAAGGGTCATCTCCAGAAAATTCTTCTACCCCCTGACGCTGAAAGGCAACAAAAGGTTTAACGAATAGATAGATAGATTAATAGTCTATTCAATAATTATTGAAAGAAAGTTCAATGTTACCTCACATTTAGATGTACCATGCTGTCATTAATTGTTTCTCTTTAAAAAGGAAAACCCAGTTATACCTAACACCCCTTAGAGTGGCAGAGTCCACATCAGCTAGACACTTTAGGGACAGCACCATTTGTACATTCTCTATGTACAGACATTTTCTATGTTTAAACATTTTCTGTGTACAAATATTTTCAGTGAACAGACATTTTCTATGTTTAAACATTTTCTATGTACAGATATTTTCAGTGAACAGACATTTTCTATGTACAAGCATTTTCTCTGTAGAAACATTCTCTTTGTACAGATATTTTCAGTGAACAGACATTTTCTCTGTAGAAACATTCTCTATGTACAAACATTTTATCTGTACAAACTTTCTCTATGTACAAACATTTTATCTGTACAAACTTTCTCTATATACAAACATTATCTATGTACAATCATTCTCTATATGCAAACATTTTCTATGAGTAAACATTTTTCTGCAGCTCTGTTTTGGAGATGCTGTAACCTTCAATGGCAAGTCTCCTCACAGCCGTCGTCTGCCAAATACATGCAATGTGTCATTCTTAAAATCATTGAAAGGTAAGTCAAGACAAACATTATGTCCTTGTTAGGACATACCCATCAACCCATCATTTTTGGGCTGTAGTGATTTTTTTATTATATTAGTTTATGATATTGTATGTCAAGAAAATCAACTGTAGAGCCTTCAAGTAAAATGCGAAATTAAAATCACATGTAGGAATAATGATTTTCTTCTTCTTCTTTCGTTCACTTGAAACATGTCTATATCTGTATTTCTGTCTCCTGAATAAAACTCACTGTCTTTTGTAGTTCATACAGTGTTCCATAGAGCTTTTGATTCCAGTGTTGTTTCCTCTGGCCAATATGTCTGTCTCAGCGTTTCATGCTCAGAACACTCTTGAAGTATATGTTTAGCACTCTGTGCTGCCTGTCCACATGTACACATGGCAGTGTTGCCAATCTTGAACTTTGTATACATGTGACTGCGGAGTCGGTTGTGTCCTGTTCTGAGACATAGAATTATAACTTGTTCTGATCTGTTCATAATGTGATAGTCATCTTGTGTTGGTGGTTGTGGCTTTCTTATTGACTTGATCATCTGTTTTTTCTGATGGTAGGTGATTGGTATATCTGGTTGGTCTTCGGCAGCACCTTTCTTAGCCAGTTGGTCTGCTTTTTCATTTCCTGGTATTCCACAGTGAGAGGGTATCCACTGTATGGTTACCCTATACTGGTAAGACAATTGAATAATGATTTTTTTAAATAGTCTTAGTTGGATCTGTCAGTACAAGATAGATGAGTGAACTGTCTTGAATAGAGCTCATGCTGGAAAAATGGAAGTCATAGAAAAAAAGAAGTATGTTCTTTACCATGAGTTCCATTCCAGACATGGTTGTATAGTAATCAGTTTGATCTTGTCTTTGGCAGGTCATGAGATTCTATTGAAAGCTCCTTCCGTGCAGGCCAGTGTAGGAGCAGCGTGCCATGCTCAGGACAGGTAGGCTCACCATTATTATCATCATTGTAATTATTATTGTCATAATGTACATGATCATTGACATTATCACAATTGTCATTATCATTATTGACATCATCACAATTATCATTATCATAATTGACATCATCACCATTGTTGTTAAAAAAAAAATTGGTAGCATTTCCTTATCGGGATGTAACCATCAACACAGCATTTTTTGGCTGTAGTGATTTTCTTGCCAGTATCTACATTCATTAGTTTGCCATTGATCTCTTATAATGGTCTGGATGCACAATTGCCTGCTGCACGATTGATGTTATCATTGTCATAATTAATATCATTATTATCAATCTCGCATTAAGGTTGAAGATGAATGTATTCTATAACTGACTGTTGACCATTGATAGTTGACAGCTTAAGACTAAGAAGAAGTCAAGCTATCCAATATTCTCTTTCATTGAACTTTGTATGAAACATGAGATGACAAACATCTTTTGTTATCTGTCCTCAGGCCTTCCCACATTCTCTTAAGTCTTGGAGTATCTGAGTCCGTTGCCTGGCGAGCATTAAGAATATCAGTGGGAAGAGAAACAACTAAACAGGACATAGATGTGATTGTGAAAGAATTGAAATCATTGATGGATGGATGTGATAAGGACAATCAGTGTTTTATTGATGTGACGAGTGAAATCAGTGCCTGATTGTGTGATGAGGGAAGTCAGTGTTTTATTGATGTGACGAGTGAAATCAGTGCCTGATTGGTGTGATGAGAGAAGTCAGTGTTTTATGAGTGTGATAAGGGAAGTCAGTGTTTTATGAGTGTGATGATGGAAGTCAGTGTTTTATTTGTTGTGATAAGGGAAGTCAGTGTTTTATGAGTGTGATGAGGGAAGTCAGTGTTTTATGAGTGTGATGAGGGAAATCAGTGTTTTATGAGTGTGATGATGGAACTCAGTGTTTTATTTGTTATGATGATGGAAGTCAGTGTTTTATGAGTGTGATGATGGAACTCAGTGTTTTATTTGTTATGATGATGGAAGTCAGTGTTTTATGAGTGTGATGAGGTTAGTCAGTGTTTTATGTGTGTGTTGATGGAAGTCAGTGTTTTATGAGTGTGATGATGGAAGTCAGTGTTTTATGTGTGTGTTGATGGAAGTCAGTGTTTTATTTGTTATGATGATGGAAGTCAGTGTTTTATGAGTGTGATGAGGTTAGTCAGTGTTTTATGTGTGTGATGATGGAAGTCAGTGTTTTATGAGTGTGATGAGTAAAATCAGTGCTTGATTGGTGTGATGATGGAAGTCAGTGTTTTATTTGTTGTGATGATGGAAGTCAGTGTTTTATTTGTTGTGATGATGGAAGTCAGTGTTTTATTTGTTGTGATGATGGAAGTCAGTGTTTTATTTGTTGTGATGATGGAAGTCAGTGTTTTATTTGTTGTGATGATGGAAGTCAGTGTTTTATTTGTTGTGATGATGGAAGTCAGTGTTTTATTTGTTGTGATGATGGAAGTCAGTGTTTTATTTGTTGTGATGATGGAAGTCAGTGTTTTATTTGTTATGATGATGGAAGTCAGTGTTGTATGAGTGTGATGATGGAAGTAAGAGCTTCTTCTGCATCAATTCTCAAACTCCTGCAGATTAGCAGGATGTACCTTAGAAAACATAATATGTTCTGCGATACTGTACAGCTTGACAGAAATATCTGCACTTTTTGGCCTGATACGACTTTGTGCTCATCTTGACCTCTATTGGATAGGATAGACAACTCCACCCCTTTCTAAATCTTCCTTAGTCACCTCTTGTTATGTGCATGGCAGGTAGTGGTGTCACTATATTTTGCTCCTCATTCAAACTTCAACAATAGACAGGCACAAATAAAGACTATGATTTATGAGATCTGTGTGTGACAAGTGGCATGAGTAATTGATCAGTGACGAATGAAATTAATGTTTTATAAGTGACACGTTAAATTTATGAATGATGAGTATAACGAATGACGTTAATGATTTATGAGCTTGACAAATTGTCATATACAGTGGAATCTCGTTATAATAACTTGGCCCGTACTGACAAGATATGTATGTAATAACAGAAATTCGCTATATACAATACAAACAATATAGAATAAATGTATCTGGAGATTTTGAAAAGGTTGTTATATAGGATTGTTGTGCTATAAAAGGATGCGCTATACAGGGATTCTACTGTATTTGTTGTAAATGGTGCATTATAGATTCCACTGTATAACTTGGCTGATGTAGTATTTACACATACTTGTGATGGAGGGGTGTGTATATGTATGTATGTATATATATATATATATATATATATATATATATATATACACACACACACAGCTGATGGTGTACACATCCTTGATGGTGCATGTACAGCTGTAAAGGGTGTAGCTGATGAGTATAAATTAAATGACTGTATTAGATAATTAATATGTAGGATAATCAATAATTCTAGTTCCTTTGAGTTCCCTGTGGAGCATATGACTGAAACTATAGCTCTCCAGTAATTTATGCGTGAGCTTTCTTCTTCAACTAATCCCATGAGGTCCTGGTTGATTTTATCTCTGCCTTCACTTTTCTTCTCCATTTGTTCATCAGTCTTCTAGCTTTCTTCTTTTCCTGTGGGTTTCAGTCCAACGCATATCTGATTATGTTGCCAGTCTGCTTTCTTGGCTTGTCTCTTATACATCAAAATTGTTTTCATTTTATCTATTCCTCCACTGGGCAGTAATATTTTCTTTTCCATGACACATCATTTTTCATTTATCAGAACAAATCTACCACAGTGTTCTTGGAACACTTTAGTTTATTAGAACAAATCTACCAGAGTGTTCTTGGAAAACTTTAGTTTATCAGAACAAATCTACCACAGTGTTCTTGGAAAATTGTTGTTTATTAGAACAAATCTACCACAGTGTTCTTGGAACACTTTAGTTTATCAGAACAAATCTACTACAGTGTTCTTGGAAAATTGTTGTTTATTAGAACAAATCTACCAGTGTTCTTGGAAAACTTTAGTTTATCAGAACAAATCTACCACAGTGTTCTTGGAAAATTGTTGTTTATTAGAACAAATCTACCACAGTGTTCTTGGAACACTTTAGTTTATCAGAACAAATCTACCACAGTGTTCTTGGAAAACTTTAGTTTATCAGAACAAATCTACCACAGTGTTCTTGGAAAATTGTTGTTTATTAGAACAAATCTACCAGTGTTCTGAGTACACTTTAGTTTATCAGAACAAATCTACCAGTGTTCTGAGTACACTTTAGTTTATCAGAACAAATCTACCAGTGTTCTGGGTACAATTTAGTTTATCAGAACAAATCAACAGCAGTAATCAAAAAGCATTTTAGTTTATCTGAACAAATCTAATGCAGTGAGCAGAGAAACATTTTAGTTATCAGAATAAATCTATCACAATGATCAAAGAACGTGTTAGCTGATCACAATAAAATCTACCGCAGTGACCACAATACACTTTAGTTTTTCAGAGCAAATCTAGGATTGTGACTAGGGAATTCATAATGCTTGATATTATAATAGAATAAATAACAAATGCATTATGTAAGCTGCTTGGGGATTATATGCCAGTATGTGTTATGTGAGTCATCTCCTCACACCTCAGAGACATACAACAACACAAGTCTGATATGTACTTCTCTCACCATAGCATGCAATAGCTGGATATTATGTATTAAAATAATTGAATATTTTCTTTGTAAGATTTCATTTTATTATGGAACATTTGTGCCTATATGACATCTAGAGAAATCAATGATAAAGAGACATTTGGCCAGCAACTTATTAGGGTACTGAGTTCTTCGCCCTTAACTATGCGAACACAAAATTGTAGTCTTCTAGCTGTTACAGCTAATGTCAAGTAATCCTCTAGCTGTTACAGCTGATGTCAAGTAATCCTCTAGCTGTTACAGCTGATGTCAAGTAATCCTCTAGCTGTTACAGCTGATGTCAAGTAATCCTCTAGCTGTTACAGCTGATGTCAAGTAATCCTCTAGCTGTTACAGCTGATGTCAAGTAATCATCTAGCTGTTACAGCTGATGTCAAGTAATCCTCTAGCTGTTATAGCTGATGTCAAATAATCCTCTAGCTGTTACAGCTGATGTCAAGTAATCATCTAGCTGTTACAGCTGATGTCAAGTAATCCTCTAGCTGTTACAGCTGATGTCAAGTAATCCTCTAGCTGTTACAGCTGATGTCAATTAATCCTTTAGCTGTTACTGCTGATGTCAATTAATCCTCTAGCTGTTACTGCTGATGTCAATTAATCATCTAGCTGTTACAGCTGATGTCAAGTAATCCTCTAGCTGTTACAGGTGATGTCAAGTAATCCTCTAGCTGTTACAGGTGATGTCAAGTAATCCTCTAGCTGTTACAGGTGATGTCAAGTAATCCTCTATCTGTTACAGCTGATGTCAAGTAATCCTCTAGCTGTTACAGGTGATGTCAAGTAATCCTCTAGCTGTTACAGGTGATGTCAAGTAATCCTCTAGCTGTTACAGCTGATATCAGGCGTTGACAATGGTTATCGATTTCTCCAATAAAACTCATATATTTATATTTGCTCCCAGGTAGTGCCAGGTATTAAACTATTATATATAATTTACTAGTAAGATGTCTCAGAAAAATCTTAAACAATAAAGGCATGATCCCACTGACGACAGATGTGTCTTGCCATTGACGCAAATAAAACGATGACACAACGCATTTCTACTCTCTGGATTACATCCTGCTGGAAATCTAGTTGGACCATTGACCTGCTACATCAGAGATCCAGTGGGAGTTTAGAATGAATACTGAAGACGAAGAACATGGCATGATAAAATCACCCATATAGAAGTATTATTCTGCTCACAGTTACCATCTGCCATGGAAACACTCAGTAGAAATAGATTATGATGGCTGGGTCTTGTCCGCAGAATGCCAACAGGCCACATTCCAAAACAAGAAATATTCTGTTTGAAGGCCAGTGGGCATGCGACAGACCAATGCTGACATACAAAGACATTTGTAATTCCTCAATGAATGATTTCTTTATAGACCCCTAATAACTGGGATAACACATCCATATCTCGGGCAGTCAGGAGGGCACAATCTGCGTGCTGGAGCGACATTGTTTAGGGACAGTTTGATACAAGATATGGAAGAGAAAGCATGAAGATGAAAACAAAAATCTTCTGTTGCTGAGACATGATCGCTTAGAAAGTCTTTCATTCCTGAGAGAAAATGCACATTGAGCATTGATTTGTTCTTTTCTGTTTGCTTAATGGTCGTCCTACTAATAGAGGCAAAAGGCCCTGCGTATATTATATATATATCAACAGTGCACTCAGATCAGGTTCGCAGCGGCTCCGATCCGTATCTCAGAAATAGATAACGCTAGCTGAATGTTGTCCACAGAATGCCAAACTGCCGCATTTTCCATGTTGCAGTCTGTTCCAGTCTGATGTTGATTTATGAGTCTCTTCGCATATTTATTGTTTCTATTTACAAACTGTTTCGACCTTTACACAAATCTCACACAGTCTTGAGATCAGTCATGATTCATACAATCTCACACAGTCTTGAGATCAGTCATGGTTCATACAATCTCACACAGTCTTGAGATCAGTCATGATTCATACAATCTCACACAGTCTTGAGAGCAATCATGATTCATACAATCTCACACAATCTTGAGAGCAATCATGATTCATACAATCTCACAGTCTTGAGAACAATCATGATTCACACTTTTTAACTGAGCGGATGAGGTCCCTGGACACATTAACTAAGATCGATACATTGATGTCCCTATTGACTCTGTGGCTTTGGTTGCCAGTGTATCGGCCAGCTCATTACCCTAAACACCCTCATATCCTGTCACGAATATAAAGTAATCTTTTCTCGTCTTAGAGAGTGTCAATAACACCACCTATTAGCGGCGAACGATTTCCGCTTCTACTTCGCGGAGCATGTTCATTGAGTCACTAAGTATGAATGCATGAGAATAGTCATGTGACATCTTCTATGACTGCCTCCATCACAGCCTTTATCTTCATCATAAGACTGCTTGTGGTTGTAGTCAAAACACCACTGGATTATTTGACAGTTTTCCTACCATAAATACAAGTATTTATAACTAATGAATTTGTTAGTGACAACAGGAACAAGAATTCTATCGACAAACAACTGTTGCAATAAGGTTAAGCTACGTTTAATTAGGAAATAGACCCCTAAAGTGGAGTCCCCCTATAACAACGTTGTCCTTATAACTGCAGGACTGATGAAATATGTATGTACTAACAGAAATTAGAAATGTACAATGCAAAAAAGTAAAAAATAAATATAATTGGGGATTTGGAAACGTATCGTTAAGTAGGGATATATTATAATAAGATGCGCTATAGAGAGATTTCCCTGTATGTATTTGTATAAACACATCAATTACGTAATAGGGGTACCACATTGGATGCATTCTCCAGCGATTTACGCAGTGAATCCCACAATTAAGAATATGAGAGAGAAGAATCTGGATGTGGCAAGGAAGATCAATGTACTTAACGAAGCACAGATGCAAGTAATGAAGGTACATTAGTTAGTAAAGATGGTAAATCAGAAAATCGAATGTACTTAACGAAGCACAGATGCAAGTAATGAAGGTACATTAGTTAGTGAAGATGGTAAATCAGAAAATCAATGTACTTAACGAAGCACAGATGCAAGTAATGAAGGTACATTAGTTAGTGAAGATGGTAAATCAGAAAATCAATGTACTTAACGAAGCACAGATGCAAGTAATGAAGGTACATTAGTTAGTGAAGATGGTAAATCATAAAATCAATGTACTGAACCCCAACTCATTGAAGTACAGATGGGGCTTAGTCCAGCCAACAGAGGTTGGAAACTAAGATTGGGCGGGCCAACCAAATATCGAGCAGGACCAGAACCTGCTCAAAAAAGCACAGGTGCTGAAGTCAGAGATACAAAGCTGAGAGCAACCATTGTATGCAATCCTAATAGTTTACATGGCTACAGGACAAAATTAAAATATCGTTAATGGTGCTCGCCCTGTGATGTTTCCCCAGGCAGGAGCGGTGCCAAATTTTGAACTTAGAACCCATCCAACCCCCCCCCCCCAGATACTGGAGGTTTCTCTAGTCTACCTTGTAGAGGCAGAAATGGAAAGCAACTGGCCAATCAGACAGGGCGGCAACACCTCTAAATATAAGAAGACAATAGCATGAGGAACGAGAAAGAATTATGTTATATATTGGACCACCACACTCCAAAAACTGCAGGAAAAACTGGCTGAAGTACGTAATATGTAAATTAATGCAACCATCACAACAGAACCACGTTGCTCTACAAAATACCAAAGCAAAGTTCACTAACGCAAAGAAAGAAACACAGAGAAGCTGAAGGAGGAAAAAATATCAAAAATTTCATTTTGATAAGGAAGTGAGGAAACTAATCAAATAAATGAATTATGATAGCAACTCCCAGTCACAAACAATTACACTACTCTACCTTCACTGGCAAGTAAGCAACATACACGCTTTCATAATCCTACAGAAAAGAAAGTACTATTATCATCAATGCATATAGACAACGAATATGTGTCTATAAATAAACAATGATAAGAACAACACAAACTGTCCATATGTCATGTCCAAACTATTCACGTTAGAAGACCTAATAGTATCTATAAGGAAATTATAGAAACTCACCAGGGCCGACGGAATCACCAATGAAATGCTTAAGAACATAGAACAAGCAGCAATGAATATTCCAGAGTGTTGGTTACTAAACACAATAACAAAAAGAAAACTACGCCTGTTTGGTCATATAAAGAGACACAACTATTTAGAGAGACAAATAATGGAGGGAAGAGTACCTGGGAATAGGAGAAAGGGCAGATCAAGAAGACGATGGACTGACGACATTAAAGATAACATGAATACATCGCTAGAAAATGCAAGCCACATCGCCCAAGACAGAGAGAGGTTCAGAGAGTTCATTGGGAAGACAACGTTCTGGAAGGAATACGTCACATGACATACAACTACAGTTTGAGTACAGGCAACGTACCACAGTCGTGGAGAGAATCAATCACGTCTTGAACTTCAACATTGAAATAGGATTAGCAAACAGACAGTGAAAACACAATGACTCGTAGTAAAATGGAGAGTTTTCTGAAGAATTTATACTCACAGATAAAAACAATAGACGAAAAATAACAGACACTCGAGTAATACCTAACATGTGTGCAGACACTGACCATAATGCAGTAATAATAACAGTCAAAACAAACAGAACTAAAAATAATAGCACAAGAAAAGCACCGAGCACCAAGGGAAACTTTTAATATACAGAAATTGGAAGAAACAAACATGCGAGAATAATATATCCAGGAAGTTAGCGAAGAATTCACAAAGCTACCAGAAAACAACAAGTACATAGAAGAAGAACGGAAACAGTTCAAAAATGCCATCATAAAAACAGCAGGAAACGTATGCGGATATAGAAACCATAAAGTCACGAAACCAAAGATAACAGCATGGTGGACAATCGATAATATGAACTTACTTCGCAAAACTGAAATCAAACAGGAAGATCCAAGAATATGGTAATCAAGTTTTGCTAGTTAGAGACGAACATAATAACACACACAAATCGACGTTTCGATCAAAATTCCTTTTTTGGCCCTTGCGACAGGTTTCTTTGTTGTTCTGCTCACCCACGCCATGCCCGTAACTAGTTCAAGCACAACGTCGGCCTGTCGGAACAACATGGTAACTGTTATCGAAGTTTACGACTACGTGGTATATAAAAGAAAACGATCAGTAATGACATGGACGGTCACATTGGTATGAGTAGTATGGACCCGAAGAGGTGAAATGACACAGGACAAGGAAAATACAAAAATTACCACAAACATGTGACGCTAAACAAACAGAAACTATGGATCGACTAGAGTCATACCTGAGACAAGTGCTCATTAATGCCGTCGGGTTTAAGAGTGTCAAATTGGTAAATGTAGCGGTTCTCAAGCTCCAGACGAGTCCGGTCGTCAGAGAAGCCCGACTTAACGGCCGTAACCTGAATGTCCTGGGCGCCCTGATGGCCCGTGACATTGAAATAGACGTTTACAGGCAAACCCGAATGGTTTTTATGCTATACATATGTTTACAGAAGCGTTCTGCTAGCCTCCTTCCAGTTTCACCTATATATGTCATAGTGCAACGCTTGCATATGTTGGCATAGATGACGGTGAGGGACACCTGTGACGTTCTTCTCAATGGTGAAGGTGGCTTTATGTAATGAGACAGACCGGAGCTGGGTGACATAGACACAGCATGGAGGACAAAAGAGGTAAAGAACGCAATGAGGGACAAGAATACAAGAGATGGGTGACGGGCGGTGTTCTACGGGAGGATACAAAACGTAAGAGGTGGTGGGGACACTTGCAAACCAAACGGAAGTGGTTGGCAATATACACGACGGCATACTAGGTGGGCCCGGGGAATCATGAAGGGATGGACAAGCTGCTTCAGTCGCCTGTTAGACTTAGGGGAGGGAGAGGTAATTACAACAATAGATACGGCAGACGAAGACCTAGGGCCATGCGTCTTAAGATCCAAAGTTGAGGGCGCAGTTAAACATGCACCAAAGACGGGGCACAGAAATGGACGACATGCCTATAGAGCTGATATAAGTGCCGACAGTGACAGGTGTAAAAAGAGGGCTACAGGAGGGACTTCACTGAGTGTATGGATGTGTCGCTCTTGGGCCGCATGGAAAAAGTCTTTGGCGGAATGCGCCCATGAGTCGCTGCTCAACATTACACAGTTGGGCTTTCGGAAAAATAAAAGCTGTACAGGTGCAATCTTTGCCCTCAGACAACTTTCAGAGGAAGCGACAGGGCACAACCAAGACTTATATTTAGCTTTTGTGGACCAGGAAAGGACTTTTCACAGAGTGGATAGAGCACAACTATGGATAAAACTACAGACATATAGAGGTCCCCAACATCTGATAAGCCTATTTCAGAGCACATACGCCAATAGTCAATGTGCAGTGAGAGCAGACACATGTACATCGGATGGTTTCTAGGTTCATTCGGGAGTGAGACGGGGATGTGTGCTGTCCCACTTTGTTCCTGCCATACATGGATCGTGTCTGCAGAGTGGTAGAGACGGCGTAGGAAGTCTGAGGGATACCTTGGGCGTGTTGCTGGTTGCAGACGACGGGGCGCTGGTGGCATCATCGGAGCAGAAACGGGCAGACAGATTGCATAAAACATGCCAAATCTTTAGCGTGAAAATAAACATAGAGAATGCCTAGGTGGTGGTGATAGGAGGAACGGAGAGAAATACCAATATATATAAATTAGAAACGGCAGAATTAGGCAAGTGACGGAGTTCATATACCTAGGGAGCAATGTGATAGCAGACGGCGGGAGCGGCAGAGAGATGCACAATGCATTTAGTGGGGCATAACAGGCCCTAGGGCAAATGACACCAGTCTTTGGAGACAATGGTGTAGATTTGAACACTACCAAGATGACACTGTTCAAAACGATTGTTATGCCAACTCTTTCTGTCAGTGCCGGGCATAGACGGCGACAGCACAGGACAGACGTAGACATGTGACCGCTGAAATGGCATGTTCGCGTGGAGTCCTCGGGGTGTCGCTGGGAGACATAATGAGGAATGAGGACATTGTACAAGGAACCGGCGCCATCCCAGTCTTGGAACATGTTAAGAGACAACTGATCAAATGGTGTGCACACATCAGCAGACTACCATCAGACAGCATGCCACAGCAAGCTATGCTACACAGATACAGCGAAAGTAGACCTAGAGGCCGACCACGAAAACGATGGACCACTGAAATAAAAGAAGCGAAAAATTCCACAATATACTGAGCACACAAGAGGGCCGACTCCAGAAAACTCTTCTACCCATGACGCTCTGTGGAATAAAGGATTAAGCGAATAGATAGATTGTTACTCCAAGAATTCTACGTTAAGACAGCTAAGACAACTTAACTCTTTTCATCTTCGGTGCTTACGACACCTCATGGGAGTACGTTGGCAGGATCGTGTACCAGATACGGAACTTCTTCGGAAGTCCCGTAAAGCATCAATGCAATGCTACTAGGTCCCAACTCCGCTGGACTGGCCACAGCGTTCGTATGCCAGACAAGCGCCTTCCAAAGAGATTATTCTATGGGGAGCTGTGCGAAGGTAAACGTTCAAATGGAGGGCAGAAAACGCGCTTCGAGGATCACCTAAAAAGCTCTCTCAAGCACTGTAGCATCGATTCTAGCTCCTGGGAGACTACAGCACTTGATCGCTCATCCTGGCACACCCAGATCACTGCTGGCATCACGAAATTAAAAAGAAAGACCACTGCTGGCAGTCCACAAGCGCCAGAAGCGAAAGGACAAATCCGAAAATTCCCCTACTCCGAACTTTCAGCACTCCTGCATGCACTGCAATAGAACTTTCCGTGAACGAATCGGACTCATTGAGCATCTAGGAACTCACAAACCAAATTAGTTAATTACCAATTTTAATTATTATTATTATTATTTAATTTTTTTTCCATCTCATTTAATATATTCATACCTTGCTCATCTTCGCTTGCGAAGGAGGAACAACACGTAGACCGGTCATTTCTGTTGTAACGTTTTCTTTTGTATTTTGTTGTTAGTGTCCACGCTTGGCTTTGGTAACACCATGATGGTATGATGATCTTTTTATAATATGCAGTTTTAGTATTTATGTTCAAATGCTTGTTTTTGAAAATAGAAAACATCTGTCCTAAAATCTGGTGTGTTATATTGCATCTGTGTTGGATTTCTTTTGTGTTTTTGCAATTTGATGATATGATGCTTCCAAGGTAAGTAAATTATTTCACCTGTGTACGTTGTTGATCATCGATGTAAAGTTTGATGATATGATGCTTCCAAGGTAAGTAAATTATTTCACCTGTGTACGTTGTTGATCATCGATGTAAAGTGTGATGATACAGAACATAAAACCAACATGTAAATGACAAACAAAATAAATACTCTTGCAGGCCAACAAGAACATCTCATGTCAGTGGTGAAACATCGTAAACTTGTGGGGTTTGGTCACGTGATGAGACATGATTCTCGTTCCAAAAATATCTTCCAGTGAACAGTTGAGTGTAGAAGAAGAAAATGGGATCCGAGAAAAATATGGATTGATAATATTAAACAATGGACATAATTAAGAATCTCCACACTCAAACAAAGAACTGATAACAGAGAGGCAAAGCGAAAATTTTGTGTTGATGTTTCCAGATTGACACCCTTACATCCCTGAAGCTGTATTTCGTATTTTTGCCCAAAATTCCTCTAACATTCTGTAATGTCAAAAATTATGTCCATATTCCGTATAGAGTACCTCACAAACGCGAAATACTAAAGAGAAATACTCAAAGAAAACATCTGCTTCTGTTTTAATGTGGGGGGAAAAAGAGGGGGAAAGAAATTTTTGGCCCATGATGTGTTGAAAGATCTGGCAAACGTGTTAACCGGCAGCGGCAAGAATGAAATCCAATCTGAAACCGGAATTTTGTTTAGAAGAAGACAGTTCCATAAAATTATGGACTAAATATCCACACGGACAGGGAAAAAAACTTCACCAGTGAATCTTGACAGAAATAAAATGTGCCAGCAGATTTACGAGTGAGCGAGCGTCCGTATTTCTCACGTGATAACTAATTTCGCCAGGCATCTGAGCGGAGTGACCTTTCAGAAACTGAGATAAGTGTCGGGGTGCATGAAAGGACAGTGGAGATCATAGCACGGAAGGACCTTGTTAAACGTCCAGATAATGCTTCTCTGATTTTAGATCTGCCGTAACGGGCCGCGAAAATTAGGACAGTAAAACTGATGTATGCAACAAAATACAGGGGGGCCGTCAGTTGGGAAACGTGTGATGTATATTCATATAATGTTTGCGGTATCACTTATCCAGATGTATATTTGAAAACAATACAATAATTGTATGTAAAAATTATACCCGATTGGTAACACTGGTCTGTACTTTTAGTTAAGGGTGTCAAGAATAGGACCACTTTTATCTCTCCAGGCGACTAAGGACAGTTGGGGGATATGCTGACAACCTGTCACCTGTGAAAATAAAAAAGATATGTCTAGTCTTTATTTATTACTTTTGTCTTTCGTCAAATAATTCACATGGAGTTACAATATGATGTACCCCAGTGGACATTGCACCCTTGTCCTTTTGTGGGAGACTCTTAAGGTGACGCGGAATGCTAGATGTGACATCAATACATAGACTACAGCACGGTCTTTTTTAACGGAAGCATCAAGAACGGTAACATCAAGGAAGGTTGGCTGCACAGTTACCTATTGTCACTAAAGAAGCCCAATAAAAACCACGTCCAGATCAACGGCTACCAAATCATAACGATGCAGAATTACACAGGCAAATTGAGAAGATTATAGCACAGCACCTCGCTAGAGAACTGGAAGAGAGTCGCATCTTTCTGGGAACGCTCGGAGGATACAGACGTCAGAAAGAAACATGGCGCAATGCCGTTGTTTTCGCCTGCGATGTATTCGAGGCTTCCATGCAGGTCTGGAAACGTGTGCTGTCGTGATTGACTTGGAGGACGCGTATAACAGAGTGCCGTTCGAATACCTTATCAACAGGCTCTTGCTCTCTAATGTTGACCCTTTTGTCGTCAGATGGATATCAGCTGTGCTGCTCGAGAGGAAGGTGACTCTCAGGTGCGGTTGTTGGACATCTAAGCCCATAACAATACGCCCAGGTCTTCCACGGGGATCTTTCCTCTCACCCGTATTATTAAATGTTTACACTGTGGCAATCACACAGCAGCAGCTCGTCGGGAGAGGTACAACAATTTCTTTTGCGGATGATATCCTGGTATACAGACAGGGAAGAGATAGAACAGAAACTGTCGGATTACTGCAGAAAAAGCTAGACCGTATCGTCTCCTGGTGTGATGGTATAGGGGCACAAACGAACCAAGAGAAGACTAAGGTGGCATGGTTCTCTCTTAACAATCACATCATAAAGTCTATGACACCGACTGTGGAAATGAGAGGGTGCGATATAATCAGGACCTCATCCGTACAATACCTGGACGTGCGATTTGATCGCAGTCTGTGTTTCCGGGAACACTTTGATCATGTTACTCTAAAGCCAGCAGAGGACTTTCAGTTCTGAGAGTAATGGCAGCAGCTGACACAGAACAACCACAGCTCGTAATCTTATACGAGGCTCTTGTCCTCCCTGTCATTGAATATGCAGGCGCCACTATCACCGCCAGTCACACACAGATTGAGAGGCTGAAGAGGATTCAAAACGAAGCGATGCGGAACATTCTTGGATACACAAGGGACACATTCTGTGTGGCTATGAGATTTCTCCTTGATTTTCCGAACATATTTCATAGAATTGATATGTGGCGTGTCGGTGCATACCTTAGAGTGAGTTCTGACATAGACCACCCACTACACAGCGAGCTCCCTCTTGTGAAGGGAAGAAGGTCAGGAAAAGCAAATCGTGGATGGGTCGGGCCGAGGATACCGTTAAACATATTTGCGCCCCTGAAGACATAGCTCCTGGCGAGGAATGGATACCTATTCCTATGGTTTTTCAAGATACAGTCAAGACCGTTGGTGGGTCGGTCATCCGTTACCAGCGTTGCGAATGGGCCTTTACTGTCAGATCAAAAGGGAAAACAGTACACGAAGCCAGTGGTGCCTTTACCGCAACAATGAGAGTTTAATTATGGAAGTATTCGCCGTAACGCAGGCACTTTTCTGGCTGGAATAGCAAACCTATTACCATGCATGCATACTAAGTGATTCACTGAATATGCTTCAAAAAATCAAAACTGGTGATGTACGTAAGGAATGGGCGGAGTCATTGGAGAGAGCTAAAATGCGGGTATCACTACGAAGATTCACGCTTATTTTTGTCCCCGGACACGTGGGTGTGGAGGGAAACGAACGTGCCGACAAATTAGCTAGTTTCGCCACCACAACAGACGGTCAGCCTATGGACCGAGCAGACATACCCACTGCTCTTCGTGATTCCTCACGATCAGAGGATTTTGAGATGAATAAGCATGAGTCTTCTTCTTCTTTCTGTCCTCATGTACCTTTCGGTGTTGAGGGGAGAGTGAGTGTACGGTCTTTTGCCCTTCTATTTGCCTCCTCTGCTGTTATATTTCCGAGTGTCTCTAATACACTATTTATCCACCTTTTACGAGGGCGTCCAATAGGTCTCCTGTTTTCGTATCGTTTGTTAAGTGTTTTTTGGATAATACTTTGCTCTTTCTGTCTGGTTATGTGGCTGTACCATTTAACTTGTTGTTTCTGTGTGTATTCTATTTTTGGCTTGATCCCTAATTGTTTCCTTAGTGCTTCATTCCTGATTTTGTTTCTCAAGCTAACTCCAATCATACGTCTCACACATTTCATTTCAGTGGTGTTAATCTTATGTATTGTTCTAGAATCTAATGTCCAAGTTTGGCACTGATAACACAACGTTGGTAAGAAAATGGTGTTGAAAAGCGCTTTCTTTGTTTCTAGTGTGAGTCAATATGAGTCAATATCAAAATTGGAAGAATTGGGAGTGAGGATGGGCATTTCAAAGATTTCAAAAAGATTGGTGAACCAACAAAGAACCGGAACAATCAGCCGTGACAGTTATACCTTGAGAGATTTACTAAAGCGGAGATCGGAGCACCTATGGACGTATGGACGTAGATGATAATCAACATACCTAATACATAATACCTAAGGTATTTGACAGAGTCCAACATGAAAAATTAATCAAATGTCTTCAAGAAATAATCATAGATTAAAAAGACATCAAACTGGTTAGAAATATATATTGGGAACAAACTGCACCAATAAGGTGTGAAAATAGCTACTCACCAAAAATAGAAATAAGAAGAAGGGTGAGACAAGATGTATGTTATCACCAAACCTATTTAATATCTACACAGCGAATATCTTTAAAAATATAGAAGAAATACCAGGACTCAAGTAGTAACATTATCAATATCTTTATAACTGACGGCAGATGTGAAACAGAAGTTAAAAGGAGAATAGGAATATATAAACGTACTTTTAATGACATGAGGAAAACTAGTAACATCTAAACAAATGGCAAACAAGCTAAAAGTGAGAATATAAAATGCTACATTTATTCTATATTAATGTATGGCTCAAAAACATGGACAATAAACAAACACTTAGATGACAGAATTGATGCCTTTGAGATGAGGATTTATAGAAGAATAAGAACATCACTTAATATGAAGACATAATTATTAAAGGAAATAAAGATGAAACAAATAAAATATTCTTGACATTTTAAAAAGATGGCACCTTATTGAAGACCTTACTTAATGGTAAAGTCGAGGGGAGGCGAGCTAGAGGTAGACAGAGATATAAGTGGGAGAGTAATATAACAAGATGGACAGGCTGCAGTTTAGCAGAGTGCACCACCAAAACAAGACACAGGGAATTTTGGAATCTGTTGCAGCCAACCTTAATTGCGGAGACGGAACTTGATGATGATGACGTATGACTGCCCAAACTGAATATAGTGGGCCTCTTCATTGCTCTTCCAGAGAGAACCCACAGGAAATACACAGATGAGAATGTCACCGCAACCTATTGCAATTATTCATCGTTTTATTGTTTCCAGAAAGGTCTATTAGTTATAGTCGACTGCCTTCAATCCCCACCCTCTGTGCTTCACCCATCTAAATTGTAAAGTTATCTACGCTATCAATCTTGGAATGGTTCGTTGCTCCCAATAAGAAACCTACTCATGTATTGGTTGAATTATCTTATTCTGTGATAAACTGCTGTCAGTTTAATGCTAGGCACCGCCTTGATCTCCCTTCCATTTTCTAATTCAATATACAATTTGAAACTCCTCCCACTTTTGGCACCGCCCATTCTAGATTTCAAGAACGTATTCTCGTGATACATTCCGAGAGTCGCGTAATAGACTAATAGTGTCACCTTTAATATGAACCAGATAACTGGTTTGACATATGGTGACTCATAATTCATCTACATACAAAACAAAAACAAGACATTCTAAGTTCAAGCCTGCTTTTGAAATATTTCGTGATATCTTTTCATACATTGTTAAAGTAACAGTTTGAAAGAGAAGGATACTATTGACCTTATGTTTTCATGCAGAGATGGTAAACAGAAGAGATGGCTGATTTCGATATTTATTTCATGTCAAGTCAACGTCGGAGTGTAGTTCAAGTGTTGACATGTGTGACCATGTATTATTCCGCTATTGAGAGTATTATTATTCTTCTTCAGCGTTCACTCTCAAACTCCCGTTGGATCTTTCTTGTAGTAGGTCTATGATGCTACTAGATTTCCAGGAGGATGTAGGTAGTCTTGATAATGGAAACGCGTTGTGTCGCCATTTTATTTGCTCCAATGGCCCGACAAACCCGTCTTCGGCGGGATTGAGTATTATTAATAACAATTGTGTCTCAATAGATGCAACTAAACATATGTTTCATGTGAAGTAATGTTTTGGGCTGTTCCTTTAACATAACATGTGAAATAGCATATTACCTATTTATTCGATATGTGAAATAATAGAGGCATATTGCCTGATTATTCTATATGTGAAATAGTAGAGGCGTATTGCCTGTTTATTTGATATGTGAAATATTATATTGTCTGTTTTTTTCTTCGATATGTGGCATATCACATTGCCTGTTAATTTTATATGTGAAATATTTTAATGCCCGTTTACTCGATTTATGAAATAGTGTATCTGTTTATATCAAATGTGAAATATTCTATTGACTGTTTATTCAATATGTGAAATGTTAAATTACTGGTTTATCCGATATAGTAAATATTATATTCAGGGCCATAGACAAAAAATGACTACGGAGGGAGATTTACTTAAAATGAGAACTGAAAAACAGTGAATGTGAATGTTTTCGTACATAATTCCCTAATATTGATAGACATTGTGATGACGTTTTTTGCGAAAATGGTGATGGGTTCTCTCCCTAATTTTACCTAGCTATTATCCGAGAAGGGTTCTCTCCCTAGTTGTACCCAACTATTGGCTGAGATTTGTTCTCTCCCTAGTTGTACCCAACTATTGGCTGAGATTTGTTCTCTCCCTAGTTTTACCCAGCTATCGGCTAAGAAGGGTTCTCTCATTAGTGTTAACATTCTGTTGACTGAGTATGGCTTTCTCCTTAGTTTTACCCAGATATTGTCCGAGAAGTGTTCTCTACCTAGGTTTACCCACCTATTTCCTGTTAAGGGTTCAATCCCTAGTTTTACCCAACTATTGGCTGAGAAGTGTTCTCTCCCTAGTGTTACCCAACTATTGGCTGAGAAGTGTTCACTCCCTAGTTTTACCCAAATATTGGCTGAGAAGTGTTCTCTCCCTAGTTTTACCCAACTATTGGCTGAGAAGTGTTCTCTCCCTAGTTTTACCCAACTAGTGGCTGAGAAGGGCTCTCGCCCTAGTTGATATTAAGCTATTGGCGGAAAATGGTTCTTGTCTTAGTTGAATCCCAGCTATTGGTTGAGAAGGGTTCTTGCCTTCTTTGAAACCCAGCCATTGGCTGAGAAGGGTTCTCGCCTTAGTTGAAACCTAGGTATTGGCTAAGAAGAGTTTTATCCTTAGATGTACCCAGCTATTGGCCAAGATACTAAAAGTCATCTTCTTATTAGCTATGGGGGTTTGAACCCCTAATCCTCCTCCCATCATATCTACGGGCTTGAGTATATTCACAGGATATTCGATATGTAAACTGTAGAACTAGTTACAGAACTAGAATGTGTAAACAAATTTGAATATGTGGGAGCAAATATAAACAGTTCCTGAGCTTGATCAGTCGAGATTAGAAGACTCGCAATTTCAATACTTATATTAACAGAAATTAGAAAGCTGTGGCAAAGTAATAATAACCACACTAAAGTAACACTTTTAAGATCATGTGTTTTTCCAGTGGCAACATATGGATGCGAGGCCTGGACTTTAAACAAGACAATATCCACACACAGACACAAACATTTATTTGAAATAAAGTGCTACAGAAGATCCTACGAATATCATGGACAGAGAAAAAGAACATTGAAATTTTGAAATTACTGAAACTAATTGAAGTGTGGCTTCTACATACCAGCAAGAAAAGGAAGTTACAGTATTTGGGACACTTGAAGCGGCATGATGGCATGAAAGGCTGATTCTAGAGCGCAGAGTGCTGGAAGAGAGAAGAAGAGAAAGACCAAGAAGACGATGGACCAGCGACATCGAAGAATGTATGCACATGTCTTTTGCCAATGCAGGCCTGCGTGCCCGGAACAGAGAGACGTTCAGAGTATCTACAACGAAGACAACGTTTTGGAAAAAATATGTCCACTTGATATATATATATATATATATATATATATATATATATATATATATATATATATATATATATATATATATATATATATATATATATATATATATATATATATATATTTGATATGTGAGATACTATCTTGTGTGCTATATTTGATATGTGAAATACTATCTTGTGTGCTATATTCGATATGTAAAATACTAGCTTGTGTGCTATATTTGATATGTGAAATACTATCTTGTGTGCTATATTTGATATGTAAAATACTATCTTGTGTGCTATATTTGATATGTGAAATACTATCTTGTGTGCTATATTTGATATGTGAAATACTATCTTGTGTGCTATATTTGATATGTGAAATACTATCTTGTGTGCTATATTTGATATGTAAAAAGTATATTGTATTCTTTATTTGTTATGTGAAATAGTATATTGTATGCTATAATTGATTTGTGAAATAGAATCTTGTATGATATATAAGTGGAAATGTTACCTTTCATAATTTCTAAGTGAAGGTATTACATTTTGTTTTAGGAATTATCGCTTTATGCTTGTAGTCTTGGATTGATTCCTTGACTTTCTCAAATCGAACTTGTAAATTCGAGATTTGTATTCGATTGTTGTCAATATTAATCAAATATTAATATAAAAATAATATGTTAGACAATTGTTATCTCCTTATTATATTAGATAGTTATTATATCCTTCCGTTATTAGATAATGGTTATCTCTTTCCTTTATTAGATAACTGTTATCCATGTGCATTATTAGATAACTGTTATCTACTTCATGTATTAGATACTGTGTTATCTAATTCATATATTACACAGCGTGGTGTCTACTTTCTGTATTAGTCAGTGTGTTATCTAATTCATATATTACACAGCGTGGTGTCTACTTTCTGTATTAGTCAGTGTGTTATCTAATTCATATATTACACAGCGTGGTGTCTACTTTCTGTATTAGTCAGTGTGTTATCTAATTCTTATATTAGACAGTTTCTTATTTACGTTTTATGTTAGACAGTTTGTTATCTAATTCCAACGCTAGACATTGTGTTATCTAATTTCTATATTAGACAGTGTGTTTTCTATTTCCTGTATTAGACAGTCTCTAATCTATTTCCTATATTAGACAATGGTTAATCTAATTCCTGTTTGACAGTATTTAACTAATTCCTATGTAAGACAATATTTTATCTAATTCCTACTATAGACAGTGTGTAGTATCCTTGCTATATTTTATAGTAATTTGTGTTCCTTTACCAGAATGCTTAATATATGAAGATATAATGTATTTTTCCCGTTAAGGCGTTGCCTATGAGATACAGTTAGGGAGTTACAGGGAGTATCCGAGCGGTTTTGCTAAGCGCAAACTTTGATATCTGAAGGTGTATTATCATTATTCAATATTTTGTTTTTATTTTTTCAAGACAAAATGCGATATTCTGAAATTTGATTTATGAAAAGGAAATGCAATTTTTCGAAAGGTCAGTTGAGATTTTAAGATAAGATTTGAACCCACAGAACACTCACTGTTCACTAACCAGCAATTGCTATGACAGCTGGGTATGTATCACAATATACAAGTATCTATACCGTGGATGTGAAGAGATTGGTGGATTTATCATGTCTGCGATGCTAGTTGTCTGGATAACGAGAAAAACCAAATTGGATAAACAGATGAAATTATGCTTGCTATGGATGCTTCAGATTTCATAAGACTGTGGATATTTGTGGATGTTGTTATAGTCTATACTACTGGATACAATTGTGGATATTGGATGAGATTTAGTTGATATGAAGCAATCTCGGTGGATCTGTTTAGTGTACGGACTAATAGTGTTTTACACATCATTGTTATCCGTGGATGGAGTACGATGGATGTAAGTATCTAAGATGGTTTGTTTCAATGTTTTATGATTTACTTGTCCTTATGTTTGTTCTTCGTATTTTTCTTCAACGTTCGTTTTTTAACTGTTGTTTGTTAGCAGACTGTAGTTTCGTGAACAGAAGTCATGTGTATGCGTATCTGTTTGTTAGCAGACTGTAGTTTTGTGAACAGAAGTCATGTGTATGCGTGTCTGAACATTTTTGACCATATTGATCTGATTCAATCAAGGCTTAGTATCTTTGGACATCTGTTGGATGCAACAGTTACATCTCTATAGCAATATCTTACAGCAGCCGTGGTTACATCTCTGTAGCAATATCTTACAACAGCCGTTGTTACATCTCTGTAGCAATATCTTACAACAGGCGTGGTTACATCTCCGTAGTAATATCTTACAACAGCCGTTGTTACATCTCTGTAGCAATATCTTACAACAGCCGTTGTTACTTCTCTGTAGCAATATCTTACAACAGGCGTGGTTAAATCTCTGTAGCAATATCTTACAACAGGCGTGGTTAAATCTCTACAGTAATCTCTTACAACAGTCGTGGTTAAATCACAGTGTTGCCGTCCTTTGCATGGATTTGGGGCCACGGGAAACAAAAAGGTGCATTTTTTAAATCGTTGTCGACCTGACCCCCAACGCACACACACACACACAAATGGGTCAATTGAGAGACACATCAGGAGTTCCTTGGCTTTTACGGCTCAAAGGTGGGGGGAGACTATCAGAGAGGAAAGTGGTGCATTCGTTCAGACGACAAGCAGCTTGACAATGGAGATTCTGGCGGTGACCAAAGCTTTGCAATGGGTCTGCTCACAGACTGTCTGCGAGCATGCCTGTAAACTCAGTGACTCTATGAACATGATTGTGAAAGTTCATACGGGATACGTTCGAGAACAGTGGCTGGATGCAGTGAATAATTCCTGTGTGTGTATGTAACAGTAATATAATAAAGCTGACTGCTAATCTAAAGCTGTGATGACGGAGTCATCCGGAGTCACTAAGTGTACAATGAGAGATCCAAACCATGAACCTCTGGCATCTCTAGTGATGTGACCAAGTCTAACCATGTAGATCTCTTCTGGCATCAATAAATACAGAGGCACTTCTTGTTACAGAAATAAAATGTCGTTTAATATAAACATCAAGCCAATGATACTAATCAATATTAAATTCCGGAGTATTTAATATCTCCGTGAAGTATAATACATCACCAATAGAAAATGCCAAGATTTCACAAACTACTCTAGCACATCCAGGAATTTGGCGCACGTTATAATATAAGCTTAATGAGATTATAGACTATCTCATTATTCTACTGTTGATCTCACTTTTGCTCGACTATCTTTCTTTCTATTTCAAGTCGGACCGACCTTCTATCAAGACTGCAGCTCTCTGCCTGTCTGTTGCCAAACTCTAGGACTTGTCTCTCCGGGGAGACAAGTACTCTCGACTGTGTCCGGGAACTCCGTGGGACACTCTCTTTCTGGAGACCGTCTCGCTCGGCAGTCGATAATGCAATGTTTCTTCCTCCTTCACTCCTAAGTTTCTCCAAACTTCCGGAAACTTCCAACCAATCAAAAGCTTTCATTTCCCCAGAGGAAAACATCTGGCCAATCAGAAATTGATCCTTCTGGTTACAATAAACCCACGTTGCCTCAGCCCAACCAGAACGCTTCTATCTGGTATGATTCCCGTCTGTCTATTATCTGACATGTTCTTAGGTAAACAAACGTTGCACTTGATCATAGCTTGACACGTTCCTATAAAAACACACGTTTGTGTTTTATCGTCGCTTGACACGTTCTTAGATAAACACACCTTCGCAATGTGTGTCAGAGATGTCCGTGGTGACAACATTCACCCAAGAGATGCAATGTGTGGCGTTTCCCCAGTCCATCTCTTGCTATCTGTGAAGGGTTCTCACTTCTTTTGTGAAACCCCCTGCCTGTGAAGGGTTCTGCAACCAGATACTATCACACGTACAGTGACTTTTATTTTTGTGCCAGGACACGCGGGAGTCCGGGGTAATGACAGAGCAGATAGGTTGGCCGCCCACGCTGCTACTACGGCTGTTGGTGGGCGATGGATCGGGCAGACATTTTGAATGCCCTACGGGAAAACGCACGAACAAATGACTATACAAGAGATGGTGGCTCTTGTTCCATGACTAGAATAAAGGAGCTTGGTTTGAAATATGGTGTCGCTAGAAAGGAGTAGTTTCGTGGGCGAAAAAGAATGATAGTCAATCAACGACGTACTGGGACTGTCAGTCAACGTGTAATGGCGAATACACTGAAGGAAAGATCTGAGCACCTACGGACTTGTCCGGAGTGCAATGACGATGATCCAACGACTAACTAACATACCCACAGACACATACATCCAGATACACCCACACAAATACCCACACATACATACATCCACAGACACTCAACTCACACACACATATACCTACATACTCTACGATATTTAGGGCAAATGATGAGAAAAGTAAAACTTGAACAACATTGAACAACAACCCGAAAGATCAAGGGGAGAAAAGACAGAGGAAGACAAAGAGATAATTTTCTGGATAAGTTATCATTGTAGCACAAAAATATGTCACCAACTGAACTTGTTAAAAACAGTAGAGACATAGAGTTGAGGATAATCATGATCGCCTTCGCAACTCGGCATGGCACTTTATTTACTGATTGATGCATAATATGTACAAAGGAAATTAGGAACAGCTGTATATCATTGTTTATATGGGTGTGGCCCCCTTATCCCTATAATATGATGGCGTGGCCACGTGATCTCTATAATATGTGGGTGTGACACCATGATTTCTATAATATGTGGGTGTGCCCCCCCCCCACCCAAATGTGGTGTGGTGGGAAAGGAGTTTATTTGTTTAGTCAAATAACCGAGTGCATAAATAAATGAAAGTGGTACAGTTTCACTACTAAATATTCCCATCGATTCTAATTTCTTGAAGTGGAGATGGAGCTTTAGTCCAGCCAACAGAGGCTAGAATCTAAGATTGGTCGTTCTATCCCTGACATCAATCAGTCCTGCTCAATAAATCACTGGAGCTGAACTGAAGTCAGAGATATCAGGCCCCAACCACTGTTGTATCACGTAACACGACTAGATAACATGTCTTTACAACTACTGGCTATTTCATTTAAATAAACTAACTAAACTAAAACTAAACTGGACATTTGTATAAAACTATTTCTGTCTACACACATTTTTGATAAAATTAGTTTCTTTTACAAATTAAAATAAGGCATACTTGCTGAATATCATTATTGTCACAAAATACTTCAAATAATATATGCTCATTAATCTCCGAATAGATAGGGTCAGAAAACAGAGTTCTCCTGTTCGAGTGATGCGATACTAGTGGTTGTAGTTTTGTGCGTTTTTTGAGACTAATTGTCATACACACTTTGACGGTTGGTCTACGAAGAGTCTCTCTTGACCTTCCTCTTTTTATTTTGTATCTTATACCAATTTTAATGTTTGTAGTGGCTGGCAGTCTGTTTTCATTTATTCTAAGTACATGTCATATATATGCCCATCGTTTTCTTATTATTATTGTAGAAACACATAACTGTTTGATGTCTTCCCTTACTTATATGTTTGACGTGAATTCTTCCCAACTAATATTTAAGGGTTTTCTATGCCATTAATTTTTAAATGAATTTAATTTCTTCTCTATTACTTTTGCTATTTTCCATATCCCGCAACCCTGCGTCAACTCTTTCAACACGTAATTATACCCGGGGTTTAGAGGTTAATTAATTTTAGGCTAACTTTTTGGACCGCAACATGATTCAGGCGCAAGCTTCCCGAAGACAAAGTATTAGCTATAGAAAGTCATATAAGCTATCAAAAGAAAGATAATTGAATGTGAAATTCATATACAATATAAAAATATAAGAATTGTAAGAACAATAATATTTGTCCTTTACGAACCAAACAAGGCCCGTTTGGAGGGTATATATGGAGTCTCATTATAACAGGCTTACGTCCTTAAATAGTGCCGGCTCTGTCTCGATATAACGGGCTTACGTATGAATTGAGTTAATACGGATATTAAATTTGGGTTAAACAGTCGTAGTGTGGTATAATATCATGTGATAGAGCGTTCAAAAAAGACCAGATAAAAATTGAAGGACATTGACAGAGAAACGAATTAGACAAAAGAAATGATGAAGAAACGTGTTCAGAAAGAGTAAAATAATATAGGAGTATTTTGACAGGACAGATATCAGTCCGTGGCGTCTCTCCACCCAGCCTCACAAGTTGTAAAATCGATTAAGTTCTGTGCGTACAGCGGGAAGAAAATGTGGAAACTTAATCATTTCCCGTGAAGACATGCCTTCTTCCATGATTAATTTGTTCCATGCACAGTTTAGGAACATTACATGGATGAATGGAGGATATCTTAAATGAGCACTGTTGTAATGTTCGGGTAAAGAGAATATAAATTTATATGACGGATGCCTGAAGAATAGACAGGGAAATTGGCGAAGTCGTAAAGAATGTTTGAGATTAAAAGTCAGACACAAGTCATAAATATGACTAGAAATCATTTAATGTGAAAGTGACAGTGGTAAAATTGTATAAGTCGGACGAAGCGTTGAATCTATTTTATGAAATCAATTATTTGGTGATCGTATGAGATTGGTAGCCTACCAGCCGACAGTATTTGATGACAATACTATTAGACGTTGATCAATGGGTTGGAGTGTAATCCTATACTATTAGAAGTTGGTGAATCGGTTGGAGTGTAAGCTAAAATGGACATACAACGTGTAAGGGGTTGTCTATAAAATATCCCCACCCAAATGTCACATTCAAACAATTTATATGGTGTATAAATAATGTATTGTTGTCACTATTATGAACCCCCCCCCCCCTTCCCTTTAAATACAACTGTCAATTTGTTTCAAAATTCCTCACCACCCCTTAATTGCTGATGTAATTATGGGCAGTCCCTAATCCGTCTAAGATAGTCAATTGGTTGCATCAGCCATTAGAATACATAATCCGTCAACATAGTCTCTTCAGTGAAGCGGATACGAGTTTCAAACACCATCACGCGGATACGAGTTTCAAACACCATCACGCGGATACGAGTTTCAAACACCATCAAGCGGATACGAGTTTCAAACACCATCACGCGGATACGAGTTTCAAACACCATCAAGCGGATACGAGTTTCAAACACCATCAAGCGGATACGAGTTTCAAACACCATCAAGCGGATACGAGTTTCAAACACCATCAAGCGGATACGAGTTTCAAACACCATCAAGCGGATACGAGTTTCATATTTTCTATCTATGATTTAAAAACAAAATGTTCTGCTCCTTCCACCTTCTAAAGTTTCTTACATGATTGTTTATGACAGGGAATCTTGTCAAATTACATGTCCAAGATATTGAAATTTCCCTCTAAAAACTAGTGCTCTACAGTTTGAACAATTTTACGATACTGTGCCTACGTCTTTCATGTTATTCAGGACCATAGTCATACCATACCATCTGTGATGATTGTTCTATGGAGAGATTCAACCGGCAACTCTTTCTTGTGCCATGTTGCAGCCGTTTTATTCTTATAGTGGTATTCTATTGTCATTCATTATAGGTAACTAAAGTAAAGGGGCTTGTTTCTATGTCATTGAGACGTCTTGGGGTATATAGTTGTTCTTCTTCGTTATCCAGTCGAAGCCAGACGCTGATATGAGCTTAATGATCATCAATCAATAGTAGTGTGGTCACTAAGATCGAGAGAGAGAGAGAGAGAGAGAGAGCCGTATGGCTTGTTAAACAGACTTGTTTAAGATGATTATAATTTTTTTCTTGTTGAGTCGTACAGATGATAGTTCTGCAACATATGATCTGTGTTTTCTGGAGATGGACCACAGGGGTACATTTCGGTGTCACCAACTCCAAACTTCCTGTCCAGGGGAATTTGGTATGAGGAATGTATTATAATTGACCAACATCATACCTAAATCTTATGTGGTCATCACGCCTTCCAATTTTGATTTATCGGAAGATCAGGCTCCTATTTCTTTAGGAAGGGCCAACCTTAAAACTGTTGAATTGATATTTCTGGTTGAATTTGGAATTGAACCACGAATCGTCCGGCTAGGATGCTAATTTCTTAACAGCTCGCCAGTCTGTTACCGGAACTAAAAGAGAATAGTAATGAATAGCACTGTTGTCGGTCCTTGTTACTATGACGACCACAGAACTAAACAATTTGACGTAATTTTTGAAAACAAGTACTACAATCAATCAAGTGCCATGCAGAATAGCGACTCTCTGCCCCTTGTGTTGTCAATAAGCTCAGTTGGTGAACTTCTACCGTGCCACAATACTAGTCCATCTAGTAACTTTTCTCTTTGTCGTCCCTTATATCTTCTCCCGTTGATCTTTCCAGTGGTTATTAAGTGTTCAAGCTGTGTTCTTCTCAGCACATGCCCTAGAAACCGTGACTGTCTGCCCCTAATGTTTAACATGATTGATCTTTTTACACCAAAATCAATGAGAACATCTGCATTAGTTTTCTTGGCTGTCCATGGTATTTTCAACATTCTCCTCAGAAACCACATTTCTGTAGCCTCTAATTCGCTTGTGATTTTTTTGTTTACAGTTCATGCTTCACATCCAATGTGAGTACTATAATGCACATAATATAATGCGAATAGTGTTTTATACAAAATACATACATCTTTATGTTTTGTGTGTTATTTCGTATTAAGAAGCTTTATACATTGGTGTGCGTGGTTGGTAGTGTTAAAACACGAATATCATTTCTAGTATATTTAGGTTGTTTGAAATATTGATTGATTTACAGCCTCAAAAATGGCTAGCGATTATCTCTTATGTTCTATGTGAAATAGAGATGTTTTTCTGAGCTTTCTTTCGTACCCAGGAGACTTCAGCTTTCGGCTTAGTGCAATGCCTATTGAAGGAGCCATCTACTCCCGTATATTTAGGTTAATGGATTCTCTTTAAGGCTGGCCTTGCTTTCTGTGGTGTGTTTTTTTTTCTGGGCGGATTTATTACAGTTCTGGGTTAGGATTAGATTGTATTAGTTGTAGAATAAACTGTTTGGGTTAACGTTACAGCGGAATCTCTCGATAGCATGTCCTGTTATAACAACGTTCTCTATTTAACAACACTTTTCAAAATCCTCATTAAATTATATTTATTCTTTATTGTTTTACATTGCGTATAGTTAATTTCGGTTATTACATACATATTTCGTCAATCCGGATAAAGTTGTTATACCGAGATTTGACTATGTTGTTAGAGAATACACTATTGTGGTTAGAGTTGAGATTAGACTATATTAATTGAAGAATAAACTGTTGGGGTTATGGTACGAAATTACATAAAAAAGCCAGATCGCATCCAACAATCAGGAATGGGCCGCAGTAACACAAGTAACTACGTAACTATATTAAACAAATAAATGTCTTACAAATACCTCCTAATTTTATTACTACTAATACAAAGATGATGAAAATAGCTTATAATAAAAAGGACGAGGACGGAAACAGTTGACGTTTCGATCATAAGATCTTCATTTGAACAGAAATATAATAATGTAACAGCAAAAGATACAGAAAAATATGAATTTAACAACACATCTAAAAAAATAATGAAAAAGTTTATGTAACAGCCGGCAAAAAAGTAAGTGAATTGATCCAAATTATTCCTTCCTTTGCTGGACCTGGACTTCTAGTTCAGGACGCAAAGACTAGTTCCAATGTCTTCGTTTCAGGCATCTTGTGGAATGCGTTTAAGGATAAGTCCACAATTTATTACCTGTGAAAATATTACTGCCTGTGTTGTCACAATTTCTTACTTTTGTCTTCTTCATTAACTAGCTGCCTAATCTATTAGAACGGAAGTATCTTAGGATAATTGAGTAAACCCCTACAGAACAGACTGAGAGAATACACTAGGGAAGTCAATAGTGTATTCAACAATATTGTGGTATTTCCTGCAGTTTTCACGCATATTTGCATAGCATCTTCCCGTGGAATTAATCAACAGAGCTGATAATAGGTTAGTGCAACTCAGCAAACTTTCTCCATAACACCTGACTGATACATTACCTCCCTGTAATTAATCATCTCGTTCTGTTTGAGAATGAAAGCTCAAGGAGAATTCTTCTCCAGCGTTTTAATCCCAGTCATTCAGATATATATATATATATTCAGATATATAGACATTCAGATATATATATATATATTCAGATATATAGACATTCAGATATATATATATTCAGATATATAGACATTCAGATATATATATATATTCAGATATATAGACATTCAGATATATATATATATATTCAGATATATAGACATTCAGATATATAGACATTCAGATATATATATATATTAGAAGAATTTCTTCGTTGGATTGATGTGAAAAGATGCATTATTGATAATATAAGAAAAAAACAGTCAACATTTATTGGGCACATACTGAGAAGAGGAGGCATTGAGAATATAGTGACAACAGGAAAGATAGAAGGGAAAAGATCAAGGGGAAGACATAGAGAAAACATATTGGACAGTTTGACTAAATGACTTCGACACCAAAAGATGTTGACATATATGGGCGATCGATGTACAAGAAAAGATATGATAGCCAACGCCATTCGGCATGACACTTGATACCAAGTACATATCAAGTCTGTCTTTAGAATAGTCCTGCGGTCTGATCTCACTTAGCGTCAGTCCTCATGTCTGATACGACTTATTATTGGTCGTTGTACATTGTGTAGTAAGCCAATAAACACACGACATTTGTCGGATAAGAAATGAGAAGCGGCGTTGTGTGAGAGCACAACGCATGATTATCCCGGAGAAGGACTTCGCATACACGAGGTCCATACATTTTCCAGCTTTACTTGTAAAGAATGATTCATCTTATTTTTCTTCAGCGTTCAATCTCAAACTCTAACTGCATCTCTCTTATTGCAGGACAATCTCAAACTCTAACTGCATCTCTCTTATTGCAGGAAAATCTCAAACTCTAACTGCATCTCTCTTATTGCAGGACAATCTCAAACTCTAACTGCATCTCTCTTATTGCAGGACAATCTCAAACTCTAACTGCATCTCTCATAGTGCAGGACAATCTCAAACTCTAACTGCTTCTCTCTTATTGCAGGACAATCTCAAACTCTAACTGCATCTCTCTTATTGCAGGATAATGGCACTACTAAAGATCCAGTAGGATGTAATCCAGAGAATGGAAATGCTTAGTGTGGCCAATTTAAATTTTCTCCAATGGCTCAACACATCCGTTTTCGGTGTAAGAATGGTTCAAGAACAAGATATCCTCGTATCCCTCCTTGACAACCTCTCAACAAATAGATGGACACCGTGATAGATGGACACTGTGATAGATGGACACTGTGATAGATGGACACTGTGATAGATGGACACTGTGATAGATGGACACTGTGATAGATGGACACTGTGATAGATGGACACTGTGATAGATGGACACTGTGATAGATGGACACTGTGATAGATGGACAATATGACAGATGCCGATCTAAACTGTGATTGGGGGAATTAAGAATCAAGCTTGGAACAATCAGCAATGGAAAGCTGCTAGAAAAAAAAGTAGGAGTGCGTTTAACCTGAGAGCTATAGGAGTCTTCATTATAGATACACTTCGTTGTTTTCCAGGCAAAAGTATACCGATAATGCAATTTTGTCTGTATATAATAACAAGTTTCAAGAAACAATGACCTGAACTTGCGTGCTACTTTCGTCATGTAACCATCTTCTCTAGATTATTATGTGAATGAAATTCTGAATTTAGAGTGTGAAAGCGGGTATTTGCTTATGTCGATAGCAACGCATGACAGCGGAAAAAGGTCAAGCTTGAGTGGCCGTCGTCAGCTTTGAATTAGATGCTAGCATATAAATACAAGAATCAGTTCTCTCGTACTGTTGGTTTATTCTACTAGCGATATGGTTACAAACGTTCATCGTTATATGGAGGTGATAAAAGCACTGAACGTATTTGTTACCATAACCAAAGTCAATTGTATCGGGTCATTGACGCAAATTAAATGTCAACACAATAAATTTCCATTCTCTGAACTACATCCTTCTGGAAATCTATTAGAACCATTGTCCTGCTATAAGAGAGAACTGGTGAAAATATAAGAATAAACTAAAGAATAGCGTAAGAAAAATAAAGAAACAATTGATAGACAAATTACAGAAATCTTACAATAGAAGATTTGGTCTTAGAAAATGAGGGAAAAAATAACAGATGGAGAGATACCATTAAATAAATCTTACAACAATAGGCGATCTGGTCTTAGAACGTGAGTAAAACAACAACAGATGGATAGATACCATTACAGGAATTGTACAACAATAGAAGAATAGGCTGAAGTAGTCGTGTTTGAAAGGTGATATTAATTCTGCTAACGCGGCCTGGGCTCAACTTGTTTTTATAAAATTGAATCCTAAATGGGAAAAAATTGTTTGGAATTCGTTTGTCATTAAGAGGAACGTCTTATTGCTGGCCTCAATATTACAATCACAGCGAGCTGTTACTCTTCAGGCCTGAAGGGGGGATAAGGAGGGGAAAGCAAATGAAAAAAGTATGTGTATGTTCGCCCATCACATGATGATGATGACCATTTTGTTACATCAACTTTTGAAAATTCGGTTAGAACCAAGTCCATGCCTAATAGTTCGTAGATGTATAAAAGCCCCATTCGAGCTGTAAATGTTGTTAGACAGTTAGGACATGGCATGACCACTGTTGACGTCTTTTGGTCTATCCGTGACTTTCTAGCTACTCTCCGACGTTGAGCTGCTGCATTCTCCTCTTTTCACAAGATGATGTGTTTTTTTAAACTGTAGAGCACCATGTAGATCTATTTTGTGCAAGTTCTTGCTATTTATCTTGATCTATTTAAAACACGTTCAGTGACTTCTTTAACGAGTCCTTTTAACGCATATTTTGGTCACCTTGAGATCGTGTATCCTTCTCCAGCTTACCATAGAGAAGTATTTTTGGCAGGCGATGGTCTAGCATACACACCAAATGACCTGCCCAACGAATCTGTGTCTGCATCAAGATAGTGTGTATGCTGGTGATACCAGATCTGTCAAGGACAGTGGTATCTGGAATCTTGTCTTGCCATCTGATGCTTACAACTTTTCTGAGACAAGTTGTGTGAAAGTGATTGAGTTTCCTCACATGATGTCTATACACAGTCCATGTTTCACTAGCGTATAGCAGCGCTGAAATTACCACTGTTCAGTAATTTGTAATCTGTGATGAAATTTAAAATTTAAGATGTAATTAGTGATCTCATGTATGTAGACTAAGTAAAATTGTAGATGTAATTTGTGGTCTCATGTTGTATGTAAGTACAATTTTCGATGTAATTTGTGGTCTCATGTTGGATGTAAGCAAAATTGTAGATGCAATTTGTGGTCTTGTGTATGTGATTAAAATTGTAGATGTAATTTGTGGTCTAGTTTATGTGCGTAAAATTAAGAGAGAATATATGGTCCCTTGTATCACAATCCCTTGTATCACAATCCCTTGTATCACAATCCCTTGTATCACAATCCCTTATATCACAATCCCTTGTTGCTAATCCATCATCTCTATGTCTAATACAGGGCTTTGGCGCAGATGTCATCATTAGCAAATGTCAACGATGAAGATAATTGTGACAAACTAACAGGTTTGGTCAAGAGACAGCGTCGGCTCTGTAGACGAAATATAGAGCTAATGGAGAGTGTCAGAGTCGGAGCTAAGATAGCTATTGAAGAATGTCAATCTCAATTTAAGCATAGAAGATGGAACTGTACGACCGAAAATAATTCCAAACTTTTTGGAAATGTCATTCTCAAACAAGGTAAGGGAGAAGTATGACATTTAAACGTTACCGGATTTCTGTATCTGTACGTGGTATGTGGAATGACAATTTTAAAAATGGCTCCAAGCGTGTAGAAAAGTGACTTCATTGTACTCCTGTTCCTCCATATGTACTGTGTCCCTCTCAGCGAAGTGGAACGACTTCTACCGAGAGTACCATTTATAGTGAGTAACACTGCAGCTTAGAGTTTTAACCCACAGGAATATCCGATAATAATCCACTTTATAAACAAATGAACGCGAACGAGAATCAAACACTCAAATCTCTGGAGCACAAAGCGAACGGCGTAGACATAATTCTGGGAAGATTCCGTTAAGTAGTGAAATAGTTCAGTATATATCTCCTGGTAGTGAAGATTGGGCGTAGTCCAGCAGAAAAGAGACTGGAAACTAAGATTGATCGGACCAACCGAATATCGATCAGGACCACAGTCCTGCTCAAGTAAGCATAGGCGCTGAAGTCAGAGATACTAGGCCAAGAGGCGCACCAGAAATCATGGTATCATGCAACCCAAATCGTTGGCATGTCTGCAGGATAAAATTGAATTTTATCTGTAGTAACATCATCATCATCTCTTATTCCGACTACTAGTAGAATGTGTTCCTAAAAACGGAATACTTTATTTCATAGTTTAAAGCTTAGCTGTGATATCTACGCCTTGGATACGGTCTGGCATATCCAAGATCAGTATGGAGACTGGTAAATTTGATCCTCTATAGGGAAAGGAAACGAACTTCACCTCTTTAATTGACTTAGTCGCTTCTCGCGATATACAAGGCATGTCACATTGATACAAATCTTTAAAAATATTAGAACAGGAAAAATACAGGACATGTCAATATTTACTGTAACGGACAAGTCTGTTGATGGCAACTCTGTAGATGACAATCTGTTGATGGCAACTCTGTTTACTACATGTCCACTGATAGAAAGTCGTTAATAGAAAGTTCGCTGATGACAAGTTTGTAGATGGGAACTCTGCAGACGGCAAGTCTGTAGATAACAACTCTGTAGATGGCAATACTGTAAATGACACTTTTGTAGATGACGACTCTATAGATGGCAACTCAGTAGATGTTTACTCTGTAGATGACGACTACAGATAGCTAGTCATTAGATGGCAATTCTGTAGATAGCTACTCTGTAAATGGTAGCTCTGTAGATGGCAACTCTATAAAAGAAAGTCTTGTATTGGTAAATGTTTTGTTGGCAAGTCTGTTGATGACAAGTGTGCAGATGATAAATCTGTTGATGACAAGTGTGCAGATGATAAATCTGTTGATGACAAATGTGCAGATGATAAATCTGTTGACAGCAAGTTTGTAGATGACTAGTCTGTTGATGACACGTCTATAGATGGCAAATCTGTTAATGACAGGTCTGTTTATGACAGGTCTGCGGATGACAAGTCTGTAAATGACAAGTCTGTTGATTACATGTCTGTGGTTGACATATATGTTGACAGAACAGGGTAAACAAAACGTATTCGAAGATTTTGTTGCAGTTTCATAGGCCATGTCTTCAAATTCCGAGCTCTGTACATATCTGTGTGACTACCAAATTCCGAGCTCTGTACATATCTGTGTGACTACCAAATTCCGAGCTCTGTATATATCTGTGTGACTACCAAATTCCGAGCTCTGTACATATCTGTGTGACTACCAAATTCCGAGCTCTGTACATACCTGTGTGACTACCAAATTCAAAGTTGTAAAATTTGACACATCAAAACATCAAGGTCGTTTCTACTTATCCTTGACCAGATTTTCTGACATCACTTTCTCGAAAATTTCCTCAAGGTTTCCTCATTACTGTTTCTATAGCAACAATACACATTCGGTCGGATCTTCTATTTCCCTAGTGGGTTCGAAATGAGTTAATTTTTGAAAACTGAGACCCATCTCAACAATAAATCAAGTCAGCAACGTGAAACGAGTCACATTAACAAGACATGTTTGCTCGTAAACATCGCTGAATCGGAACATTACAAACTCTGTAATAATCACCTAAAAAAAGAAACACGGTTGATTGGACAGAGAATAGAACTAGATTGGAAATGTCTTCGTTTATTGTAATTTCATTTGTTCCCATTTAAAGGATCCGGTTGTCAATCATTATTCGCGCAATAATAAATTGAAAAACGGGGGTTGGAGTTGAGGGGGACACAAATGATCAATTATGATGTTTGTATGAGTGATTGATAAAATGTTTGTATGAGTGATTGATAAAATGTTTGTATGAGTGATTGATAAAATGTTTGTATGAGTGATTGATAAAATGTTTGTATGAGTGATTGATAAAATGTTTGTATGCGTTATTGAGAAAATGTTTGTATGGGTGATACATAAAATATTTGTATGATTTATTGATAAAATGTTTGTATGCGTGATTGAGGAAATGTTTGTATGAGTGATTGAGGGAATGCATGTATGATTGAAAAAATGTTTGAGTGATTGAGAGAATGTTTGTATGAGTGATTCATAAGATGCTTGTATTAGTGATTGAGAGAATGTTTGTGTGAGTGTAGGAGGAAATGTTTGTACGAGTGATGGAGTACATGTTTGTGTGAGTGTAGGAGGAAATGTTTGTATGAGTGATGGAGTACATGTTTGTGTGAGTGTAGGAGGAAATGTTTGTATGAGTGATGGAGTACATGTTTGTGTGAGTGTAGGAGGAAATGTTTGTATGAGTGATGGAGTACATGTTTGTGTGAGTGTAGGAGGAAATGTTTGTATGCGTTTGTGTATCTCAAGGGAACATAATAAAACATGTTGTCTTAAATGTCTGCAAAGTTGTACGTGCTTGATGATAAGACAGTTTTCTATACATGCAAAGTTGTACGTGCTTGCTGATGAGACAGTTTTCTATACACTACTCTTACATATAGCCACACATACATCACATTAAAACATTGTGTAAGAAATTGCTAAACGGAGTGGGGGGGGGGAGTTTGGCTTTTGGCATGCCTTTACCAAGTTTTTAGTACTAAAATTCGTGTACTAATTTACGATAGGGGAGCGAGTTTAACGCACAAAACATCGTTCCCATATCTACGAGTCTGATCATTATCTAATGTAGCCATTTATGTATCATTCTCCAATTTAGCCACTCATGTATCATTATCCAATTTAGCAACGCATGTATCATTATCCAATGTAGCCACTCATGTATCATTATCCAATTTAGCAACGCATGTATCATTATCCAATGTAGCCACTCATGTATCATTATCCAATGTAGCCACTCATGTATCATTATCCAATGTAGCCACACATGAATCATACATTCTCCACTGCAGTCACTCATGCATCATTCTTCGATGTAACCACTTATGTATCAATCTCCAATTTAGCCACTCATATATCATTATACAATGCAACCACTCATGTATCATTATCCAATGCAACCACTCATGTAACCATATCCAATGCAACCACTCATGTATCATTCTCCACTGTTGCCACTCATGCATCATTCTCAAGTTCAGTCAACATTGACCACTGTCTAATGTAGCACAAATACATCAATTTCAAACTCAATAACACTGCCTACCTTTAGCAAACCAATCATCACAATATATATACATGTATCACACTGATGTGGTCACTTCCAGCAAAAATATATTGAACTTTATGATACCAGATTGTTTCTGCCAGGTACCAGGGAAGCGGCCTTCGTACACTCCATATCATCAGCTGGTGTGGCCCACGCAGTTACTAAGGCTTGCAGCAGTGGGCAGCTTCAGAAATGTGGATGCGACAGGACAGTTCGTGGTAGAAGTCAGGAGGGATTTGAGTGGTCCGGATGTTCTGACAACATGGCATACGGGATAGCTTTCTCCAAGGTTTTCGTGGATGCAAGGGAGAAGGGACTTAGTAAACAGAATAGAACAAGATCTGTGATGAATCTACACAATAACGAAGCAGGTCGGAGGGTGAGTATCTTGTACGCTGTAGTCATGAAATCGATGGTTGGAGGGTGAGTATCTTGTACGCCGTAGTCATGAAATCGATGGAGAGATCTGGTATATTTGTATTCTATTTGAGCTTTCCTTTTCAAAATCAAGCTGGTTGTAGTGACACAAGTCATACAATAGCACGTTTCATATCCTTTCCTTAAAACAAATATAGTTATCCGAGTCCATCTATTGTATTAATTCCATTGATGTTAATTTTGGTTAGACCCAACACATCTATACGTTATATTTGTGCATCATGTCCAGTTTTTATAAACAAATGGAATCCTTTGATCTTTGTCGGCATACTAATTATTGTGTCTCGAAAAAAGAAGTTTTACCACTTCAGAGACAGATTATGTAAGTAGAATAGGCATAGGCGTGTCTAATATTACAATAATGTATCCACCATGTTTTCATATGAATAAATGTTGAAGTGGATTTCCTAAGTGATTGATGTACGAGATACTTGTAACACTGTTTGTCATTGACATTTAGTACGCCTTCGAACTGGGCCTTCATTGAACTAATTATTTCATATCACCATTTTGTGGTTAAAAGATATCATAATGAGACATTATTCCTCTAATGTGCTTGTTAACAGCTCTTTATTGTTGCGTTATACCGCTTAATGGCTGCCATTATCGTTCATTACTGTCATGCGCAGTGATCCAAGTTTCTTCTACAGACATCATATCATAACAATCTTTCCTCATTTCTCTCATCTTGCGTAAATATTTGCTTCTCATTGCAACTATATGAGACTTCGCATTGCAACTATATGAGGCTTCTCATTGCAACTATATGAGGCTTCACGTTGCAACTATATGAGACTTCTCATTGCAACTATATGAGACTTCTCATTGCAACTATATGAGGCTTCTCATTGCAACTATATGAGGCTTCTCATTGCAACTATATGAGACTTCTCATTGCAACTATATGAGGCTTCTCATTGCAACTATATGAGACTTGTCATTGCAACTATATGAGACTTCTCATTGCAACTATATGAGGCTTCTCATTGCAACTATATGAGGCTTCTCATTGCAACTATATGAGGCTTCTCATTGCAACTATATGAGACTTCTCATTGCAACTATATGAGACTTCTCATTGCAACTATATGAGGCTTATCATTGCAACTATATGAGACTTCTCATTGCAACTATATGAGGCTTCTCATTGCAACTATATGGGGCTTCTCATTGCAACTATATGAGACTTCTCATTGCAACTATATGAGGCTTCTCATTGCAACTATATGGGGCTTCTCATTGCAACTATATGAGACTTCTCATTGCAACTATATGAGGCTTCTCATTGCAACTATATGAGGCTTCTCATTGCAACTATATGAGGCTTCTCATTGCAACTATATGAGACTTCGCATTGCAACTATATGAGACTTAGCATTGCAACTATATGAGGCTTCTCATTGCAACTATATGAGGCTTCTCATTGCAACTATATGAGACTTCGCATTGCAACTATATGAGACTTAGCATTGCAACTATATGAGGCTTCTCATTGCAACTATATGAGGCTTCTCATTGCAACTATATGAGACTTCGCATTGCAACTATATGAGACTTAGCATTGCAACTATATGAGGCTTCACGTTGCAACTATATGAGGCTTCACGTTGCAACTATATGAGACTTCTCATTTCCACATATATGTTGCTTGTCATTGAAACTATATGAGACTTCTTGATTCTTGATTAGAAAACTGGCCTCACAGCACGTGGGGCATTCCCATAAGTGCTCCGCCCTCTGTTTCAGCGGGCATTTGACTCGATAGTGTTTAGAGTCCAATGCCGCCGAAACAGACGTCGACATCAGGGCACAACTCTGGCCAGTGCGACAGGTTTCTCTGCCGTTCTGCCCACCCACGCCGTGCCCGTAACAAGCTCAAGCACAACGTCTGCCTCTCGGAATAACGTGGTAACTGTTATCGAAGGTTGCGACTACGGGTATATGAGACTTCTCATTGCAACTATATGAGACTTTGGATTGCAACTATATGAGACTTTGAATTGCAACTATATAAGACTTCTCATTGCAACTATATGAGACTTCTCATTGCAACTATATGAGATTTCTCATTGCAACTATATGCGACTTCTCATTGCAACTATATTAGGCTTCTCATTGCAACTATATGAAGCTTCTCATTGCAACTATATGAGACTTCGCATTGCAACTATATGAGGCTTTTCATTGCAACTATATGTGACTTGGCATTGCAACTATATGAGGCTTCTCATTGCAACTACATGAGACTTCTAACAAATAATGTTTCTACCACCATTATTTTCTCTAAAAGTGAATCCTCAACTTTTAATTGTCCCCCAGAGCGTAGATTTAGAAATATCAATGTCATTATTCGTTGTGAACCATTGTTTAAATTTTCCTTAAAGTCACTGTCTCATTATTCTGAAATATATTACACATTTCTCTTCGGATCAATTCTCTGTCAATACTATCCACTAAACTTGGCCTAATCTTGTGCATGTTAACAATTTGAATTGGATATATCAGATTTTGTTATCCAAAGGTTCAATGTTTGTTTACTTATCCCTAAGGCATGAATAATCATCTATTCTGGGTCTGAAATCGAATTATAGAGATTATCTCGAGTATCTTCTTTGCAAAAATACTTTATTTGTAATCTGCTATAATGTCATACTTTACTCGCAAACTCATTTTTCCCCACTAACTACACATTTTATGGTGAAACATTTGTAACGGAAAATATGAGCTTGACACCAAGATACAACCTTTATAAATCGTCTGTCTTGTGTTCGAGAGTACAAATTCGTGCAACTTTACGCGCAAATCATGTCAATTGTATTATAAACAATTTATGTGTGAATATCGCCTCATAATTCACGGTAAACACCAAAAACTGTGTTTGTGTGTTGTGTGCTCACAAGTAGAATTTTCATCAATATCGCATATAAACGAAAATTGAAACCATTGACTGTCTGTTAATGAAAGAAACAATTCACATACTCTAAACCATTTCAAATTCACACATATAATGTTTTATGTGTGATATATTTACTGAGTTACATTATTTTAAAGTTAGACAAAACTGGTGAAACGTGCTGTAGTTATTATCTGTACGTTGTTTTCATGTATTCGATGGAGAGATCTTGTATATTTGTGTTATTCTAGCATGTGTTTTCAAATTCTTGCTGGATCTCTTTTGTCGCGGGACAGTTCCTATAAGATAATGTAAGACCTTCCATCAGGATGTTGTCCAGATATCTGAGCATTACTTCGCGGTTTTATTTGCGCCAATAACTCGAAGCATTGCAACACGGCAGGGTTAACTAATCTAATACGCCTAATTGTTACCGATTTGGCTGAATAGACTTCACTGAGATCAGAGCCTCCTCTTCCCATAGATGGACGAATCAGCTCTTTAAGCATGGGAGTTTCAATTAATCAGTTAGTCCTGTACATTTCTCAATCGGCGTGACCACAGACGCTTAAATATATTTCACATGATACTTTTGAAGATGGAGAAGGGCCATGAAAATATTTTCATAATGGAAAGATCATAGATTCTAGTACACATCTTAGATATTGTGTAGAATAATGTCCCTTTGAATTATCTCGTCATACCAAAATCTCGTTATAATTTTGTCACTTCACGTCCATCTATGGTCATGGTCTCGTGAAATCTGTCTCTGGTCATTGTCTAATCATGCCCAAGCGTGATCATTGTTTCGTAACACCGAGATATGGTCATTATCTTGTCATACCCAGCATTAGTCACTGTTTGGACACACTCAAGCCTGGTCACTGTCTCACCACGCCTATCTCTGGTCATTCTTATCACGTCTATCTATGGTAATTATCTATTTACACCTTGCCATGATCACTGTCTCGCAACGTCCATTTCTAGTCACTGTCTCGACACACCCAAGCCTGGTGAGTGTTGCATCACGCTCAGATCTTGTCATTTCTCATCACGACCATCTATATACCCCTTTCAAGGGATATATCTCATTTGTATCGTCTCATTTGTCATATGGGAGTCTTGCAACCAAACGGAATGAACATTAATCACCGTTTTGTTTGAGTTACCTACCTTTTCTTTATACCCTCTACTCCCGTATTGCACTGATTCTTGTAATTATTTGTCTTTGTACACTTTCGTGAATAATTATTATTTTTGTGTTTGCCGTTCTTCTATATAATTCCTTTATGTCTTCTTTCGTTTGTGTATGTCAATATGTGATTATTTTGTACTCTGCCATTTTGTTATTGTTAAATCATTTACATATTTAGATTTTGATTTCCTCGTTTTTATTGCAGTTGTCTCTTCGATGGGTGCCCACACATATATAGTTATTTGTATATGCATTTCGTTTTACATGGTTCTATGTATCCACACAATTACTTTGGGCCACACATTTGTATGTATACATATGCAGTTGTTATAGCATTATCTTTATGTGAACGAACGTTTATATTTACATTAATATATGTATATGTTTCTATGTGTATGAATGTTCATGTTATTATTTATACGAGAAAGTGTTTATGTGCATGAATGTTCATATTTGTGTATACATATATATATGTATATTTATGTGAGCGCTTTTTTATGTTAATGCACGTATCTCCATTCTGTGTCAATGTGTATACCTATTCTGGTGTGAGCCCTTTCCTGTGTGTGGATACATTTACATGCCTGTGCATTTTGTGTGGGTATCCTTCACACATCTGTGTCCATCTTGTTATGTGTTTATTTCTTGACTCTTGGTGTGTGTTTACATTTCTATGTATGTTTAGGTTTGGTTTTATATATATGTTTATGTCTATATTTGGTTTCACATTCATTCCATGCGTTTTCAAATGTTGATTCTTCTTGTATCCTTCCTTCCCCAAACCCACTCACCCCACCACCACACAACCTCATCATTACTCATCTATCATTGTCATATGCCATTCTTGTTGGCGTAGGTGACCATGGTTCTCTGTTCACAGTATTGTTATCAGGATCGTTGTTTCCAAGCCTTGCTAGGTTGTCACATGAATATTTTCTCACGTCCCCATCTGTCTCTGTTCCCTTAAGTCGTGCCTGTTGTGACTGTGTTCTTAAAACCTGCCTGTCTGATAGAGTGACAAAAGGGGTATTTTTCTTATCTTTTTCTTTTATTATTCTTGCACTCATCTATAGTGTCTCTAATTTCCCACTTTCGGTTTGTTTATAATGAATGCACGCATTTTCACTTTGACTAGATGCGTTGCCATCCCTGCGCTATTATGGAGACGAGGGCTTGATGAAATATAGACATCTATTTATTTTTTTATTTTGTCGTTTTCTGTTGTTTGTCTCTTAAAAAAGGTTCAATTTGAGCCGATACGTTGAGAATTGTCCTGTTTAGTTTTATTGTATGTTTTTTGTTTTTTTCTTAAAAATATATTTTTATTAATAGGCTAGGTAAGTGTTTTAGTAACCTTTTTACATCATTTTGCATTACTATTTGTTCATTAGGTTACTGCGGCACCATCCACTTTGTCGGACACCCTCTGGCCATTTGGTTATTTATACCCCTTTCAAGGGTTTCTTCATGTGTATGTATTTCACTTGCAGCCGTTGGTGTAGATCTCATTGCTCCTCCAATAAGACGTAGGGCATTGTTCTCTGTCTAGAAATTCTAAATTTATCTTGGAATATTTTTTTCAGGCCTACACTGGTGTATTCCACAGAAGAACGTGTGTAACCAAGATGTATTCCTCAGAGGGTATCCTTGTCTGATCCAAAAGATGGGCCAATAGCTATAATTGTTTCAGTGCTTTATTTTTGATATGTTCTACGTACTTCTGGAGAGTAAGCTGCCGATTGAGTGTGACTCTAAAATATGTGGGGTGTTCTCCTCTTGGTAACTTCTGTATATCTAACCATATACTGATATTTTCTTTGGCTTCCTTCTAACTCTTGATAAAGATGGTATAGACAGTTTAACAGATTTGTTTAAGTTTCCATGTTTGATAATACTCGTGTAGTCTTCTTAAATTTCTATTTAGTCTTTTGGCTGCACTTTCAACATTCTCATGGCTCTGCCATATTGTTAAATCATCAGCATAGTGGGCTTCTTTAGCCTTCATAACCTTGGCTAGGTTATTAATGCAGCTCAAAGTTATAACTCTGTGTTATGCCTTCTTCTAGAACATCTTTAGATGAGGTTATATCATTTATATTTGTCTGGATTTTTCTGTCATTGAGGAAGTATATTTTATACAGTTAAATAGCTTTCCACTAATTTCCTCCTCACTTATCTTCACCAATATACCCTTTCTCCATACTCGATCATAAGCCTGTTTAAGTCAAAGAAGATGGCTACAGCATGTTTGTTTTCCTGGAATTCATCATGAGTTTTCTGTCTCAATCTAAATAGTTGGTCTTCTGCGCAACTGCCTATTCTGAAACCTGCATGTTCACGGTAGAGGATGTTGAGCTCTCGAGGAAACAGTAAAGTCGCACATTTACCATTCTTTCTGCCAATACATGATATTAGTGATATTGGGCGGTAGCTTTTGGATTCATCTGGAGGTTTGTGACTTTTCAGGATGGGAAAGATATGAGCATTTCTTCAGTTTTTAGGTAGCATTTCATTTCTCAAAGTCATATTTATTAGTTTAATGACTACCTTTCTCCATAGTGCCCATTTGTGTTAACATTTCATTATACATTTGTGTTAACATTTCATTATACATTTGTGTTAACATTTCATTATACATTTGTGTTAACATTTCATTATACATTTGTGTTAACATCTCATTATACATTTGTGTTAACATTTCATTATACATTTGTGTTAACATTTCATTATACATTTGTGTTAACATTTCATTATACATTTGTGTTAACATTCCATTATATATTTGATCTGGTCAGGATATTTTCTAGGCTTTAGTTTCTTCAACCCTTGTTGGAGTTCCTGCAAAATAAAGTTATCTTCAAATACGGATGAGCTTTAGAAACATGTCTATACAGATAGACGCGTTTGGACCTTTTCTTGCAGCTTCAGTAGGTACAGGCGCTTCTTGTCAGCTTCGGACAGCTTCTCTACTTTGTTCACACTGGCAAAAAACGACTAAAGTGTTCTGCTTTTCCTAGTACTCGTATTAGTGATTGTTCTGCTTCTATCCATTACAGGTTTATCATTTATTTTTCTTCTTTTCCCATGCAGATTGTTGATCAGTGCCAAAGTTATTTTACCATTTTTCCTTAGATCTAAATTAGAGAATGTTTTTGTGCATTTGTCATGTTTAGCCCTCTTCACTATCAATTTTATTTTAGCACATGTTTTGTTGTAAATTATTTTTGCTTCTCGTGATGGTATAATCTCAACTGCTTCTCTTGCTTTTTTTTTCTTTCAAGAATACCAGCTTACATTTCTTTATTGTAAAATAGTTTATAAGATCTTCTACTCCCCCTTGGAGGGGGGTCTTTAGATCTTCGTGATGCACACTCTCATAAAATACGCATCCCGTTTGAATGGAACTAACAATGAAGGTATTGACATTGTGATTTCGATAATAACCATCCTCATTGTAAACAAAAAAGTTCTTTATCTAGAGGAGTGATACTCCACGCATGGACTCATCTGTTGTCTACCTAGACATGAAGTGGACATGGAACAAAACAGGCTGAAAACCACTGATAAAAAAACAGAGAACTCACTAAGAATAAATGATCGCTCGTGTTTCTGAGATCAAAGAATATCGATACTGTTACTCTCATAATCATATAGTAAGAGTCGACTAAGGATGTTTCGGCAGTGGAGTTGGCTGTCTTATCTAATAGAGGGTAAGTCACTCAGAAGACTTGCTGAAGTCGGGTGTGTCACTCCAAAAGTCGCAGATATTGACGTCACGCTGTAAGCCATGATACAGCGCGTTCCGTCTTCTGCGCTACATTTTGATCTTCTACTGGAGTTTGAGAAAGAAAAATACGAAGAATAATGGCCACGATAGTAGATTGCGGCAAAATAAATATCATTGTTTTAGGAAATTGTAATTTCCTATCAAGTTTCAATAGATGTACACCTGGACTGGATCCATATACACGGGCCTCTTTCTGGGGCAGCTCTTAACAAGTTACAATTGATGTACTCTTGGACTGGACCACATAACCAGTCCCCTTTCTAGAACAGCTTGCATAAACATATCTAAATATTATACACCAACTGTAGATAGGGTGTGGATGGTTGGGGTGTTCAAACCCCACCCCCCTTTTTGTAAATCAGAACACTTTAGTACTAGAAATTTTAGTCAAAAAAACTTATAACCCGTCAGTCTAGAAGCGATTTTACAAGAAAAGAAACACCCAAAAAAAATCACATGAAAGCGAAGGAAATTTGCACAAAATATTCTCGAACTAAGCAAAGGATATTTTTTTAAAAAAACATGTGTTTTTATGTAAAACTCCACACCCCCTTACTGGTGATATATCTACAGTCATGTTGTACATGATGCTTAGCGAATAGATGCACCCTACTTTGGTACAATATGCGTTCTTCTAAGTTAATAAAAGAGACAAACTCCTAGCATATGACAATATACGCATTTAACCGACCCAAACAACAAAATATTAAATCTTGTCAGCACAGAGAAACGATCCTCTTCTAGAACAAATGTGTTCTTGGTCTAGAACAAAAGATATACATCTATTATATGATATCATGCATAACTCTGTTTTCGACAATGTAGAACAACAGGCAGGTCATAATATAAAACATAAAATAGAATAACAGATAGATAATAAACTAGAACATAGAAAGATAGACATGGTATAATCTAGGAAACATTGAACAACACCACCCCCCCCCCCAATATGGTTAGAGATATGCCCCAAAATCTAGAGCTATAGACACTTAACTAATCTAGGAATGAGGGAACATCACAATCTATGAATAAAGACAAGTCCTTAAACTAGAGCTACAGATACGCCTCTAATATAGGATTACAACTACGCCTCTAAATGCAGTCTCTGAGAAGAGGCTAAGGATATGCACCAAATATATACCGTTTTTTTGCACAGTAATAACGGTTGAACTTTTATACCATAGTTCCATTATCGTGCTTTTAGCACCAGGTGTAGTGTTTTTCAAGTAATCTAGTGCCAACCTATTGGAAATAGTGCGGGAGAACAAGTATATTTCTTCCCCTCTCTCTAAAAAAAGTGATGCTTTTTAGGCATGAGACTAATGCTTTTTTGACAAAATGAGTGTGCAACACTGACCTAAACCCAGTGTCAGTCCTGCATCGTCATAATAGCTCAGCCACACACAGCCTCCAATCAAAGGAGAGCACTTAAAGATGGCCACAGGCGATTCAGATCTGAACAGTCACATCTTAAGAGTTCTCCTAAACCTGCTTTCACCCGATCGCGGTGTCTCACCTATCCACAAGTTTGAAGTAGATTCAATCTTTCACCTGGGGGCAACGATACCTGATATGTCTCCATATTGAATTGTGAGTGCTATTCGCAGACTAGCATATATATATCATCCTCCAGGCTGGGCTTTCATACGGATCTTTGACATTTAGTTTCCTAGGCACAGTAAGCCGAGCAATGCACAAGCCTCACAGTACTCGGTGTTACGTCTAAGTGACCAGCTGCCTATAACCAGTGGTTGATTAGAAACCGCATGCCTAGATTTGCCCTAAGTACCAACTGCATATCAATGGCATCATTCTTATTTCAGACCAACAACATCCCTTTTAATTTGACAGCTACCATTTTAATCTTGACAACCCCCTTCAGTATGACTTCTCATTCAGATTGACAAACTCTCATTCAACCTGAAAGCCCCTCTTTCAACTTGATTTCCTCTCTTTTCACTTGACAATCTCTCTTTTCACTTGATAATCTCTATTTTAACTTGACAATTTCTCTGTCAGATTAAAAACCTCTCTTTAACTTGACTTCTTGTAACTTGACAACGTCTATTAACTTGATAGTCTATCTTTTAACTTGACAACCTCTCTTTCTGTCTTTCTGACTAATAATTTCTCTCAGACTAATAACTTCACTCTCGGACTAGCAACCACAAACTAACATATCTCCCAGACTAACCTCTCTCTCAGACTAAATTATCAGACTAATTTCTCTCTCAAACCAATTCCCTTTCAGACAATTTTCTCCCTCAGGCTACTTCTCTCTCAGACTTTCTCTCTCAGACTAACCTCAGACAAGCAATTTCTCTCTCAGACAAGCAATCTCTCTTTCAGATTAACTTCTCTCTCAGACTAATAGCTTCTCTCTCAGACTAACGTTTCTCTCAGGCTAACACATTTTCTCTTAGACTAACTTCTCTCACAGGCTAACTTCTCTCTCAGACTAACTTCTCTCACAGGCTAACTTTTCTCTCAGACTAGCAACTACTCTCTCAAACTAACTTCTCTCAGAGACAAACTTTTCTTTCTTTCAGACTCACAACCCCTCATTCAGTCTTAACTTCTCAACCAATAATCTTATCATTAACACAACTGCTAACACAATAACTGAAACTGTCTTGTCACAAGTTAACTCCAGGTTTGTTTTTTTGTTGTCTTCACCAACAGAAAGAAAAATATTTCTAAAACACAAGCACACACACAAACACACAGTTTAACAACAACAGTAATGTACCGTGAAGAGGCGCAGGCAGAGGTGATTAGCGTTCCGATCCATTTCACCCGCTGAGATCTCACGCCGCGTTTGGTGTATCTTTTCCATCCTTAATCCATCTTTTGGTGTCTGTCCAACAAAATTTCCGACATTATTCAATTGGGTAGCTAACGCAGTCTCAAAGGCTGGATTATGTGTCATACAGAGTTATTTCAATAACATTTCTGCTTGGATACATTCTCAACACAATTCTCATCTCCATTCGAAGTTTTTCTTATTCATCTCCATTCGAAGTTTTTCTCCCTTCATCTCCATTCGGAATTTTTTCCCCCTTCATCTCCATTCGAAGTGTTTCTCCCTTCATCTCCATTCTAAGATTTTCTCCCTTCATCTCCATTCGAAGTTTTTCTCATTTCATCTCAATGCGAAGAACCTTTCTTGGAAAGAAACTACCTATCTCCCGTGTATTGCCAGAAAGATAATTCTGGAAACTGGTGGATAAGGCTGGTGGTGCCGGTTAATAACTGCTTTCCAGTATAAATACATGTGTACTGAACAGGGCCGGTCTTAGGCCATTGCAACCTATGCGGCCGCATTGGGCCCCGCACTTCATAGGCCCATAAATTAATATTCGAATTTATTTTATTATCCTCTTCCCTACCCAGACTGGGCCCCGCGCAATCCGTATCGCATTGGGCCCCTCAATTGTTAAAGCCGGCCCTGGCACTGAAAATGTAAAAATGACATGAAAGACAGATTTTGATTAATTCTGTGCATTTCGTTAGCTGTCCATAAATAGTGACAAACAGAAAACACAACAATAATGAGAAACATAACGGATGAAGTCCTAATTATTTATGTACAGAGGTCCTCTACTACCGACGGTCTCGGCTGGTTTACATATCCAATACACGGTCAAAGTGACTCAAGTCACGCTGAAGTCGGGCGTGTCAGGCCGAGAAGCGTAGTAATCGCAGCTAAGCTGTAAACCATGACACAACACCTTCCTTTCTTTGTCGCAGTGTCATATATAGTTAGTACGTTAGTTAGTCGTCGGATCATCATCACTGCAAAAGTGGCACGTCCATGGTTGCTCTGATCTCTCCCTGAGTGTAACAGTCATTACACTTCTGCTGACAGTACCGGTCAACTGCTGGTAACCATAATTCTTCTGCGCCGTCCAAAACTTTCACTTTTAGCAACACCGCATTTAAAACTCCGATATTTAATCCTGGCAATTAAAAAAGAATCATCCTCGACACTAGCCTCACTCTCGCGTGCTATATCTCTTATAGTGTTCACAACGTGTGCTCGATCCATTGCTCCAACGTCCTGTGCCACAATCGCGCATGACCCAGTTATCGTCTCTCTCATTACCTCGAACACTATATCCCGGCACGAAAATAAATGTTATTACTTTCAGCCTCGCATTTCTCAAGGCATCAGATCACTGTTCGCGAACGAGATCCACTTGTACCCTCTAATCATATCTATAGTCACTCAAGATGCAGACCTGTGTTGCCTTCTGAGAGCCTATCCACTGAAATGCCTTGTTCACCACCATAATCTCCATCGTCACGCTACTCGTAATCACTGCAAAGGCCCACTCTTCTTCCTGATTGTTTTATCTTTGCAATCAGCCGTGAATGCCCACGCACTGCAAACATGTCTAATTACAGATCCATCAGTGTATATAATCACATCCACCTCTTTGACATTCTCACTGACCAAAGCCTCCAGCTCTTGCTCCATAACCGTGGAACACCATTCTCTGCATTCCCTGCTAAGTGTAATTACTACTCTCAAACAAGTTTCGAAATATGTGTTTAGACCTATCCATTCCACAGCTCTCACTTGGTTGGCAATGCAGCCACCACCAGAATCAGTTATTCTATCGGACTCTCAAAGTATGCTGCGCAAGATAGAAAAGTTTATGATCAGAACTGAAAGGGTCACTCTTCTCGACAATGCGCAGAGCATTACATTGGTTCACTGTCCTAGTCATGCTGGGGTCAGGGGAAACAAAAGAACCGATGTGTTGGCTGGTAAAGCTTTGGTGAACGGTACCGAGATAAAAAGAGACAGGATTGAATTGATTAGAGCAGTCATGGATACCCTACTAGAAGACGAGGAGGAAGTCGAACGTGACAACGTACATATTCAGAGAATGGTAGAAATGGGAGTGACTAGAGGTGATGGAAGAACGTGCTCACTCTCTGGAAAGATCAGAAGAACGCGTAATCAGCAACTGACTGGGACACTGAGATTATACACTTTTAGATGGCTGACAGAACGGCAAGCAGAGTATATTTGGGAATGCCCCCAGTGCTGTGACGCTTGTTCCTAATCAATAATCAAGAATAAATCGATTCCGCCAAGATAAACAAAAATAGGTAGATGAATTACTAAAATAAAACATAAAACAACCTAACTCTTTGTTATGTTTGTTTGTTTGTTTTTCGTTCGCTCCATTGTAACCATCACGGATATCCGTGCGATTTCCGCCGGGAGCGTGATTACGTTGTGCCACCGTTATGCGCCTTGTAGGCCTAGCACATCCGATTTCGGCATGCCTTGACAATTCGGGTGGGCTACCCTTAGCCTGTGACAGCCTCTATATCTGTCTCCAGGCACGCGTAGTGGAGACTCTTCGCCCAGACTATTTTCTTGCTCTTAGTCTGACTCAAACGAGGTGTTCCACTGTCTATGAACTTGTCTCGTGTAATTGGACGTGCTGTGCCTGTGCCCATTGGGTACTGAACCGTTTCTCATCCGTGAGCCTGGTTCCTTAAGGGGAAGAACTCAACAGAGGAGTTGGACCCTGGCTCTTTCGCCCTCTTAGCCGAGGTGTCATTCACCGACATCGTGTACCCCTTGTCCAAGTTCGAGTCTCACACCACGCGTTTGAGAGCAAGGCGTTCTCGAGCTGAGCGTCCTTGTCCCAATAGCGCCTGAGCCCATCAGGTACTGAACCCTTTCTCTCTTCAAGTGTATTTCCGGTGTAGGAAAACCTGACAGTAGAGTTGGGCCAGGGCTAAATCGTTGTCCCTTTTGTGCCTGAGCGAGTCGAGTACAGAACCCTTTCTCTCTGCAAGTTACTTCCGGTATAGGAAACCTTGACAGTAGAGTTGGGCCAGGACTGCCATCGTTGTCCCTTTCTTGCCTACACCCATCGGGTACAGAACCCTTTCTCTTTGCAAGCATATTTCCGGTTTAGGAAGGCTCGACATTAGAGTTGGGTTAGGTCTTTTGCTTTACCAAACGCCGATGGGTGGGTCTGGGTCTCTGCCTGTTAGGAACTCTGGTAACTAGAAGCCCGTCTCGAGCTGACGGAGCTTGTAGTTCCCTTTCCTAGGGACTTTTCACTTTCTATTTGCAGTTCGCGCTGCCCTCTAGCGCTGTTCTGCCCTTTCATTGTTTCATTGTACTCTGTGTGAAACATGTTTGTCTCTCGCCATGCATTTACCTTTACGTGCATTTTACATTGGCCGCCCCTCCAATGTTCGGACTGGACTGACTAGCTTCACTGTATGTCGACAGTGTTGCTATATGTGGTGATGCTGGTGGTGTCGGAGATATTGTCTGTCTCTTGTGCAGTCAAATCTCTTTCCATCTGCTACCTCCACATTCTCGGACACGATCCCCAAATGATTTGGCCAGAATCAGCACGAGCTGCTGTATTTCTGTTTCCAGGGTGCACCACGTGGAGGTACATTTGGGATCTTGGTTATCTGCTAACCCTGGGTCCGCCTAGAGCAATGCGTTCCCTTTGCACCCCACTCTTTGTTATGTTATTTTATGTTTTATTTTGGTAACACATCTACCTATTTTTGTTTACCTTGACATTTGCCCTGTGTTACTCCAGCCACCTATTTCCTGTTTAGGGTTGTTACCCTACACTGGAACATTTATCCCTTGATAAATCCATTCCGCACCTGCTGCCACATCTTGTAATCCAATCTGCACACACTTTATATGACATCCTCAGCACATCCCATCCACGACTTCCCTCTTTTACATCTGCTATCTTTAATTTTCTGTATTTCGGAATGCAGTGAGTGTTCCTTGTCTGCATGCATTTAAAAGAAATGCATGTTTTGGATGGTGCGTAGTGTGAGCAGAGGTGTTTATTTCTTTTGTACCAGAGTTTTGTGGTGGCTGTGGTGGAATGGTAATTCTGACTGTTAGCTAAACTCAGATCGAAAGACTGGATATAATTCAGAATGCAGCAATGCGTATCATTCTTGCGCGCACAAGAGACACATAGACAAGAACTATGCGGTACCTACTCGACTGTCCACCGGCAGAGCACAGATACTAGTATTGCCGTGCACGTGCCTACCTTCAGATACATTGGCATATGTGTTATTTCTACCGTAATATTAGTTCTTCTAATGCTGTTTTAATTCTCCTAATGTTTTTTAGTTCACCTAATGATATTTTAAGTATAATGCTGTTTTAGTTCTCCTAATGCTGTTTTAGTTCTGCTAATGCTGTTTTAATTCTCGTATTGCTGTTTTAGATATCCTAATGCTGTTTTAGTTCTCATAATGCTGTTTTAGTTCTCGTAATGCTGTTTTAAGATGCTGAAAGATTTCTAGATATGTCTTTCTCAAGATATGAAACCAAAGAGGGAACAAGATGCATAGTAAAATTATACATTTTTCTTCTCACTACGTAATAATACAAGTTCCCTTTATCGAGTGAAGGGAAAAACAGTAAAGAGATACAAAACAGATGCAAGAAAACATAACAGATAGTAGGACAGATCACAAGTACGGTGTATCTTTAAGAAAAAAAATGTAAACATAGACACTAAAAGTGCATTATACAAGAGTATTATAATTCTATCACTGTGCTACTAGTGTCACTCCTGGACAACGACAGTAAAGACAAAACAAAACTAGTAACAGCAGAAATGGCGTGCCTACGAAGAATAGTTGTAGTGTCATTATGGAATATAATCAGAAATGATTACATCGGACAGATAGCCAAAACAACACCAGTATTAGAATGCATCAAGATAAAACAGATTAAGTGGTTTTCAAACATGCCCAGACTACCAATAGATAGTATACCACAAAAAGCAATGGCCCATAAATACAACGGCTGTAAAGCCAGAGGAAGGTCACGTAAAAGATGGACCGCATAAATCAAAGAGGCTAAGAGAAGAAGCCTAAAAACAGCCCACAGGAAGGTCACCTCCAGATAAATATTCTACCACTTACTCCGCGAGGCACACACGGGTCACACCGTTTAGATAGATAGATAGATATATAGATATATAGATAGATATATAGATAGATAGATAGATAGATAGATAGATAGATAGATAGATAGATAGATAGATAGATAGATAGATAGATATATAGATATAGATAGATATAGATAGATAGATAGATAGATAGATAGATAGATAGATAGATAGATAGATAGATAGATAGATAGATAGATAGATAGATAGATAGATAGATAGATAGATAGATAGATAGATAGATATATAGATAGATAGATAGATAGACAGATAGATAGATAGACAGATAGACAGATATATAGATAGATATATATATATATATATATAGATAGATAGATAGATAGATAGATAGATAGATAGATAGATAGATAGATAGATAGATAGATAGATAGATAGATAGATAGATAGATAGATAGATAGATAGATAGATAGATAGATAGATAGATAGATAGATAGATAGATAGATAGATAGATAGATAGATAGATAGATAGATAGATAGATAGATAGATAGATAGATAGATAGATAGATAGATAGATCTTGAAGCATTCATCAGTAAGCAGTAGTGTACGGTTGTGTTTGGGAACCTCTACTCAATAGCAATGTCCTACAAATATGCGATAGTACTTAACATAAAATAGAAGGTCGACCAGCTGTACAATGAACGCACACACTATCAGACTATATTGTTATTGGTATAAAATAATAAAAATCACAATATACAATACAGTTTAAACCTTAATGTCTTTTTCAAGAAAACACAACCCAAAGTAAGCAAACAGCAAAATAATAATAGTATAACAATAGCATTAGACGGCAGACATTTAATAAAGACACTATGACAATAGCATTAGACGGCAGATATTTAATAAAGACACTATGACAATAGCATTAGACGGCAGACATTTAATAAAGACACTATGACAGTAGCATTAGACGGCAAGCATTTACAGTAGAGCCATCCGAGATAACAACGACGTGCATTTCATTTTATGATGTGCAATTTTATGATGTGCAATGAATTTTATTTGCAGTTCAATCATGAAGTTGTTCTTGTTTAGAGATCATTTATCTTTTTCGCTTTATACCGCTTTATGTCTTGTAGCGTCAGAGGACGAAGAGTTCTCTGGAGATGACATTTTTGTGTGCCTCATATATATTTGTTTTCGTTGATGCTTTTATTTCTGTAGACCATCTTGTGCAAGGTCTGCCCCTGGCTTTGTATCCATCGTGTCTGAATAGTAATGCTTTTTTGATGGGCACTATCTGATGGTAGTTTGGAAACGTGGGAAAACAACTTAATCTGTTGTCTTCTGTTGTAATCCAGGACTGATATTGTGTTTGTTAGTCTTCTGATGTTTTCATTTCTGATTCTGTCTCTTATTCTTACTCGAAGAATTCTACGTAGACAGATCATTTCTGATAAAACAAGTTTTCTTTTGACTTTTGTTGTTAGTGTTCACGTTCAAGATTAGTAACCGAGTGATGGTGCGATGATAGTTTTATATAGTGTAGTTTTAATATATACGTTCTCATGCTTATGTGTGAAAATATGAAATATTTTGTCCTAACATCTGGTATGTTAGGCTGCATCTTTGTTGGATTTCTTTGTTTGTGTTTCCCCCCATTTGATGATATGATGCTTCAGAGATAAGTACATTCTTTACATTGTGCACGTTGTTGATCATCGATGAAAATAGTAGTGTTTCTGTTTTTTGCGATTTACATTACCTCAATTTTTCTGTGCTTATCTATATGAAAGTCCCTACACGTGGATTTTATTTATGTGGAGTCTATTGTTTGTTAAATGGGGGATTAAGCCTCTTAGCTGAGGCACGACTCTTTCAACCTAAGACATAAGTCTATTTTGGTTATATCAGGCCGCTGTGGAGTCTATTTATATGTGGAGTCTATTTATATGTGGAGTCTATTTATATGTGGAGTCTATTTATGTGGAGTCTATTTATATGTGGAGTCTATTTATATGTTCTTTGGGGTTGTTCCTCTGATGTTGATATTATTGCTTGATCAACTGCAAAAAGATGTTCGCTCAGGAGGTTGTCTTCTTTATTGGTGTTGGCAATTTTCCATATACAATCGATATACGTAATTTTAGGAGATATAGGAGTGTACTACTTTCTCAGTGACTATGACTTGGAATCAAGACTTGTGAGTAAAGAGTTATTTTTCTGAAATTAGTGGGATATAGGATTAAAAGAAATCAACCAACACTGAAACAGAACAGTCAATTACCACATGCTAAAGGAACAGTCAGTTACCACATGCTGAAGGAACAGTCAGTTACCACATGCTGAAGGACATATTGAGTAATGTCCCAAATAATAATTAATTCGCCCATAAGATCAGAGCATCTATGGACGTTACCGGAGAGGACATCGATAATGATCTGACGACTAAATAGCTAAATATACTTATTGTACTAACATCCGGGATTGAAAGGAGGGTACCACGCACACCACGGGAGGTACTTTTTATTCTATCTATTCGCTAAACCCTGTTTATCTGTTGCCTTTCAGCGTCAGGTATAGACGAGTTTTCTGAAGATGGTCCTCGTGTGTGCTGAGTATAATGCAGAATTTGTTGCCTCTTTTATTTTGGTGGTCCATCGTTTTCGTGACCAACATCCAGGTCTGCCTACACTGTATCTGTGCAGCACATCTTGCTGTTGTACACTGTCTGATGGTAGTCTGCTGATGTGTTCAAAACATTTGATCTGTTGTCTCTTTATTCCAAGATTGGGGTGGTACCTGTTCTTTGTCTAATGTCCTCATTCCTCATTCTGTCTCTTAGTGATATCCCTAGGATTCGGCTGAAACATGTCATTTCAGCTGTCACAAGTTCACGTTTTTCTTGTGCTGTCGTTGTACCCGTTTGGCATTGGCCGAACAAAATTAACATAATATTTGTTTTTATTAATGTTATTTTGGTGTTTAAGTCTACAATTCGTTTCTGAAGATTGGTGACATTTGCCATAGGGCTTGGTATGTTTTACGACATCTATTGTGTATTTCTTTACTGCTCTTGCCGTCTATTGTTATATTGCTTCCTAGGTATGTGAATTTTTTCACTTGTTTATATCTGTGTTTCTTTCTGTTCTTCCTATCTTCATTACTTCGGTCTTTTCTATATTTATCTTATATTATAGGTTTGTCATTTTTGATGTAATCTGTCTATTTGTCTTTATAGTTGCTCTTCTGATGATGCGTGGACGTCTGCAAATAGCAATTCGTTTAAGTTCTCCTTCAGATTGTTTTATTCCAATGTCTTTGCTATTTTGTAGATGTGATCTATGTATGTTATAAACAATAGGGGGGATGGTACACATCCCTTTCTATCTCCCGAACGGATTTAGAAATTATTTGATGTACCTGTGCTTGTTCTTACTGCGCATTGACTATCGACCCATATGTTGTGATAAATGTTTATCAGATGCCTAGGAGCTTCATATGTTTGCAGTATTATCCATAGCTGTGCTCTATCCACTCTGACAAACGCTTTTCCTTGGTCCATAAAATCTAAATATAAGTCTTGGTTATGTTTTGTCACTCTTTCTGAAAGTATTTTGAGGGCAAAGTCTGTGAAACTTTTATTTTTCCGAAAACGCAATTGAGTGTTGTTGTGCTGTAGTTCCATATATGCGCGCATCCTTCTCTTTAGTGTCTTGCTAAAGATTTGTCCTATGTGGCGTAAGAGTGATATGCCGCTATACTTAGTGCAATCCCTACTGCTTTTTTCCTTGCAGATGGGAATAATCACCGCTGTATTCCACTCCTGTGTAGCATTTGTGTTAGTTCTATAGGTATGCCGTCTATTCCTGGTGCTTTGTGATTTGATACGTGTTTAATTGCGACTTCAATTTCGGATGTCAGGATGTATGGTTTCACATCTCCTTCTGTTGTAATTATTGTTGTTATTAATCCTCCGACTCTAATTTAACAACTGATTGAAGTATTTTGTCCATCTTTCCATGATTTCTTGGAGCCTATTTAGTATTATTGCCGTTGGTTGGTGCATTCCAAGCTGTTCCATTTATTCCATGTGTACACTTGTGATTGTATATGTTTAAAGAAGGTGTTCGTTATAAAAATGTTGTGCTGGGTGTATGTATCTATTAATGTATATCCGTTATCGTTAATCTTGTTTTTGTGTCGCCAAATGGTCCTTTATATTCCACTATTCCTTCTCTATTTGCGCCAAAATGTGGGTTAAATCTCCCAAAATATATAGGTCGTCATCATTGTTGCTGTTATTTATTCATCTGTTTACATTCTTAAAAAAATCCTATCTTTCGTTGTTGTTGTTAATTTTTTTAATTAAACAAGTAATAATAATAATAATAAAAATAATAATAATAATAATAACTTGTCAGGATGGTACCGATACCGGATACATGAGCACAAAAGCACTACCAAACATATCTATCCTTAGCCATTCGGAGAAGGTAGACAAATTGTGTTCAGATCATTGCTTGATGCTATCAATCGAGAATTTTCTTTTCCACCTCTCTTTCTTCAACCATCAATTCTTACTTACAAATAATGGTAGACAGTAAGTCGTGTATCGTTACATGTTCAAACCAAACAAGTTGTCGTTGTATATATGACACACTCTGTCTGTGTACTATATGTATGACACACTGTGTCTGTGTACTATATGTATGACACACTCTGTCTGTGTACTATATGTATGACACACTCTGTCTGTGTACTATATGTATGACACACTCTGTCTGTGTACTATATGTATGACACACTCTGTCTGACTACTATATGTATGACACACTCTGTCTGACTACTATATGTATGACACACTCTGTGTACTATATGTATGACACACTCTGTTTGTGTACTATATGTATGACACACTTTGTCCGTGTGTTATATGTATGACACACTCTGTGTACTATATGTATGACACACTCTGTTTGTGTACTATATGTATGACACACTTTGTCCGTGTGTTATATGTATGACACACTCTGTGTACTATATGTATGACACACTCTGTTTGTGTACTATATGTATGACACACTTTGTCCGCGTGTTATATGTAAGACACAATTTGCCTGTGTGCTATATGTGTGACACTTTTCCTGTGTGCTATATGTGTGACACACTCTTCCTGTGTACTATATGTATAACACACCTTGCAAGCTCGCACGTTCAATACAATCACGAAGGTATTATGGAATTCAAGTAATAAATAGTGCGCAGATGTGGTTCTGCTGCCGTTAGTTCTCTCTTCATTTCGTGCCGCAATGATGGCCATTGATGAACATTTTACGACATCGGCACTCCTTTTCCGTATTCAAATACTAAATTGAGAGAAAGATTTCATTTTGTTTGGGTTTCCCTCAATCCAGACAGTTCAAGGATATGAAACCTGTGTCATTATTACAGCTACATGGCATTCCAAGTTTTACGACTTCGCTTCGTTCTCGTCCACCGGCGAGGCTATTTTTGTTGGATAAAACATTTTGGAAATGCATGACCTGTTCATGATGTGCCTGAAGATTTCCATTACTGAAATCCACCAACATAAAACATACTCCCAGATCTGATTCTGTATCACAGGGTGCAGATTTCTCGATAGAAAATTCTGGAAATCGAGGCTTGCATATTCTGTTTGTGTTAATCTAGTTTCACATCTGTGAGACGTATCGCTAACACTTGTCATTGTTGGTCTCTAGATAGAATCGCTGAATGGTTCCATTGAGATAGCTACTGGGAAAATATTTGGTGTGTTTGTCAAGTTATCACTGTTCGTTCCACGCTTAAAACATTCAAGATTTCCTATTCCTACAGCAGAGAAAATGTATATATATATTGTTTTACTGCGGTTCTATTTGCTACCTTCACAATTCACAATCTCTGTTATCTGCATTTAGTCAAGTTCGATGTAACTTGTGTGATCTGTTATCTGCATTTAGTCAAGTTCGATGTAACTTGTGTGATCTGTTATCTGCATTTAGTCAAGTTCGATGTAACTTGTGATCTTTTATCTGCATTTCGTCAATTTCGATGTAACTTGTGATACTTAATGCGCGATCCTATGTTAAGTTGTGTGTTCAAATTCTCGTTGTAATTTGAGACAAACTTTATTTTTAATTCTGTCTTTGCATAATTTTTAATCGTATGTCAAGTTTGACGATAATTTTGTCTTTTCAATTTGTCGTAATGTGTAGTATTAAGTTTGTGATAAGTGGGACATAGTCACAGCTTTAATTTATCTGGAGGATGGATTATTGCTGTAGCCGTAATTTTGTGGTAAATGGGGTATAGCTGCAGCTTTATTTTTGTTATACATGGGGCATCGAAGCAGCCATATTCTTTTGATAAATGGGACAAAGTTGCATTCTTAATGTTGAGATAAATGACACACAAATGCAGTGTTATTTTGGAGATAAATGGCGCATAAATACAACGTTAAGTTTGAGATGAACAAGACTCTATTGCAGCCTTAAGATTTTAATATATGATTCATTCATCTCGAAATTAAGTTTCATTAGAAATGGGTGCAATTTAAGCTTGTATGTTACAGATAAGCAGGGCGCAGCTCTGACCAAGGAATGCCAGAACCGGCACAGTTTGAGTCATAAGTTTGAGATAAAGAGAATGAATTGCAACATGAATTTTAATATACGCAAGGCACAGTTTCTGCCTCAAGTGTGACAATATCGCAAACATTAGAACGTAAATATGCATAAGCAAGGCACAGTTTCTGACTCAAGTGTAACAATACTGGCAAACGTTAGAAACGTACATATGATTTTTTTTTTAATTACTGGAAATATTATCCCGGATTTATGGGATATCTTCGACTGTGATCAGATCTCCAAATATCACAGATGTCTTGTGTCACACATCCTCTGCTTCTGCCTTTCATTGAATTGTTCAGTCACACGTTCCAGCTGATGAATATTAACATCAGAAGATATGCAAATCAGTCAGAAATCTTGGCGGCAAATGGTCTACGCTACAAAAACTCAGTTATTGCGAGTCTTTGAAGCGTAAATAAAATGGGCAGGCTGTATTTAATATTTCAGGGAGTCGGTTCCTGGTAAAATAAAACGTTTAGCATACCGCCAGAGTTAAAGTATTGTGAGTATGGAAGACAGCTATGTATTACCCAACCCAACACCCCTCCTCAAAATTTTGCATGGGAAATAATAGCGTAACCGCTCATAGTTCTTGGGAGATCAAAAACACGTTTTTGTGCTGCATGTCATGGACAACCATGTCCGTATATGTGTATATAGGGGGAAATTTTCTAAAATTTACTGTGCAAATCCATCTCTTTCATTAGATTTTTGATTTTGCAAAAATTGGTCAATTTGCAAAAGATCTTTAGGGAGAGGGAGTTTACCCACTTTTTCGTAAAGTTTCTAGTACTAGAAGTCAGACTATGATTTCTTAATGGGCTGGGGGTGGAAGTTGAGGGGGGGGGGGAATTGCAGTGTATCAAGTACAGTGACAAACTGTTGTTTAAAAATATGGTCAATGACCAACAGTTGCAGTGTATCACGAACAATGACTATTTGCCGTGTATCATGGACATTTGATTACCTGCCGTTTATCACGGATAATGACTAACTGCTGTGTTTCATAAGCAATGGCTATTTGGATGTGTATCATGGACAATGACGAGTTGGATGTGTATCATGGACAATGACGAGTTGGATGTGTATCATGGATAGTCACTAGCTGCAGCATATAATTGACAATAATTAATCCATGTTTATCATGGATAATGATTAGTTGCTGTCTATAATAAACAATGACTAATTGTTGTGTATCACTGACAATGCCTACCTACCGTGTATCACGGATAATGCCTACCTAATACTGGTTAACGGTTGCGTAAATTGTTGACAATGACTAGTTTCTGTGTATAATGTATAATGACTAGTTGTCGTGTATCACGGATAATGACTAGTTGATGTCTATCATGAGCACTGACTAATTGCTGTGTATCATGGACAGTGAATAGTTGCTGTGTATCATGGACAATGCCTAGTTGCTGTGTATCATGGACAGTGAATCGTTGCTGTGCATCATGGACAATGACTAGTTTCTGTGTATCATAGATCAAGACTACCTGTTGGTATCATGGACAATGACTAAATATTGTGTATTATTGACAATGACTAAATATTGTGTATTATTGACAATGACTAAATATTGTGTATTATTGACAATGACTAAATATTGTGTATTATTGACAATGACTAAATATTGTGTATTATTGACAATGACTAAATATTGTGTATTATTGACAATGACTTGTTGCCGTATATCATAGACAATGACTAGCTGCTGCATGTCACGGACAATAACTACATGTCATGTAAGACGGACAATGACCAAATGCTGTGTAAATCAAGGACAATGACTATTTACCGTGTATCATTGACAATGACTGGTTGGTGTGTATCATAGACAATTACTAGTTGATATGCGTCATGTAAAATGATTAAAAAACCGCTTTCTGTTTTTCCCCCCAGGCTGTGGAGGAAAACATGAGAATAGAGTGCAAGTGTCATGGTGTCTCAGGATCCTGCGAGCTCAGAACATGTTGGAAAGCCATTTCTGTTTTCTCGGTCGTCGGAATGGCATTAAAAGACAAATTTGACGGTGCTACAGAAGTGAAGCCATCAAATACAAACGAGTTGATACCTCTAAACCCTCAGTTCAAACCTCACACAGATCAGGACCTTATTTATATGGAGGCGTCTCCAGATTTTTGTGAAGTGGACAGAAGGTCTGGTTCCTTAGGGACGCACGGAAGATTCTGTAATAAAACTTCAAAGGCTACAGATGGGTGTGACCTTATGTGCTGTGGGAGGGGTTATGTGACAAGACAGGTGAAGGTCACGGAGAGGTGCAAATGCAAATTTTTCTGGTGTTGTTACGTAAAATGTAAAAACTGTGACAGGATAGTTGACGAACATATATGTCTTTAAGTGGAAGCAGCAGAGTTATGGAATGTAAGGACTGCGACAGGATGGGTGACGAGCATATATCTTTATAAATGGATGTTGTAGGGTTGTGAAGGAGTAGTAGTCTAGTTCCTGGCCATATAATTGTGTGTGTATGGGTTCGAACATAATATTTGGAAAAATGCGTTATTTATTATTGTTATGTCTACAAGTTAGTAACAGTTTCAGGTCCTATCCCAGGTAGCATTTTCAAGTCCTAACACATATAGCAGCTTCAGGTCCGAACAAAGGTAATAGCTTCAGTTTTTATCACAGGTAGCAGTTTCGGGTCCTATCATAGGTAGGAGATTCAGGTCCTATTACAGGTACCAGATTCAGATCATATCATAGTTAACATATTTAGATCCTATCACAAGTAACAGTTTCATGTCCTAACACATGTAATAACTCCAGGTCCTATCACAGGTAGTAACTTCAGATCATATCACAGGTAACAGCTTCATGTCCTATCTCAGGTAGCAGCTTTAGATCTTATCACAGGTAGCAGCATTAGGTCCTATCACAGGTAGCAGTTTCAGGTCCTATCATATGTAGCAGTATCAGGTCATATCACAGGTAGCAGTATCAGGTCATATCACAGGTAGCAGTATCAGGTCATATCACAGGTAGCAGTTTCAGGTCCTATCACAGGTAGCAGTTTCAGGTTATCACTCATAGCATCTTCAGATAATATTCCATGGTAGAATCTTCGGGCTCTATAAATAAGTAGCATCTTTATGTCCTAGTTCTGGTAACATCTGCTAGTCCTATCTCTGATATCATTTTTGTCCTATCTCTGACACCATATTCAGGTCCTGTCTCTGCTAACTTGTTCAGGTTCAATATCTGATACCATCTTTAGGTCATACTTGAGCTAACTTCTTCACATCCTATCTATTGTAGCGTCTGAAGGTCCTATCTCTGATACCATCTTCAGGTCCCATCTCTGATACCATCTTCAGGTCCCATCTCTGATACCATCTTCAGTTCCTATTTCTGATACAATCTTCAGGTCATATCTCTGATACCATTTTCAGGTCCCATCTTTGATACCATCTTCAGGTCCCATCTCTGATACCATCTTCAGGTCCTATTTCTGATACCATCTTCAGGTCCTATTTCTGATACCATCTTCAGGTCCCATCTTTGATACCATCTTCAGTTCCCATCTTAGATACCATCTTCATGTCCCATCTTTGATACCATCTTCAGGTCCCATCTCTGATATCATCTTCAAGGCGTATCTCTTCCTGTGATTCCTACCAGTGATTACGCACTGGAAATAATATTTGCTTTTAAAAATAAACAAATAAATTGGAAACGGATAAAATGTCGTTGCTTTTTTTCCTTAACAAGAATTAGAGAAGAGCAAGCCGGCTTTAGGTTTGACCATTCGTCTGTAGACCACATCTTCACTCTTAGAAATATTATAGAAAATTCAATTGAGTTTTAAACTCCTTTAGTAATTAACTTTATAGATTTCCAAAAGGCATTCGACAGTATACACCGACATGCATTATGGGAAATCCTTATCTATGAATTCCAAAAAGTATATACAAATATCATAAAAGTCCTTTACCAAGAAGTAACCTGTTGCACAAGAACAGAAACATGAAATTCAGAATGATTATTCTTCTTCCTCAACGTTCTTTTTCAAACTCCCACTGGATCTCTCTTGTGGCAGGACAATGATCCAACTAGATTTCCAGCAGGATGTAGTCCAGAAAATGGAAATGCGTTGTGTCGCCGTTTATTTAGCAAAATTGGTCCGACACATCCATCTTCGGGAGTAGAATGATTCAATATCGACACAGGAGTGAAACAGGGCTACGTGTTATCGCCAATGCTATTTGGAATAGCCATCGATTGGAACATGCGTAAAATCTTTCAAGATAAAAAGCGGGAATACAATGGTTCAAAAACAGCACTTTAACTGACATTGTTTTTGCAGATGACATTGAAATATTAAATTTTACTCATCACCAAATACAAGATATAACCAACAAACTATGCACACTGACAGATAAAATTGGCCTTCAGATTAACACATCCAAATAAAAACTTTAGCAAATAACATCTCAGTAAACAACCAAATACTGGAAAAAGTCTCCAACTTCAACTTTAATTACTTTGTGCAGACGAATGATTGTTGACGGAGACTCAATGAAACAAAGAAATACACGCATATCAGTTGCCGAAGCACATTAACTAAACTAACTAATATCTGGAAATCAAAAGAAATTTATGAAGACACACCAAGCTAAACTATGCAACTCCTGTATTGTCCCGTTATTAACGTATGGAAGTGAAAGCTGTAAATCAAATCAAGCAACAGACCAAAAATTAAGCAGCTTCGAAAACAAATGTCTCCGGAAACTGATTAACATAAAATGGAGCGATTTCGTCACAAATAATGATTTAAGAAACACAACACACCAAGAATATATTTCTAACGTCATAAGAAAACGCAGATGGGGATACATGGGTCACGTTTTAAGGCTAGATAAGAACAGAATAAACCAACGAGCCCTTATGTGGACACATGAGGGTGAAGAAAACAAGGAAAGATAAAGCAACTCTAAAAAACGCTATACTTAAAGAAGGGGAAACAACAAGCTGCAAGACCATACAAGAACTAAAACTGCAGGCAGCGGACCGCAACACACGGATAATAAAAATCTCTGCCCTATGTGCCGCCTGCGGCACGAAAGGAACAAACTAACTATTCGTTAACACTCACAATAAATGAAATTGACCCTGATATAACGGTGTTAAGTAAGACAAATTTAGGTCATTATATTTATGAATTAACACGTATAGGACTAGTGTATATATCCATTAGTAACCATTATTTGTCCATTATTTATCTCTAAATTGTAATACTCTACTGGGAATCGAAACTATACATTCAAGGATTAGGATACCAGTGCTCAAAATATTGATATACATCGGTTATTCTCTACTTATGATGATGATGATATAAAAAACCCACAAAAACGTCTCAAATCGTGGAAAATTGATGCTACAATATTCACAGAATATGCTTTACGGAAGTGGGGAGGGGGGGGGGGGGGTTGGATGGGAGGGGGATATATGAAATCTTCTATTTTGGTTGGCAGCACAAGAACACAAAATAGTTGACTGATCATCTTGTCAAACTGAGGTCATGAGGTTATGAACATTGCCCAACGTTTGATATTAAGATTTTTACTTTTTCAAGAGCTTAATTGCGAGATATCTACGTTATCCATCGCTTTATTCAAAGATATCTACATTTTATGCATTTGATTTCAAGATATCTACATTACCGAGCGCTTATTCAAAGATATCTACATTATCCGGAGCTTGATTCAAAGATATCTACATTTTCTGTATTTGATTTAAAGATATCTACATTTTCCAGCGCTTCATTTCAAGATATCTACATTTTCCAGCTCTTGATTCAAAGATATCTACATTTTCTGCATTTGATTTAAAGATACTACATTTTCCAGCACTTCATTTCAAGATATCTACATTTTCAGCGTTTGATTTCAAGATATCTACATTTTCCAGCTCTTGATTCAAAGATATCTATATTTTTAGCTGTTGATTTCAAGATATCTACATTATTCATCGCTTCATTTCAAGATGTCTACATTTTCCAGCGTATGATTTCAAGATGACAAGGAGCAAAAGATGCATTAGTTAAGCGTAAGTTGTAATGTCTGTGTATGTATTAGTTTTGAGGTAAACGTAAGTTGTAATGTCTGTGTATGTATTAGTTTCGAGGTAAACGTAAGTTGTAATGTCTGTGTATGTATTAGTTTCGGCAGAAGACATTGTAAATTAAACATCGTTTGTGTTTATATCTCTTCTTCTGTGTACAAATTATAAGGATGTTGTCCAGAGAACGGTATGCGCTGAGTCGTTGTTTACCATATTTGACAGCGATACCTGCGGCTTTCAGCCTGACACATCTAACTTCAATATGGTTTTTGGGTCACTTTAACACTCTGTGGGATGGGAGAGTCAATTCAGCCGTCAACCCTCCTTTTTTGCCTCTTACGACGTGCATGACAAGTAACAGTATCACAATCCTTTGCTCTCATTTCAGGCTTCTTGTAACTTCTGGTTCATCTTCCTCTCTACATAAACAAAACTTCATTTAAATGTTATAAGTATAGGTCCATAGAGATTGATTATGGTGCCCCAATTCGTGGCGACCGTTCGGCCCAATCTTTCTAGATTCACTCATGACAAGGATCTTGCAAGCCCGCAGGTAAGAGTGAGGGAAGGGGAATGCAGAGTGTCAACCTCGCGCCCGAAAAATAAAGACAATAGAATATTAGTAGTGTACTAGAACTGTTTCATGATTTAAAGTTTAGCTGCCATATCTGATTCTTTCAGACACACACATCCGACTTTAGCACGGCTCATCGATCACTTGAGCCGTCTAACAGCCAATTAAATTAAATTGAAATTGTTGTGTCTCAACAAGAGGCTTTTAAATCCATTATCTAACAAACAAAGAAACTGCAGTAAAATAGTGTCACTAATAAAAGGCGACAAACTTTCCCCATAACCCCCCCCCCGCCCCCAAATTCTCCCTAACGATTGTTTGTTTTTTAAAAAGTGTCTCCAAAATTTTCATTAAAAGAATGGATTACACATGCACATAATATTGATATTTTTCTTTTTCAGGTGAACCTCCATCACACCTCCCCCTCTACTCAAGGCGTATCGACGGTCCTGAACATTGAGTAAGTATACTTAGTGAGGAGTTCGTATTCTCTCAGTGTTCGTGATCAAATATTTGATTAAGTAAAATCTACTCATGTTGAGGTACGCATCATTCAACCGAAGATCAGCCCGGCATCTGCAAGTGAATTTTAACCCACTATTAAACACATTTGTTCATTGTGTCTAATCCTTCTCTTCCGTGGCCACCCACTCACCAGTTATATCAATCTGTAAGCAAGTAAACCGCCTATTTTAATGTCATCTCGTTGTGTATTACTGACTGCTCTAATTAACTCAGATTTCCATATTTTTTCACTATGGAGTCTATAGCAGTGGTTCCCAGATCTTACATTGTCACGGACCGGAATTTGTTTTACAATATGGAAGGAACATAATGAGTACTGAGGGTCAATTATCTAATGAATATACGGGCTTGTAATGATGGCTTTCGGACCTGCGTTCTGGTCAATGATAGCTTGGGACTAGTAAAAAAAAGATTAAAGTAACCCATAGCATTTATTAATGCCGTAGTTCGATGTTAGCGATCTCACATTTCACAGGCTCTGTAAATGAGGGCGGTAGCCATCTACTCTCCCTCACAGTCTTTACTTCCCGGATTAATCCGGTACCCATTTAAGGCTGGGTCGACCTGGGAGCCGTTGCGATCTGAAAACATTTCAGCCTCAACTGGGGAATGAACCCAGGACCACTCATATGCGAAGACAGTGCGCTAACCACTGCGCTAACGCAGCTCCCTTGGAACTAGTACTGGTCACCAGACTACCACTTTGAGAAGTATGGCAAGATATAATTGAACACAAATGCATCAGTTCGTTAGTTAGCTCTGATCCCCGAAGGTCATAGACTTTGTATCTATAATATAAACAGATAAACTGTCTAGACAAGAGAGATTCCTTACTTCTTCTGCAGTTTTCTCATCTTATTATGTATGTCTCCATGTGTTGAAGTTGCGTCATCAGGCAAGTCAGCACCGCTATCACCGCCTCTTTCTTCATTCTCGGACATGACGTAGAAGTCCCCACCACGTTCGTGATAGTTTGATAGGCTACCAAACCTTCCCCATTGATTACTGCTGGGTGAGTTTTTTTTAGCTGTAGTGATTTCGTAGTGAGGGTCGAGGCAGCGCAGTTGATAGTGAACTGTCTTCCTATTCGGATGATCCAGAGATTCTCAAACGTTTTCCGGCCACCGCCCACTTTGCAAGAAATAAATGCTGAACCATTATATATATGATATGCATGTACCTGACAATGATAATATCAGGAAATAGTACCACACCAAATAGTAAAATAGTATTAAATGAGAAAAGCTTAAAACACATGAATAGTTTCAAATATTTAGGAACATTAATAACTTCATGTGGTAAATGCAAGAACGAAATTATAAGCAGAATAGGACAAGCAAAAGCAGCATTCCATAAAATAAAAAAAATACCCTATGCAGCAAGTCCATATCGATGGATACTAGAAAACGTGTCCTAAAATGCTACATTGAACCAGTGCTACTCTATGGAAGTGAAGCATGGACAATAAATAAGTAATCACAAAAATCAATGGAGACAACAGAAATGTGGTTTATTTGAAGAATGTTACGCATTCCGTGGACAACAAAGATTACTAATGAAGAATGTCGTAGAAGGATGGATGTGAAGAGATGCATTATTGATAATTTAAAAAAACAAAAAAACCCGGCCAACATTAATTGGTCATATACTGAGAAGAGGATGCATTTATAATATAGTGACAACAGGAAAGATAGAAGAGAAAAGATGAAGGGAAGACCCAGAGAAAAAATATTGGACAGTTTGACTACATGGCCTCGGTTGACGACACCAGCAGAGATGATGGTATATATTAGAGATTGATGTACATGGAGAAATATGATCGCCAACGCCAGTCGGCACGGTACTTGATGGTGATGACAAATATGTACTTCATCTTGAACACAATTATTGCTATAACATAATACATATGTCAAGATTGTAATGAGCATAGCACATTTGTCAAGATTGTAATTAAAAACAACATATATGTCAAGAATGTGATGACAAATAACACATATGTCAAGATTGTAAAGAAACATAACACATATGTCAAGATTGTAAAGAAACATAACACATATGTCAAGATTGTAAAGTGTATGCTCGAATAAAATTATGCACAGCATACATATTAAGAGATTGCATTACATTACTAAGTATCTTATTGTAATAATTAAAATACCATCAAATATGTTACAAAAATATAGCGCAAAATCACGAAAGTAATTAACTTTTAAATATATATTATTAATTTATTTTATTATAAGTGAGATTTAATCTCGGGTCACATGACGGTATAGTGTAGAGTCTGAGAACACTATAAAATCACTGCTCCTTAAAGTCGTATCTCAGTTGTTGGTAAATTGGTCATGATTTTATTGTCAAGATAACCTGGACACCTTGGCATGATCTTATACCACAAGCGGCTCCAAAGTCGCAAAAGTCTTCAGAAATGGGTACCAAATCTTATGGGAAGAACAACAGGCGGAAAGTGTTCAAAATGTAGTGAATTAAAAATGCGATGACAGTTTTGCACTCTCCTATGCAGTAACGATAGATAAGAGGTAGACAGCATGTGTTATGCCAAGCTATATTTGTAAATGTATAACATCATGCAAATAGTCATACACAAATAACAATGTCAACATTAGCCTGCATTATTGACTCAACCATTTCAGTACCTCACCTCTAATGTGATTACTGTAAATACTTGTCATTTGTCATACGTGTATGTATGTGATTATTATAATTCACGTATTATATTTATATACTGTGATATCGAACAAGACCTTAAATTTATTGAATTTTTATCCATAAAAATGTCCATAAATGACTCGAATGTCAAAGCTTACTCATAACTGATCTAGACGATGTGAAACTATGAATACCTGTTTATTTTAAATATTTAAAATTTATTTTAGTACCATCTTGTAGTTGAGATTTTGGTAATATCACTGCTAGAATGGTTAAGGTATTTAGGGGTGTGTTCATGAGATCGAGAGTTAGATACTGGCTCGTAACGTGTTATTTGGGGGTGTGTTCATGAGATCAAGAGTTAGATACTGGCTCGTAACGTGTTATTTGGGGGTGTGTTCATGAGATCGAGAGTTAGATACTGGCTCTTAACGTGTTATTTACAAGTGCATTTGATCCGAAACTGGAATTATGGTGATAGAAAGAGAAAATCAGCTTCCTAAATATCAAGAAATTAGAAGTAATGGTTATTTCAAAAAAACAAATTACTACAGCTTGCAAGATTAAAGTGAATGATATAGTATTAAAACGGGTCCACCAATTTATATATTTAGGTACAACTATTGCAGCAGATGGAAGAAGTTCAACAGAAATAAGAAACAGAATAGGGCAAGGAAAAAAATAAGTTTAACAGACTCATATATTGTTAATTTTCTTATGACAGCTCCCGTGTGTAATTTATTCCATGAACAACCGATGTGTGTTGAAATTGTGAAAGCCAATACCGCGTTTGTCAATAGAAATGAAAATTTTCAGTGGTGCTGGTATGACAGATTTTTTTCGATAACCGCCTTCGCTGACAAACAAAAAATGTTTTTCTATGTATTTAAATTGTTCGGGGGCCAAAGACTATAGATGATGCAAGGTAGGTATTGGTGATTTAAGCAATTTTATTAGAGAAGCAGTAGAACACACGTCTTCAAACTGCATCTATTATACACATATTTATATATATATACTAGGGAGCCGCGTTAGCGCATTGGTTAGCGCACTGGCTTCGTATATGAGTGGTCCTGGGTTCATTCCCCAGTTATCCGGGAAGTAAAGACTGCGAGGGAGAGGAGATGGCTACCGCCTTCATTTGCAGAGCCTGTGAAATGTGAGATCGCTAACATGTCACACCCCTACGTCATTAATAAATGCTATGGGTTTACTTTACTTTTTTTTACTTTATTATACACAAGGAATTGAATCCCGGCAGACCTATTGTCTCAGCTTGCTCTTGTCATACAGAGCGTATCTCTGACTTCCTCGACAGTATTTTGCAGCCCTTTTGTCGTGGCACTGCCTTCATTATTAAAAGACACCAAGCATGCCCTAACCATTTTTTCTTCTGTGCATTTGTCTTCTGATCGCACCTATCGTCTGTTCTTGCTTGATGTTTGCTCTCTGTACACGTCTATATCACATGCCGATGGTCTTAGGGCGTTGCAGTTCTTTCCGGACAAGAGTCCGCATCCTTCTGTATCTACTCCCACCCTTATCCGCCTTGCTGAACTGGTGCTCACACTCAACTCTTTTGAATTCGATCAGATCACTAGTGTGGCCATGGGCACTAAGATGGGGCCTAGCATTGCCTGTCTTTTTATGGGACATCTTGAACATCTAGTTTGGTCTACCTACGATGGCCCATTCCCATCTCTTTTCCACAGATACATTGAGGATGGGATAGGTTTACTGACATGACAGAAGCAGAACTGTCTCGCTTCATCAACTTCATCAACAGATTTCAACCCCGCTATTAAATTCACATTTACAATATCCACCACCTCTGTCCATTTTCTGGACACCATTGTCACTATTCATCCCCTATACCTCAACACATCAGTCTACTACAAACCCACTGATGCACATGGCTTTCTGCTCTACACTTCTTCTCATCCTCCCGCCTGTCGCAACTCTCTACCTTACTCACAGCTTCTTCGCCTTAGTCGCTTATATAGCGATGACGACGATTTTCTCGACAAATCCTCTGAGATGATTGAGTTCTTCCGTAGACGCTCCTTCCCTCTTTCATTGGCTTGGCTCCGTGTACGCCAGCTATCTCGCCTTGATACCTTGAATAATTCCCAGGGTTCTTCCTCCTCCTCCGATAGGGTTAAACTGGTTCTTACCTTTTATCCCCATAACTCGACTATCCGTCGCATCCTGCTTAAACATTATTCCATTCTCCAGTCTTGTTCTGACACCCGTGACGCTGTTCACAACTTACCTCTGGTGACCTATAGGCGCGACAAAAATCTGAAGGACATTTTGGTCCACAGCCACCTCAGGTCTTCTGCACCTGACCATTTTGGTATCGTTCGTTGCTCACGCGGTCGTTGCATCACATGTCCTTATGTGGTTCCAATGCGCTCCATCTCATTTCCCAAGGCCAGTTTCTCCATCGATGAGGCCTTTACATGTGAATCTGATAATGTTATTTTCGTGATCATATGTAAACAATATATCGGTGAGACTGGCCTTAGACTGAGCGACTGCTTCTATAACCACCTGCATGCTATCAAACACAGAACAACCACTCCTGTGGCTAATCACTTCAATGGCGTTTGCCACCGTGGTGTCCTTGACATTCAGGTCACTGCCATCAGATTCTGCACTACTGATGATAGATCTAGGTACGCCCTAGAAAATCGTCTCATTTTCGAGTTGGGTACCATCAAGCCATTTGGACTCAATTCCGACCACTCTTTCGCTTAGTTCTCGGTCGGTTTGGTCTTTGTTGTTTTTATTCATTTTGTGCCGCCATTTACGTCATCGTTTTGTTCCTCTCGTTTCACCTGTATTATCGTCTTTGTGTACTTCCTGTTCGTATGCTTCCGGTATCTAAACTATCATATTTCACTCGGACACGCATTCATTTCTACTTGTGTTTTTTTATGTGTGTATGTTATGTCCGTATCGTGAAAAAGGCCTATTGTTTCGAAACGTCGACTTTGTCCTGTGTATTGTCATTTGTATGATTATATTCTGTGTTTTGTTTTGTTGTATGTACCATATTTATTCATGCAAACATCCGTAAGTGATAGTGTGTAGTGTGTTAGCCGTCATCAAGTAGGACTTCATTACCAGTCGTCCACGTGAGTATTATTATCTATTATACAATGAGACATTTCATACGCTGGGAAAGACACGAATCGAACATGTGCTATCGGAAGTTGCAAAACTGCAAGCAATAAAACATAATGAGATTGTATTTTCAAATAGACAATACGACTCATTCAATCGGCAATATTTTGTAAGTAAGCAGGAGCTAGCATTTCGTGGACACAGAAATCAAAATGTGGTTCTGATGTGATCAAAAAAAGGGAGAAAAGGGGGGGGGGAAGAGAGATACCTAACCTATTAAAAATAAATGTCTCTCGGCGTCCCCACTCTAGAAAGTCACGCCACGCCACCGTGAGAACATAGTTAATATCTAATCACATTCAGGCACTGTTTCCGTTAAAAACATTTTGCTTTGCCAGAAGATGGCTGACTTGTCCCCATTGCTTTGACGCTTGTTCCTAATCAAGAATTAAGAATCAAGTTACTTTGCCACATCCAACGTGTAGTCAGCGCTTTCGTCGTGTAATGTTGTAATACGATGTTTTTTCTTTCTTTCAGGAACAGATCATATCTTCAACCTACTGGACGTCACAATAGGTGGAGACATCAACTAAAGCTTGCACTCAGACATCAACTCGACTACACAATCGACTACCAAATGGACAGTCAATACAGATGAGAAATAAATGGCAATATCAACTAGAGCCGACAAGACAGTAAATGCATCATTGCTAAGAGATTACCTAAAAGAAACAGCGTGACAACAAACAATTTCATTGTTTTGGGAATTTTGATGATAGTTTTTAAGAGAGAAATACGTTAACTAAGAGAGGAAAAAGGAGTGGTGGGGGGCGGGAGGGAATATGGTTTATAACTTTATGCATACCAGCACTGAATGTCATATTCTTTTTCTAAAATAAGGGGAGGGAGTTTAACCTCTCACTCCCGTTACTTGCAGGCGTGTAAGCGGATCAATCTACGTCATTGCTTTCTTGAACCAACGTATGCACTAACACGGCCATACACTCAACTACCGAGGCGACAATACATGTATGTGCAAACTAGAAGACTACGCCAACTATCTCTAGATTAGTCTACTCCGCTACTTTCTCCACTAACTCAAGTAACTACACGACCACCAACGTTACTTAAAGTCTCGAAACCCACTCAGTTTCTCGTCAATGCACTCACCCTACATCTAGACGACGCAGTCATCCAATAAATGGACGACCCGATAATCCACTAAATAGACGACTCAATCGTCTAACAAGTTGAAGGACAACACGTTCTGAACTTGACCACTCATTGACGACCCAGTCATCTAGCAAGTGGAAGGACAAGTCGGTATGAACTTGACCACTCATTGACAATTCACCAACTATTGTCTCAATCTTGTAACAGTGACCAACAACGTCGCTATAAATTCAGTAAAATAATGAACCATCTTAACGTTAAAGTCGGATGTGCTGGATCAGTGATGTAATTAATACGGCGACACAATGAATTTCAGTTTCCTGGATTATTTTCAGCTGGAAATCTAGATGTTCTAAATAGTGATCTAGAGAGATCCCGCAGAGTATGAAAAAGAAGGCCAAAAAGGACAATCAACACCCCCTGACTATTATTTGAAGAACTAGTGAACCAAATTGGACAATGAATTCAACGAAATAATGGACCACCAAATAACTCGACTGATTAATGTGTTGAGAAATAATTTTCTTTATGGACCGCCTGTTTGTTGCTAGGGTCTGAAAAAAAAAACAACAAATAATGTCGACAATACGACCTGCCATGTATGTCTAAGTGATAACTAAAGTCATTTGAGGGTCAAGTTTCGATTCCCATCCCCAGCCATACCGATGTCAGGTGTGTCAGGTCAAAATACGTAGAAATTGCAATCAAGATGTAAACAATGCCATAAAGTATTTATTTCTACGGATTATGTTCTGTATACCAGCAGGAGTTTGAGAAAGAACTCAGGAAGATGAGCAAATCATGGACAAACGGCAAATTAATGAGAGAATAGAGAGTGACATGTAAGAGAGAAAAAGAGAACAGGGAGATAAGCGAGCGAAAGAGAGTAAAAGGAGATAACTGAGCATAAAAAAAGAAAGAGAGGAAAGGGAGATAAACGAAAGAGAGAAAGAGATGAACGAGAGATAAATCAGAGAAATAGAAAACAGGCAGAAAATGAGAGAAAGAGAAAAAGTAAAGAAAAAGAAGATTAATGAAAGAAGGAAGGGAGATAGACAAGAGAGAAAGAGAAGAAAAGAAGATAAACGAAAGAAAGAGAAGAACTGGCGATAAACAAGAAAACAGAAAGACGGAGGGATGGCGGGGATGGAGAGAAAAAAGAAACGTGGAAACTGAGACAAAAATACACAAATAAATAGAGCAAGTGGCAGAGAGAGAGAGAGAGATATTTTAGAATGAAAGAGAATAGACAACTGAAAACAAGTGTAGAAAGCGAGAGAAATATGAAGAAAAACCAGAAAATGTGAGAAAATGGGAATGAAAGTTGGGAAAAAACCTATTACGGAGAGTCATGTAGAAATTGTGGGAAATATGTCAATGTCATTAAAAAGTTCCAGGAGAAAAGTCTAGCAAAAATTGTTTCTCAATTTTTTCAAAGATGTTGTTGTCTGTCTATACAAAAGACAATACAAAAAATTCCTCAGACAAACATACAAGCTATTTAACAGATAAACATACCAACTATTACATAGACAAACATACAAACTATTCCACAAACGAACATGATTCATATTTCATAGAGTAACATACAAACTATTTGTCAGTCGAACATACAAGCTAGTACACAGACAAGCATACAAAATATCCCACATACGACATACAAACTATTCCACAGAGCAACATAAAGACTACCTCAGACCGAAATTCAAGCTATTTCACAGATCAACATACAAACTATTTCAAAACAAACATACAAACTATTCCACAGACAAACAATTTCACAGACAAACAATTTCACAGACAAATATATAATCTATTCCCAGGACGATTATACATTCCTTTTTCATTCGCTTTCAATCTTCCATATTGATGACTGACAAATTTAGCATCCAACAAAAGTCTACGAGCAATGCCGATTCTGACAAATGTAGCATTCAACCCCAGTCTACAAGCAGTGCCGATTCTGACAAATGTAGCATACGAATCCAGTCTACAAACAGTGCCGATTCTGACAAATGTAGCATTCAACCCCAGTCTATAAGCAGTGACGATTCTGACAAATGTAGCATTCAACTCCAGTCTACAAAATGTGCCGATTCTGACAAATGTAGCATTCAACCCCACTCTACAAGAAGTGCCGATTTTGACAAATGTAGCATTCAACCCTAGTCTACAAGCAGTGCCGATTCTGACAAATGTAGCATTCAACCCCAGTCTACAAGCAGTGCGGATTCTGACAAATGTAGCATTCACTCCCAGTCTGCGAGCAGTGCCATGACGTTCTATATAAGCCATGGATAAGTGCTCCTTCGATCTTTACCGTACATTTGCTAGGTTTGCAACAATTTTTCTGATTTCCTATTGTCCAGATCTGCAACAAGTCTTCTATTTTCTTAATTTTTAGATCTGCAACAAGTATCCTGCTTATTTAGTGACCAGATCTGCAACAAGTATTCTGCTTTCTTAGTGACCAGATCTGCAACAAGTATCCTGCTTTCTTAGTGACCAGATCTGCAACAAGTATCCTGCTTATTTAGTGACCAGATCTGCAACAAGTATCCTGCTTTCTTAGTGACCAGATCTGCAACAAGTATCCTGCTTTCTTAGTGACCAGATCTGCAACAAGTATCCTGCTTTTTTTAGTGACCAGATCTGCAACAAGTATCCTGCTTTCTTAGTGACCAGATCTGCAACAAGTATCCTGCTTTTTTTTAGTGACCAGATCTGCAACAAGTATCCTGCTTTCTTAGTGACCAGATCTGCAACAAGTATCCTGCTTTTTTTAGTGACCAGATCTGCAACAAGAATCCTGCTTTCTTAGTGACCAGATCTGCAACAAGTATCCTGCTTATTTAGTGACCAGATCTGCAACAAGTATCCTGCTTTCTTAGTGACCAGATCTGCAACAAGTATCCTGCTTTCTTAGTGACCAGATCTGCAACAAGTATCCTGCTTTTTTTAGTGACCAGATCTGCAACAAGAATCCTGCTTTCTTAGTGACCAGATCTGCAACAAGTATCCTGCTTATTTAGTGACCAGATCTGCAACAAGTATCCTGCTTTCTTAGTGACCAGATCTGCAACAAGTATCCTGCTTTCTTAGTGACCAGATCTGCAACAAATGTTCTGCATTCACAAAGCTGGAGACATTATAAATCATGACCTAGTGAATACAAAGTGAACGGTTTAACCACTACACCAGTAAGATCCCATGTAAAAGATTGTCCAAATTAAGGCAAGCTTGTAATTATCTTCTGCTCTATTGGTACTTATGTTAAAAATCACTAATGGGTCTCTCTGGACCCAAACGTAAGGAAATATTGGTAGCGAGCGTGAAGTTGGTTACAGCATCCATAGGTATGCTGTATATACTGCAACATACTGGCCTAATACAGCATTCTCCAATATGTCTCGATGATATGGAAATGGCAAACTATAGTTATACCTATATTGCTATAATCAGATATAGCCTATACTCCAATTTGTGCTTATAAGTTTCATCTTCAGCCTATATTCTCAAAATCCCGCTGGTTCTCTCGTATAGAAAGACAATGATCCTATTCAATCATTTCCAGAAGAATGTAGTACAGAGAATGGATATGTGTTGTGTTTCGTTTTATTCGCGTCATTGGCGGACGTTTCTTTTTCGAAACGAAATTATACATACACATTCCACGTAGATCAGAGAGACTATACTTGTACACATGATTATTAATGATCTCAAGGTCCAGACAGGCATGCCACTGGTAGTACAGTCGGCAAATGTGATAGTTCCACCTGTACTGCTATTTACCACTCTACAATTTTTCAAGATCTCAAAATGTCTAAGATATCTTATATCAAGAAGCCTCGGATATTATAGACCGGTTAAATTATAAATAAGGTAATGTTCCATAAATCACATCACCATTTATATAAGGGAGGGGAGGGGGAGGGTCTGAAAAATGTTAGACATTTGTCAATCCCACATCAAAGTGGAAAGAGAAAATCCAAGTTATTATATGTTACATCAATTACAACAGCTTAAAGCTAACCACCCCTACGCTTAACGGTAAGTGTGAATACGATCAACTATCCTTCACCCGAGGACAGAAAATAGACCAATTACATTGATTTGTTACTCGGATATATACAATAATGTGGAGACTATCATGGAAAGAGAAGAAAACCAACAAAGACAATATTTCATATGAAGACACGATTATTAAATAAGTAAATATCAAACAAATACAATATTTTGTACATTTTAAAATGTCTATTGTTAATGATCTTACATGAGGATAATGTCGAGGAGAGGCGAGCAAGAGGTAGGCAGAGATACAGGTGAGAGAGTAGCATCACAAGATGGACAGGTTACAATCTAGCAGAGTGCACCACCAAGAAAAGAGACAGGGATGTAGGAGATATGTTGCAGCAAACTGTCGTAGTGGAGACGGCTCTTGATGATGACGATGGATGTTCTTGAATTTGAATATTTTTCTTTCGAAAAATGTGAAAGCAAATACATGTTATCTTTATGGTTTTAATTTTCACTAAACATTTGGGGGAGCTGGGGGGGGGGGGGAGGGGAAGGATCCTAGGATAGATGACACGTATTTTTAAGAACAAAAATGTAAACATACATACTAAAGTTGCATTTTACAAGACTATTACTATCCCAACACTGTCCTACCAGAGTCAAATCTCCACAAAGACAAAAGAAAAATAGTGACAGCATTAGTGACATGTTGATGAAGAATCCTCGGAGTGTCATTAATAGATAGAATTCGAAACGATAACATCGGGCAGAAAACCAAAAATAATATCAGTATTGCAACACATCAAAAGATAAACAGATTAAGTGGTTTTCACATACTTCCAAACTGCAAACAGACAGAGTGGTACAGATGGCCATGACACATAGAAATCACGGCTATAAAGCCAGAGGCTGACCATGTAAAAGATGGAACACAGAAATCAAAGAAGCCATAGGAACAAGCTTACAAACAGCACACAAGAAAGCCACCTCCATAGAACACATCTACCGCTGACGAAGCTAAGCAAACAATGGCCACAGCGTATAAATAGAGTTACCACAATGCAAATAGCAGCACATAACAAAAGAATATTCGGATATAGAGCCAAAGGTAGACCAAGGAAAAGGTTCATAGAAAACATCAATATAATTATGAGGTTACATGGACTTAACACAACTAAGTCGACACATCTGGTCTTGGAACAACAACTGAGGCTCCATCCCGACTCTAAGCGGCAAGTGTGGATACTACCAACTCTTATTCGCATTGGGGGATAGACAATAGACAATACAAACACGATCAAAGAGATATAACTAATGTAATATTGTCACATATATAGACCAAAGGGACATAACAAATTTAATATCATCAGATACATTTAAGCAAAGGGATATAACTAATTAAATAACTACCATGTATAATGATCATATAATGTTACAGGAATCTAAGAAATATAATATTGCTAGAACTTCGAATTATCGAATAAGTCAAATCCAAGTGGTAAGAAGACATTTTCAGACTGCGTTATCTGTTTCTTTGTGTCTTCATGATGATTTTAGTTTGTTGGAACCCGTGACCCACTATTTGATTATTTTCCTTGGCTATGTTTATCAGTTTATATTTATCATTTATTAATCTAAATATAGGAGAATAGGGAGAACATCATGGTTGAAAGAGAAGAAAAAAAAACAAAGAGGTTCTAACAACACCTCGTATGAAGAAAGAATTACTAAGGGAAATAACGATCAGGCAAATAAAATATTTTGAACGCATTAACAGGCTAGACACCTTGTTGCAGACCTTACTTGACGGTAAAGTCGAAAGAAATCGAGCAGGAGGTAGACAGAGATTTGACCTTTAACCTGCATTCCTCATGACATTGCCGGCTGCAACCCACGCGTCGGTAATGAGCCACGTGATGAGACGAGTGATGGGAAATTAATTATTGTCTCAATCTGTCCAGTATCGGAGCATGCGTGCAGGCGTTCAAGCGTTGCATTAGCGGAAATCTACCGTGAATGGCATCCTATTCCACATGTAATGTCGCATTAGTGGATGGATCCCTGTTTGATATGTTCATCAGGAATTATGTACAATAGCGCTCTTGTCTAAGAAATGTCATGGACAGAAAGTTAGCAAACGCTAACACCAGGAGAGACCTGTATTCCTGAATTTTGAAGAACAATTGCATCATCAAAACTATCAAAATATGCAAGCTAACATATTTTGGACAAATAAAAAGGCACATTCCCAGTTGCAATATATGGGAGTGAATCCTGGACAATCACTAACAAAGTGGAAAATGAAATAGTAGCACTTAAAACAAAATTTTACAGAAAAATCCTCAGAATAACATGGACAAAACCAAAATCATCAATAGCCATGCTTAGAGAAAAAAATGTAAATGAAAACTGGCTAAGCAGTATAGTTCTTTCCAGAAAACTACAATATTTTGGCCTTATCAAATGTCATATCATCATAAAGAAGACCATAATGGAGGAGTTGTTGCAACGGAGACGAACACAATGTAGCCCACGAAAAAGATAAACGCAAGACATCAAAAACTACCTGAACATGACAGTAATATGAATTCAAAACGTCAGATCGACCCATTGCCCTATCTCTCCTTGCCACAATCGCGCATGAAGCCAGTTGATCTGCTTTTTTATTGCCTAGAATATCCATATGTCCCTGCACGAAAATAAGTGTAGCTACTTTCAAATTCACGTTTTTCAAAACCTCAATCCACTGTTCACGAATTCAGCGCCTTCCTAATCATACTCATAGAGTCACTCATGATGCAGACCTGTGTTGCCTTCTGTGTTCCTACTCACTCAAATGCCTTGGTCACCGCCATAATCTCCATGGTCATGCTACTCGTAGTCACAGAAAAGGCATACTCTCCTCCCTGGTCGTTTTACCTGCGTACTGAGCTGTGAAGGCCCAGACACTGCGAACATGTCTAATAACAGATCCATCAGTGTGTATAATAACATCTCCCACTTTGGCAAGTTTTGTGAAATTATGAGTTTTAAATCCCGTCTACAGCATTTCCCTTAACGAATGATTGCATCGATGATTGGCTATCTTTCTGTTGTGTGTATGTGATAATGTACCTAATAAAAGAATCGTCTTGGTGGATGTTTCTGCCTTGAACACCACACTGTTGATGTTTGTGTGCGAGTGTTGTCGTGAACAGTTTGAGTTTGTGGGTACTTTTGTTAATATTGTGTACTCTATGTTGATTAGTTTGTAGTTTTTACACTGCGTTTTGTCTGAGGTGTTTTGGTCTGTCTGAGTTCTCTTTGGGTATGATCGTTTTTGTCTGGCTGAAAGATGTGTGTACACGAAATAGTAAAGACCCATTGCAGGAAACTCTAGCAGGGGATGAAGATAAATCTTTATGTACAACGTCTCAGCAACATTTAGGTGTGGTGATAAATGCCCTTCATTGCTGTTCTTTGCCGGTCCTAACGCAGGTACACACGTCTATAGGTGGATCGACTTGATGGAGATTCCTACAGGTGTTCGGACGTGGTTTCGAACCTGGCAAGCTCTAACCATGTGACTACTGCTAGTTCCACAGTAGAACTGTGTTATTTGCACCTCGGCTGGCTCACTCTGTTTCTGAGACCCAGCGCATCCGTATTCGTCACACCTTTAATTTGTGTAGTGGGCTTCTCTAATCTGTGACAAACTACATATGTGTCGACAGGCAGCTGGTGTATATTGACTCTTCGGCAAGATGATTGTCGTTCACGTCTTTCTCGCACGAGGTTTTCCACAGTCAGTGAACTTGCCTCGTGTAATTGGACGTTTTGTACATGTGCCATTGGGTACTGAATAATTTCTTATCCACGAGCCTGGTTCCGGTTTAGTAGGAACACGACAGAAGAGTTGGAAACTGGCTCTTTCACCTTCTTAGCCGAGTAATCATTTATCGATATCCTGAACCCCTCGTCCAAATCTGAGTCTGACCGGTCTCTTGGATGCAGGGCGTGTTTACGAGCGGAACAACTTTGTTCCATTTGTGCCTGACCACATCGGATACTGAACCATTTCTCTCCGTCAGCATTTTTCCGGTATAGATAAACCTCGCCAGTAGAGTTGTGCGCTGTATGCCTTCTTGACCAAGCGTCGATGAATGGGTCACTGGCCGTAAAGAGCACCGGTAACTAGATGCTTGTCTCGAGTTGACAAGACCTGTAGTTAGGATGTCCGTCTTCCCTCTCTATTTTCTCAACAGATGTCAGAATTCAGAAAATCACAAAAAATGTCAGAATTCTGAGAATCACAACAGATGTCAGAATTCAAAAAAATCACTACAGATTTTAGAATTCAGAAAATCAGAATAAATGTCAGAATTCAAAAGCTCAGAATAGATGTCAGAATTCAGAAGCTCACAACAGATGTCAGAATTCCAAAAATCACAACAGATGTCAGAATTTAAAAAAAATCACAACAGATATCAGAATTCAGAAAATCACAACAGATGTCAGAATTCAGAAAATTACAACAGATATCATAATTCAGAATATCACAACAGATGTCAGAATTCAGAAACATACAAAAGATATCAGAATTCAGAAAATCACAACGGATGTCAGAATTCAGAAAATTACAACAGATGTCAGAATTCAGAAAATTACAACGGATGTCAGAATTCAGAAAATTACAACAATTGTAAAAATTTAGAAACTCACAACGGATGTCAAAATTCAGAAAATTACAACAATTGTCAAAATTGTCAAAACATAACATCACAAGACGGCGAGTAGAAATGACCACACCACACAAGCGTGTCCGGGTAAAATATTGATGTGCTTGCCGGAAGGATAGGAACAAGAAGTACATAGAAACGTAAAAATTGGTGAAAACGAAACGAACAAAAAAAGATGGCGTAAATAACGGAACAAAATGAATACAGACATAGACCGCTCCGACCGAGAACTAGACAAAAGAGTGATCGGAATTAAATGCAATGGCTTGAGACTAAAAAATAAGACGATTTTCTAGAGAGTACCTAGATCTATCATTGGTGGTGCAGAATTTATTAACAGTGGTCTGAATATCAAGAACACCACGGTGATCAACGCCGTTGAAGTGTGTGGCAACATGAGTAAGTATAAGTGCTTGATAGCATGAAGATGGTTACAGAAACGGTCGATCAATCTTAAGCCGGTTTCCCCAGTATACTGCTTCTAACAACGTTTAAGTATGATCACGTAAATTACAATACGGGATTCATAAGTAAAGGCCTCATCGATGGAGGAAGTGGCCTTAAGAATTGAAATAGAGCGCATCTGATCCACATATGGACATTTGTAGGAACGAACGCGTCTGCAGTGAACAATATCAAAATGATCAGGAACAGAAGACCTCAGTTTGCTGCGGACCAAGATTTCCTTCAGATTTTTGTCATGCTTATAGAAAACTAGAGGTAAGTCCTGGAAAGCGGCACTGGTGTCAAGAACAGACTGAAGAATGGAATAATGTTTAAACAGGATGCATCGGACAGTGGAGTTATGGGGATGAAAGGTAAGAAGAGGTGGAACTAACTCTACCCTAGGAATTAGTCAAGGTATCGAGGCAAGATATTTTGTATAAACGTAACCAAGCTGATGAAAGGATGCTTCCAGGGAACAAGCTCAATCATCTTGGAGGATTTGTCGAGAAGTAGTTGTTATAGCTACATAAGCGACGAAGAAGCTGGGAGTAGGAAAGAGAGTTGCGACAAGCGGGAGGATGAGAAGAAGTGTAGAGCAGAAAGCCATGTGCATCAGTAGGTTTATAGTAGACGGATGTGCTGAGGTAAGGGGATACATGTGAAAATAATGTCCAGGAAGTTGACAGAGGTAGTGAACATGCTAAATGTGAATTGAATAGCAGGGTTGAAATTGTTGATGAAATTGATGAAACGAGACAATTCTGCTTCAGACATGTCAGTAATATATATCCCATCAGCAATGTATTTGTGGAAAAGAGATGGAAATGAGCCAATTGTTTATGTTATTTGTCGTCTTTCGTCCTGGACCACGGTTTTTAGTCGAAACTTACTTTGTCACGGTGTGCCGCTGCAGACTATTATGTATTATGTATTTATATTCATTTCTATGTGTCCTTTGCGTTACTTTAGCCCACCCCCTTTCAAATTTAGGATTGTTACACTTGAGCATTCTCTCTTGGTCACCAAATTGATTTATTTTACGTTTAAAGAAATTGTACTATAGCCACCCCCTTCCACCCCCCCCCCCCTCGATGAATTTACAGAAAATATCTACAAAATGTCATCGCTACGAGTCACAGAAAATGACTAAAATACTTCCGGACGTCTACGACGACTAGATCAATCTCAGATTAAGTCATTTGTGCATTCATATTGTTTAGAGAGCAATGACAATCTACTGAAAATAAATATTGCTGTTAAAATCATTATAACATAATAATGCTAGGTTTTTTATTTCGTCATCCACATGATACGGTACCAACACTAGTTCTAAATATTTCACATTGTCTCAATCCGAGGCATATAAACCGTGATAGTCATGTGAACCATGTCAAACATGTGAACCATGTCAAACATGTGAACCATGTCAAACATGTGAACCATGTCAAACATGTGAGCCATGTCAAACATGTGAGCCATGTCAAACATGTGAACCATGTCAAACATGTGAGCCATGTCAAACATGTGAACCATGTCAAACATGTGAACCATGTGAATTATGTTAACAATATGAAGTATGTGCAGTATGTGAGCTATAGGAAGTATGTTAACAATGTGTGGTATGTGCACTATCTGAGCAATGTAAAGTAAGTTAACAATGTGTGATATGTGCACTATCTGAGCAATGTAAAGTAAGTTAACAATGTGTGGTATGTGCACTATCTGAGCAATGTAAAATAAGTTAACATTGTGTGGTTTGTGCACTATCTGAGCAATGTAAAGTAAGTTAACAATGTGTGGTATGTGCACTATCTGAGCAATGTAAAGTAAGTTAACAATGTGTGGTATGTGCACTATCAAAGCAATGTAAAGTAAGTTAACAATGTGAAGTATATGCAGTATGTAAGCGATGTGAAGCATGTTAACAAAGTGAATTGTGTAACGTATGTGCAGTATATGAGGCATGTGAATTATGTTAACAATGTGAAGTATGTGAGGCATGTGCTTTATGTTAACAATGTGAAGTATGTGAGGCATGTGCTTTATGTTAACAAAGTGAAGTATGTGAGGCATGTGCGTTATGTTAACAATGTGAAGTGTGTGAAGTATATGCAGTATGTGAACCATATAAAGCCATCGGAGTATTTTAAAAAATGCCAATTTTATTGAATATAGCAGAAATAAAACTGGGGTCTATATTATCTCTAATATGTTATGGTAGTGTGCCCTGATATAACCTAATTGGACTTTGTCCACTGGCTGAAATGGACACGTCACTCCAAAAGAGTGGCAAACTCATTAACTACCAACAATGATAATTTTGTGAAGTATGTGAACATATGAAGATGTAAAACATTTGATGTATGTTGAACCATTGTGGTCCTGGTTTTAAACTCTGAACATTATGGCAACCCGGCCTATAGGCCAGACGGAAATGCACTAACGTCTTGTAATAAACCAACAACCCTATGGTGTTTTTTTATTGCAATCCATTGTACTGCACATTTTTATATAGTTGTTATGGAATTTGAGAAAAATTTTCATTTACGAGATAATCTCAGTACGATGATGTCAGTTCAAGATGTGAGGTCTCAGTGAGACGTGACTTACTTGAGTTAATCTTATGAAATATTTTGTCTCTCATCCTTGTTTATCGTGTGACCAGGTGTTATCAAGTAGTTTAAGGTGGCTATGGTCTGCTGTTGATGAACGTTTAAACAGACCCGCTGACTGTATTTATTATATGTGTGTATTTCTTTCTTTAGGAATGACTATCACGATAATGTTTTGCCACGGATGTCCAGATAGGTGGACATATAGATACAAAAAAGAACAAGATATGGCGTCACAAAAGAGTTTTGTCAACAAATATTACTGGAATTTATTTTTATTATTAACTAACATCATAGCACACGTTGAATTCAGCTCTTCCTTTTCCTGAAGTCATCCAGGAGTATGCAGAATCAAGTCTTCACCATATTTAAATTATGTCATCCTCGAGGATCGTTCTAGTGAAGACAAACATTCTTGCCTCTCATATTCATATTTCTCTCATTCTCTGTACGTGCAAGTTATCAGCTCCAGTGTTATCTTCTTCATTTTGTACGTGCAAGTTATCAGCTCCAGTGTTATCTTCTTCATTTTGTACGTGGAAGTTATCATCTCTAGTGTTATCTTCATCACTCTGTACGTACATGTTAGACGCATTAGCGTAGTGGTTATCGCACTGGCTTCGTATATGAGTGGTCCTGGGTTCATTCCCCAGTTGAGACGGAAATGTTTTTTCAGATCACAACGGCTCCCGGGTCGACCCAGCCTTAAATGGGTAGCGTATTAATCCGGGAAGTAAAGACTGCGAACACATGAACAATCTGAACACATGAACACCCGAAAGATCTGAACAGTTACACGATCTGAACAGATTGATAGTATGAACACCCGAAAGATCTGAATAGTTAAACGATCTGAACAGTTAAACGATCTGAACAGTTAAACGACCTGAACAGTTAAACGATCTGAACAGTTAAACGATCTGAACAGTTAAACGATCTGAACAGTTAAACGATCTGAACAGATTGATAGTATGAACACCCGAAAGATCTGAACAGTTAAACGATCTGAACAGTTAAACGATCTGAACAGTTAAACGATCTGAACAGTTAAACGATCTGTACAGATTGATAGTATGAACACCCGAAAGATCTGAAAAGTTAAACGATCTGAACAGTTAAACGATCTGAACAGTTAAACGACCTGAACAGTTAAACGATCTGAACAGTTAAACGATCTGAACAGTTAAACGATCTGAACAGATTGATAGTATGAACACCCGAAAGATCTGAACAGTTAAACGATCTGAACAGTTAAACGATCTGAGCAGTTAAACTATCTGAACAGTTAAACGATCTGAACAGATTGATAGTATGAACACCCGAAAGATCTGAACAGTTAAACGATCTGAACAGTTAAACGATCTGAACAGTTAAACGATCTGAACAGATTGATAGTATGAACACCCGAAAGATCTGAACAGTTAAACGATCTGAACAGTTAAACGTTCTGAACAGTTAAACTATCTGAACAGATTGATAGTATGTACACCCGAAAGATCTGAACAGTTAAACGATCTGAACAGTTAAACGATCTGAATAGTTAAACTATCTGAACAGATTGATAGTATGAACACCCGAAAGATCTGAACAGTTAAACGATCTGAACAGTTAAACGATCTGAACAGTTAAACGATCTGAACAGTTAAACGATCTGAACAGATTGATAGTATGAACACCCGAAAGATCTGAACAGTTAAACGATCTGAACAGTTAAACGATCTGAACAGTTAAACTATCTGAACAGATTGATAGTATGAACACCCGAAAGATCTGAACAGTTAAACGATCTGAACATTTAAACGATCTGAACAGTTAAACGATCTGAACAGATTGATAGTATGAACACCCGAAAGATCTGAACAGTTAAACGATCTGAACAGTTAAACGATCTGAACAGTTAAACGATCTGAACAGATTGATAGTATGAACACCCGAAAGATCTGAACAGTTAAACGATCTGAACAGTTAAACGATCTGAACAGTTAAACGATCTGAACAGATTGATAGTATGAACACCCGAAAGATCTGAACAGTTAAACGATCTGAACAGTTAAACGATCTGAACAGTTAAACGATCTGAACAGTTAAACGATCTGAACAGATTGATAGTATGAACACCCGAAAGATCTGAACAGTTAAACGATCTGAACAGTTAAACGATCTGAACAGTTAAACGATCTGAACAGATTGATAGTATGAACACCCGAAAGATCTGAACAGTTAAACGATCTGAACAGTTAAACGATCTGAACAGTTAAACGATCTGAACAGTTAAACGATCTGAACAGTTAAACGATCTGAACAGATTGATAGTATGAACACCCGAAAGATCTGAACAGTTAAACGATCTGAACAGTTAAACGATCTGAACAGTTAAACTATGTGAACAGTTAAACGATCTGTACAGATTGATAGTATGAACACCCGAAAGATCTGAACACATAAACGATCTGAATGATCCTAAAAACTGAACGATCTAAACACATACATATTGTGTGTCATGTAAACACATACATATTGTGTGTCATGTAAACACATACATATTGTGTGTCATGTAAACACATACATATTGTGTGTCATGTAAACACATACATATTGTGTGTCATGTAAACACATACATATTGTGTGTCATGTAAACACATACATATTGTGTGTCATGTAAACACATACATATTGTGTGTCATGTAAACACATACATATTGTGTGTCATGTAAACACATACATATTGTGTGTCATGTAAACACATACATATTGTGTGTCATGTAAACACATACATATTGTGTGTCATGTAAACACATACATATTGTGTGTCATGTAAACACATACATATTGTGTGTCATGTAAACACATACATATTGTGTGTCATGTAAACACATGAACTATCTGAAAAACTGAAAAATGTGAAAACATGCACGATCTGAAAACATTAATTATGTGATTACATGTAAGATCTCAACCTATGAATAAAGTTAAAAGTTAATAAATGTTGTTGTTACCATCCAAGTGTACATTAGCTATATTAGCTATGGATGACATAACTTACTGTTCATTTTGTATATTTCAAACCTGGTACAATAACTGCATTAGGAAATAAATTCCAAGAATTCCAAATTTACAACGGGTCTAACGATGTTTTAAAAATATATATTTCGTTAGGTATGCGAAATATTTATCAAATTTATTGAAACATTATCCAACTGACGTTGTTGCTCAATAACTAGAGAGAAAAAAAGAAAGAAAGAAAACAACAAAACAGATTGCTGAGAAATAACCAAAGATCACCAGGTCTGTTTGTAAACAGTAATGCAAAATGATGTAAAAAGGTTACTAAAACACTTACCTAGCCTATTAATAAAAATATATTTTTAAGAAAAAAAAACAAAAAACATACAATAAAACTAAACAGGACAATTCTCAACGTATCGGCTCAAATTGAACCTTTTTCAAGAGACAAACAACAGAAAACGACAAAATAAAAAAATAAATAGATGTCTATATTTCATCAAGCCCTCGTCTCCATAATAGCGCAGGGATGGCAACGCATCTAGTCAAGGTGAAAATGCGTGCATTCATTATAAACAAACCGAAAGTGGGAAATTAGAGACACTAATGATGAGTGCAAGAATAATAAAAGAAAAAGATAAGAAAAATACCCCTTTTGTCACTCTATCAGACAGGCAGGTTTTAAGAACATAGTCACAACAGGCACGACTGAAGGGAACAGAGACAGATGGGGACGTGAGAAAATATTCATGTGACAACCTAGCAAGGCTTGGAAACAACGATCCTGATAACAATACTGTGAACAGAGAACCATGGTCACCTACGCCAACAAGAATGGCATATGACAATGATAGATGAGTAATGATGAGGTTGTGTGGTGGTGGGGTGAGTGGGTTTGGGGAAGGAAGGATAGAAGAAGAATCAACATTTGAAAAAGCATGGAATGAATGTGAAACCAAATATAGACATAAACATATATATAAAACCAAACCATAACATACATAGAAATGTAAACACACACCAAGAGTCAAGAAAGAAACACATAACAAGATGGACACAGATGTGTGAAGGATACCCACACAAAATGCACAGGCATGTAAATGTATCCACACACAGGAAAGGGCTCACACCAGAATAGGTATACACATTGACACAGAATGGAGATACGTGCATTAACATAAAAAAGCGCTCACATAAATATACATATATATATGTATACACAAATATGAACATTCATGCACATAAACACTTTCTCGTATAAATAATAACATGAACATTCATACACATAGAAACATATACATATATTAATGGAAATATAAACGTTCGTTCACATAAAGATAATGCTATAACAACTGCATATGTATACATACAAATGTGTGGCCCAAAGTAATTGTGTGGATACATAGAACCATGTAAAACGAAATGCATATACAAATAACTATATATGTGTGGGCACCCATCAAAGAGACAACTGCAATAAAAACGAGGAAATCAAAATCCAAATATGTAAATGATTTAACAATAACAAAATGGCAGAGTACAAAATAATCACATATTGACATACACAAACGAAAGAAGACATAAAGGAATTATATAGAAGAACGGCAAACACAAAAATAATAATTATTCACGAAAGTGTACAAAGACAAATAATTACAAGAATCAGTGCAATACGGGAGTAGAGGGTATAAAGAAAAGGTGGGTAACTCAAACAAAACGGTGATTAATGTTCATTCCGTTTGGTTGCAAGACTCCCATATGACAAATGAGACGATATTCCAAGGACTGACGTTGCCGGTCACCGGTATAACAACGTAACAAACCGGTTACAGAGACATCAGAGCTACCATGATGTGACGGGCTGTTAAAATGATTAGCCACTGGGGAGTCACGATGATTCGTGATATCTCTCAAATGTTCGGCGAATCTATCAGCTAAACGTCTACCAGTCTCACCAATATACTTCATATCACAACGCTTACATATGATAGAGTATATTAAGTTACGGGACACACATGAAAAAGAATCATGAATATCAAAGTGTGATTTAGGAAACTGTAAAATAGGAGTGAGAATAACAAAAGGGCAAGTCAAACAATTTCGATGACAAGGGACAGTTCCTAGTTGACCTGCAGAAGTGCGCAGACGAGAATGAACTAAGAGATCCCGAAGGTTTCTGTCCCTCCGAAAAGCGACTAGTGGAAGAGAGGGAAATGCAGGACTGGAGATGGGATCTAACTGGAGGATAGAGAAATGTCGTAATAGGATACGTAGTGCCGGCATATTATGAGGATGAAAAGTGATAGCCAGTATTGGGCGATCAGAGGTATGTTTAATAGATGGTACGAGGGCCACTGAGCGGGAAATAGTACGAACACGTTGTAAAGCTGATGACAGAATATCATCAGGGTATAAGCGACGGCGAAAAAAATCCAGCATCTTAAGAGATTGAACCTGAAAATCTAAATCGTCTTGGCAGAGACGACGAAGACGAAGCAGCTGAGAGAAAGGGAGGGCATGACGACAAGACCTTGGGTGAGATGATGAATAAAGAAGAAAACTATGAGAGGCCGTGGGCTTATAATGTACAGATGTGGTAAGGGATGTGGATCCTATGGAAACACAAATGTCAAGGAAGTTTACAGAGGTGGAGGAAAAAATTATTTCCTCCACCTCTGTAAACTTCCTTGACATTTGTGTTTCCATAGGATCCACATCCCTTACCACATCTGTACATTATAAGCCCACGGCCTCTCATAGTTTTCTTCTTTATTCATCATCTCACCCAAGGTCTTGTCGTCATGCCCTCCCTTTCTCTCAGCTGCTTCGTCTTCGTCGTCTCTGCCAAGACGATTTAGATTTTCAGGTTCAATCTCTTAAGATGCTGGATTTTTTTCGCCGTCGCTTATACCCTGATGATATTCTGTCATCAGCTTTACAACGTGTTCGTACTATTTCCCGCTCAGTGGCCCTCGTACCATCTATTAAACATACCTCTGATCGCCCAATACTGGCTATCACTTTTCATCCTCATAATATGCCGGCACTACGTATCCTATTACGACATTTCTCTATCCTCCAGTTAGATCCCATCTCCAGTCCTGCATTTCCCTCTCTTCCACTAGTCGCTTTTCGGAGGGACAGAAACCTTCGGGATCTCTTAGTTCATTCTCGTCTGCGCACTTCTGCAGGTCAACTAGGAACTGTCCCTTGTCATCGAAATTGTTTGACTTGCCCTTTTGTTATTCTCACTCCTATTTTACAGTTTCCTAAATCACACTTTGATATTCATGATTCTTTTTCATGTGTGTCCCGTAACTTAATATACTCTATCATATGTAAGCGTTGTGATATGAAGTATATTGGTGAGACTGGTAGACGTTTAGCTGATAGATTCGCCGAACATTTGAGAGATATCACGAATCATCGTGACTCCCCAGTGGCTAATCATTTTAACAGCCCGTCACATCATGGTAGCTCTGATGTCTCTGTAACCGGTTTGTTACGTTGTTATACCGGTGACCGGCAACGTCAGTCCTTGGAATATCGTCTCATTTGTCATATGGGAGTCTTGCAACCAAACGGAATGAACATTAATCACCGTTTTGTTTGAGTTACCCACCTTTTCTTTATACCCTCTACTCCCGTATTGCACTGATTCTTGTAATTATTTGTCTTTGTACACTTTCGTGAATAATTATTATTTTTGTGTTTGCCGTTCTTCTATATAATTCCTTTATGTCTTCTTTCGTTTGTGTATGTCAATATGTGATTATTTTGTACTCTGCCATTTTGTTATTGTTAAATCATTTACATATTTGGATTTTGATTTCCTCGTTTTTATTGCAGTTGTCTCTTTGATGGGTGCCCACACATATATAGTTATTTGTATATGCATTTCGTTTTACATGGTTCTATGTATCCACACAATTACTTTGGGCCACACATTTGTATGTATACATATGCAGTTGTTATAGCATTATCTTTATGTGAACGAACGTTTATATTTCCATTAATATATGTATATGTTTCTATGTGTATGAATGTTCATGTTATTATTTATACGAGAAAGTGTTTATGTGCATGAATGTTCATATTTGTGTATACATATATATATGTATATTTATGTGAGCGCTTTTTTATGTTAATGCACGTATCTCCATTCTGTGTCAATGTGTATACCTATTCTGGTGTGAGCCCTTTCCTGTGTGTGGATACATTTACATGCCTGTGCATTTTGTGTGGGTATCCTTCACACATCTGTGTCCATCTTGTTATGTGTTTCTTTCTTGACTCTTGGTGTGTGTTTACATTTCTATGTATGTTATGGTTTGGTTTTATATATATGTTTATGTCTATATTTGGTTTCACATTCATTCCATGCTTTTTCAAATGTTGATTCTTCTTCTATCCTTCCTTCCCCAAACCCACTCACCCCACCACCACACAACCTCATCATTACTCATCTATCATTGTCATATGCCATTCTTGTTGGCGTAGGTGACCATGGTTCTCTGTTCACAGTATTGTTATCAGGATCGTTGTTTCCAAGCCTTGCTAGGTTGTCACATGAATATTTTCTCACGTCCCCATCTGTCTCTGTTCCCTTCAGTCGTGCCTGTTGTGACTATGTTCTTAAAACCTGCCTGTCTGATAGAGTGACAAAAGGGGTATTTTTCTTATCTTTTTCTTTTATTATTCTTGCACTCATCATTAGTGTCTCTAATTTCCCACTTTCGGTTTGTTTATAATGAATGCACGCATTTTCACCTTGACTAGATGCGTTGCCATCCCTGCGCTATTATGGAGACGAGGGCTTGATGAAATATAGACATCTATTTATTTTTTTATTTTGTCGTTTTCTGTTGTTTGTCTCTTGAAAAAGGTTCAATTTGAGCCGATACGTTGAGAATTGTCCTGTTTAGTTTTATTGTATGTTTTTTGTTTTTTTTTCTTAAAAATATATTTTTATTAATAGGCTAGGTAAGTGTTTTAGTAACCTTTTTACATCATTTTGCATTACTATTTGTTCATTAGGTTACTGCGGCACCATCCACTTTGTCGGACACCCTCTGGCCATTTGGTTATTTTTATTTCTGTTTGTAAACTCCCGGATGTGTGAAAAAAAAATCAAGGAGTGGAATCATCAAATACCGCCAGAATTGAGATACATTTATGAGTGCAGCTATCTCTGTACAAGACATTTATGTGGACTGATCTACTACATTATATATAACATGGACTGATCTCCTACATTATATATAACATGGACTGATATTATACATTATATATAACATGGACTGATCTACTACATTATATATAACATGGACTGATCTCCTACATTATATATAACATGGACTGATATTATAGATTACAAGAAGGATAAACAACATACACTTTGTATCAAACAGTGAATTTATTTCTATATTTTATCTGGACAGGATCGGTGCTGTCGTCGTTGTTTGAAGCCACTGCGTCTCCAAATAATGTGTATCACCGACTAGAGCAATCTCCATCTAAATTAAAAACGAAATAATACACAAATTATTCACAATCTTTTGACAAATGTTATTTACCATCGCCCTATTTGCAACTTGCGTTTCGCTGATGATATTGATCTTATAGCTGGGTCAGAACAATCATTGCAAGAATTAACATCAAAGTTAGAAAAAGTTACCAGCAAGTACGGAATGGAAATCAATTCAGATAAGAGCAAAATTTTGGTAAACAGCAGAGACACAGAAAACCAGACTAATATCATGATGAATGGACACAAGCTTGAAGTGGTGAATACCTTCAAATACCTCGGATCCAGTATATGCAGCGATGGTAAATGCAAAGCAGAACTAAAAATAAGGCTGGAGATGGCTTTAGCGTCATTGTCAAGGCTAACTGATTTGGAAAAGCAACATCAGTGTTGGAGTGAAAATCAAACTGTATAGGTCGCTGGTGCTTTCTGTTGTGTTGTATGGTTGTGAGAGTTGGACACTCACTGCGGACATGGAGAGAAGATTACAGGCTTTCGAGTATAAATGCTACAGAAGAATTCTACGAATTTCCTATAGGGAACATAAGACCAATGTGTACGTAAGAAATAAAGTAGAGATGTGTGCAGGTGTCCAGGAGCCATTGCTTTCAATAGTGAAACGACGAAAACTAGCATGGTTCGGACATGTATGCAGGCACGATTCCTTGTCAAAAACAATACTGCAGGGAACTGTCGAGGGCGGAAGAAGCAGAGGAGGCCAAATAAAGACATGGACAGACAACATCAAGGAATGGACAGGGCTAGATATTTCCACACTCATCCGCATCGCTGACGATAGAATTCGCTGGAGGACTCTGTGTGCTGAAGCATCCAATGTGGTACCCCTACGACCCTGAAGGGTTATGGGTTTATTGATTGATTGATTGATGTTTGCCTAGGATATTCTATATTGGACTTCTTTAATACATCTCAATTCTTCTATTATCAACACAGTCTTGTATATGAATGTATTGACTTTCTTCAGACTCGACGACGCTTCTACTTTAATGTTGCATTATGTCTGGAAGATGCCAATTGAATGTTATTACTATGACTTGTTTTTCCTTCATTTAATATATGCATGTTATTACGCATGTGGTTGCGTCTGTGAGACTCGGCAATGGCACATTAGACAAACCACAAATGCAATAGAAAATTTTAGTAGAACACATGCAGTTATATTGAGGCTCTCTTATGAAAACTTTGTAGTATGTTATCTGTACAATTATAGACTCTCTGTGAGTAGAGAGCTCCTGCAATTGGCATTGCACTAAGTCGAAAGCTGAAGTTTCCTGGGTATGAAAGAAAGCTCAGAAAAACCAACCCACTGCACAAAGGAAGTAAGAGCTAATCGCTCGCAATTCCTGGGATTTAAAAAAAACAGATGCATAATTATTCAATAATTACAATAAGTAGATAAAGATGCATGTATGGCGAATTACATTTAATATCTACATAATATCTAATGTCTAAATAATCCAGATATTATATCTCTTCCCAACCCCAACCTAACATCAAACATTGTAACAAGCAGTTATCATACCTCGTCACAACCCCAACCTAACATCAAACATTGTAACAAGCAGTTATCATATCTCGTCACAACCCCAACCTAACATCAAACATTGTAACAAGCAGTTATCATATCTCGTCACAACCCCATCCTAACATCAAACATTGTAACAAGCAGTTATCATATCTCGTCACAACCCCAACCTAACATCAAACATTGTAACAAGCAGTTATCATATCTCGTCACAACCCCATCCTAACATCAAACATTGTAACAAGCAGTTATCATATCTCGTCACAACCCTATCTAATAGAAATCATTATGATGTTGCTCGTCCATCACAAGAAATGATGTCCATTTGTTACATCCGCTTATGAAATTCAGGTTAGAGTTATATTATTGAGTGTGAGTTCGTAGATAAGCCATATTCTTGCAGCAAATTTCCTTAGAAAGTTCAAACATAAGATTACCTATATAGATGGGTTTATTTTTAAATATACAATTGACTCCCTAGCTACTCCCTGCTGTTGAGCTGCTGCACTTCTCTTCTTTTCACCAGATGATGGACCTTTTTTTAAACGTAGGACGCTATGTAGCTCTATTTTGTGCAAATCCATCCCATATATCTTGGTTTGTTTCAAAGTTAATTATTTAAAGAGTCATTGGAGCGTTTCGTTTGGCCACCTTGAGATATCGTGAAAATTAGTTAGAATGTCTATTAACAACTTCATCTAATATTAAACATTGTGATAATCGTTGTTCGTATCTCTCTATCAAATGTTTCCGTCAATAAAGACTTTGACAAACAAACGTATAAACACATTACACATCTCATATCCTTGCACATTACCTGTCTCCTATCCTTGCAAATTACCTGTCTCCTATCCTTGCAGAATCCGTTTCTAACGTCTCTGTTACCCACGTATCCAATACGCTGTCATATAAAGTAAAAACACAATTTAGTCTTCAGTTGTCCCTGTTGTGAAATATTCTCATGTACATACATTATGTGCACTCAATTATGACCACAGTTTCACCACTATTACTGAATTGTTTCTCTTCTCGGATCACAAGATGATTCGTGTTTACTTCCACTGGAAATGTTTTTAAATTAACAACCACACCTATCGCTACGAACCACATAAGAAAAGGGAACCCGTTCTTCTGGGGAAAGTTAAGAGTATGGACCTAATACTGACCACATCATCATTAGATACGCCGCTGGTCAATGAAACATACGGTTGTGACACCGTACTTCTCAAGGAGCGTCAATGACGAGGAAAAAGAAATCTCCAAATCTTCTTGTATATATATATATATATATAGTTTATGTGTGTGCTGTTAGCAAGTGACACCATTTCAGATTTCCAAAACTGTAAAATATCTGCAAAAACTAATCAACATAGAAATCAGAGAAACAGAGAAAGGCAATGTCTTACACAACAAAATGTTAGAAGTGATTGATGGTGAGAAACAAAAAAGCATGTAACACACAGCATTTAATTTTAAAGTGAATGGCTCAAAGCAAGACCAACATTGGAAATATTTGAGACCTACGATGGCATCAGATAGAAGACGGTCAATAGAGATCAGAAATTGAATACAGCAGACAAAGGCTGCATTCATAAAAATGAAGAATATCACGTGTAATATATCCCTGTCGATGAAGGTGAAGAAGAGAGTTCATCAGAGCTACATAACACCAATTCAAAACATATGGATGCGATTTTTAGACAATAACTAAACAGAATATTGAAAAATGAGAGACAGTAGAGATGTGGATCTATAGAAGAATGATGAGAGTATCATGCGCAACTTAGAGAAACTAACAAGGGGGTGCTGAATGAATGAAATGCAATACATAGACTACTTAATAATATCTGTAAGCAGTATTTATTGATTGGTCAAGGTATGAAACAATGAGATCTACAGAACATAGTTACAACGTGCAAGATAGAAGGTAGCTGAGATCGATGACAACATATTGATTGGATATTAGATAGTATCACATCATGCCATAGCACAGAATCAGCAACATTCATGATAAAGTATACTTGAAACAGAGGGTTGTGTAGAATCGTAATCGCCAATGACAATTGTTACTGTAACTGATGAGGATGATTAAAAGGATGCTCTGTATGCAAGCTGTAAGAAAGTTTTCTTCAAATAATCATCTACATTTATATTTAATTTTTCGTGTTTACAGTTCATGTATTTCTTGAGGAAGGTTCTAGTTGGACCGCAGTGTGAAAAATATTATTCTTTTGCTTATTGCTAATTTTTGTTTTTTATATTGATAGTTAGGCTTTAGCAATAACTTGAGTACTTTATATAATATTTCTGACAGACAATATCAAGGATTGGACAGAACAAGATTTTTCCTCACTTATCCGCATCGCTGAGGATAGAAATTGCTCGAGGACCATGTGTGCTGAAGCATCCAGTGTGGTACCACTATGACCCTGAAAGTTATTGGTTTATTGATTGATTGATTGATAAAGTATTTCCCCTCATTTGTTTGGTTATTGCCGGTATTCTCCACTTTGTCAGAAATCATCTGACATTTTGGTTATTTATAGTATCTGGAATCAAGACATACTGTAAACCGAGTTGTTATGTGCTGTATGACTATTTTGTTGTATCATAGATGGAAAGTAAACGTTTGAATAAAGTTCAAATTTTACTATAAATAATTACGAAGTGTCATTAAGATTACTATGCTGCATACAATACTTCATTAATTCAAAGCTCAATCATAACTTTATTATGTGTTCTTAAACATCGTTAGACTGTTTGAAAAAAAACTGGGTATTTTAAGGGGTTGCGTGTTATTGATTCTTGATTAGGAAAAGGCGCCACACTCTGGGGGCATTCCTATACATGGTTTGCTTGCCGTGTCGTCAGGGTGTATAAGCTCAGTGAGCTAGTCAGTTGCTGATTGCGCGTTCTTCTGATCTGTCCGGAGAGGGAGCACTTTCTTCCATTACCTATAGTCACTTCCATTTCTACTATTATCTGAATATGTACATTGTCATGTTTGACTTCATCCTCGTCTTATCGTATAGTTTCCATGACTGCTCTAATCAATTCAATCCTGTCTCTTCTTATCTCGGTGCTGTAAATCGAAGCTTTACGAGCCAACACATCGGCTCTGTGATTGATTATTTATTTTACAATATCGTGAAAGAAATATTTTAAAATGCATTTAGTGAAGTAGTATTAGATACCGTTACTTACATCCATATGGTGTTTGGAGCCATCGGCCTGCAGACAAAAGAGAATATATATCCATATCAAATAGTAAAGCAATAGTTTTAATTGTTGTTATTATATCTATCCATCTATCCTATCTATACATCTATTCTATCTATCCATCTATTTTATCTATCCATCTATTCTATCTATCCATCTATTCTATCTATCCATCTATTCTATCTATTCATCTATTCTATCTATCCATCTATTCTATCTATCCATCTATTCTATCTATCCATCTATTCTATCTATCCATCTATTCTATCTATCCATCTATTCTATCTATCCATCTATTCTATCTATCCATCTATTCTATCTATCCATCTATTCGCTAAACTTGTGTTGCCATTCAGCGATAGGAATAGAAGTTGTCTGGAGATGGCCCTCGTGTATGCTGAGTATATTGTGGAATATGTCGCCTCTTTTATTTCAGAGGTCGATCGTTTTCGTGGACGACATCTGGGTCTGCCTTTAATGTATGTGTAGCATAGCTTGATGTAGTACACTGTCTGATGATAGCCTGCTAATGTTTGCATGTATGTGTAGCATAGCTTGATGTGGTACACTGTCTGATGATAGCCTTCTAATATTTGCATGTATGTGTAGCATAGCTTGATGTGGTACACTGTCTGATGATAGCCTGCTAATGTTTGCAAATCTTTTTTCTGTCGTCTCTTAATATATTATACGATCGGGGTGGTGCCGCTCATTCCTCACTCTGTCTCTTAGCGATATTCCTAGGATTGTGTGTAAACATGCCATTAAGTTGTCAGACGTATACATTTGTCCTGCGCTGTCATTGTCTATGTTTGGCATTAGTGTTATTTTGGTATTTAAATCTACATTTTTGTTTCCAAAGATTGGCGTTGTATTGATGCAACCAATTAGTGCACTACAACCGTTCATAAAATTGCTGCTTTTAACTGGAAATGTTTGTTTGTTTATATTTGACTTATAACTATATTAGAAACGTTGTATATTACATGCAACAATAGTCCTTGTCTCGATTGGTCCGTTCGGGTGACTTTGTGTGCACGATGTGAATGGCTTGATGAAATCGCATCTTTTATTGGAGATGCGGTTAGTCAAGTACTGAAAAACGCGTGTGCAATTGTTGCTAGGCGATTTGGTGCCGTAGAACGGACTGGTTCAATTCCCGTTAGTCTCAAGAATTTTTAAAATATTATCCTCTGGCTTCCTACTTAAAATTTACTTGTATATTACGAGTACATGCATACGAGTTCAAAAGTTGAGAAAAATACCACAAGTCTTACAACGATATTTGTTCTCGGTGACACAACACATCAGATATCTGTAAATATTCTTATGTAAAGTATAACGATCTATTTTGTTATTTTATCAAGTATAACAATCTATTTTGTTATTTTATCAAGTACGAATAATACATACAGAAAATACGTTCAAGTATTTCAAGAACTAACGTTCTTGTACTTTAGGCAAACCTACATGCGATCGAGTCTCTTTTAACAGATTTAAGAGGACTTATGCTCATCGTTAACAACTCTTTCTGATTTTTCATGACCCTAACTCGACCCCTCTATCGGTATAAAGTGCATGCAGACTTTCGCAGTGGACAATGGTATATCTGGAAATTATTGTCAAAAGACTGATAATGTGTTTCATGGTTGAGATCGGGGTATCGCTAATGCAGCCTAGAATAATTCGCAGTCCCTCATTCTAGATAAGCACCAATCACTTGCATGAGGTATCGTACAATGTCAGTACTGCTAGAGCATAATAAACCATAGAGACAATTGATTGTATTGTAGTGCGAGTAACACTATTACATAAATAAAAATGTCATTTTTGCGAGAGCAGAATGAGTATTTCTTACATCATTGTATTATTTGCTGAACATGTACCCTGTAATTCAGGCTGATATTAAATGTTATTCCACGTTATATCTGCATGTCGTGTCTGTCAATATAACACCCATTGTTTGCAACTGTATGGATGACAACTTTATCTATGATGGTGTCAAATGAGCATCATATTAAATTGTCTTTGTTCACATTTATTATACGTAAACTGGACTAATTGGAGAAATTGTTGCAAACTGTGGGATTCGCCCCATAGGATGGCGAGATGTGATCTCAATCAGGGAAGGGGAATAGCGTGAATTGAAGTTCATTTTACTGATTCTATCTTGTCCTGATTGCTATTGGATTCTTCGTGTTCTTCTTCAGCGACATGCTCAAACTCCAACTTGATCAATCCTCGATAACATTCCTACTAGATGTCCAGCAGGATGTAGTCCACAGAATGAAAATACATTGCTCTGTTATTTTGCGCCAACCTGGCTCGAAACTTCCGCCATCGGTGGTGTTGTGGTTTCAAATGATAAGCATGTTTAAACAAATAAATTTAAAGTAAGGCATAAAAAATAATGACTACTGTTGTAAATACAAATATTCGTGTATATCGACTATTCATTTGACTGCATATATAACGGCAATTCATTTGACTGGATATATGACGACTATTGATTTGACTTCATATATGAAAATGTATGACAACCATGGTTAGAAAAGACGGATGTGGTTGTATTTGAATCCAAAAGTGAAGGGGCGTAAACCTATGAAAAATATCGAAAAGGATGTTAGCCGAAAACGATTGGGAAAACTCCGATCTACAGAATACCCAAATATATTCTTTGGTTCACTGCTTCTAGTGACAAAACCTTTGAAATATTATTACCCTTTACTAAAATTAATTAGCACGGACATTCTGATTATTATTTTATACATACAAACATTTCAATAGTTTCATTAATTAAAAAATGAATCGTTACAACACAGACAAGCATTTTCAAACTGGTTCTAATCAATTTCCTTTTTCTTACGTCCATCTGCTGTTCGTAGCCAACTTTCTGCAGACGATAGAAAGAGTGGATACATTATCAATGAAAATGTAATGGTTTAAATTGTGGATAATTGTTTGAATTGTTATTTTTGGTGTGCGTTGTTGTTAAGTATGATTTTAATTCTTTTGTATCTTCTTCTTCTGCGTTCAGCATCTGCGGTCATGTTACACTGTCAGGCCTGTCGTCAGGGCGAAGTCAACTGTCTTCTCCCGGTCAGAGCGGATGCTCATAGATTTTTACTCAAGTTAGTATCGTCTGTCCAGGTTTGCTGTCTCTGCTTTCTGTATGTTCAGAAGTCCTGAAGTATGTGTTCCAGAGTCTGGGTTCAGGATCGACATGGAGTCTCATTTGTGTATGAGATCCTCAATCGGTAAAGGTGACCTAAAAGTCTGTAGTGGTATGTTCTAAGGCGACATATCGTGGTCTGTTGATATCTTTGAAGGAGACGTATTGCATCATGTTTGTATTCCACTTCCATTTATTTCTTCCACTTTGCTGTGTATATGTTCTGGATTATTGTTTGTGCTTCTCCGTAGGACAGTGGGCGTCTGTGTTGTTCATTTTGCTTCCTGCTTTTGACAGAACATTCGCTTTCTCATTTCCCATGATTCCACAGTGTGATTGTATCCATTGAAGGACGATAGCTGATGATTTCTGGATCTGTCTTAGATCATGCTGTTGTTGTGCAGAAGGCTTTCGTTTCTGTTGCTCTGGATTTATTCCAGTAAGTATCTGCAATCTGTGAAAACAGATATATTCTTTGGTCTTGGCAGTCCAGGTTCGGTGAAGACTTTCATTGCTTGATAGAGTGCAACTGCTTCTGCTCTAAAATTAGAGGAGTATTTTCCGGTTGGAAAATCTTTTGATATTGTCTTCCCATCTTTGAGTCTTATAAAAATTCCACCACCTCCATTTCTTACTGCTCCTTCTGCCGATCTTATCTGTGTAGACATGTGTCCATTCTTTGGGATTGTATTTTATTTCTCTCATCTCCAGTGTCAATACTTTTAGTTGAGGTGGAGTTTGGTATTCCTTATTAATTATTCCAGGAACCTGTATTATTATGGAGACGTTTTGAAAACTATTGTCTGGCTCTTCAAAATTCGTTAGTGTTTCAATTTCATTTAGAAGGTTTGTGAGGATATCTTTATGTTGTTGATGGGGATAGTTGAAAATGTCATAGAAGCGGAAATTTGCGCATGCATCGGATGTTGTGGCATGTGATAATTTTTTTCCCTTTGCACAAGCACTCTTTCTTCTCTTCTGTCATCCAGTGGGCGGATGTTTACGTTTTTCCATTGCGGGTATTGGGGTGTTTTTCATCCCTCCTGAGATTAGTCGAAGTCCTGAATTTTGTACTTTAGATAGGTGATCAGTATTTGTTTTTGATGCTGATACCCATGCGGTCATTCCATATTCTACTACAGGTCTGACTGTACCCATGTAGACTTTTCGGAGAATACTTCAATTGGCTCCCCAGTTTGTGCTCGAAAGTTTCTTCAAGGATAGTTTTCTGGTTGCTATTTCCTCAGTGGTTATTAGGTGTGATTTCCAGGTGAGTCGCTTGTCTAGTTTAACCCCTAGATATGTAGAGTTCTCTACATGTGCTAGCTCACTTCCATTTATTTTTATATTTGCGTTTTCCTAGTGGTTTGAAAGTGAGAAGATGGTTGTCACAGATTTGAGAGGTTGATGGAGTCTCCCCAGTCAGTGCCCATTCACTTAGGGTGTCAAGTGCGATCTGCATTCTGTTTTTCGCAGTAGATAGGTTGTCTGCCACACTCCATGGGTCTGTATGGCCTTTGAAATATAATGTGACATTTCTCTCCAATATCATTGATGAATGCTAGGAAGAGGAAAGGAGAGATCACTCCTCTTGAGGCACTCCTTGTTGGAGAGTAGCACGTGTGCTTAGTTTACCATCTACTTTTACTCTTACAGTTCAGTAGCAGAGGAAATTTTTTATCAAGCTGAACATTCTTCCTTCAATTTTGTTTTGGAGAAGCTTGAAGAGGACTCCATCTTTCCACACCTTATTGAAGGCCTTACTCAAGTCCATAAATGTTGTCAGCACCTTTTCCTTCTTTTGAAAAGCATTATCGATTTCCTGTGCTAGGTATATAAGCTGGTCTTCAGTGCTTCGATTTTTCCTATAGGCCGACGGTGTTTTGGTGAGCTTTTGGTTTTCCTCTAGGTATTCTATTAGTCTAAAGTTGACCGTTCTCTCCATTGCTTTTCCTACGCAACTCAAGAGACTGACTGGTCGGTAGCTTGACTTGCTGAATTTTTCCTTATGCCTTTTTTGATTGGGATGATGATAGCTTCATGCCACAGGTCTGGAGTTTTACCAATTCTCCATGATTTATTGAAGATGGTAAGGAGCTTGTTTCTGCTGATTGGCCATAGGTTCCTGTTCATATCGTCAAATCAAATGCATCAGAGTTTCCCAGTGAAATGTGGAATGAGTGCGACACAAAAAGCCTTAGCTATAGGAATTCCTGAGGAAAACCCAGATCGACATAGTGTGCATACAAGAGACTCACCTAAAGGACACACAGAGATTCTTTATTCGGGGTTATGAGTCCTTCCGCCAAGATAGATAACTGAAATATTTCGGACATTTAAAAAGACACAATGTCATTGAAAGACTGATATTAGAGAGCAGAATTCCGGGAAGTAGAAGAAGAGGTAGACCTAGAAGGAGATGGACAGATGACAACACAGACTGTACAAAGATATCATTGAAGGAGGCAGGAAGATTGGGTCAGGATAGATTGGGTTCAGGACATTGCAAAAACAACGTTCTAGAAAGAATATGCCACGTGATGATTGCTTTTAAGAATTGTTTGCATTGTTGATGTGAATTGTTTCAAATAAATATAGTACACTCTTTTGTTATTAATTTCTCTCTACATGAACTATCTCTCACTCGTGTCATATTTTGTTTCTCTCACTTGATATCACACACCTTTATACCAATCTGTCGTCTATCAATATCTGGAGAACATGGTTATAACGGATAAGATAGAAGGCAAGAAAGTTCGAGGACGACAGCGTGAGAACATACTAGATAATCGGACATCTTGACATGGCATGGTCAACAATTTTCCTTATGTTTGATACTGGATATAGAAAGTTGGGGAGATGCATGATCGCCTACGTTAGTCCGAACAGTAATCTGACGATCCAGATTTTGTAAATATTACAAACATTACAGAAACTACTGGCGACACTATTCTTCTTCTTCTTCTTGTTCATATTGTCTGTGTTATGTGGTGCTGGTTATCACGTCTTTTTACAGCATTCTGTTTCGTTTGTTATGAATCATTTTCTAAACCTAGATTTTCCCATGTACTTATATTAGGTTGTCACGCATTTTCTCTCTGTGTCTTTCCTCTTTCTGTTCATCTTGCCTGCTGCTACAATTTTTTCGATATTTCTTCTTCTTCTGATGCCACCAACAGAGATGAACTATCTCATTCTGATGCGTGTATGCTGTACTCTTATTGAATTCACTTCTTTCAAGATTTATTTATTCCTATAAAACCACATCTCTGGTACCTCAATATAAGATTTCACTATTCTGCTGATTGTTCAATATTCACTTCCATATATCAAAATTGGCTGTATAAAACTTCTAGGAACACTCTCTTTCTTACTTGCATGAACAAAGATGTATAACAGGGAATAGTGGTCATCATGTGACATATTACCTTTCCTTGTGAACGCTATACTTAGCCTAGCATTAACTGCGATAGCGCGTGATTTGATATTCTGTGATTACAGGGATCGGTGCTTATAACCATTTGATGTTTACCTACAGATCAGTAGAATGATTTTGCGTGATTATCTTCCTCGCTTCTGACCTACGTTTACACTCTATAAACAGACAGTATCTTGCTCGCTTCTGACCTACGTTTACACTCTATAAACAGACAGTATCTTGCTCGCTTCTGACCTACGTTTACACTCTATAAACAGACAGTATCTTGCTCGCTTCTGACCTACGTTTACACACTATAAACAGACAGTATCTTGCTCGCTTCCCACCTAAGTTTATAAACTATAAACAGGCAATAACTACACAGTTCAACAGTACATGTGCGATAAGAAGTGGAATATATTGCAATCACTTACTTCCGGCTTTGGATTTCAACCATCTATCTGAAATAGGAGAAATTGGCATTTAAATAGCAATTGGAAAATGTGTATTCTTGCTTGTAAAAAAATGGTAAGGTAGCCGAGGATTGCCATCAGTGTACTCATGTAACAAACAGTATGTAAAGGTTGCAGAGTAACAGTGTACTCATGTAACAAAGAGTATGTAAAGGTTGCAGAGTAACAGTGTACTCATGTAACAAAGAGTATGTAAAGGTTGCAGAGTAACAGTGTACTCATGTAACAAAGAGTATGTAAAGGTTGCAGAGTAACAGTGTACTCATGTAACAAACAGTATGTAGAGGCTGCAGAGTAACAGTGTACTCATGTAACAAACAGTATGTAAAGGTTGCAGAGTAACAATTACATAGACTGAATCTGTAGTGTAACAGAGATTTCGATCTGTACGTGGGAGTGATGTCTATCAACTATGCACACTTAGAGTGACCAAGAATATTATGCACACTTAGACAGTCTTCTAGTGTAACAGAAAGAAAGGATTGGTTGTTACCGCGTGACTGAGAATCAACTGATAGTCCCAATTTGTGTGACGTAGAGAGGCATCGTAGTAGACCTACTGGAATACTGGTGCCGTGCCCAGCTAAGTACCTGTGGGTGTCTCTTCTTGACATCAAATAATCACAAAGGCATTTCTTTCCTTAATATAAGAACGACTTTTAATATGCGCATCAAAATTCGGAGTATTTTCTATCTCCGAGACGGACATCAAATCATGAATATAAAATGTTCAATGTCAAAGTATTAATGAAACGACTCTAACACTCCCAATAAATAAGCACAAGCTATGGTATAAAATTAATGAGATAAGAAACAATCTTATTATTCTACTCTAATCTCACTGTCTTCCAATACTTCCTAACTAATCTCAAACTATGGTTTATTGTTTGTTTCTCTCGAGCTTCCAACTCAAGTCTCAAACGAAGTTCTATACAGCCCTATGCCTGTGCAGTTGTTTCTCTCAGTCTGGGAACTCCACTGTCCTCCACTGCAGTCGACTCTCGAATACCGAAACGAAATCCTAATGCTCCAAGGCAACTAACTGTTCAGTTGCGCCACAACTGCCTGTGTCGTTGTTCCTCTCAGTGTAGAAATTTGACCGTCTCCTACTGCAGTCGGCTCTTGAATCCTCGGTTAATCAAAACTATCTCACACCTAAACTAACCTCCCGTTTTCTGTCCATGCTCCCAGGAAATTTCGGACAATCAGGATCTATCATACTCTTGCGGATTGTAAGCTCCGCCTCCTCCTATCGCATATTTGGCGTAGACAGGAGGTTGACACTTGTCACATGTGTCCCTATGTGAGCATAATTGCTTCTTCCGGACGATGAGTTTTCCTCTAAATATTTTCACATCTCTGTTGATTTGTCGACAGTCCTAAATGCAGTTTCGACGAGTGTCAATAAATACAGACTCCTTAGATAAAACCATATTTTCTCACCTTCCGATTTTTCACCGACTGTCTTTATTTGCACGGGCTGGGATACTATCTCCACCGAAGATGGAAAATATTGGTACACCTGTGTAAAATATGTGCTGCCTCTCTGACATGTGTCTGAGTTTTGTCTAAACAACTTCTGTTAGCTCTCGTACGATGAGGTATTGTTCTCCGTATTACAGTCGAAGTGTCAGGAATATTTCATTAGGCTCTCTCTTTAAGTAGTTTTGTCTTTGGCCATCTAGTGTGTGATCCATTATAGCACCTATGTACTATGACACTCTGGTTACACCATATGTACTTCGTCTCTCTCAACGAAGTGGTTCACCGACTGTCGAGAGTACCACTTACACCACGTAACTCCGTAGCTCCAAGCAATAATCTCCCGCATAGGTCGTAATCCGAACCCCTGACCTCTTGAACACAGGGGATATGGATTAAATACAACGGAACTCTACAATGGATCCCCTGTAATGTTTTCATGAATGATGATATATATATCAACGACTTATGTCCCTTTCATGATTCCAGGGAGATTGTTTCATCAGGAAATGAACTGAAAGACAATCAATATGACAATTTAGAAGGACAATAACTTCGTATGTTTAATTAGCTAATAAAATTGTGAATTTAGGAAGTTAGACATGTAGTTGGATTTAATAGAAGGGAGGAACTATACGGGTTTTTAAAATATTAAAACATTCGCTTGGATGCAGCTGATGTCAAAATGAGAGTACTTTTGTGTGAAATGTTTTGAGAGTCTTGGTATCTCGATATCTTGACTAAAGACACGATTAGTATCTTTTCTGTGTGTTGTCAATTTGATTGTTATTTAATGTCTACAATTCCCGTGATAACAGTGTTATTCTTCTCGTTCTTTATTTAAGACTTTGGTTAGAATAATTGTTAAATAGAATATAACTTTTGTTCAATCCAAAGAACACACAGCGGACAACCGAATAAGTACCTGCAACTACAGCAACACTATACTGTTGGGAACACGAGCCACGGGCCAAGAATAATTGAATACGAAGAAATAGATTATTTCATAGCAATTTAGAGTAAATCGAAGGAAAATGTTACACTAGCATTTTTATATCCCCACACGCATGTACGTCCGACTACAGTAATGACTAAAAGATCATCACGTTTCATCCCAGCTGTCTTCATAACAGAATAATGAATATCACTTGGCAAGACATAACCTCAAACACAGTTGAGTTGCAAAGGGTAATGGTAACATAATGCACGTACATACTATTGTTATACAATTACACTGATCTTACAGACTATTGTTATAAAGTTATGATGAACTTACAGACTATTGTTATACAGTTACAATGAACTTACAGACTATTGTTATACAGTTACAACGAACTTACAGACTATTGTTATAAAGTTATGATGAACTTACAGACTATTGTTATACAACTGCAAAGATTGTAAAGACTATTGTTGAAAAGTCAGAAAGAACGTACAAATTATTGTTAAAAAATTACAATTAACTATTGTTATATAGTTTTTCAGAATTGTTACTGGACTTCACTTATTAACAAATACTACAATCATTTACAAGAAAATATTATATTGCTTACCTCCTTGTCTTGACTGAAGCCAACCCTCTACAATATTGTAATAGAAATGAAAATATTTCAATGACTTAAAGTACCTGAATAGGTAAAGTACTCTTATGCTAACATACACAAATCGACTTTTCCACAAAGTACGTTTTAAATAGAACAAAATAAATACACGAGTAAAAAACTGTAAAGTTCACGTTCATTAAATAATGGCTAAAAAGGATACATTCGGTAGTTCGACGAAAGAATCTACATAATAAAATTATGGCACATTAGATGTGATATAAAGTAAATAAAAAGTTGGAAGAATATCACTAGATATAGACAAAACGAAACAAACAGAAACGTGACATAACATAAGATGATATCTACACACATGGTTGACAGATTAAATGGTTGCAGTGAGCCAGATTTGGCAAATATCAGTTCTCAAGCACAAATCAACTCCAGTCATAAGAGGAGAAAGACTTAATGGCTGTATCCTGGACATTACATGCGACCAGGCAGCCTGCGTCGTTGAAGTGCTCAGCAACAGAAGTCTCAGGTTGGTGTTTGATACCCTACAGAAGGTGATAAAATTGCTATGCGAGCTTCAAACCCATCTATGTAGGTTATACTACAACGTTTACACATATGCCATATATCTACAATAACTATCTATCTACTATCATTTTTACTTGTACCGTTAATCGTCGTGGGAGGAATTAGGAGTGTTTTGTCTTTGACCATCTGATTTGCATTGACTATGGTAACTTGTGTCTATTTAATTTTCTTTGATTATCTCTGTCCATTTACTTCTTGGTATTCCACGTGCTGTGTAGCAGGGTCTTCTACTGATGTATGTACGAAGGACTGGTTGCGCAAGTTCGATTCTTATGACGTGACCAAGTATCATATATAATATTACACATATTTTGGATTGTCTTGTTTAAAGTCCAAGTCTCACATCCATATGTTGCCACTGAGAAAACACCGTATCTTGAAATTATTAATTTAGTGTCATTGGTGTTATATTACTTCCTAGATATAATCATTCTGTCAACTGGTTAAGTCTGTTGTTTCCAATATATATATATTGGTGTTTATTCCTGTTCTTTCTATCTTCATTACTTCGGTCTTCTCTATATTTAGCTTCATGTTAAAAGTAGGACATGTTTGATGTAAACTATCTATTTATCTCTGCAGTTGCTCTTGATGATGATGCTTCTAGTGCTTGGTCTTCAGCAAATAGCAGTTTGTTTCAGGTATCTTTCAGATTATTTTCTTCCATATAACATCATATGCACAAAATTGTATTAATACGCGAAACAGCTAATCAGATAATTACATTTGTTTGGCGGAAAACTAGTGAAACGTGCTATAGTAACAAACAAAACTAGTGAAACGTGCTATAGTAACAAACAAAACTAGTGAAACGTGCTATAGTAACAAACAAAACTAGTGAAACGTGCTATAGTAACAAACAAAACTAGTGAAACGTGATATAGTAACAAATAAAACTAGTGAAACGTGATATAGTAACAAATAAAACTAGTGAAACGTGCTATAGTAACAAATAAAGCTAGTGAAACGTGCTATAGTAACAAACAAAACTAGTGAAACGTGCTATAGTAACAAACAAAACTAGTGAAACGTGCTATAGTAACAAATAAAACTAGTGAAACGTGATATAGTAACAAAAAAAACTAGTGAAACGGGCTATAGTAACAAAAAAAACTAGTGAAACGTGATATAGTAACAAACAAAACTAGTGAAACGTGCTATAGTAACAAATAAAACTAGTGAAACGAGCTAAAGTAACAAACAAAACTAGTGAAACGTGCTATAGTAACAAATAAAACTAGTGAAACGTGCTATAGTAACAAATAAAACTAGTGAAACGTGCTATAGTAACAAACAAAACTAGTGAAACGTGCTATAGTAACAAATAAAACTAGTGAAACGTGATATAGTAACAAAAAAAACTAGTGAAACGTGCTATAGTAACAAAAAAACTAGTGAAACGTGATATAGTAACAAACAAAACTAGTGAAACGTGATATAGTAACCAAAAAAAACTAGTGAAACGTGCTATAGTAACAAACAAAACTAGTGAAACGTGCTATAGTAACAAATAAAACTAGTGAAACGAGCTAAAGTAACAAACAAAACTAGTGAAACGTGCTATAGTAACAAACAAAACTAGTGAAACGTGCTATAGTAACAAACAAAACTAGTGAAACGTGCTATAGTAACAAACAAAACGACAGGAACTTTAGTTACACAATGTCAGTTACTGTAACTTACGCCCTTGTCCGCGCAGCCACTGTCCTGTGAAACAAGAGAAAATGTAAGCACAATTCAGTGTCTAATGAAAGAATTGAGGTATTATAGAAATATAGGCTTGATTGTTTTAGAATATTTCTAATGCGCTGATATATTTGTAGATATCGCAGGCAAACTGTAAACCATGACAGTTATTAAATTCACTTGAAAATAAATATGTTAGAAAACTCGTAAATATTGGCTGAGAATAGTTCAAATCAAACAAGCAAGTAAGATAAAATAATAAACATCAATATGTTTGTATAACAGTAAGAAGAAAATGATAGACTTATATAGGATATATTCTTAGGAAAAATGAAAACAGACTGTCACTACAAGCATTAAAATGGGCACAAGATGGACACAGATGAATATAAAGACCAAGAGAGACTATTCACTTAGCAACTATCAAAGAGAGAATAACTATGTGTCTCAACATGCAAGAATTACACACAGTAGTAACACATCTCTGGAACATTTCATCAATAAAAGCAAGAGCATTTATAGTAATAGATAATGTGAAGTAAGAACAAATACTGGAGTGTCCAATAAGTTCCATATCCAATAAGGAGTTCGCCAGGGGTGTGTCCTGTCCCCTATACTTGTTACAAAATGTATCGACCACATCAGTAAACTAACAAGTACCATCGAATAAAATAACATAAATGACAAATTGAACGAACAACTCTTTGTAGAAGCCCAAGAACTTATAGCGTCATCAGAAGAACAATTACAAAAACATATGAATAGACCCCAAACATGTCAAAAATTCAACATGAAAGATTAATATTGAATTGACCGAAATAAGGGCAATAGCAAAGGAAGAAAGAAACATCACTTTCTCCATCGATGATAAACACCTTAAACAGGTAACGTTAACTTACTTAGAATTATACCGAGTGAAGGGAAAATCAGTAAAGAGATACAAAATAGATGCAACAAAATATACCAGATCCTAGGACAGATGACACGTATTTTCAAGAAAAATGTAAACATAGACACCAAAGTTGCATTATATAAGACTATTATTATTCCATCACTGTGCTACCAGTGCCAAACCTGGACAATGACAGCTCAAGACAAAATCAAAATAGTGACAGAAATGACACGAAGATTACTGGGAGTTGTATTAAGAGATTGAATTAGAAACGATAACATTAGACAGAAAGCCAGAACAATAACAGTATTGGCACACATCACAAGACAACATATCATGTGGCTTTCACACGCTTCCAGACTACCAACAGATAGCATTCCACAAATGGCCATGACACACAGACATCACGGCTATAAAGCCAGAGGCAGACCATGTAAAAAATGTATCACTTATATCAATGAAGCAAACGGAACAAGTTTACACACAGCACACAAGAAGACCATCTCCAGAGAACTCTTCTTCCCCTGACGCCGCAAGACAAATAAGGGCCACAATGTATAGATATATATAGATAGATAAATTAGATATATATTAGATTATCTATCTATCTATATATATATATATATATATATATATATATATATATATATAGATAGATAGATAGATAGATAGATAGATAGATAGATAGATAGATAGATAGATAGATAGATAGATAGATAGATAGATAGATAGATAGATAGATAGATAGATAGACAGACAGATAGACGGATGGATGGGTGGATGGATAAAAATATAGATAGATAGATAGATTTATGACTATCGACTATAAATTTGATTAAATCATCTACAACCAATATTAAACTGAATCCCAAAAAATAATACCCTTTTACTTGAAGAATGTCCTATCCAGCAGATGATGTCCTATCCATCAGAGGCTGTCCTATCTAACAGAGGATGTCCTATCCAGCAGATGATGTCCTATCTAACAGAGGATGTCCTATCCAGCAGATGATGTCCTAACAGAGGATGTCCTATCCATCAGAGGCTGTCCTATCTAACATATCCAGCAGATGATGTCCTATCTAACAGAGGATGTCCTATCCAGCAGATGATGTCCTAACAGAGGATGTCATATCCAGAAGAGGCTGTCCTATCCTGCAGAGGATGTCCTATCTAACAGGTGATGTCCTATCTAACAGAGGATGTCCTATCCAGCACATGATGTCCTAACAGAGGATGTCATATCCAGCAGAGGATGTCCTATCTAACAGGTGATGTCCTATCCAGCAGATGCTGTACTATCCAGAAGAGGTCGACCAATCCAGCACAGTCCATCCTATCCCGAAGGTACTATTCTATCCAGCACAGGCTGTCCTAATAGAGCAGAGGCCGTCATATCCAGCAGAAGCCGTTCCATCCAACAAATGCTGTCCTACCCAGCAGAGGCTGCACTATACAGTAAAGGCTATCCTATTCAACAGAGGTTTACCTATCGAGCACAATCTTATCCAGCATATCTTTTTCTAACCAGCAGAAGTTTTTCTGTCAGACAAAAGCGTTCCTACCAAGCAAAGATTTTCCTATCCAGCAGAGGTTTTCCTATCCAGCAGAGGCTTTCCTATCCATCAGAGGTTTTCATATCCAGCAGAGGCTTTCCTATCATGCATAGGTTATTCTACCAAGCAAAGGTTTTTCTACCAAGCAGAAGCTTTCTATTGAGCAGAAATTTGATCAAAAATATGATTTTTTACAGAACTGAGCTAGTTCTATACGGCAGAGATTTTTCTACCGAATGAAGGTTTTCATATCCATCACAGAACTGTTCACTTAGTTCTTTGATTATAATGTTCACGAGGGACGTCCAGAAGTTATGGAAATCGTCCTCATCATGCAGAACATCATTTTGTGCTTGATTTTAATATTTCTCCACAACTTACTTCTTCTAACAAACATTATAACAAACATACTAGTTATCATTCTCTTCTCAACTATCACACTTATTTCTACCAAACACTAGAAAGCTTACTTTAACGTAAACTAGTTAAAAATAGCGTTTAAATATTACTTACTGCCTTCTTCAGTCTCAAGGATGTCTACTGTAAGATTGAAAAAACAAAACAAATGTCAATGACGATTGTTGGTTTTGTGTTTGTTTTTTAAAATCATGACCGCTGCGTACCATTTAAGCAATCATAGCTTTGAGCAAACTCTTAACATCAAAAATATCTGCATCAACTGATTTAACAGACAAAAAGGGAAATCATTGTGTAACTAATCTTTACTTATATCAGTAAGTACGCCACAAACAAATAAAATCTACGTTTTGACCTGGAAACATTTATCAAGTGCACAAATTATTATATGATCGGTAAGGACAACACTGTATATGATCAACAATACTGGATGGACATGAATAATGATTATAAACATACATATCATTTTTTTAATGATGGTAGTACTCAAATCTCAGAATGAGGGTGCTAGTTTGATGTATGATGTATATCCCTATGATGTATGCCTGATACACCAACTGTGGTATTTAAATACATGTTCCGATCAGTTTCAACCTAACCGGTGCGTGCACTGTCATAAGTAAACTGTTATATGAAAATTACCAGTGACAAAATTAATTTATTATCTAAAGATTCAGGGTTCTAATTAGGTGTATCAGTAGAGGTCGACGCATATACATGATTGTTCATATCACCCATATAGTAGAGATATTGACTTCCCTTGTAGTAGAGACATTGACACGCCTGAAGTATAGACGTTGACACCCCTTTAAGTAGAGACATTGACACCCCCTATAGCAAAGACATTGGCACGCCTGTAGTAGAGACACGGTCACCCGTATTGCAGAGACATTGTCACCCTTTGCAGCAGAGGCGTTGCCAACCCTGTATAGTGACATTGTCACCCCTCTAGTAGAGATATTGCCACCACTGTAGTAGAGACATTACGCCCCTGCACAGAAAGACCGTGTCACCCATGGAGTAGAGACTATTTTACCCATGTAGACGAGATTATGTCACCCCCCGTAGAAGAAACTATGTCACTCATGTATAACATACCTTGTCACCACATTCGAGGAGATATTAAAAGAGAAATATTGATTAATAGTTGAAGAGGAACCATCAAATTAATCACATGTTCTAATTACACTCCACAAGAACTGCAGGGAAAATTCTAATTAACTCGGCAGGAACTGCATGGATTGTTCTAATTCGACTTGCAGGAACTGCAGAAGATATTCTAATTACACTCGGCAGCAACTGCAGAAAATATTCTAATTACACTCGGCAGTAACTGCAGGGAATATTCTAATTACACTCGGCAGTACTGCTGAAAATATTCTAATTACACTCTGCAGTAACTGCAGGGAATATTCTAATTACACTCGGCAGTAACTGCAGGGAATATTCTAATTACACTCGGCAGTAACTGCAGAAAATATTCTAATTACATACGGCAGTAACTGCAGGAATTATTCTAATTACACTCGGCAGTAACTGCAGAAAATATTCTAATTACATACGGCAGTAACTGCAGGAATTATTCTAATTACACTCGGCAGTAACTTCAGGCAATGGTGAAATTGTTAAAATCTGATCTAGAAAGTGAACAAATTCTAGCTAACTATTGAACCAGTATAGTCAACGATTTGTTGTGGTATGAGAGTTGATGAAAACGTTGGAGATTGTTGTGGTCTCAGGGTTGATGAACACGCTGGAGATTGTTGTGGTCTCAGGGTTGATGAACATGTTGGAGATCTTGTGGTCTGAACGTTGATGAACATGCTGGAGATTGATATGGTCAGAGGGTTGATGAACACGCTGGAGATTGTTGTGGTCTGAGGATTGATGAACACGTTGGAGATTGTTGTGGTCTCAGGGCTGATGAACATGCTGGAGATTCTTGTAGTCTGAACGTTGATGAACATGCTGGAGATTGATCTGGTCAGAGGGTTGATGAACATGCTGGAGATTGTTGTGGTCTGAGGATTGATGAACACGTTGGAGATTGTTGTGGTCTCAGGGTTGATGAACACGCTGGAGATTGTTGTTGTCTAGGGTTGATGAACACACTGGAGATTCGTGTGGTCTGAACGTAGATGAACACACTGGAGATTCTTGTAGTTTGAACGTTGATGAACACACTGGAGATTCTTGTAGTCTGAACCATGATGAACACACTGGAGATTCGTGTGGTCTGAACGTTGATGAACACGCTGGAGATTGTTGTGGTCTGAACGTTTATGAACACGTTGGAGATTCTTGTAGTCTGAACGTTGATGAACACACTGGAGATTCTTGTAGTCTGAACGTGGATGAACACACTGGAGATTGATCTGGTCAGAGGGTTGATGAACATGCTGGAGATTGTTGTGGTCTGAACGTTGATGAACAAGCTGGAGATTCTCATTCTATCTAAAAGGTAGTGTATTAGGTATTAGGTATGTTGAGTATCCTCTTCGCGCACAGGACATGTACGTAGGTGCTCAGATCTCCGCTTCAGTAAATCTCTCAGGGTATAACCACTTACTGTTCCGTGCTATGTTTGTTCGCTGCTCTTTTTGAGTTCTTTGTCAGTGGTTTTCTACAAGTTTCGCACCTTTTCATTCGCAATTTCGATATCCCGATATTGACTCGAGTTCATTCAACTCAAAATCCTCAGATCGGAGGACTCACGAAGAACAATGAGTATGTCTGCTCGGCCCATATACTGACTGTCTGTTGTTGTTGCGAAGCTAGCTAATTATTCGGCACGTTCGTTTCCCTCCACGCACACGTGTCCTCGGACAAAGATAAGCGTAAGTTTTTTTGTAGTGATGCCCGTATTTTAGCTCTCTCTAATGACTACCCAATCCCTTCGTACATCACCTGTTTTCACTTTCTGAATCATATTCAGTGAGTCATTTAATATGCATGCATGGGAATAGGCTTGCGATTCCAACCAGTTAAGTGCCTGCGTTACGGCGAATACTTCCATTATTACGCTGCTTGTTGTTGTGGTAAAGGCACTATTGGCTCGTGTACTGTTCTTCTTTTTGATCTGACAGTAAGGGCCCATGTGTATCGGTGGTGACGATGACTAAGCCCGTCCTAGTAAATTACATCTTTGTTATCGGCACTCTCGCATATTAGTGTTTTGACCTCAGTGTCCAAGCTCAAGCGACTGTGTTCTTTGCACTCTCTATTGAGTGTAATGACGGTCTTGAGTGCCTCTTGAGAAACCGTATGATTAAAATTGGTAGTGACATTGCTAAATTGAGTGAAGCGTATTTTGCAACAATCTGAAAATAGAGATACAGAAAGCTACAGTGGTTCTAAGTGGACCACAGAGAAAGTGTCAGTCAGTACCATTAAATCTCAAAAATGATCTGCATGAATCAGAATGAATGGATAGCTGCTCCATGAGTGGATGCGGTACATTTGGGCTTTACATCTGCAGTAACGTAGTATGTCGACAGAAGAAGAAAGCGAGTATGGGTTATGGTTAAATTGTATACAATGAACAGTCTGCCTGTCTACTGTCTCTTCTATTGATGTTATGCGTCGTATGATTGAATGACGATTGTTTTCAGATAATAACAAGTTTGTTCTCTTGCCGTATGTACTCACAAGAACCAATAACATTCAATAGTGAAAGACGACAACTTGCATTGTTTGAACATGTATGCCGACATGATTCCTTGTCAAATAAGATGATAAACAGAAACGATAATCTATTATTATTATCACTGATTAATAATATAAATAATATTAGTAAAAGTATTATCGCTGAGAAATAATAAAAACCAAGGAACAATGACTCTTCCCACATTACTGTCCAATAGGGACCTGTATCAAGAAACAAATAAACTAGAAATATACACAGGGTTGATCTTGCTGCCAAATTCCATTGTATTTGAAGAAAACGAGAGAGGTTTCTGAGAGATTGGTGAAGTGTGATATAATAATAGACATATAATAAACCACAATTGCAAACAATGATAATTAGAAGAGACAACAATGTAAAACAATGGGAAACAATAGCAAGTAGATAATACGACAATTTAAGACAATCCCCTGGCATGGATCACAATTTGTGTTTTTTTTATTTGTTCTTGGTTATTTCTTGCTAAAGATTTCCGTTGATCCGAAATGAGAATACCATCATTGTTATTTTCTCTTAACCTGTCGATCGTCTAGATCGCCTAGTGATACACACGTCTGATATATATATATAATATGCTTTAAAAATTTAGGTTTTGAAAATATTTTTAATAATCATGACATCACAATCATGATTTACAAGTCATTTTCTTTTTCATTAACTTCTGTAATCACGTTGTATTTCACTTACAATTGAAGTCGTCATCATTGAATCTCCACAATGAGATTGAAGGCACAGAATTCTCTGAAGATTGTAGAACATCAAGTACGGACACATCTGTAGATCCATCATGATCAATCTCCACTTCTTTCCCAGGAAAGTCATAAACTACTTGTCTTTTCAGAGATCGTTGAGAAGCTTCAGGATCGAGTAAATCTATGATATCGGATTTAGCGCTACGTTTGTCTGCTGATAAATGTGCTTCCTGATCCTGCAATGCCCGTCCTACATAATTCTGTGAACGAAGTAAAAACACTAACCAAAAATCATCTAATAGATGTCAGCATATTACGAACTATATGTTTCCCCTACGAACTAAACTTTTAAACTCGAATTTGATAATATTTGACATTATCAATATTACAGAATTACATGTACGAAATTTTCATGAATACACCATTTGTGATGATACTTTAGGAGATATTTGATTTTTTCTTATTGTAGTACATGTAGTGTTTTGTGCATCAGGAGTATGCTCTCTTACTTGCTTCAATATTGTGATGTAAAGTTTATTAATCAGTTAATCAGTTAATCATGGAATCAAACAATTAGTCAATAAATAAATTAATTAATGATTAAATCAATCTAACATTGGTTCGAACAATAAATCAATCTTTACATCATTATACAAATTAGTAAATCATTCAACACTTATTAAAGGAATAGATCGTTTAGTCAAATAGTGAATTAATTATTCAATCATTCATGAATTTAATCGGTCACTCACACAATTAATCAGTCAGACAGACGAGCAATTAATCAATTAATTACTCATGAATTCGAAAAACAATATTCAAAATGTCAATAATGTATTCAACTAAACAGTCATTCATTGGATCATTCATTCAAGTATTAAATAAAACAGTAATGCAATCAGTCTATTGGAATTCAGTTACTCAATCAATCTATCTACCTATTTATATGCTGTATCCCTTTTTTGCCTTAGGGTGTCAGGGGTAGAAGAGTTCTCTGGAGATGACCTTCCTGTGTGTTGTTTGTAAGCATATTTCTGTGGGTTCTTTGATTTCTGTGATCCATCTTTTACATGGTCTGCCTCTGGATTTATAGCCGTGATGGCTATGTGTCATGGCCATCTGTGGCATGCTGTCTATTGGTAGCCTGGAAGCGTGCGAAAACAGCTTGATCTGTTGTCTTTTGATGTGTTCCAATAATGGTATTGTTTTGGTTATATTTCTGATGTTATCGTTTCTAATTCTATCTCTTAATTACACCCGAGTATTCTTCGTAAACATGTCATGTACGCAATCAATATATGAATGAATTCATATCACAATCAGGTATTTAAACATGTATGCAACCAACATTTTGAGTATCATTCAATCACGACCTTCATTAATCAAATATCTCTACCAATAAAGTTGGAAATCTAAAAATCAATTTATGATATTATCAATCTTAAAGGAAAGTATTCAAGCACGAAGTAGGCAAACAATCAAGCAATTAGACATCAAATTTAATAGAAATTAGGCACTCTAATTCAATAATTAGGCACTTATAGCAGCACTAAATCAACCGATCAATATAACGAATAGTTCACCAATCGCTTATCCCATCAATTAAATTATTGTTACACTGTGTACTCTAATACTTTTTTTTACTAATTAATCAATTAAAAATTAGTCAAACATTCAAGAACATCGTACATAATATATCTTATACAATTAGCCAATTACTCAAGTGATCAGCCTATAAGTAAATAATAAATCAAACATTTATTTAATGATTCATGTACATTTTCAAACATTTAAGCAATTATTAACTATATTAATTGTAATTTAGTAAACCAGTTAATCAGCCAATTAGTAAATAAATAAATTAACAATAATTTATGAAAATTATCAATCACACCACAACAACACACAAAAGGGCTTTCGAAACAGTAAAATTGTACAGATGCAATCTTCGCCCTCAAATACATTTTACGATAGAGCGACAGAACATAACCAAGACTTATAATTAGCTTTCGTGGACCAAGGAAAAGCTTTCCACAAAGTGGATAGAGCACAGCTATGAATAACACTACAGACATATGGAGTTCCTCGGCATCCGACAAACCTTTGTCAGAGCATATACGCAGATATTCGATGCGCAGTAAGAACGAGCATCAGATAATTTCCAAATTCTCCCGGGAGTGAGACAGGTATGTGTACTATCCCCAATTTTGTTTATAACATTCAAATATCACATCTGCAATGTAGCAAAGACAACTGAAGAAAAGAGAATGGAAGATAACTTAAACGAACTGATATTTGCAGAAAACCAAGCACTTGTAGCGGTGATGGGGTTGGGCGCTAGTAGCGGTGATGGGGTTGGTCATTGCTGCATCCCGAAGAAGGTAGACTAGAAACGTTATTTTCTTTCATTTATTAGATTTCCTCTATTGTCTACTCGGTCCTTTGACGTCCTATCCAGTCTACTCAGACCTTAGATGTCCTCTCCAGTCAAAGATTTTAAATGTCCTCTGCGTCTATTCAGTCCTTAAATGTTCTGCATAGACTATTCATTTCATATATGTTCTCTCAAATCTACTCGATCCGTACATGTCCTCTCCACTCTACATAGACCTCAGAAATCTTCATCAGTCTTCTCAGTCCTTATAGTCCTCTCCAGTCAACACAGTCCTTATATGTCATACTCAGTTCTTAGGTGTTATCTACAGTTCATTCCTTAGGTATAGTCTCCAGACTACTCAGTCGTTAGATGTTCTCTCCAGTCTATTCAGTCCTTAGATCTCCTCTGATGTCCACTATGTCCTTAGATATTATTTCAGGTCTACTCATTTTAGTTGCCCGCTTCAGTCTACTTAGATACCCTTCTATCTACTCAGTATTTAGATTTTCTCTCCAATCTACTTATTTCTTAGATGTCCTCTGCAGTATTTTCAGTGCCTAGTTGTTCACTCCAGTCTACTCAATTCTTATATGCCATCTCCAGTCTACTCAATTCTTAGATTTTCTCTACAGACTAATCAGATGTCCTCTCGAGCATACTCATTTCTTATATGCCCTCTGCAATCTACTCAGTCCTTAGATGTCGCCTCCACACTCTTTAGATGTCCATACCAGTCTACTCAGTTCTTACATTCCATTTCAAAGTATTTCATTTGATTCCGATATTTGAAAAAAAATGATGTCTGATGTCTGCTTCAAGATTGTGTTATAACTTTACTAGGCTCTCTTTTCCTGTTGGTTTAATATCAATACCCATCCTGTGCTACAGTTTTCTAGCTTCTTCAGAGTTTAGTTCAATCTCATTGTCTTAAAGATGATTTTTAACCAATTATCACTATGCCTTCATATCTAAATCTGTTCATTTGCATGTTATTTTCTTATCTAATGTTTGAAATCATGTTATTTGCAGCTATTTACACATGTATTTACAGCTATGTACACATGTTTTTGCAGCTATGTACACATGTTTGTAATGTTTGTTTGTTTGCTATCCATAGGAACTGCCAGAAACTTCCTCTTACTTCCTATGTTAGTTAGTTATATTCCTCTAGGGTCAAAAACGGCACATAGGGCGGATGTCATAGATTTCCATGTCTCGCATTTATTGCAATTTCTATTAGGTCTTCATTGTTTCTGATATGGATGGAGAAGCGCTCACTTGTAATAGTTCTACGTAAGATCTCTCTATGTCTTCCTCGTTTTCGCCTGCCCCTTGGTGACCATTTCAAAGGAGGAGTCTTTTGTTATCCGTTCGCAGCACGTGTCCGATGTAATTCCAGCGGCGCCTTCTAATATAGGAGGATACATATTCTTGTTTTGCTTCTTGCCTAATGACTGTGTTTGATTTAAAGTCTTACCAATGGATGTTCAGTAGTCGAATAAGACTTTTGTTTTCGAAGGCATTTAGTCTATGTTATAAGTTTGATATTGCTTTCCAACTTTCGCATCCTTATGTCACTGTTGAAATCACACAGGAACTTCTTATGCGCAGTATGGTAATTTCTCAGAGTTTTCTTTCATACACATAAGACTTCTCATTTGGAAACCATCGAATCTCTATCGATAATATATCCCGGATAAAATATTCCCAGCTTTTTCCCAAATAGTTGGAGAAAGGAATAGTCACAGTAACAGAAAAGTTGTCAACAATAATAAATGACAATTCCCTAGGAGATATGACATGGTGTATAACAACATAACGTGGAGTGACTAAGGCTGTGACAATAAAACATATTTATTTTGTTTCCAAAAACTATTGGTAGCGTATCCTTTTCAGGACGAAACCATCAATCAATCATTTTTTTGGCTGTATTGATTTTTCTACGCAATGATTTTCAAAACTAGAAAAGTAAAGTAACCAAGATATGCCGGACTCAAAAGTGTCTATTGTCTATTGTCTGTTCCCAGGCAATTTGTCATCCACTCATGCCGTTAAGCATAGGGGTGATTGGAGCTTGAGGTTGCGTTTTAAAGCCATATGTGTGGCCCTGGATGTGCTATGACCGTGTCTGTTCAGCATTTCCCTGACGTTTTCTATCCATATTTTCCGTGGTCTTCCTCTGGCTTTGTACCCTGAATTCATTTGCTTATATGCCTGTACGGGAAACCTTTAGTGATGCATTCTCATAATGGGGCCAAACCACTTGATCTGTTCTCTCTCTATAATCTGTACAAGGTATTATACCTATTCTTTCCCTGATATCTTGATTTCGTAATCTATCGAGCCTGGTGACCCCGGTGGCTTTCCTCAAGTATTTCATTTCACATGTAATCTTTCTGTAATGAGAAGATGAGAGAAACCATGTTTGGCACTGGTAACACAGTGTTGGTAGGAATATACTGTAGATCATTTGTCTTTTAACTCCCAAAAGTTCTTTCTAAAGTGTCACTAGACGAAGTTAGTCTCTTATATAAACATACTACCTGGACATATTTGTGGTCACTGCGTGCCACTGAGATAGCCAATAGGAAGGTCTCGGAATGTGCATAACTAGAGATGATAATCTTGAAGGAAGTAAATACCTCACGAGAAGAAAAGGTCCAGGGTTCAGAGAAAAAGCAAGATACGGTTTGGCTCTAGGCTCTTAGTTCAGAGGTTCTTCGGTCGTCTATTTTGGACGAGTAGTATTTCAGTGGGGAGGTTACTTGGAGAGTGTTATGTGAACGTTGTTTTGCTTGAGTGATTTGAAGGATTACCAAGCCAGTTTTCGTTAGTAGTTGAGTGATTTGAATACCATTCTTGAGTTGGACATTCTTTCAGATTTAATATTGTTTATTGGCTGACTGTACATCGAAGATAGTGGCCATCTGCCTTGTGTAGTTGTAAAGTAAGATAAAGATTAAAACTTGACTATCGACTACAGACATTTATTACAGGTCGTGTTAAACGTAATAGAAAGGAAAGACTATTATATATTTGCAGCCACCAGAGGTCGCCCTTTGAACAGAGGGTGAGAGTGAGTAAGCCTAGTAGGGGCTCTGGTCACTGGACATTTAAGTGTTACTTTTTGTGGATACTTTCTATGAAGATGACAATTTTCATTACATTACAGAAATGTTGTAGAAAATGTGTTTTCGTAGAGTTTATGTATGTCGTGCACAGATCTGGAACTGGTGGGAAAAACGTAAAATTGTGATGTACGAATGAATCAATTTAAATTCATGTATGAGACAATAAACATCATGTCAAAACTTTAATATAATTATATACTCATTACATTACTCGCAAACTTTTATTACAGTGTGTATAACATATTTAATTTATTATCTTTTTAATTTATCTTGGGAAAATTTTGTCCGGTTACCATCAAGTGTGGTTGGGTATTTGGGTTTTTTGTGTTCTCAACATGAAAAGCGCTTCCACCGACGGATCTCTTGTTGGGCAATTGTGAACACACATTGTCCCTATATTTTATACGTACACAACGCATAGCTCTAGCTATATTTTGGAAAATCTACCAATATCAGGACATCTACATTGGCTATCACTCCAAAGTTCTTTTGCATTTTGACTGACCAATCAGCAATGCACAGATGCCTTGCGCTTTGACTGTTCCAGTTCTGTGTTGGTGGTCGATAATTCTTCTTGTGATTCCTATATGCCGCTTGTTTCGTGCAGCACCTGTTTCACTGCCAGGTTCTGTATTCTAGCGATAAACATGGACATTCATGTATTTGTGCTACTTAATGTGTTGGTGTAGAGGTGTCGGAGATAATGCTTGTCTCATTGCAGGCGCTTCTCATTCCATATACAGCCTCCACATCCACGGACACAATATCTAAAGGTGTTGGCCAGGAACGCAACATGAACCACCGTATTCTGTTCTATCGTGCATCACGAGGAGGTACGTTTAGGATTTTAATTATTTACTAACCCTGGGTCCGCACAAGAGTAATGCGGGACCCTTTGCACTTAATGTTTGTAATATAATTTGTATTGTCTTTGTCATGGCACATGTCTCTGAGCTATAAACAAGAGAATAATTTACATTTATAATGAAGAGCTATAGTTGTATGTCGTTCGTCGATCGAATTTTCTTGGAAGTAGAAATGAAACCCCGGTCGTTTTTATTGTTGTTATTATCTATTTCTCTTCCATTGGAGAACATATAAATCTCCCATCAGCGACACAGAAGATTAACCATTACACAACAGTTACCTCTCTCTAGATCACATGCCAATATAGTGAGGCTTCCATCATGTGTATGTCCAATTCACAATATTTCATCTGTACAATTTCGCTTTACTGTGGGATGAGACGTTCAAACAATCCAACTGTGCACATTACTGGGAGAATGCAGATGAACTCCAGTAATTAACTTGATCCTAGCTGCTAGCATATACTTTGTACGCCGACCATGAACCACCTGGTGTGAACAGCAACGAAGCGCAGGATATGACAGTTCCATGGAAAACTACATTGGGAGTAAATCATTTCCAGAACGTAGCTATAAACCCACCATTTTTGGCCTGCAGTGATTTTCTTGGCAATATACATACGTTTAGTAATTAGCCGAAACAATGCATAATTGCTTGTGGCCGATTTCTATCCCGGGACCTTGGCCCTGACAGACGTGCAATATACCACGTCGCGACAGAGTCGAACCCAGAAGGAGTCAAAATCACCTAAAAATGTAACCCTGCATAACAATAGACATACATACGCCTTACCTCATCCGTTACATAAGCTATCACTGGGTTGTATGTCAACATTGACAAAATGAATACCACCTGCAGGCATAGAGCTATGAATGTTAACCAGAAAACAGCCATCTCTGTAATCTCTACGTGACTACACTCACAATGGATGCAGATATTACACTATATTAGCACTGACTTTGTTCACTGATTGAAGTTGTCAAGATCATTACGTCTGTTATAAATCATAGTTTACAGCTGCGGTTCAGACTAAACTCCTCCCCTGAGTGATACACCATGACATATTATATTCCCTTTTTTGTATCCTTGTTTCGCCTTTGAGTTACCGGATTCGAGAGGAATCACTTCAATGCTGTAAACCATGACAGAACGCATTCCGTTCTCGGGACTACATCCTGCTAATCTTCAGGAGTTTGAGAAATTACGTAGACGAAGAAGAAGATATCCTTCTTTGCATTTGTTCTCTTGTACCCTGGAAACATGTTTTATTTATTTTCTCCGGGTTGAATAAAGTAAATTGTGCTACTGTTTATGTTTCTCTATGTATTTGAAGCACCTCACTCTGCGATATATAGGTGTCGCCCCTCACTCTGTGATATATAATGTAGACCCCTCACTCTGTGATATATACGTGCATCCCCTCACTCTGCAATATATGGGTGTAGCCCCTCGCTCTGCTATATCAAAGTGTAGCACATCACTCTGCTCTATATAAGTGTAGCAACCCATTTTCGGAGTCCCTACAGTTGCCATGTCTTGTCTTGTCTAGTCTAGTCTAGTCTAGCTTAGTCTTGTCTAGCCTTGTCTTGTCTTTCTATCTGTCTATCTATCTATCAAGAGGCAGTCAAGAGTCGTAACGTAGGCACCTAACTGGCTGAACTTGCAACCCTTTTCTACTACGTGCATACTAAGTGACTCAATAGATATGATTCTAACAGTCAAATGAGGTTATGTACGTAGGGTATTGGTTGAATTATTAGAGAGAGCTAAAATCTGAGCATCATCACATAAACCAGTATGTTTGTCCCAGGAGACGCGGACGTAGAGGGAAACGAACGAGACGAACAGTTAGCTAGCTTCATCATAAGAGGCGGTCAGCATATGGACCGAGCGGACTTACTAATTGCTCTTCAAGAGTCCTCACGATCAGAGGATTGTGGGAGGATCAGAGGAATTTCAGGATGATCAGAGGATTTTGGGAACACCTGACAAAGATTTAAAAAAGAGCTGTGAAACAACTTAGAACCGGAGCCACCAGCTCTTATACCCTGAGAGATTTACTGAACACCTAAGAGAGATCTGAGCACCTATGGACATATCCGGTGTGCCAGGAGAATAACCAGTAAACTAATACCTAATAAGTAATCTGTTTCCCCACATCAAAATGTGCAATGCCGAGTTATCTGAATAGTGTATCATAGATAGACGCGTAATTATACAGATGAAATAATATCTGCTTCCACAAGACAGAACTATATCTCTTTATTGACATGTCATCTACTGGGAATTTACAGTTGCGCTAAGGTTGAAATGATTGGTTACTGACGACAACATAAGACTTTCCATATGATGTTTCCCAGAAATAAATAAAAAATATCGTCAAGTCATTTACTATTATAATGTTTCAGCAGTATGTGAAATAATAACGTTAATGTTACAATATTCCTTCACATATTTTTATTATCTAGTGTATATTGTTGCAAATGTTTGCAAATTAAAGTTACAGGATTCAAACTGGGCATTCGATGAGAAAAATACCAGAGGTAGAGAAAGAGAAAGAGAGAGAGAGAGAGAGAGAGAGAGAGATAGAGAGAGAGTTGTATAGAAACAAGTGATATATTTGTAGACTTACCATACAAACAATACATACATGTATGGCACATTTCATAAGAACAACACAAACTATTGTATTATTGTAAAAATGTTTATATCTGTTTGTCATGTTGCAGAGATCTGGAGGGAAACCGACAGCATTGTCCATGGGACATATTTTTCTGTCCCATCCCATCCCATCCCATGGGATTACTATTATATTAATATGGAATACATTTAAAATAAAATTAAGAAATTTATGAAAGTTTATGTTTAGTGTCTACTAAATAGGACTACATATACAAAGAGACATGCAAAACGACAAAATGTATTAACTTTATAACAATTCAGTATCATTCTGACACTCTCATTTTATTAGACCATTTCTGAGTCACTCTGCTCATTCAGCACATTATCAATTTCCCGCTGATCGACTGCTTCTACTAATTCAGTTAATTCGGGTAATCCGTGAACCATTTCCACCTTACATGCAAATCCGATGTACACAGGTCTTATAACGAGAGCTTATGACATCCGTTTTCGTAACTTACTCAACAACAATCCGGCCATGCGAAATACAAACATGTGCTGTCCCATCCCATCCCATGGGACGTTTCCCATGGGAATCCCATGGGAATAACATTCCTGTGAACAAGCATGGAAACCGAAGACTACAGTAAATAACTTGAAACGATGTTTCCAGTATACAGGGCATTTCCAAATGTTAATAACTGTTTTAAAATCTGCACTAGTCAATGATTTATCTAAATTCATGTTATTTTGAGTACAGCCTAATAATCATCACATCCTTATATAATAATTTTTTTAATAAAACTGAACAATCACATTTCCAATATATCTTCTTTGCTATATATATATATATATATATATATATACAATAACAAAATAATTAATGCAGATGTAAGTTTGTATCTTATTCTTATTATTTCCTTCTTCTTTTACCCTTTACGGGTGTCGAGGGAGATATAATGTTCTTGTTTTCACTTTTTTGGCAATTCAGATAATGTTATTTGGTGTTCGTGTAATGTCTCTTTGATGTTGTCGAAACCTAGGTCTACCCTTGGCTCTTCTTTCTGCTTCTCCTCTCTTCATAAATGCTTTATAAACTAATGAATCACACAGCAATCTTTTCAAATGAACAAACAATTGTATCTGTTGGTTTTGTATGCATTGTAGAATTGAATTTGTATGCCTTCCTTTAACTTCATTTCAGCGATGTGTTGCTGTTGTGTGTAATTCATGTACGTGTTTGAGATCCCTCTTTGATGGTTATCCTGTGAATTGTATCCTTTTTTTTAATTTATATTGTATCTTTTGCAACATGGAATCGAAAATTAAATTATTGCAATGACAGTCTGCACATTCATTTTTATTATGTATCTGATGTAAATCCATACATTTTTTCTTGTTGTAGAAGCATATTTCTACTACTAGTTTCACAGTTGGACTGTTATTTTCACCTCGGTTTGGCTCACTTTGTGACCCGGACATCCAAACCAAGGCCTAACACATCTGTTTTCATCATGTCTTTAATTCGAGTAGAGGGATTCCCTTTCCTGGGACACTCTGATTTTCTTTCGACGGGCGCGCGGATGTGTACTGACTCTTCGCCTAGACGATGGTCGTTCAAGTCTATCTCGCGCGAGGTGTTCCACAGTCAGTGAACTTGCCTCGTAATGAGATGTTCTGTGTCTGTGCCCATCGGGAATATGTGGCCTTGGGCTCTATCGCCTTCTTAGCCGAATTGTCCGAGTCTCACCAAGCGTTTGGGAGTGTTGTCGAGCTGAACAACCTTGTCCATTTGCGCCTGAGCACATCGGGTACGGAATCCTTTCTCTCCTCGAGCATGTTTGCGGTATAGGAAAGATCGACATTAGAGTTGGGCCAAGGATCCTTTCTTTGAAAGGCGCCCACCACTGAGTTTGGGTCTCTGCCGTAAGGAGCACCAGTAACTAGAAGCTTATCTTGAGCTAACAGAGCTTGTAGTTCCGTTTTCGTTGGAACGTTTTACCCTTTCTATTTGCACTTGGCGCTGTTCTCAGGCGCTGTATGCCCTTTCATTGTACTCAGTATGTTGTCTTTTCGTCCCTCTCCATGCATCTATCTTTTCGTGTCGTTTTCATTGGTCGACCCGGAAAGTCTCGGATCGGAATGACTAGCGTCAGTGTATGTCGATAGTTGCACTGAATGTGTTTGCACAGTGGTGTCGGATATACCGTCTTTTGCAGTCAATTATGATTTACATCTGCTGCCTCGACATTCACAGACAGGATCCCCAGAAAAGTTTATCCACAATCAGCACGAGCAGCTGTATTTCTGTTTTAAGTGAGTACCACTAGGAGGTACTTTTAGAATCTTGGTTATCTGCTAACTCTGGAGTAATAGCCGAGAGTAGTACGTAAAGCATTCGGTTGTGTCTGTGGATCTCACCAATGGCTCACTAGACAAACCAACCATGCAACAGAAAACCTTAGTAGATGACATACCTTTATATTGAGTTTATCTTCTTATAGAAGCTTTATGGCACGTCATCTATACAATCCCGCAGTCGTAACCTTCGATAACAGTTACCATGTTGTTCCGACAGGCCGACGTTGTGCTTGAAATAGTTACGGGCACAGCGTATGTGGGCGGACGGAACAACAAAGAAATCTGTCGCAAGGGCCAGAGTTGTGCTTTGATTTCAACGTCTGTTTCTGCGGCATTAGACTCAAACACCATAGAGTCGACAAACACCAGCATGTCGTAAAAGGCGACTAAGGAGGTTATGGGATGGAATTGGCTGTCCCATCCCATATAGGGTCAGTGACCCAAAGCCATACCGAAGTCGGATGTGTCAGGCCGAAAGGCGCAGATATCGTAGCTATACTGTAAACCATGACACGACGCATTCCGTTCTCTGGACTACATTCTGCTAATCTGCAGGAGTTTGAGAACGAACGCAGAAGAAGAAGAATGGCTGCTGGAACAGAGGGCTAAGCCCTTATGGGAATGCCCCACGTGCTGGGAGGCAAGTTTTCTAATCAAGAATCAAGAGAATCAAGAACCTCAATATTACTACTGATGTCGGTGAATATTACTACTGATGTCGGTGAATATTACTACTGGTGCTGGTGAATATTACTACTGATGTCGGTGAATATTACTACTGATGTCGGTGAATATTACTACTGATGTCGGTGAATATTACTACTGATGTCGGTGAATATTACTACTGATGTCGGTGAATATTACTACTGATGTCGGTTAATATTACTACTGATGTCGGTGAATATTACTACTGATGTCGGTGAATATTACTACTGATTCCGGTGAATATTACTACTGATGTCGGTGAATATTACTACTGATGTCGGTGAATATTACTACTGATGTCGGTGAATATTACTACTGGTGCTGGTGAATATTACTACTGATGTCGGTGAATATTACTACTGATGTCGGTGAATATTACTACTGATGTCGGTGAATATTACTACTGATGTCGGTGAATATTACTACTGATGTCGGTGAATATTACTACTGATGTCGGTGAATAATACTACTGATGTCGGTGAATATTACTACTGGTGCTGGTGAATATTACTACTGATGTCGGTGAATATTACTACTGATTCCGGTGAATATTACTACTGATGTCGGTGAATATTACTACTGATGTCGGTGAATATTACTACTGATTCCGGTGAATATTACTACTGATGTCGGTGAATATTACTACTGATGTCGGTGAATATTACTACTGATGTCGGTGAATATTACTACTGGTGCTGGTGAATATTACTACTGATGTCGGTGAATATTACTACTGATGTCGGTGAATATTACTACTGATGTCGGTGAATATTACTACTGATGTCGGTGAATATTACTACTGATGTCGGTGAATATTACTACTGATGTCGGTGAATATTACTACTGATGTCGGTGAATATTACTACTGGTGCTGGTGAATATTACTACTGATGTCGGTGAATATTACTACTGATTCCGGTGAATATTACTACTGATGTCGATGAATATTACTACTGGTGCTGGTGAATATTACTACTGGTGCTGGTGAATATTACTACTGGTGCTGGTGAATATTACTACTGATTCCGGTGAATATTACTACTGGTGCTGGTGAATATTACTACTGGTGTCGGTGAATATTACTACTGGTGCTGGTTTGTTTGTTTGTTTTTCGTTCGCTCCATTGTAACCATCACGGATATCCGTGCGATTTCCGCCGGGAGCGTGATTACGTTGTGCCACCGTTATGCGCCATGTAGGCCTAGCACATCCGATTTCGGCATGCCTTGACAATTCGGGTGGGCTACCCTTAGCCTGTGACAGCCTCTATATCTGTCTCCAGGCACGCGTAGTGGAGACTCTTCGCCCAGACTATTTTCTTGCTCTTAGTCTGACTCAAACAAGGTGTTCCACTGTCTATGAACTTGTCTCGTGTAATTGGACGTGCTGTGCCTGTGCCCATTGGGTACTGAACCGTTTCTCATCCGTGAGCCTGGTTCCTTAAGGGGAAGAACTCAACAGAGGAGTTGGACCCTGGCTCTTTCGCCCTCTTAGCCGAGGTGTCATTCACCGACATCGTGTACCCCTTGTCCAAGTTCGAGTCTCACACCACGCGTTTGAGAGCAAGGCGTTCTCGAGCTGAGCGTCCTTGTCCCAATAGCGCCTGAGCCCATCAGGTACTGAACCCTTTCTCTCTTCAAGTGTATTTCCGGTGTAGGAAAACCTGACAGTAGAGTTGGGCCAGGGCTAAATCGTTGTCCCTTTTGTGCCTGAGCAAATCGAGTACAGAACCCTTTCTCTCTGCAAGTTACTTCCGGTATAGGAAACCTTGACAGTAGAGTTGGGCCAGGACTGCCATCGTTGTCCCTTTCTTGCCTACACCCATCAGGTACAGAACCCTTTCTCTTTGCAAGCATATTTCCGGTTTAGGAAGGCTCGACATTAGAGTTGGGTTAGGTCTTTTGCTTTACCAAACGCTGATGGATTGGTCTGGGTCTCTGCCTGTTAGGAACTCTGGTAACTAGAAGCCCGTCTCGAGCTGACGGAGCTTGTAGTTCCCTTTCCTAGGGACTTTTCACTTTCTATTTGCAGTTCGCGCTGCCCTCTAGCGCTGTTCTGCCCTTTCATTGTACTCTGTATGAAACATATTTGTCTCTTGCCATGCATTTACCTTTACGTGCATTTTACATTGGCCGACCCTCCAATGTTCGGACTGGACTGACTAGCTTCACTGTATGTCAACAGTGTCGCTATATGTGGTGATGCGGGTGGTGTCGGAGATATTGTCTGTCTCTTGTGCAGTCAAATCTCTTTCCATCTGCTACCTCCACATTCTCGGACACGATCCCCAAATGATTTGGCCAGAATCAGCACGAGCTGCTGTATTTCTGTTTCCAGGGTGCACCACGTGGAGGTACATTTGGGATCTTGGTTATCTGCTAACCCTGGGTCCGCCTAGAGCAATGCGTTCCCTTTGCACCCCACTGGTGCTGGTGAATATTACTACTGGTGCTGGTGAATATTACTACTGATGTCGGTGAATATTACTACTGGTGCTGGTGAATATTACTACTGGTGCTGGTGAATATTACTACTGATTCCGGTGAATATTACTACTGATTCCGGTGAATATTACTACTGATTCCGGTGAATATTACTACTGATGTCGGTGAATATTACTACTGATTCCGGTGAATATTACTACTGATGTCGGTGAATATTACTACTGATGTCGGTGAATATTACTACTGATGTCGGTGAATATTACTACTGGTTCTGGTCCGCACATTAAGAAAAAATAATACTGGCCCTGGTATTCAACTATGAATATGATGGGTAACCTCGTCTATTGATCTGACCTAAATGTACTAAGTTCTTGCAATAAACCAACAACCAATATATTTGTGTTAGCATTTATTACTCCCTATTTTTTTTGTGTACAGGTTATGTCGTTTTAATAATATTTGCTTGGTCTACAATCATCACAGTCAGAGTAATTACCCATAATGTTATTATAATGTTATCGTCTGCCTGCTTGCTTGTTATTCTTGTTATGGTTTCGACATGCGCAGTAAATGTGAGATCTATTCAGAAAGTGATTAATATACAAGAATATAGGAGTGCGAGGATGTCAGTACAAGATGTGAAGTCTCAGTGATATGTGATTTATGTGAGTAGATTGTATGAAATGTTTATCTCTCATTCGTGTTTATTGAGAGACCAGGTGTTATAAGTAGTTTAGGGTGGCTTTAGTCTGTAGTCGTGGCACTGTTTTTATTAGATATACTTCTCTATTTTTGCAGGGATTACTATAGCAATAATGTTGTGCCACAGATGTCCAGATACGTGGTCAACGCACTTCAACATTATTAGGTCTGACTAGTATTGCTTAATGCATTATTTATGATGGATATATATATACAAAAGGAACATATTATTCATTCATTGGTACCATGCCTTCCGGAGTAGGCGATCATGTCTCTCCACAGTCTCCTGTTTGTTATACATTTAAATATAATTTCGAATGATTCTGTAACATGCCAGGCTTTCAAGCCATCCAACATATTCTCACGTTGCCGTCCTCTGTCTCTCTAACCATCAATCTTTCCAGTTGTTGTGATGATCTTCAGCTCACCTCTTTTCATGACATGACCCAGGAACTGTAATTGTCGTCTTTGAATACAGTTAATAAGTTCTCTCTTTGAGTTGACCAGTTGTAGAATTATTGCATTACTCTTTTTACCTGCACCTTATATTTTCAACATTCTTCTATAAAAACCACATCTCTGTGGCCTCCAGAAGATTTCTTGCAATATTGTCAATTGTCCATTATTCACTACCATATAATAGTATGGGCTCTATGTAACATTTTAGCATGTTCTTTCTTAATTCTATTGATAGTGAATTATTACACAAGATATTCCTCATCTTTTGAAATGCTGCTTTTGTCTGTGCTGTTAGACTTTTTATCTTAGTCACGCATCTACCTTTTGAAGTAATAGTTGTGCCCAAATCTTTAAATTTGTCTACTTGTTTAAGAACTGTCTCGTTTACCTTGTTGTTATATTTAGAAGGGTTAGATGTTTACGTTTGGTATTTACAGACGTCTCTTGAAAACTCATCATTTTTTCCTACCAGTGATATTACTTAATTCGATGTGCTTAAAGTATGTGTTCGTAATAAACAGGTTGTGCTGAATACACATTTCATTTAAACTGTAGCCGTTGTCATTTGTCTTATTTGTTTTGTCTTTTAATGGCCCAGTGTATTCTTCTATCCCATATCGTTCTTATTAAATGTGTGCGGTAAAGTCTCCTAGTACGAGTATGTTTTCTTATGTGTTGTTGTTATCATATCATTTATGTTATAAAAGCAATTCTTCACTTTCCGTTTTGTTACTGTGTATTACAGGGAGCGTATGTTTGTATGATTCACATATTTTCGTTGTTTATTCTGGCGGTTATCGTCATCAGCATTTCGCTCAGAAATGTCGTATTTATAAAATTCTTAGATACCGTGGGTCAAGAATGAAAGCTACACGATACTTTGCCTTCGTATTCGTTTTTACACCACATTAGATTAATGTGTAGTCTTTGTGTAATTTCTTTGTTGTCTTATCCCTTAGTTCTTGAGTCTGACAGACCAAAAATGTTGCTATTTCGCTTCCCCATTTCTTGTATAAGATTTTCTGCTTTATTTCGTAGGCCACATATGTTTATTGTGCAAATTTGGTGGTACCAGTAGACATATTTCTATTATTAATTTGTTTATAATGTTATGTTTCTGTATATGGCCAAAACGTATAAGCTTTCTTAGTATACTCTTTTTTAAGAAGCAACGCACATCAACGATTAATCTTGTGTAAGAAACAACGCACATCAACGATTAATCTTGTGTAAGAAACAACGCACATCAACGATTATTCTTGTTTAAGAAACAACGCACATCAACGATTATTCTTGTTTAAGAAACAACGCACATCAACGATTATTCTTGTTTAAGAAACAACTCGCATAAAATCTTAATGTCCTTATCAAAATACGAATATACGAAGAAATAAATCAAAGTATTACAATTGTGAATACGATATATTAGCAGCATAAGACACAGACAAGTGACGTTTCCACTAGAAAGACTTCATCAGGACAAAAGACAAACACCAAACCTACATATAGTATGACCAGAATAGGATGAAAGAGAGTCGTAGTAGTATATGTATAGTAGATGTTATACCGTGGAGCTTAACATCTGATGGGATATAGAAACATAAATACAAGAAAAACAAGGGAAGAGGGAAGTTCATCGACATAGAACGAAAAGATAGGTACATCGTCTAGCGAGAAGAGGGATGTACATCATCAAAGACGAAAGAGGAAGGTACATTGCCAAATAGCGAAGAAGAGATACATGGAAAAAGTGTAAAGAGACAGGTACATCCCAAAATATGGGAGGGGGGTGTTGCATGGTCAAAGAGGGAGGAGAGAGTTACGTCGCGAAAGACTAAAACGGAAATTGTCAGAGAGACAAACATAAGAAAGTTTAGAATGGAAATGTAGAAAACAAAATTGGAAAATATTAAAATTTGTGAAAAGGATAGCAACAAAACTGAAATAAAAGGCGATACACTAAGCCCGTATCACCATCCAGGAGCAACATAGAAATATGAAATGTCGATACAAGTAGTCGAAATACAGTATCAAATAGCAATTCATATGACTCCTCCAGATGAGTGTTCATCAATATGATGACGGGGAGTGTTTCATTAACATGAGGAAAGTTTACTAAATAGTTTACTTTAGTTATTAGTTTCTACATAAATGTTAACCCCTGTCTGTGTGACATGAATTCTTAACCAGAACTATTTCTCCACAAATAAAATGATATCTCTCAAGCACTGTGGATATTAACCACTTTATTTTTTCCCGACATTTTTTAAGAGAAACTTTTCTCCACGATTAACTTGATGATATATCTCAAGCAATGTGAAAATAAATCCCCGATTTTCCCCCTGAAATTCTTCGCTAATCGTAGGCACGCAGGATACCACCAAAAACACGCAGGACAGGTTTCAGTAACGCACTCTTTTGAAGAATAGTTTTCCTCCTTTTCACAGTAGTCTACTTCTGAGCCAGTGCTCTGAGATTACTCTTGCCAGTAGTCTTCTTCTGAGCCAGTGCTCTGAGATTACTCTTGCCAGTAGTCTACTTCTGAGCCAGTGCTCTGAGATTACTCTTGCCAGTAGTCTTCTTCTGAGCCAGTGCTCTGAGATTACTCTTGCCAGTAGTCTTCTTCTGAGCCAGTGCTCTGAGATTACTCTTGTGACCACACACTATTTTCTTCTTATGCGGTGTAAGTCAAACGTTTCCTTTTAAACTATTGAGGAGACATTGACACAGGTAACATATAAGGTCTGGAGATGCAGTTTCAATTATCGATGTGACTTCGGCTGGCTTCGCCCTACCCAGGACATTTAACATTGTACTTTGTGTCTTTACAACTTGAGACAAGTAGAACAGCTTATGCTTCAATTTACTATGTAGACTATTTGATCACTCTGACTTTACCTGGATGGGACAACCATCTCCACGACAATACTTCCCTATCAGCATCGTACGACATGCATGGATGGTAAACAGTTTGTCTATTATTTGCTTTAATTTAGTGACTGGAAACTTAGACCAAAAGACTGTATTGATTTCTATGACATTGAATATATGAAAGTGTCATTTTGTCAAACATATCCGGGAAGGTGGAGAAGGTTACTCATATTCTTTCTCTGGTTAGCAGTATAAACATGTCTGCACATTTTTGTTCTGAAATAAAGATTAATTGTGAAGACATTATCTAATCGTATTGCCTGATACCATGGTTGCTGGTGCCCCTCTCGGAATGGTATCTCCAGCATCAACATTTGTGCTTGCTTGGGTAGAACTGTGATTTAGCTCGATGTCCTTGGTGGCTCGACAAATCAAGCGATACATTATTTAGCGAAGCAAGCGATACATTATTTAGCGAGGCAAGCGATACATTATTTAGCGAAGCAAGCGATATATTATTTAGCGAAGCAAGCGATACATTATTTAGCGAAGCAAGCGATACATTATTTAGCGAAGCAAGCGATACATTATTTAGCGAAGCAAGCGATACATTATTTAGCGAAGCAAGCGATACATTATTTAGCGAAGCAAATTTTCGGTAACGGCAAATATGAAGTAGCATCCGTCTATCCGCGAGAAACACAGAGGCCCGGCACCCCCTGCCTTGAAAGACCAATTGAGGGGGTCGCTAGAATCGTGTTATATGTAGGGTCATATATATATATGACATCCATACGAATGTTGGAAGACGTATATAATCAAACTAAATATTAAACATTTGGATTGTTTATGGGCACTATAGATCGTAATGACCTCAAATGTTGTAACACGCCATTTAATTGCAAATGGGCACGTGACACCAAAAGGAATGTCATAAGTGATTGATAAATGAATGAGAGGAGTAATATACATAAATATATTATTGTAAGATAAACAGAAACCACTGTAAATACATCATGAATACATTTTATGTATTTTGTTTAGTAATAATTCATCGGGAAATTAAAATAAAAACAGTTATATCTACAATTTGTATACCAACACTCTGCTACAAATGTCAAACATCGTCTTTAAATGCCTAGCAGCAGAGGAAAATAGTTACATGTGAAATGGAGTGTCTGAGAGAAGCTGCAATGGTTACGAAACTAGATAAAATAAGAAATGAAGAAATTAGAAAAGACTTGGTGTAATATTATGTATTGAACATATTGAAAGACAGCAAGTAAAATGGTTCGTTCACCTTATGAGAATGAAGCCAAACCAAATACAAATAAGAGCATATAACAAAAGAATATCCGGGCGTAAAGTCAAAGGTAGACCCAGAAAACGGTGGATAGAAAAACATCAAGACAGCCTTGAATAAACATACACTAAATGAAATCACGACGATACATCTGTCCTTGAAACGACAGCTTAAGCTCCCACCCTACGCATAACGGCAAGGGGGAATCAGCCATCATTCACCTGGGAACAGAAAATAGACACCAATTGATCATATACATGTATTCATTGACAGGTGCTCATTGTACAGAACTTGCAAAATGTGTAGGTACTAGCAGACATACATTTTAAAAATAAATTCCAGTCACAAGTGGTTTAAAAAAAATAATTTAATATAACCAACTACCTTGGCTGTCCGAACGTGCTCACAAAAAAGAGACAGAGCGAACATTACTTCAACCGAAACATACTGGCAACGATTGCTACACCTTGTATGAGATATGCTACTAACAGATATATTTAATAATTGTACAGTAATATGCTCATTTTAAGGAACAAATTGATCTGAGGAACTTAGGGAATTACAATGAAATCATGAGCAATCAGTTATGCAATCCAGTAAGTATCGCCTATCCCGTGCCGACGTATCTCTCGTATACACCAAAATGATTCGCATTGCCTCATTCTAGATTCTATCCAATCTTTCTGTTTAAGTCTGACTCAGTGTTAGAACCACCAGTACGTACTTTACCACCGCCACCACCAATCCCTGATACAGCAGAAATAGCAGCCTCTGTTCACATTGAGTAGCAAACATAACTGTCATCGCCGCAAGACCTTTATAAGCAATTACGATGATGTGGTCAACATGATCTTTGAAACTCAACCTTTGGTCCAACATAACCCCTAAGTACTTCATTGTGCATGTTCATGATCAGAATAAGGGTGCAGCACTGCTGGCTCATTATAAGGCACAAATTGGTAAGATGAACTTAGGGAATTACTATGAAATCATGAAAACAGTCACAGACATGTGCAATAAGCAAGTTTAGGAATGCGATAGGATAGTCACCTTATGAAGATATTACAGCCGCACTGAAACGATCAAGAAATTCAGCGTCAGGACCTGACGGCATTAGGTACGACGATCTCAGAGGCAGGTGAGACGAGTTCCTTAAGAAGCTTGAAATGATGTTCAATAACAGCCTAGCGAATGGCACAGTAGAGGAAGACTGGTTGCATAGTTATTTTATCCCACTACCCAAGCCTGGCAAGAGTCATGCAAATATACAGGGTTTCAGGCTCATAACCATGCAGAATACGATCGGCAAATTTTAAGAAAAGATTTTTGCGTGAAAATTATCCCTACATCTAGTGAGGAATAACAGAATACCCTCAGCGTTGGGAGGCTATCACCAAGGTAAGCAGACTTGGCACAAAGTGAGGTATTCGGACGTTTTGACGAACAAATGGAGACGTGAGCGGCTGCAATAGATCAAAATGATACTTATTACAGAGTGCCCTTGGATTTCTTGATGACCATAATGCTGCAAATGCAAGTACGTCTTTATATTTTCAAAAGGAATGTCTCGGAAATGCATTGTCTCGGCACTTTTTCAGAGACAGGTTGTTCTTAAGTTTGGGAGCCGGTCTTCGGCAGTAACAGTCATAAACCCGAGACTGATGATGTTCGTCCGTCGTGATCGACGATGACCAAAAACTCAACCATAATAATAATAACAATAAATAATACAATAATAAAGTTAATAGTGCGTTTTTAAATGACTAGCAAGTCCAATGCGCGCACAAAATGTTCTTTTACAGAATTGACAACAATAGAAGGTATCTGTGTGAGGTGTTTTTTTCTTTTCTACGTGTACCTTCTGTCTTGCAGTTTCTTGTCTGAATTCTTCCGCCGCTAGTGCTCCTGTTCTAATGCTGTAACGCCATGCTGTTCTATCCTGAGCGAGGCTCTACCAAGCGCCTACGTCCATGTTAAGATGTTTCAAGGATGACTTGAGCTTGTGTCTTTGAAACGCTTTTTCTGTCCACCCGCTTTTCGAAATCCTGCCTTGAGTTCTCCATAATATATTTGTTTTGGCAAACGCGAGTTCTCCATACGCACAAGATGGCCTGCCCAGCGTGCCTGCGCCTTCATAAGTATTGTGTGGATGCTTATTGAGGTTGATTTTCCAAGACGTCGTAGTCTGGTACTTTGTCCCACCAATGGACGTTTAGTAATTTACGTAGGCAGGTAAGATGGAAATGATTTAATTTTCTTGCATGTCTAGCATACACTGTCCACGTTTCGCAGGCGTATAGTAAGGTTCGTATAACAGCAGCATGATATACTTGTAGTTTGGTGGTTGTTCTTATACCTCTTCTGTCCCATACACTGTTGCGTAATCTGCCAAATACAGCACCAGCTTTTGTCAGTCTATTGTTAATTTCCACATCAATGTTGACATCGCGAAAGAGAGTGATTCCATGGTAAGTAAAATTGTCGACTACCTGCAGTTTTTCCTGATTGACAATGATGGAAGTGGCAGTATGTTGGCTATATGATGTTGCTTGGTGCATGACTTCTGTTTTTTTGGAGTTAATAGTGAGACCAAAGTTGTTGCAGGCCTGTGAGAAGCGGTCTATGGTGCTCTGCATATTTACGACAGAGTCAGCATACAATGCACAGTCGTCAGCATAAAGTAATTCTCTAACAGTACTAGATTTAGTTTTCGTGTTTGCTTTTAGAAGACGTAAATTGAAAAGACCACCATCCGTTCTGTAATTGATCATTATGCCTGCTGTTTCATAACTATGGTGTGTTTCCGTTAACATGGCCGTAAATAACAGGATGAAAAGAGTAGGGGCCAGCACACATCCCTGCTTTACACCATGTGTGACAGGGAATGCAGGAGATACTCCTCCGTCACAGATAACACTAGCCATCATACTGTCATGAAATTGTCGTATCACAGTGACAAGTTTAGGGGGGCATCCGAACTTTGTAAGCACCTTCCACAGTCTTTCTCTGTTAACGGTATCGAATGCTTTAGTTAAGTCCACAAATGTTGCTAAGAGTTCACTGTGTTGCTCTTGTGACTTTTCCTGAATTTGTCGTGCAGAGACCTGAATTCTCTGCACGACCCGAGACTACAACAAGGGTCACCTCTGTCTCTAATATTATTTAATGTGTATATAGTTCAAATTACTATATCTAAGAATGCAGGTCTTAGGATAATTATGTACTATGTTGATGACATCTTGGTATATAGGCTTTGCAGAGATAAAGAAAGGAGCACCAGGAAGAAGGAGCGTGATGGTATAGGTGAGTGGTGCAGTAATACTGGAGCTATTGTTAATCCATCAAAAGCATCGATAACATCATCATCATAATTAAGTGCCGTCTCCGCAACGAAGGTTGGCTGCAACGTATCTCCAACATCTCCTTCTATTGTCTTGGTGGTGCACTCTGCAATACTGTAACCTGTCCATCGTGTGATGTTACTCTCCCACGTGTATCTCTGCCTACCTCTTGCTCACCTCCCTTTGACTTTACCCTCAAGTAAGGTCTTCAATAGGGTGTCATGTCTTTTAATGTGTCCAAAGTATTTTATTTGCCTGATCTTTATTTCTCTTAATAGTTCTTTCTTCATATTAAGTGTCTTTAGCACCTCTTTATTTGTTTTCTTCTCTTTCCATGATGTTCTCCCTATTCTTCTATATACCCACATCTCAAAGGCATCAATTTTGTCTTCTAATTGTTTATTTAGTGTCCATGTTTCTGAGCCATACATTAATATGGAATAGATGTAGCATTTTATAATTCTCATTTTTAACTTGTTTGTAATTTGTTTAGATATTAATAATTTCCTCATGTCATTGAAGGTACTTTTAGCCATTCCTATTCTCCTTTTAACTTCTGTTTCACATCTGCCATCATTTGTGACTATGTGTCCAAGATATTGATACTGTTTTACTTGTTGTAGTTTCTCTCCCTGTATGTTTATGTTTACCTCCTGTTCTTCTGTGTCTTTGCTGATTATCATGGTTTTTGTCTTTTGAATGTTTATATCCAGTCCATATTCATTACTTGATTTATTGACTTGATCTATTAGTGTTTGTAATTCATGTTCACTTTCTGCTAAAAGAACAGTGTCATCTGCATATCTAATGTTGTTTATTATTTTCCCATTGATCTTGAGTCCTGGTATTTCTTCTATATTTTTAAAGATATTCTCTGTGTAGATATTAAATAGGCTTGGTGATAAAATGCATCCTTGTCTTACCCCTCTTCTTTAACACCATGAACCGATTAAAAAGCATAATGAAGATATCTTGAAAGAAGTTAATTCAAAAAGAAGCTGCTTACGCACATTAGGAAGAGACAGTCCATATTGTTTGAACATATCTTGAGGAGAGGTAAGATGGAGCACATTGTAGCAACAGGCAAGATGAAGAACAACAGAAACTGGGGAATACCAAGAGAGATGATGCTTGACAACCTAGCATTGTGGCATGGGAGAACATCTGTATCGGAAATAATAGACAGCACACGAAATAGAAGGATGCGTAGAAACGTGACCACTAACGCTTATTGCATGTGCCATAAAAAGATGAAATATGCTTTAAGGTCGCTAACACAAACTCGTAAATACATGGTCAACTCATCGCGTGGTGGATAGGTTATAATATATGGGCTCATCGATGGGTTATAATTGTGCGTTATCAATTTGTTCAACAGAAAGAGTTCATGAAAAATTTGAAATGAAATATTAGAAACTATATTTTAGAAAATTATATCATCACTTCTGTCTCCGAATCGAAGGTTGGCTGCAAAATACCTCCATTTTCGTCTGTCTCTTTGTCTTAGCGAAAGACATAGAATAGTTTGCTGTCTATTTCAAATTCTCATCTATTTCTTGTATATCTACCTACCTCCTGCTCGCATTCCTTCAACTCTATCATTACCAATCGGAGAATCAACAACACAACAAATACTACCACCAGCAACACCAACAACAACAGCAACAACACTATCAACAGTAACTTGAACACTAATGATAAAAAGAACACTAAATACAATAACAACAAAAATGCATACAGCAAGCACAATATCAATAACAAGGATATCATACACAACATCATGCACACCATCAAGAACAGCACAACAACTTCCAACCACGAAAACTCCTAGATAAACACAAGCACCACTGACAAAATTCACACACATAAGTACAACAAAAACTGTACCAATACTAGTAAAGCTAATAAAACCACTGATAATACCAATACAACAAACAACAATATTACCACCCGGCAACAATAACAATGTCAACAAGAAGAACACTGTCAACTTAAACACCAAAAGCAGCAAAAGTACTCATTACACCAGCGACAATAACAGTACCATCAACGGATACGAAAACAATACCAATAACACAAACAACAACAACAAAAACAGTAAGGGCAATAACAACAATAATACAAACACCGATATTGTCAGTAAATTGTGTACATCATCACATTATGATATATTCAAAGACACAGAAACGTTGATAGCATTTTCATTTACTCTTGTTTATGTTTATTCTCTGTACTGTACATCTTCTTGTTTAATCATGTATCTCATGATGATAGTTGATACTTGTTGCACACCTTGAAAGATCTTATATAACTTTTACGTCGTGTACAACAGCACTAAATAGTTTTATTGAAACAATGTCGATCCAAGTAGAAGGATATCCGTGGATATAGTCACTATGCAATTCTATTTTCTATCATCTGAAATGAGACAACAATAAGCAGAGGAAGCTGTGATATTCGGTAAATGTTTGTTTATATATACATATACATATACATATATATATATCGCCCTCTGTCTCTGTTGCCTTCAAGTTTACCTGTTGTGACTATGTTCTCCAAACCTGCCTGTCTCATAAAGTGGCAAATAAACGAAGATTGCCTTTTTCTTATATTGTTGATTAAGGTCCGTTTCGCATTTGACTCTTTCTACATCTCTACATTAGTTTTTCTGGCAATCCATGGTATATATATATAGTATCCCTTCTGAACTTTCACAACCATGCTCATCGAGTCACTGAGTATGCAGGCATGCTCGCAGATTGTCTGCGAGCAGACCCATTGCAAAGCTTTGGTTACTGCCAAAACCTCCATTTTCATGCTGCTTGTCGTCTGAGCGAAAGCATCACTTTCCTCTCTGATGGTTTCCCCCACTTTTGAGCCGTGAAGGTCCAGGCACTTCTGATGTGTTTCTCAATCAGACCCAACTGAATATAGAATCATATCACCTTCCCTGGAATTTTAACCAGAGCGAGTACCTCCGATTCCACCACTGTCGGACACCATTCCCTGCATTCTCTACTGAGTGTTATTATTACTTTGAAAGTTTTCGGACAATCAAATGGCGCACGACTCCATTCTACACCAGGTAGCACATCCTCCAATCTGCACACACTCTGTATAATTTCCTCTGCGCGCCCCATTCACGAATTTCCTCTCTTAATTCGACTACCTTTCACTTTTAGAATTTCAGAGTGTAGAGGATGTTCTTTATCAGCGGTGATTTGTAGGTAGTTCCGCGCCCTGCAGGTTTGTATTCTTTGCTCTGCAGTTGGGCAATCCAGTAAGTATCGCATAGCTCGTGCCGACATATCTCCCGTACACCACAAAATGATTCGCATTCCCTTATTCTGGATTCTATCCAATCTTTCTGTTTGAGTCTGACTCAGTGTTAGAATCGCCAGTGCGTACTCTACCACTGCCACCACCAATCCCTGATACAGCAAAAATAGCAGCATATGTTCACATTAAGCAGCAGCCATAATCTTCATAGACCTTTATAAGCCTTTACTTACTGACTGAATGTATAGGTTGAGACCTACCTTCCTGGTGGTGTGATAGTTATTCCCTGGCTCTGACCCGGGGTGGATCAAAAATCCATAGACTCCCCAGCATTATAATGCCAGTAAAATGGCACTAGGTCAAATGATTTGAGTTTATGGATCGCTAGATCAGCAACCAACCAACCATAATCGCTTGTTACCAGTGTTTATTATGAGTACACGCTATGAGTGTATGTTATGAGTGTATGTTATGAATGTATGATATGAATGCATGTTATGTGCATGTTATACTTCAAACGTTTGCTAGCTCTGTAAATCTTCATCAAATCAGTAAAAGAAGTCCTGACATAAGGAGAAAAGCAAAGGGTTTGACATTTTCGTGAAAAGTGTTGAAAAGTATTGTTCAAAGTCTAGGAAGGTGACAAAGGGAAAGTTTGAAATATTATGGAAGCAGGCCAACATGAGAAATGAGGACAGTGAAATGTGAGCTGGCATCACATTAAAAATTAGAAAAGAAACATACACTGAATTTGTACATGTAGAAATGTGCAGAAAATTACGGTTCGAAGTTTAGAAAAGTAACAACAGGTGAAGAATGACACGTGGAAACATTCGAAGGAAAGACATGATAGTAATTACAATTGAGTTGTTTCGACATGAACACTTATAACAACAAAAATGAATTTGCACATCAAGAAACTGAGTGAATATATGCTGCAGACTCTAGAAATGTGACAAAACTTGAAGTTTGATATATAGAAATGCGCCTATGTGATATATATTTGTAGACAAAAGTGAGCTGCAATAACGAGAACACTTGGAAAAGTAGAAGTACATCGGTGAAAAGTGGTTGAATATCTAGAAAACTGACAAATGGTGAAGTTTGATGCATGGAAATATGCAAATACGAGGCATGGTGCTAGCGAAACGTAAGTCAATATGATATGGAAGGGTAGAATGCTGATATACAGTGCATTTGAAAAGCAAGAGATGTGAGGAAAAGTGTGCTTCGTAATCTATAAAAGTGACATATATTGCAGTTTGATAAACCGGGGCATACCATTATGAGAAATGTTTAAAAAGTTAATTGATATTACATGATAACTTAGACAAGAGACAAACAGTATACTTTAAATCTTAGATATGTGATAAAAAGTGTGGTTCATAGTCTAGAAAAGTGACAAAGACAGAAGTTTGACGCATGAAACAAACCAATATAAGCTATTCTACTAGTGAAATATGCGTTTTTATAACAGGAAATCTAAGAAAACGAACAAAAATACTCAATTTGAACATGTAGAACATTTTTGAACAGTATCGTTTATTGCCTGGAAAATGACAAAAAAAGTTGAAATTGGACACATGGAAATCTACCATTATAATACCTGTTGGTATATAACAACCGACCGCAAGAGAAGCAAAGAAATACACAATAGATGTAGTAAAGCATACCACGCCTTAAGGTAAATATCATCAATCTTCAGAAACAAAAATATAGATTTAAATACCAAAATAAAAATATTCTAAACGATTATATATTAACGTTGTGCTAACAAAGCCAAACATGGACAACGACAGCACAAGATAAACGTAAAGGGGTGATAGCTGGATTGGCATGGTTACGCAGATTGCTAGGAATATCTCTAAAAGACAGAGTGATGAATGAGGACATACTACACAAAAAAACAGCACCACCCCAATCTTGGACTATTGTAAGAGACAACCGATAAAATAGTTTGCACACATCAGCAGACTACCATAATAAGCATACTACAGCAAGTTATGCTACACAGATACAGTTAATGAAGACCTAGAGGAAGACCACGAACACGAGTGACCACCGAAATAAAATAGGCGACACATTCCACAATATACTCAGCACACACAACGGCCATCTCCAGAGAACTCTTCTACCACTTTTGAAAGACTCTTGAAAGACAACAAAGGGTTTCGTCGAATAGACAGATAGATAGCTACATGTTAGTTGGGAATGTCGAGTTGCTGTGACATGAACAGTTAGAAAGAGATGACGTGAAACACGGTAACGTGAAACAAGATGACATGGAGCATGATGACATGGAGCACGATGACATGGAGCACGATGATGTGGAGCGCGATGACGTGGAGCACGATGATGTGGAGCGCGATGATGTGGAGCGCGATGACGTGGAGCACGATGACGTGGAGCACGATGACGTGGAGCACGATGATGTGGAGCACGATGACGTGGAGCACGATGATGTGGAGCACGATGATGTGGAGCACGATGACATGGAGCCCGATGACATGGAGCACGATGATGTGGAGCCCGATGACATGGAGCACGATGATGTGGAGCACGATGACGTGGAGCACGATGATGTGGAGCGCGATGACGTGGAGCACGATGATGTGGAGCACGATGACGTGGAGCACGATGATGTGGAGCACGATGACATGGAGCACGATGATGTGGAGCACGATGACATGGAGCACGATGATGTGGAGCGCGATGACATGGAGCACGATGATGTGGAGCACGATGACGTGGAGCACGATGACGTGGAGCACGATGATGTGGAGCAAGATGATGTGTATTGTAATTCGTATGATTATAGATCTTGTGTTTTGTTGTCATTTCACGTAAGCATCTGACAGTGATAGTATAAGTGTGTCAGTCGTCATCTGACAGTGATAGTATAAGTGTGTCAGTCCTCATCTGACAGTGATAGTGTGTCACACGTCATACTACAGTGATAGTGTGTCACTCGTCATTCGAAAGTGATAGTGTGTCAGTCGTCATACTACAGTGATAGCGTGTCACTCGTCATTCGACAGTGATAGTGTGTCACTCGTCATTCGACAGTGATAGTGTGTCACTCGTCAGTGATAGTTTGTCACTCGTCATTCGACAGTGATAGTGTGTCACTCGTCAGTGATAGTTTGTCACTCGTCATTCGACAGTGATAGTGTGCCAGTCGTCATTTGACAGTGATAGTGTGTCACTCGTCATTTGAGAGTGATAGTGTGTCAATCGTGATTTGAGAGTGATAGTGTGCCACTCGTAATTCGAAAGTGATAGTGTGTCACTCGTCATCCGACAGTGATAGTGTGTCACTCGTCATTCGACAGTGATACTGTGTCACTCATCAACCGACAGTGATAGTGTGTCAATCGTGATTTGAGAGTGATAGTGTGCCACTCGTAATTCGAAAGTGATAGTGTGTCACTCGTCATCCGACAGTGATAGTGTGCCAGTCGTCATTTGACAGTGATACTGTGTCACTCATCAACCGACAGTGATAGTGTGTCAGTCGTAATTCGACAGTTCTAGTGTGCTAGTCGTCATCTGACAGTATAATTGTACCATTCGTCATCCGACAGTGAAAGTGTGTCAGTCGTCATCTGACAGTGACAGTATAATTGTACCATTCGTCATCCGACAGTGAAAGTGTGTCAGTCGTCATCTGACAGTGACAGTATAATTGTACCATTCGTCATCCGACAGTGAAAGTGTGTCAGTCGTCATCTGACAGTGACAGTATAAGTATGTTTGTCGTCATCCGACAGTGATAGTATAAGTGTGTTTGTTGTCATCCGACACAGACAGTATACGTGTGTTAGTTGTCAACCAGTATAACTTCATTACCCTTTTCCCACGTGAGTACTATTTTCATACAGTCTTCCCAGCAGTATTACCTTTTAATGATTGTCATTTTAAAAAAAAACATGCTAATTATAATATCTCACCATAACTTACTTCTACAAAACACAATAACAAACATGCTAGTTATCATATCTATCCACAACTTACTTCTTCTAACAAACACTATCCCACGTCTCTCTTTCCATCTCTCTCTCTCTCTCTCTCTCTCTCTCTCAGTGTCCCTCTTATATTATTTTACTTTCTTCATACTTTATCACGATTCATCATCACTGCAGAAGAGGTATTTCCATAGGTGTTCTTCTTGTGTTTTAGTCAGTCATTCTAGTGTTTGTCCTATCTTCTCAGTGTATTAGACACATTTTGGTGTGTGTCATATCTTTTCAATGTGTTAGATACATTCTGATGTTTGTCCTATCTTCTCAGTGTATTAGATACATTCTAGTGTTTGTCCTATGTTATCAATGTGTTAGAAACATTCTAGTGTTTGTCCTATCTTCTCAGTGTATTGGACACTTTCTGGTGTGTGTCATATCTTCTCAGTGTGTTAGACACAATCTAGTATTTGTCCTGTTTTCTCAGTGTATTGGACACTTTCTGGTGTGTGTCATATCTTCTCAGTGTGTTAGACACAATCTAGTATTTGTCCTGTTTTCTCAGTGTGTTAGACACAATCTAGTATTTGTCCTGTTTTCTCAGTGTGTTAGACACAATCTAGTATTTGTCCTGTTTTCTCAGTGTGTTAGACACAATCTAGTATTTGTCCTGTTTTCTCAGTGTGTTAGACACAATCTAGTATTTGTCCTGTTTTCTCAGTGTGTTAGACACAATCTAGTATTTGTCCTGTTTTCTCAGTGTGTTAGACACAATCTAGTATTTGTCCTGTTTTCTCAGTGTGTTAGACACAATCTAGTATTTGTCCTGTTTTCTCAGTGTGTTAGACACAATCTAGTATTTGTCCTGTTTTCTCAGTGTGTTAGACACAATCTAGTATTTGTCCTGTTTTCTCAGTGTGTTAGACACAATCTAGTATTTGTCCTGTTTTCTCAGTGTGTTAGACACAATCTAGTATTTGTCCTGTTTTCTCAGTGTGTTAGACACAATCTAGTATTTGTCCTGTTTTCTCAGTGTGTTAGACACAATCTAGTATTTGTCCTGTTTTCTCAGTGTGTTAGACACAATCTAGTATTTGTCCTGTTTTCTCAGTGTGTTAGACACAATCTAGTATTTGTCCTGTTTTCTCAGTGTGTTAGACACAATCTAGTATTTGTCCTGTTTTCTCAGTGTGTTAGACACAATCTAGTATTTTTCCTGTTTTCTCAGTGTGTTAGACACAATCTAGTATTTGTCCTGTTTTCTCAGTGTGTTAGACACAATCTAGTATTTGTCCTGTTTTCTCAGTGTGTTAGACACAATCTAGTATTTGTCCTGTTTTCTCAGTGTGACAGACATTCTAGAGGTATTTCTTATTGTATCAGAGTGACATTCATTATAGAGTGTGTCATATCGTCTCAGTGTATAGCTCAAACTAGAGTGTGTTATATCGTCTCAGTGTATAGCTCAAACTAGAGTGTGTCATATCGTCTCAGTGTATAGCTCAAACTAGAGTGTGTCATATCGTCTCAGTGTATAGCTCAAACTAGAGTGTGTCATATCGTCTCCGTGTATAGCTCAAACTAGAGTGTGTCATATCGTCTCAGTGTATAGCTCAAACTAGAGTGTGTCATATCGTCTCAGTGTATAGCTCAAACTAGAGTGTGTCATATCGTCTCAGTGTATAGCTCAAACTAGAGTGTGTCATATCGTCTCAGTGTATAGCTCAAACTAGAGTGTGTCATATCGTCTCAGTGTATAGCTCAAACTAGAGTGTGTCATATCGTCTCAGTGTATAGCTCAAACTAGTGTGTGTTATATCGTCTCAGTGTATAGCTCAAATTAGAGTGTGTTATATCGTCTCAGTGTATAGCTCAAACTAGAGTGTGTCATATCGTCTCAGTGTATAGCTCAAACTAGAGTGTGTTATATCGTCTCAGTGTATAGCTCAAACTAGAGTGTGTCATATCGTCTCAGTGTATAGCTCAAACTAGAGTGTGTCATATCGTCTCAGTGTATAGCTCAAACTAGAGTGTGTCATATCGTCTCAGTGTATAGCTCAAACTAGAGTGTGTCATATCGTCTCAGTGTATAGCTCAAACTAGAGTGTGTCATATCGTCTAAGTGTATAGCTCAAACTAGAGTGTGTCATATCGTCTCAGTGTATAGCTCAAACTAGAGTGTGTTATATCGTCTCAGTGTATAGCTCATACTAGAGTGTGTTATATCGTCTCAGTGTATAGCTCAAACTAGAGTGTGTTATATCGTCTCAGTGTATAGCTCAAACTAGAGTGTGTTATAACGTCTCAGTGTATAGCTCAAACTAGAGTGTGTTATATCGTATCAGTGTATAGCTCAAACTAGAGTGTGTCATATCGTCTTAGTGTATAGCTCAAACTAGAGTGTGTCATATCGTCTTAGTGTATAGCTCAAACTAGAGTGTGTCATATCGTCTCAGTGTATAGCTCAAACTAGAGTGTGTTATATCGTCTTAGTGTATAGCTCAAACTAGAGTGTGTTATATCGTCTCAGTGTATAGCTCAAATTAGAGTGTGTCATATCGTCTCAGTGTATAGCTCAAACTAGAGTGTGTCATATCGTCTCAGTGTATAGCTCAAACTATAGTGTGTTATATCGTCTCAGTGTATAGCTCAAACTAGAGTGTGTTATATCGTCTCAGTGTATAGCTCAAACTAGAGTGTGTTATATCGTCTCAGTGTATAGCTCAAACTAGAGTGTGTTATATCGTCTCAGTGTATAGCTCAAACTAGAGTGTGTTATATCGTCTCAGTTTATAGCTCAAACTAGAGTGTGTCATATCGTCTTAGTGTATAGCTCAAACTAGAGTGTGTCATATCGTCTTAGTGTATAGCTCAAACTAGAGTGTGTCATATCGTCTCAGTGTATAGCTCAAACTAGAGTGTGTTATATCGTCTCAGTGTATAGCTCAAACTAGAGTGTGTTATATCGTCTCAGTGTATAGCTCAAACTAGAGTGTGTCATATCGTCTCAGTGTATAGCTCAAACTAGAGTGTGTCATATCGTCTCAGTGTATAGCTCAAACTATAGTGTGTTATATCGTCTCAGTGTATAGCTTAAACTAGAGTGTGTTATATCGTCTCAGTGCATAGCTCAAACTAGAGTGTGTCAAATCGTCTCAGTGTATAGCTCAAACTAGAGTATGTTATATCGTCTCAGTGTATAGCTCAAACTAGAGTGTGTCATATCGTCTCAGTGTATAGCTCAAACTAGAGTGTGTCATATCGTCTCAGTGTATAGCTCAAACTAGAGTGTGTCATATCGTCTCAGTGTATAGCTCAAACTAGAGTGTGTCATATCGTCTCAGTGTATAGCTCAAACTACAGTGTGTCATATCGTCTAATTGTATAGCTCAAACTAGAGTGTGTCATATCGTCTCAGTGTATAGCTCAAACTAGAGTGTGTTATATCGTCTCAGTGTATAGCTCAAACTAGAGTGTGTTATATCGTCTTAGTGTATAGCTCAAACTAGAGTGTGTTATATCGTCTCAGTGTATAGCTCAAACTAGAGTGTGTTATATCGTCTCAGTGTATAGCTCAAACTAGAGTGTGTTATATCGTCTCAGTGTATAGCTCAAACTAGAGTGTGTCATATCGTCTTAGTGTATAGCTCAAACTAGAGTGTGTCATATCGTCTTAGTGTATAGCTCAAACTAGAGTGTGTCATATCGTCTCAGTGTATAGCTTAAACTAGAGTGTGTTATATCGTCTCAGTGTATAGCTCAAACTAGAGTGTGTTATATCGTCTCAGTGTATAGCTCAAACTAGAGTGTGTCATATCGTCTCAGTGTATAGCTCAAACTAGAGTGTGTCATATCGTCTCAGTGTATAGCTCAAACTATAGTGTGTTATATCGTCTCAGTGTATAGCTTAAACTAGAGTGTGTTATATCGTCTCAGTGTATAGCTCAAACTAGAGTGTGTTATATCGTCTCAGTGTATAGCTCAAACTAGAGTGTGTTATATCGTCTCAGTGTATAGCTCAAACTAGAGTGTGTTATATCGTCTCAGTGTATAGCTCAAACTAGAGTGTGTCATATCGTCTTAGTGTATAGCTCAAACTAGAGTGTGTCATATCGTCTTAGTGTATAGCTCAAACTAGAGTGTGTCATATCGTCTCAGTGTTTAGCTCAAACTAGAGTGTGTTATATCGTTTCAGTGTATAGCTCAAACTAGAGTGTGTCATATAGTCTTAGTGTATAGCTCAAACTAGAGTGTGTTATATCGTCTCAGTGTATAGCTCAAACTAGAGTGTGTTATATCGTCTCAGTGTATAGCTCAAACTAGAGTGTGTCATATCGTCTCAGTGTATAGCTCAAACTAGAGTTTGTCATATCGTCTCAGTGTATAGCTCAAACTATTGTGTGTTATATCGTCTCAGTGTATAGCTTAAACTAGAGTGTGTTATATCGTCTCAGTGTATAGCTCAAACTAGAGTGTGTTATATCGTCTCAGTGTATAGCTCAAACTAGAGTGTGTTATATCGTCTCAGTGTATAGCTCAAACTAGAGTGTGTTATATCGTCTCAGTGTATAGCTCAATCTAGAGTGTGTCATATCGTCTTAGTGTATAGCTCAAACTAGAGTGTGTCTTATCGTCTTAGTGTATAGCTCAAATTAGAGTGTGTCATATCGTCTCAGTGTATAGCTCAAACTAGAGTGTGTTATATCGTTTCAGTGTATAGCTCAAACTAGAGTGTGTCATATCGTCTCAGTGTATAGCTCAAACTAGAGTGTGTTATATCGTCTCAGTGTATAGCTCAAACTAGAGTGTGTCATATCGTCTCAGTGTATAGCTCAAACTAGAGTGTGTCATATCGTCTCAGTGTATAGCTCAAACTAGAGTGTGTTATATCTTCTCAGTGTATAGCTCAAACTAGAGTGTGTTATATCGTCTCAGTGTATAGCTCAAACTAGAGTGTGTTATATCGTCTCAGTGTATAGCTCAAACTAGAGTGTGTTATATCGTCTCAGTGTATAGCTCAAACTAGAGTGTGTTATATCGTCTCAGTGTATAGCTCAAACTAGAGTTTGTCATATCGTCTCAGTGTATAGCTAAAACTAGAGTGTGTCATATCGTCTCAGTGTATAGCTCAAACTAGAGTGTGTTATATCGTCTCAGTGTATAGCTCAAACTAGAGTGTGTTATATCGTCTCAGTGTATAGCTCAAACTAGAGTGTGTTATATCGTCTCAGTGTATAGCTCAAACTAGAGTGTGTTATATCGTCTCAGTGTATAGCTCAAACTAGAGTGTGTCATATCGTCTCAGTGTATAGCTCAAACTAGAGTGTGTTATATCGTCTCAGTGTATAGCTCAAACTAGAGTGTGTTATATCGTCTCAGTGTATAGCTCAAACTAGAGTGTGTTATATCGTCTCAGTGTATAGCTCAAACTAGAGTGTGTCATATCGTCTCAGTGTATAGCTCAAACTAGAGTGTGTCATATCGTCTCAGTGTATAGCTCAAACTAGAGTGTGTCATATCGTCTCAGTGTATAGCTCAAACTAGAGTGTGTTATATCGACTCAATGTAACAGTCATTCTAGAGTTTATCATATCGTTTCAGTGTGCAAGTCATTCTAGAATTTGTCAAATTGTGTCATTGTGTCACTCATTCTAGAGCGTGTCCTATCGGCTCAATTTGCCAATTTTTCTAGTGTGTCCTATTGTCTCACTGTGCAAATCGTTCTAGTTTGTTTGTTTGTTTTTCGTTCGCTCCATTGTAACCATCACGGATATCCGTGCGATTTCCGCCGGGAGCGTGATTACGTTGTGCCACCGTTATGCGCCTTGTAGGCCTAGCACATCCGATTTCGGCATGCCTTGACAATTCGGGTGGGCTACCCTTAGCCTGTGACAGCCTCTATATCTGTCTCCAGGCACGCGTAGTGAAGACTCTTCGCCCAGACGATTTTCTTGCTCTCGTCTCACTCGAACGAGGTGTTCCACTGTCTATGAACTTGCCTCGTGTAATTGGACGTGCTGTGCCTGTGCCCATTAGGTACTGAACCGTTTCTCATCCATGAGCCTGGTTCCTTAAGGGGAAGAACTCAACAGAGGAGTTGGACCTTGGCTCTTTCGTCCTCTTAGCCGAGGTGTCATTCACCGACATCGTGTACCCCTTGTCCAAGTTCGAGTCTCACACCACGCGTTTGAGAGCAAGGCGTTCTCGAGCTGAGCGTCCTTGTCCCAATAGCGCCTGAGCCCATCAGGTACTGAACCCTTTCTCTCTTCAAGTGTATTTCCGGTGTAGGAAAACCTGACAGTAGAGTTGGGCCAGGGCTAAATCGTTGTCTCTTGTGTGCCTGAGCGAATCGAGTACGGAACCCTTTCTCTCTGCAAGTGTTCTTCCGGTATAGGAAAGCTTGACAGTAGAGGTGGGCCACGACTACCATCGTTGTCCCTTTCTTGCCTACACCCATCGGGTACAGAACCCTTTCTCTTTGCAAGCATATTTCCGGTTTAGACAGGCTCGACATTAGAGTTGGGTTAGGTCTTTTGCTTTACCAAACGCCGATGGATGGGTCTGGGTCTCTGCCTGTTAGGAACTCTGGTAACTTTTGTCCTATTGTCTCACTGTGCAAATCGTTCTAGTGTTTGTCCTTTCATCTCAGATAACATTCACCTGTTAGCTGTTGGTTCTTCTGATCTTTCCAGAAATGACAAATTTTCTTTCCCCTGGTCACTACTATGTATATCATCCTCTGTACATATGCACTATCTCCTTCAGCATACCCTTCATAGCATCTTAGTTTATACATGACTAATCCTATTATCCTAATAACTTCCACATTTCTTATCATCGAATTTCCATTCCCAATAGTTCTATGAGATCAATAAATCTAGCTCTTTACTTGACGCTGACTTCAGCACAACATGGACAGTAAATCAATAGGATGTTGTGATACATGACGTGCTCAGTAAATCCATGAGATATTGGATACATGACGTGGGCATTAAGGCCATGGGATTATGTCGACTATGCTGAGATAAGAACCAATTATTATTATGAACCTATCATGAATCGATTATCATGAACTTCTTTAGCTTGTACAGCCCGTTCTGAGAGTCTGATAGAATTAATGTGGGCGTTGATTTTTTGTCCTCTAGAAAGTTATAATCATTATTGCTGCTTTAATGTTAATTTCTTTACTCCATCTTGTTGGGGTGTAGGCAACATATTTCTCAACCACTGTCTTGTCATTATTGTAGGTGAGAAAACTGTATACTTTCTTCTTGTAACTAATACATTCACAAAAGTGATATTGTGTTTTATATATATATATATATCTTTACAACTTCAATAAATGAAATTAGCAACAATCACAATGAAATGAAAGGTAGGTGGACAAATAACGAGAGCAGCAAACACAATGAAATAGTTGAAAGTTCAAGTAATTCTTCAAGGGTCACTCACCTCGTTGTCTTCGTTCTGATAAATATAGAAAAATAAATATATTTTAACGTGTAAAGTACGTATTGGGTTACAATAGAAAATGTAAAGATATTTCATTGTCTAATATAGCTATGGATTACCATAGAAAATTAAATACGTCTCAAAGTCTAAAATACGTTATGTGTTAGAGAAACGGGGTATTGAAATTTGTATGACGATTGTCTTGTGCTAATATTTCTGTATGTTCCATAAATTGCTGTCTCCCTCTCTCTCTTTCTTTTTATTTATCTTTCTGTCTCTCTTTCCCTCTCGTATTTTCCCTTGTCTTACTTATACAAATGCATGTGGACAGTTCAGATTCCTCTAATTTCCCTTCATGTCTCAAGGCGTTACTAATATAAGTTAGGTATAAGGTTGAAGTTGCTTGCACAAAACAACAATCACAGATGCATTATAGACTTTTTAAAAGTATTTTCATGACTACAATAGTGGTGAAAATCAACCCAAATTAATGTAGAGTACATCCAGAATAGCATCTCACTTCTTACTTTAGACATTTCAATTTCCCAATTAATTTTGACAAAACCTTTATTTGTATGAGAATACTGAATCCCATATTTAAATTTTTAACCCAATGAAAAGATCATTTGAAAAGGGAACACAGGACAAAAACACTTCAAAATGGGAAGTAACACTTTTTAGCCTGGAATAAGGAACTGTGTATACACTCGGAGATTCATTATCACTCGAATACTTTTCTATTACTTTTCCTATCTAGGACATATGTGTCTCCAATCTGCCAAATATGCTTGTTGCGGTAATTATAAAAGCGTTATTTATTAGATCAAAAACACTATAACATACATGCTAGTTATAAAATCTCTACACAACTTACTTCTTCTAACAAACACTATAAAATACATGTTAGTTATCCTATTGCTCCACAACTTACTTCTTCTAACAAACACAGAAACAACAACACACACATTGCACTGTTATGTAAATTATTAGAGAACCACAAACATTTAACACTAGTACGTACTAGCAGAAACCAGTACTGTATGATCAATTATGCCTACTTGTTAATATGAAACACATAACATAAGCACGCTTGTTTCAAATGTGGCATAGGTATATTAATAATTATAGAAGTATTGAGGATTTAGTGTTAAAGAGCAATAATAATGCAATAACATCGATAAATGATATACATCTATATAAATACATTGACTCCTATCTTTTCCGTGTATTATGCACAATATAGTGTTTGTCCTATCTTTTCCGTGTGTTAGACACATTCCAGTGTGTATCCTATGTTCTCAGTGTGTTAGACACAATCTAGTGTTTGTCCTATCTTCTCATTGTGACAGACATTCTAGAGGTCTTTCTTATCGTATCAGCGTGCCACTCAATCTAGAGTGTATCATATCGACTCAATGTAACAGTCATTCTAGAGTTTATCATATCGTCTCAGTGTGCCAGTCATTCTAGAATTTGTCATATTGTGTCATTGTGTCACTCATTCTAGAGTGTATCCTATCGTCTCAATGTGCCTATTTTTCTAGTGTGTCCTAATGTTTTTCTTTTGTCTCACTGTGCAGATCGTTCTAGTGTTTGTCCTTTCATCTCAGATAACATTCACCCTGTAGCTGTTGGTTCTTCTGATTTTGTGTTAGACACATTCTAGTGTTTTGTCCTATGTTCTCATTGTGTTAGACACAATCTAGAAGTTTTTCTGTGTCTCAGAGTATCATTTATTCTATAATATGTCCTACCGTCTCAGTGTGCCAATCTTTATAGAGTTTGTCATATCGTGTCGGTATGTCACTCATTTTAGAGTATGTCCTAACTTCTCAGTGTGTCAATTGTTATAGTGTGTTATCTCTGTGTGCCAGTCGTTCAAGTGTTGTTCCATTCATCTCTGTGTGCCAGTATTTCAAGTGTTTGTCCATTCATCTCTGTGGGCCAGTCGTTCAAGTGTTTGTCCATTCATCTCTGTGTGCCAGTCGTTCAAGTGTTTGTCAATTCATCTCTGTGTGCCAGTCGTTCAAGTGATTGTCCATTCATCTCAGTGCCACATTCAGTTGTTGGCTATTTGGTTCTTTTGATCTTTCCAGAAAGGATGAATACCCATTCCCTCTGGTCACTACCACGTATATCATTCTCTGTACATATGCACTATCTCCATCTGCATCCCTTCATAGCATCTTAGTTTATACATGACTTATCGTCATCATCATCAGGTGCCATGCCGGGTGGCGTAGGCGGTCATGGTTCTCCACAGCTCTCTGTCCACAGTATTATGTATCAAAGTCGTTGTTGTTTCTTTGCCGTGCCAGGTTGTCAAACTGTCTAATATTTTCTCACGTTGTCGCCCTCTGTCTCTGGTGCCTTCAATCTTGCCTGTTGTGATTATGTTCTCTAAACCTGCCTGTCTCATGAAGTGGCCAAAAAAAGAAGATCGCCTTTTTCTTATATTGTTGATTAAGGTCCGTTTCGCATTTAACTCTTTTAACACCTCTACATTAGTTTTTATGGCAGTCCATGGTATTCTCAGCATTCTTCTGTAGAACCACATCTCCGTTGCCTCCAATCTCCCACTTTCCAGTTTGTTTATTGTCCAAGACTCGCACCCATATGTTAGTATAGGGGTTATATAACACTGCAGAACTCTCTTTCTCACCTCTAATGACAAGGTCATATTACACAGTATATTTTTCATTTTTCTGAATGTTGTTTTTGCCTGTCCTATTCTGCATCTTATTTCTGTTGAACTTCTTCCATCTGCTGTTATAATTGTACCTAGATATTTGAATTGGTGGACCTGTTTTAATACTATATCATTCACTATGATCTTGCAAGGTGTGTTATTTTCTTTCTTTGAAATAACCATTACTTCTGTTTTCTTGATATTTAGGAATAGGCCTTTCTCTTTGCTTTCTGTGACTACTACTTTAATTAATTTTTGAAGGTCTTCCTCACTTTTTGCAATCAGAACAGTGTCATCAGCATATCTCAAATTATTTATGTTATGTCCTCCCACTGATATTCCTGGGATATCTACTATTGCACGCATTATGTTTTCACTGACTTATCGTATTATCCTAATAACCTCCATATTTCTTATCATCGAATTTCCATTCCCAATAGTTCTATGAGATCAATAATTCTAGCTCTTTACTTGACGCTGACTTCGGCACGACGTGGACAGTAAATCCATTGGATGTTGTAATGCATGACGTGTACAGTAAATCCATTGAATGTTGTGATGCACGACGTGGACAGTAAATGCATTGGATTATGTGATGCATGACGTGGACAGTAAATCCATTGGATTATGTGATGCATGACGTGAACAGTAAATCCATTGGATGTTGTTATGCACGACGTGGACAGTAAATCCATTGGATTATGTGATGCATGACGTGGACAGTAAATCCATTGGATTATGTGATGCCTGACGTGGAAAGTAAATCCATTGGATTATGTGATGCATGACGTGGAAAGTAAATCCATGGCATGCTGTGAACGTTCCTGAGATAAATAACTGACTCTTCTGTTATCATGAACTTCTGTATAGTGTACTTCGCACTCTGACATTCAGATAGAATCAATGTGACTGTTGATAGAATCAATGTTACTGTTGATAGAATCAATGTTACTGTTGATATAATCAATGTGACTGTTGATATAATCAATGTTACTGTTGATAGAATCAATGTTACTGTTGATATAATCAATGTTACTGTTGATATAATCAATGTTACTGTTGATAGAATCAATGTTACTGTTGATATAATCAATGTTACTGTTGATAGAATCAATGTTACTGTTGATAGAATCAATGTTACTGTTGATATAATCAATGTTACTGTTGATAGAATCAATGTTACTGTTGATAGAATCAATGTTACTGTTGATAGAATCAATGTTACTGTTGATATAATCAATGTTACTGTTGATATAATCAATGTTACTGTTGATAGAATCAATGTTACTGTTGATAGAATCAATGTGAGTGTTGATAGAATCAATGTTACTGTTGATATAATCAATGTTACTGTTGATAGAATCAATGTTACTGTTGATAGAATCAATGTGTTTATATTTTCGTACTTCACACAGCTAGAATTGTTGTAACTGCCTTTAAGTTCATTTCTTTTCTGTATCTTGTTTGGGTGTAGCAATAGATGTCCCAACCACTGTCTTATCATTATTGTATGTGATAAAACATCATACTTCTTTCTTGTAACTAACACATTTACATATTGCTATTGTTATATATATATCTTTACAACTTCTTAAGAATAGTGTTATGCTTCACACTCCTGCAGTGTAAAGGATTTTAAAAAACCATCTTATTATGTCGTCTTCTGAAGTATTCCAGGAGTAGCATTGTGTTTATTAGTCTTCTGATGTTTCCGTTTCTGATTATGTCTCTTATTTTTATTCAGAGCATTCTAAGTTGACATGCGGTTTCTGTTGTAACCCTGTTTTATTTTGACGTTCGTTGTTAGTGTCCACGTTTAACATTGGTAGCATAGGGATGGTATGATGATCCTTTATATAGTGCCGTTGTGGTGTTTTTGCTTACATGTTTCTGAGAATAGAAGACATCTGTCCCAATATTCGGCATGCTGTGTTGTATCTATGTTTGATTTTTTTTGTATTTTTCTCTTGGATGATACGATGATTTCGCTGTCCGTCTACAATATCATGTCATGTATTGGAAACTAACTTTTACTTAGTCTGTTCTATTTCACTTACTGTGTTCAAGGTAATTACTGTAACTTAATATTCCGAAAATGTTCATCCATCGTTTTAAAATCATAATTGAAGTATGTCCCGAATTTCTCTCGTCCGTTAATTCTCTTTTTACTTCCATTTGACATCTAAGGTTTTTCACCAGTAAACAATGCGGACAACCCGCTTTGTTGCTTTCTACAACATACATGGCAGGCAGCGGTATTACTATATTTTGCAGTCACTGTAGACAGCGACTATAAAGTGGAAGAACATCTGGGTTGCACATTTATCCTATCATAAATTTCCACAAATTAAATCTTCTAATAAACACTTTAACAAACATCTTAGTTATCATTTCTACCACACTTTACGTATCCTACAAATTGTAATAACAACCATGCTAGCTATCATATATCCCAATAACTTCTGCTACAAAACACTTTAACACACACTACAATTATATAGACCAAGTTAATGTCAATTGCAAAACTTACTTCCATCAGATGTCTCAAGATAACCATCTGTAAATTAAGAAAAATAAATATATTTCATATCATGTAACTACTAATGTAACTAACGTATGTTACAAATAATTAAAAACATATGTAATATATGTACCCGATCCTCTCTCTTACATGGTACCTTCCATTCTACAATTCTCTCTCGTATCTCTTTCCATCTCTCTCTCTCTCTCTCTCTCTCTCTCTCTCTCAATGTCCCTTTTATATTATTTTAATTTCTTCATACTTGCTCACGATTCATCATCACTGCAGAAGAGGTATTTCCATAGATGTTCTTCTTGTCTTTCCGCCAATCATACTAGTGTTTGTCCTATCTTCTCAGTGTGTTAGGCACAATCTAGTGTTTGTCCTATCTTCTCAGTGTGTTAGGCACAATCTAGTGTTTGTCCTATCTTCTCATTGTGTTAGGCACAATCTAGTGTTTGTCCTATCTTCTCATTGTGTTAGGCACAATCTAGTGTTTGTCCTATCTTCTCAGTGTGTTAGGCACAATCTAGTGTTTGTCTTATCTTCTCATTGTGTTAGGCACAATCTAGTGTTTGTCCTATTTTTATCAGTGTGTTAGGCACAATCTAGTGTTTGTCCTATCTTCTCAGTGTATTGGACACTTTCTGGTGTGTGTCATATCTTGTCAGTGTGTTAGACACAATCTAGTATTTGTCCTGTTTTCTCAGTGTGTTAGACACAATCTAGTATTTGTCCTGTTTTCTCAGTGTGTTAGACACAATCTAGTATTTGTCCTGTTTTCTCAGTGTGTTAGACACAATCTAGTATTTGTCCTGTTTTCTCAGTGTGTTAGACACAATCTAGTATTTGTCCTGTTTTCTCAGTGTGACAGACATTCTAGAGTGTGTCATATCGTCTCAGTGTATAGCTCAAACTAGAGTGTGTCATATCGTCTCAGTGTATAGCTCAAGCTAGAGTGTGTCATATCGTCTCAGTGTATAGCTCAAACTAGAGTGTGTTATATCGTCTCAGTGTATAGCTCAAACTAGAGTGTGTTATATCGTCTCAGTGTATAGCTCAAACTAGAGTGTGTCATATCGTCTCAGTGTATAGCTCAAACTAGAGTGTGTTATATCGTCTCAGTGTATAGCTCAAACTAGAGTGTGTTATATCGTCTCAGTGTATAGCTCAAACTAGAGTGTGTTATATCGTCTCAGTGTATAGCTCAAACTAGAGTGTGTCATATCGTCTCAGTGTATAGCTCAAACTAGAGTGTGTTATATCGTCTCAGTGTATAGCTCAAACTAGAGTGTGTTATATCGTCTCAGTGTATAGCTCAAACTAGAATGTGTCATATCGTCGCAGTGTATAGCTCAAACTAGAGTGTGTCATATCGTCTCAGTGTATAGCTCAAACTAGAGTGTGTCATATCGTCTCAGTGTATAGCTCAAACTAGAGTGTGTCATATCGTCTCAGTGTATAGCTCAAACTAGAGTGTGTTATATCGTCTCAGTTTATAGCTCAAACTAGAGTGTGTTATATCGACTCAATGTAACAGTCATTCTAGAGTTTATCATATCGTTTCAGTGTGCAAGTCATTCTAGAATTTGTCATATTGTGTCACTGTGTCACTCATTCTAGAGCGAGTCCTATCGTCTCAATTTGCCAATTTTTCTAGTGTGTCCTATTGTCTCACTGTGCAAATCGTTCTAGTGTTTGTCCTTTCATCTCAGATAACATTCACCTGTTAGCTGTTGGTTCTTCTGATCTTTCCAGAAATGACAAATTTTCTTTCCCCTGGTCACTACTATGTATATCATCCTCTGTACATATGCACTATCTCCTTCAGCATACCCTTCATAGCATATTAGTTTATACATGACTAATTCTATTATCCTAATAACTTCCACATTTCTTATCATCGAATTTCCATTCCCAATAGTTCTACGAGATCAATAATTCTAGCTCTTTACTTGACGCTGACTTCAGCACGACATGGACAGTTAATCCATAGGATGTTGTGATACATGACGTGCTCAGTAAATCCATGAGATATTGGATACATGACGTGGGCAGTAAGGCCATGGGATTATGTCGACTTTGCTGAGATAAGAACCAATTATTATTATGAACCTATCATGAATCGATTATCATGAACTTCTGTAGCTTGTACAGCCCGTTCTGAGAGTCTGATAGAATTAATGTGGGCGTTGATTTTTTGTCCTCTGGAAAGTTATAATCATTATTGCTGCTTTAATGTTAATTTCTTTACTCCATCTTGTTGGGGTGTAGGCAACATATTTCTCAACCAATGTCTTGTCATTATTGTAGGTGAGAAAACTGTATACTTTCTTTTTGTAACTAATACATTTACAAAAGTGATATTGTGTTTTATATATATATATATATATATATATATCTTTACAACTTCAATAAATGAAATTAGCAACAATCACAATGAAATGAAAGGTAGGTGGACAAATAAGGAGAGCAGCAAACACAATGAAATAGTTGAAAGTTCAAGTAATTCTTCAAGGGTCACTCACCACGTAGACTTTGTTCTGATAAATATAGAAAAATAAATATATTTTAACGTGTAAAGTACGTATTGGGTTACAATAGAAAATGTAAAGATATTTCATTGTCTAATATAGCTATGGATACCATAGAAAATTAAATACGTCTCAATGTCTAAAATACGTTATGTGTTAGAGAAACGGGGTATTGAAATTTGTTTGACGATTGTCTTGTGCTAATATTTCTGTATGTTCCATAAATTGCAGTCTCCCTCTCTCTCTTTCTTTTTATTTATCTTTCTGTCTCTCTTTCCCTCTCGTTTTTTCACTTGTCTTACTTATACAAATGCATGTGGACAGTTCAGATTCCTCTAATTTCCATTCATGTCTCAAGGCGTTACTAATATAAGTTAGGTATAAGGTTGAAGTTGCTTGCACAAAACAACAATCACAGATGCATTATAGACTTTTTAAAAGTATTTTCATGACTACAATAGTGGTGAAAATCAACCCAAATTAATGTAGAGTACATCCAGAATAGCATCTCACTTCTTACTTTAGACATTTCAATTTCCCAATTAATTTTGACAAAACCTTTATTTGTATGAGAATACTGAATCCCATATTTAAATTTTTAAACCAATGAAAAGATCATTTGAAAAGGGAACACAGGACAAAAACACTTCAAAATGGGAAGTAACACTTTTTAGCATGGAATAAGGAACTGTGTATACACTCGGAGATTCATTATCACTCGAATACCTTTCTATTACTTATCCTATCTAGGACATATGTGTCTCCAATCTGCCAAATATGCTTGTTGCGGTAATTATAAAAGCGTTATTTATTAGATCAAAAACACTATAACATACATGCTAGTTATAAAATCTCTACACAACTTACTTCTACTAACAAACACTATAAAATACATGCTGGTTATCCTATTGCTCCACAACTTACTTTTTCTAACAAACACAGAAGCAACAACACACACATTGCACTGTTATTTAAATAATTAGAGAACCACAAACATTTAACACTAGTACGTACTAGCAGAAACCAGCACTGCAATGATCAATTATGCCTACTTGTTAATATGAAACACATAACATAAGCACGCTTGTTTCAAATGTGGCATAGGTATATTAATAATTATAGAAGTATTGAGGATTTAGTGTTAAAGAGCAATAATAATGCAATAACATCGATAAATAATATACACCTATATAAATACATTGACTCCTATCTTCTCCGTGTATTATGCACAATATAGTGTTTGTCCTATCTTTTCCGTGTGTTAGACACATTCCAGTGTGTGTCCTAGGTTCTCAGTGTGTTAGACACAATCTAGTGTTTGTCCTATCTTCTCAGTGTGACAGACGTTCTAGAGGTCTTTCTTATCGTATCAGCGTGCCACTCATTCTAGAGTGTGTCATATCATCTTAGTGTATCACTCAATCTAGAGTGTATCATATCGACTCAATGTAACAGTGATTCTAGAGTTTATCATATCGTCTCAGTGTGCCACTCATTATAGAATTTGTCATATTGTGTCATTGTGTCACTCATTCTAGAGCGTGTCCTATCGTCTCAATGTGCCAATTTTTCTAGTGTTTTCTATTGTCTCACTGTGCAAATCGTTCTAGTGTTTGTCCTTTCATCTCAGATAACATTCACCCTGTAGCTGTTGGTTCTTCTGATCTTTCCAGAAAGGACACATTTTCTTTCCCCTGGTCACTACTACGTATATCATCCTCTGTACATATGAACTATCTCCTTCAGCATACCCTTCATAGCATCTTAGTTTATACATGTCTAATCCTAAAATCCTAATAACTTCCACATTTCTTATCATCGAATTTCCATTCCCAATAGTTCTACGAGATCAATAAATCTAGCTCTTTACTTGACGCTGACTTCGGCATGACGTGGACAGTAAATCCATTGGATGTTGTGATACATGACATGCTCAGTAAATCCATGAGATATTGGATACATGACGTGGGCAGTAAGGCCATGGGATTATGTCGACTTTGCTAAGATAAGAACCAATTTTTATTATGAACCTATCATGAATCGATTATCATGAACTTCTGTAGCTTGTACAGCCCATTCTGAGAGTCTGATAGAATTAATGTGGGCGTTGATTTTTTGTCCTCTGGAAAGTTATAATCATTATTGCTGCTTTAATGTTCATTTCTTTACTCCATCTTGTTGGGGTGTAGGTAAAATATTTCTCAACCACTGTCTTGTCATTATTGTAGGTGAGAAAACTTTATACTTTCTTTTTGTAACTAATACATTCACAAAAATGATATTGTGTTTTATATATATATATATATATATATATCTTTACAACTTCAATAAATGAAATTAGCAACAATCAGAATGAAATGAAAGGTAGGTCGACAAATAAGAAGAGCAGCAAACACAATGAAATGGTTGAAAGTTCAAGTAATTCTTCAAGGGTCACTCACGTAATCCGTAAAGTTCTGATAAATATAGAAAAATAAATATATTTTAACGTGTAAAGTACGTATTGGGTTACGATAGAAAATGTAATTATATTTCATTGACTAATATACCTATGGATTACCATAGAAAATTAAATACGTCTCAATGTCTAAAATACGTTATGTGTTAGAGAAACGGGGTATTGAAATTTGTTTGACGATTGTCTTGTGCTAATATTTCTGTATGTTCCATAAATTGCTGTCTCCCTCTCTCTCTTTCTTTTTATTTATCTATCTGTCTCTCTTTCCCTCTCGTTTTTTCCCTTCTCTTACTTATACAAATGTATGTGGACAGTTCAGATTCCTCTAATTTCCATTCATGTCTCAAGGCGTTACTAATATAAGTTAGGTATAAGGTTGAAGTTGCTTGCACAAAACAACAATCACAGATGCATTATAGACTTTTTAAAAGTATTTTCATGACTACAATAGTGGTGAAAATCAACCCAAATTAATGTAGAGTACATCCAGAATAGCATCTCACTTCTTACTTTAGACATTTCAATTTCCCAATTAATTTTATTTTGACAAAACCTTTATTTGTATGAGAATACTGAATCCCATATTAAAATTTTTAACCCAATGAAAAAATCATTTGAAAAGGGAACACAGGACAAAAACACGTCAAAATGGGAAGTAACACTTTTTAGCCTGGAATAAGGAACTGTGTATACACTCGGAGATTCATTATCACTCGAATACTTTTCTATTACTTATCCTATCTAGGACATATGTGTCTCCAATCTGCCAAATATGCTTGTTGCGGTAATTATAAAAGCGTTATTTATTAGATCAAAAACACTATAACATACATGCTAGTTATAAAATCTCTACACAACTTACTTCTTCTAACAAACACTATAAAATACATGCTAGTTATCCTATTGCTCCACAACTTACTTCTTCTAACAAACACAGAAACAACAACACACACATTGCACTGTTATGTAAATTATTAGAGAACCACAAACATTTAACACTAGTACGTACTAGCAGAAACCAGTACTGCAATGATCAATTATGCCTACTTGTTAATATGAAACACAAAACATAAGCACGCTTGTTTCAAATGTGGCATAGGTATATTAATAATTATAGAAGTATTGAGGATTTAGTGTTAAAGAGCAATAATAATGCAATAAAATCGATAAATAATATACACCTATATAAATACATTGACTCCTATCTTCTCCGTGTATTATGCACAATATAGTGTTTGTCCTATCTTTTCCGTGTGTTAGACACATTCCAGTGTGTGTCCTATGTTCACAGTGTGTTAGACACAATCTAGTGTTTGTCCTATCTTCTCAGTGTGACAGACGTTCTAGAGGTCTTTCTTATCGTATCAGCGTGCCACTCATTCTAGAGTGTGTCATATCATCTTAGTGTATCACTCAATCTAGAGTGTATCATATCGACTCAATGTAACAGTGATTCTAGAGTTTATCATATCGTCTCAGTGTGTCACTCATTCTAGAATTTGTCATATCGTGTCACTCATTCTAGAGCGTGTCCTATCGTCTCAATGTGCCAATTTTTCTAGTGTTTTCTATTGTCACACTGTGCAAATCGTTCTAGTGTTTGTCCTTTCATCTCAGATAACATTCACCCTGTAGCTGTTGGTTCTTCTGATCTTTCCAGAGAGGACACATTTTCTTTCCCCTGGTCACTACTACGTGTATCATCCTCTGTACATATGAACTATCTCCTTCAGCATACCCTTCATAGCATCTTAGTTTATACATGACTAATCCTATTATCCTAATAACTTCCACATTTCTTATCATCGAATTTCCATTCCCAATAGTTCTATGAGATCAATAAATCTAGCTCTTTACTTGACACTGACTTCGGCACGACGTGGACAGTACATCCATAGGATGTAGTGATACAAGACGTGCTCAGTAAATCCATGAGATATTGGATACATGACGTGGGCAGTAAGGCCATGGGATTATGTCGACTTTGCTGAGATAAGAACCAATTATTATTATGAACCTATCATGAATCGATTATCATGAACTTCTTTAGCTTGTACAGCCCGTTCTGAGAGTCTGATAGAATTAATGTGGGCGTTGATTTTTTGTCCTCTGGAAAGTTATAATCATTATTGCTGCTTTAATGTTAATTTCTTTACTCCATCTTGTTGGGGTGTAGGCAACATATTTCTCAACCACTGTCTTGTCATTATTGTAGGTGAGAAAACTGTATACTTTCTTTTTGTAACTAATACATTCACAAAAGTGATATTGTGTTGTATATATATATATATATCTTTACAACTTCAATAAATGAAATTAGCAACAATCACAATGAAATGAAAGGTAGGTGGACAAATAAGGAGAGCAGCATACACAATGAAATAGATGAAAGTTCAAGTAATTCTTCAAGGTTCACTCACCAAGTAGACTTTGTTCTGATAAATATAGAAAAATAAATATATTTTAACGTGTAAAGTACGTATTGGGTTACGATAGAAAATGTAAAGATATTTCATTGTCTAATATAGCTATGGATTACCATAGAAAATTAAATACGTCTCAATGTCTAAAATACGTTATGTGTTAGAGAAACGGAGTAATGAAATTTGTATGACGATTGTCTTGTGCTAATATTTCTGTATGTTCCATAAATTTCTGTCTCCCTCTCTCTCTTTCTTTTTATTTATCTATCTGTCTCTCTTTCCCTCTCGTTTTTTCCCTTGTCTTACTTATACACATGCATGTGGACAGTTCAGATTCCTCTAATTTCCATTCATGTCTCAAGGCGTTACTAATATAAGTTAGGTATAAGGGTGAAGTTGCTTGCACAAAACAACAATCACAGATGCATTATAGACTTTTTAAAAGTATTTTCAGGACTACAATAGTGGTGAAAATCAACCCAAATTAAAGTAGAGTACATCCAGAATAGCATCTCACTTCTTACTTTAGACATTTCAATTTCCCAATTAATTTTGACAAAACCTTTATTTGTATGAGAATACTGAATCCCATATTTAAATTTTTAACCCAATGAAAAGATCATTTGAAAAGGGAACACAGGACAAAAACACTTCAAAATGGGAAGTAACACTTTTTAGCCTGGAATAAGGAACTGTGTATACACTCGGAGATTCCTTATCACTCGAATACTTTTCTATTACTTATCCTATCTAGGACATATGTGTCTCCAATCTGCCAAATATGCTTGTTGCGGTAATTATAAAAGCGTTATTTATTAGATCAAAAACACTATAACATACATGCTTGTTATAAAATCTCTACACAACTTACTTCTTCTAACAAACACTATAAAATACATGCTAGTTATCCTATTGCTCCACAACTTACTTCTTCTAACAAACACAGAAACAACAACACACACATTGCACTGTTATGTAAATTATTAGAGAACCACAAACATTTAACACTAGTACGTACTAGCAGAAACCAGTACTGCAATGATCAATTATGCCTACTTGTTAATATGAAACACATAACATAAGCACGCTTGTTTCAAATGTGGCATAGGTATATTAATAATTATAGAAGTATTGAGGATTTAGTGTTAAAGAGCAATAATAATGCAATAACATCGAAAAATAATATACACCTATATAAATACATTGACTCCTATCTTTTCCGTGTATTATGCACACTATAGTGTTTGTCCTATCTTTTCCGTGTGTTAGACACATTCCAGTGTGTGTACTATGTTCACAGTGTGTTAGACACAATCTAGTGTTTGTCCTATCTTCTCAGTGTGACAGACGTTCTAGAGGTCTTTCTTATCGTATCAGCGTGCCACTCATTCTAGAGTGTGTCATATCATCTTAGTGTATCACTCAATCTAGAGTGTATCATATCGACTCAATGTAACAGTGATTCTAGAGTTTGTCATATCGTCTCAGTGTGCCAGTCATTCTAGAATTTGTCATATTGTGTCATTGTGTCACTCATTCTAGAGCGTGTCCTATCGTCTCAATGTGCCAATTTTTCTAGTGTTTTCTATTGTCTCACTGTGCAAATCGTTCTAGTGTTTGTCCTTTCATCTCAGATAACATTCACCCTGTAGCTGTTGGTTCTTCTGATCTTTCCAGAGAGGACAAATTTTCATTCTCCTGGTCACTACAACGTATATCATCCTCTGTACATATGCACTAACTCCTTCAGCATACCCTTCATAGCATCTTAGTTTATACATGACTAATCCTATTATCCTAATAACTTCCACATTTCTTATCATCGAATTTCCATTCCCAATAGTTCTACGAGATCAATAATTCTAGCTCTTTACTTGACACTGACTTCGGCACGACGTGGACAGTAAATCCATAGGATGTTGTGATACATGACGTGCTCAGTAAATCCATGAGATATTGGATACATGACGTGGGCAGTAAGGTCATGGGATTATGTCGACTATGCTGAGATAAGAACCAATTATTATTATGAACCTATCATGAATCGATTATCATGAACTTCTTTAGCTTGTACAGCCCGTTCTGAGAGTCTGATAGAATTAATGTGGGCGTTGATTTTTTGTCCTCTGGAAAGTTATAATCATTATTGCTGCTTTAATGTTAATTTCTTTACTCCATCTTGTTGGGGTGTAGGCAACATATTTCTCAACCACTGTCTTGTCATTATTGTAGGTGAGAAAACTGTATACTTTCTTTTTGTAACTAATACATTCACAAAAGTGATATTGTGTTTTATATATATATATATATATCTTTACAACTTCAATAAATGAAATTAGCAACAATCACAATGAAATGAAAGGTAGGTGGACAAGTAAGGAGAGCAGCAAACACAATGAAATAGTTGAAAGTTCAAGTAATTCTTCAAGGGTCACTCACCTCGTTGTCTTCGTTCTGATAAATATAGAAAAATAAATATATTTTAACGTGTAAAGTACGTATTGGGTTACGATAGAAAATGTAAAGATATTTCATTGTCTAATATACCTATGGATTACCATAGAAAATTAAATACGTCTCAATGTCTAAAATACGTTATGTGTTAGAGAAACGGGGTATTGAAATTTGTTTGACGATTGTCTTGTGCTAATATTTCTGTATGTTCCATAAATTGCAGTCTCCCTCTCTCTCTTTCTTTTTATTTATCTATCTGTCTCTCTTTCCCTCTCGTTTTTTCCCTTGTCTTACTTATACAAATGCATGTGGACAGTTCAGATTCCTCTAATTTTCATTCATGTCTCAAGGCGTTACTAATATAAGTTAGGTATAAGGTTGAAGTTGCTTGCACAAAACAACAATCACAGATGCATTATAGACTTTTTAAAAGTATTTTCATTACTACAATAGTGGTGAAAATCAACCCAAATTAATGTAGAGTACATCCAGAATAGTATCTCACTTCTTACTTTAGACATTTCAATTTCCCAATTAATTTTGACAAAACCTTTATTTGTATGAGAATACTGAATCCCATATTTAAATTTTTAACCCAATGAAAAGATCATTTGAAAAGGGAACACAGGACAAAAACACTTCAAAATGGGAAGTAACACTTTTTAGCCTGGAATAAGGAACTGTGTATACACTCGGAGATTCATTATCACTCGAATACTTTTCTATTACTTTTCCTATCTAGGACATATGTGTCTCCAATCTGCCAAATATGCTTGTTGCGGTAATTATAAAAGCGTTATTTATTAGATCAAAAACACTATAACATACATGCTAGTTATAAAATCTCTACACAACTTACTTCTTCTAACAAACACTATAAAATACATGTTAGTTATCCTATTGCTCCACAACTTACTTCTTCTAACAAACACAGAAACAACAACACACACATTGCACTGTTATGTAAATTATTAGAGAACCACAAACATTTAACACTAGTACGTACTAGCAGAAACCAGTACTGTATGATCAATTATGCCTACTTGTTAATATGAAACACATAACATAAGCACGCTTGTTTCAAATGTGGCATAGGTATATTAATAATTATAGAAGTATTGAGGATTTAGTGTTAAAGAGCAATAATAATGCAATAACATCGATAAATGATATACATCTATATAAATACATTGACTCCTATCTTTTCCGTGTATTATGCACAATATAGTGTTTGTCCTATCTTTTCCGTGTGTTAGACACATTCCAGTGTGTATCCTATGTTCTCAGTGTGTTAGACACAATCTAGTGTTTGTCCTATCTTCTCATTGTGACAGACATTCTAGAGGTCTTTCTTATCGTATCAGCGTGCCACTCAATCTAGAGTGTATCATATCGACTCAATGTAACAGTCATTCTAGAGTTTATCATATCGTCTCAGTGTGCCAGTCATTCTAGAATTTGTCATATTGTGTCATTGTGTCACTCATTCTAGAGTGTATCCTATCGTTTCAATGTGCCTATTTTTCTAGTGTGTCCTATTGTCTCACTGTGCAAATCGTTCTAGTGTTTGTCGTTTCATCTCAGATAACATTCACCCTGTAGCTGTTGGTTCTTCTGATTTTGTGTTAGACACATTCTAGTGTTTTGTCCTATGTTCTCATTGTGTTAGACACAATCTAGAAGTTTTTCTGTGTCTCAGAGTATCATTTATTCTATAATATGTCCTACCGTCTCAGTGTGCCAATCTTTATAGAGTTTGTCATATCGTGTCGGTATGTCACTCATTTTAGAGTATGTCCTAACTTCTCAGTGTGTCAATTGTTATAGTGTGTTATCTCTGTGTGCCAGTCGTTCAAGTGTTGTTCCATTCATCTCTGTGTGCCAGTATTTCAAGTGTTTGTCCATTCATCTCTGTGGGCCAGTCGTTCAAGTGTTTGTCCATTCATCTCTGTGTGCCAGTCGTTCAAGTGTTTGTCAATTCATCTCTGTGTGCCAGTCGTTCAAGTGATTTTCCATTCATCTCAGTGCCACATTCAGTTGTTGGCTATTTGGTTCTTTTGATCTTTCCAGAAAGGATGAATACCCATTCCCTCTGGTCACTACCACGTATATCATTCTCTGTACATATGCACTATCTCCATCTGCATCCCTTCATAGCATCTTAGTTTATACATGACTTATCGTATTATCCTAATAACCTCCATATTTCTTATCATCGAATTTCCATTCCCAATAGTTCTATGAGATCAATAATTCTAGCTCTTTACTTGACGCTGACTTCGGCACGACGTGGACAGTAAATCCATTGGATGTTGTAATGCATGACGTGGACAGTAAATCCATTGGATGTTGTGATGCACGACGTGGACAGTAAATGCATTGGATTATGTGATGCATGACGTGGACAGTAAATCCATTTGATTATGTGATGCATGACGTGAACAGTAAATCCATTGGATGTTGTTATGCACGACGTGGACAGTAAATCCATTGGATTATGTGATGCATGACGTGGACAGTAAATCCATTGGATGTTGTGATGCATGAAGTGGAAAGTAAATCCATTGGATTATGTGATGCCTGACGTGGAAAGTAAATCCATTGGATTATGTGATGCATGACGTGGAAAGTAAATCCATGGCATGCTGTGAACGTTCCTGAGATAAATAACTGACTCTTCTGTTATCATGAACTTCTGTATAGTGTACTTCGCACTCTGACATTCAGATAGAATCAATGTGACTGTTGATAGAATCAATGTTACTGTTGATAGAATCAATGTTACTGTTGATATAATCAATGTGACTGTTGATATAATCAATGTTACTGTTGATAGAATCAATGTTACTGTTGATATAATCAATGTTACTGTTGATATAATCAATGTTACTGTTGATAGAATCAATGTTACTGTTGATATAATCAATGTTACTGTTGATAGAATCAATGTTACTGTTGATAGAATCAATGTTACTGTTGATATAATCAATGTGACTGTTGATAGAATCAATGTGACTGTTGATATAATCAATGTTACTGTTGATAGAATCAATGTTACTGTTGATATAATCAATGTGTTTATATTTTCGTACTTCACACAGCTAGAATTGTTGTAACTGCCTTTAAGTTCATTTCTTTTCTGTATCTTGTTTGGGTGTAGCAATAGATGTCCCAACCACTGTCTTATCATTATTGTATGTGATAAAACATCATACTTCTTTCTTGTAACTAACACATTTACATATTGCTATTGTTATATATATATCTTTACAACTTCTTAAGAATAGTGTTATGCTTCACACTCCTGCAGTGTAAAGGAATTTTTAAAAACCATCATATTATGTCGTCTTCTGAAGTATTCCAGGAGTAGCATTGTGTTTATTAGTCTTCTGATGTTTCCGTTTCTGATTATGTCTCTTATTTTTATTCAGAGCATTCTAAGTTGACATGCGGTTTCTGTTGTAACCCTGTTTTATTTTGACGTTCGTTGTTAGTGTCCACGTTTAACATTGGTAGCATAGGGATGGTATGATGATCCTTTATATAGTGCCGTTGTGGTGTTTTTGCTTACATGTTTCTGAGAATAGAAGACATCTGTCCCAATATTCGGCATGCTGTGTTGTATCTATGTTTGATTTTTTTTGTATTTTTCTCTTGGATGATACGATGATTTCGCTGTCCGTCTACAATATCATGTCATGTATTGGAAACTAACTTTTACTTAGTCTGTTCTATTTCACTTACTGTGTTCAAGGTAATTACTGTAACTTAATATTCCGAAAATGTTCATCCATCGTTTTAAAATCATAATTGAAGTATGTCCCGAATTTCTCTCGTCCGTTAATTCTCTTTTTACTTCCATTTGACATCTATGGTTTTTCACCAGTAAACAATGCGGACAACCCGCTTTGTTGCTTTCTACAACATACATGGCAGGCAGCGGTATTACTATATTTTGCAGTCACTGTAGACAGCGACTATAAAGTGGAAGAACATCTGGGTTGCACATTTATCCTATCATAAATTTCCACAAATTAAATCTTCTAATAAACACTTTAACAAACATCTTAGTTATCATTTCTACCACACTTTACGTATCCTACAAATTGTAATAACAACCATGCTAGCTATCATATATCCCAATAACTTCTGCTACAAAACACTTTAACACACACTACAATTATATAGACCAAGTTAATGTCAATTGCAAAACTTACTTCCATCAGATGTCTCAAGATAACCATCTGTAAATTAAGAAAAATAAATATATTTCATATCATGTAACTACTAATGTAACTAACGTATGTTACAAATAATTAAGAACATATGTAATATATGTACCCAATCCTCTTTCTTACATGGTACCTTCCATTCTACAATTCTCTCTCGTATCTCTTTCCATCTCTCTCTCTCTCTCTCTCTCTCTCTCTCTCTCTCTCTCTCTCTCTCTCTCTCTCAATGTCCCTTTTATATTATTTTAATTTCTTCATACTTGCTCACGATTCATCATCACTGCAGAAGAGGTATTTCCATAGATGTTCTTCTTGTCTTTCCGCCAATCATACTAGTGTTTGTCCTATCTTCTCAGTGTGTTAGGCACAATCTAGTGTTTGTCCTATCTTCTCAGTGTGTTAGGCACAATCTAGTGTTTGTCCTATCTTCTCAGTGTGTTAGGCACAATCTATTGTTTGTCTTATCTTCTCATTGTGTTAGGCACAATCTAGTGTTTGTCCTATTTTTATCAGTGTGTTAGGCACAATCTAGTGTTTGTCCTATCTTCTCAGTGTATTGGACACTTTCTGGTGTGTGTCATATCTTTTCAGTGTGTTAGACACAATCTAGTATTTGTCCTGTTTTCTCAGTGTGTTAGACACAATCTAGTATTTGTCCTGTTTTCTCAGTGTGTTAGACACAATCTAGTATTTGTCCTGTTTTCTCAGTGTGTTAGACACAATCTAGTATTTGTCCTGTTTTCTCAGTGTGTTAGACACAATCTAGTATTTGTCCTGTTTTCTCAGTGTGACAGACATTCTAGAGTGTGTCATATCGTCTCAGTGTATAGCTCAAACTAGAGTGTGTCATATCGTCTCAGTGTATAGCTCAAACTAGAGTGTGTCATATCGTCTCAGTGTATAGCTCAAGCTAGAGTGTGTTATATCGTCTCAGTGTATAGCTCAAACTAGAGTGTGTTATATCGTCTCAGTGTATAGCTCAAACTAGAGTGTGTCATATCGTCTCAGTGTATAGCTCAAACTAGAGTGTGTTATATCGTCTCAGTGTATAGCTCAAACTAGAGTGTGTTATATCGTCTCAGTGTATAGCTCAAACTAGAGTGTGTTATATCGTCTCAGTGTATAGCTCAAACTAGAGTGTGTCATATCGTCTCAGTGTATAGCTCAAACTAGAGTGTGTTATATCGTCTCAGTGTATAGCTCAAACTAGAGTGTGTTATATCGTCTCAGTGTATAGCTCAAACTAGAATGTGTCATATCGTCGCAGTGTATAGCTCAAACTAGAGTGTGTCATATCGTCTCAGTGTATAGCTCAAACTAGAGTGTGTCATATCGTCTCAGTGTATAGCTCAAACTAGAGTGTGTCATATCGTCTCAGTGTATAGCTCAAACTAGAGTGTGTTATATCGTCTCAGTGTATAGCTCAAACTAGAGTGTGTTATATCGACTCAATGTAACAGTCATTCTAGAGTTTATCATATCGTTTCAGTGTGCAAGTCATTCTAGAATTTGTCATATTGTGTCATTGTGTCACTCATTCTAGAGCGAGTCCTATCGTCTCAATTTGCCAATTTTTCTAGTGTGTCCTATTGTCTCACTGTGCAAATCGTTCTAGTGTTTGTCCTTTCATCTCAGATAACATTCACCTGTTAGCTGTTGGTTCTTCTGATCTTTCCAGAAATGACAAATTTTCTTTCCCCTGGTCACTACTATGTATATCAACCTCTGTACATATGCACTATCTCCTTCAGCATACCCTTCATAGCATCTTAGTTTATACATGACTAATTCTATTATCCTAATAACTTCCACATTTCTTATCATCGAATTTCCATTCCCAATAGTTCTACGAGATCAATAATTCTAGCTCTTTACTTGACGCTGACTTCAGCACGACATGGACAGTTAATCCATAGGATGTTGTGATACATGACGTGCTCAGTAAATCCATGAGATATTGGATACATGACGTGGGCAGTAAGGCCATGGGATTATGTCGACTTTGCTGAGATAAGAACCAATTATTATTATGAACCTATCATGAATCGATTATCATGAACTTCTGTAGCTTGAACAGCCCGTTCTGAGAGTCTGATAGAATTAATGTGGGCGTTGATTTTTTGTCCTCTGGAAAGTTATAATCATTATTGCTGCTTTAATGTTAATTTCTTTACTCCATCTTGTTGGGGTGTAGACAACATATTTCTCAACCACTGTCTTGTCATTATTGTAGGTGAGAAAACTGTATACTTTCTTTTTGTAACTAATACATTCACAAAAGTGATATTGTGTTTTATATATATATATATATATATATATCTTTACAACTTCAATAAATGAAATTAGCAACAATCACAATGAAATGAAAGGTAGGTGGACAAGTAAGGAGAGCAGCAAACACAATGAAATAGTTGAAAGTTCAAGTAATTCTTCAAGGGTCACTCACCTCGTTGTCTTCGTTCTGATAAATATAGAAAAATAAATATATTTTAACGTGTAAAGTACGTATTGGGTTACGATAGAAAATGTAAAGATATTTCATTGTCTAATATACCTATGGATTACCATAGAAAATTAAATACGTCTCAATGTCTAAAATACGTTATGTGTTAGAGAAACGGGGTATTGAAATTTGTTTGACGATTGTCTTGTGCTAATATTTCTGTATGTTCCATAAATTGCAGTCTCCCTCTCTCTCTTTCTTTTTATTTATCTATCTGTCTCTCTTTCCCTCTCGTTTTTTCCCTTGTCTTACTTATACAAATGCATGTGGACAGTTCAGATTTCTCTAATTTCCATTCATGTCTCAAGGCGTTACTAATATAAGTTAGGTATAAGGTTGAAGTTGCTTGCACAAAACAACAATCACAGATGCATTATAGACTTTTTAAAAGTATTTTCAGGACTACAATAGTGGTGAAAATCAACCCAAATTAATGTAGAGTACATCCAGAATAGCATCTCACTTCTTACTTTAGACATTTCAATTTCCCAATTAATTTTGACAAAACCTTTATTTGTATGAGAATACTGAATCCCATATTTAAATTTTTAACCCAATGAAAAGATCATTTGAAAAGGGAACACAGGACAAAAACACTTCAAAATGGGAAGTAACACTTTTTAGCCTGGAATAAGGAACTGTGTATACACTCGGAGATTCATTATCACTCGAATACTTTTCTATTACTTTTCCTATCTAGGACATATGTGTCTCCAATCTGCCAAATATGCTTGTTGCGGTAATTATAAAAGCGTTATTTATTAGATCAAAAACACTATAACATACATGCTAGTTATAAAATCTCTACACAACTTACTTCTTCTAACAAACACTATAAAATACATGTTAGTTATCCTATTGCTCCACAACTTACTTCTTCTAACAAACACAGAAACAACAACACACACATTGCACTGTTATGTAAATTATTAGAGAACCACAAACATTTAACACTAGTACGTACTAGCAGAAACCAGTACTGTATGATCAATTATGCCTACTTGTTAATATGAAACACATAACATAAGCACGCTTGTTTCAAATGTGGCATAGGTATATTAATAATTATAGAAGTATTGAGGATTTAGTGTTAAAGAGCAATAATAATGCAATAACATCGATAAATGATATACATCTATATAAATACATTGACTCCTATCTTTTCCGTGTATTATGCACAATATAGTGTTTGTCCTATCTTTTCCGTGTGTTAGACACATTCCAGTGTGTATCCTATGTTCTCAGTGTGTTAGACACAATCTAGTGTTTGTCCTATCTTCTCATTGTGACAGACATTCTAGAGGTCTTTCTTATCGTATCAGCGTGCCACTCAATCTAGAGTGTATCATATCGACTCAATGTAACAGTCATTCTAGAGTTTATCATATCGTCTCAGTGTGCCAGTCATTCTAGAATTTGTCATATTGTGTCATTGTGTCACTCATTCTAGAGTGTATCCTATCGTCTCAATGTGCCTATTTTTCTAGTGTGTCCTATTGTCTCACTGTGCAAATCGTTCTAGTGTTTGTCCTTTCATCTCAGATAACATTCACCCTGTAGCTGTTGGTTCTTCTGATTTTGTGTTAGACACATTCTAGTGTTTTGTCCTATGTTCTCATTGTGTTAGACACAATCTAGAAGTTTTTCTGTGTCTCAGAGTATCATTTATTCTATAATATGTCCTACCGTCTCAGTGGGCCAATCTTTATAGAGTTTGTCATATCGTGTCGGTATGTCACTCATTTTAGAGTATGTCCTAACTTCTCAGTGTGTCAATTGTTATAGTGTGTTATCTCTGTGTGCCAGTCGTTCAAGTGTTTGTCCATTCATCTCTGTGGGCCAGTCGTTCAAGTGTTTGTCCATTCATCTCTGTGTGCCAGTCGTTCAAGTGTTTGTCAATTCATCTCTGTGTGCCAGTCGTTCAAGTGATTGTCCATTCATCTCAGTGCCACATTCAGTTGTTGGCTATTTGGTTCTTTTGATCTTTCTAGAAAGGATGAATACCCATTCACTCTGGTCACTACCACGTATATCATTCTCTGTACATATGCACTATCTCCATCTGCATCCCTTCATAGCATCTTAGTTTATACATGACTTATCGTATTATCCTAATAACCTCCATATTTCTTTTCATCGAATTTCCATTCCCAATAGTTCTATGAGATCAATAATTCTAGCTCTTTACTTGACGCTGACTTCGGCACGACGTGGACAGTAAATCCATTGGATGTTGTAATGCATGACGTGGACAGTAAATCCATTGGATGTTGTGATGCACGACGTGGACAGTAAATGCATTAAATTATGTGATGCATGACGTGGATAGTAAATCCATTGGATTATGTGATGCATGACGTGAACAGTAAATCCATTGGATGTTGTTATGCACGACGTGGACAGTAAATCCATTGGATTATGTGATGCATGACGTGGACAGTAAATCCATTGGATGTTGTGATGCCTGACGTGGAAAGTAAATCCATTGGATTATGTGATGCATGACGTGGAAAGTAAATCCATGGCATGCTGTGAACGTTCCTGAGATAAATAACTGACTCTTCTGTTATCATGAACTTCTGTATAGTGTACTTCGCACTCTGACATTCATATAGAATCAATGTGACTGTTGATAAAATCAATGTTACTGTTGATAGAATCAATGTTACTGTTGATATAATCAATGTGACTGTTGATATAATCAATGTTACTGTTGATAGAATCAATGTTACTGTTGATATAATCAATGTTACTGTTGATATAATCAATGTTACTGTTGATAGAATCAATGTTACTGTTGATATAATCAATGTTACTGTTGATAGAATCAATGTTACTGTTGATAGAATCAATGTTACTGTTGATATAATCAATGTGACTGTTGATAGAATCAATGTGACTGTTGATATAATCAATGTTACTGTTGATAGAATCAATGTTACTGTTGATATAATCAATGTTACTGTTGATATAATCAATGTTACTGTTGATATAATCAATGTTACTGTTGATAGAATCAATGTTACTGTTGATAGAATCAATGTGACTGTTGATAGAATCAATGTTACTGTTGATATAATCAATGTTACTGTTGATAGAATCAATGTTACTGTTGATATAATCAATGTGACTGTTGATATAATCAATGTTACTGTTGATAGAATCAATGTTACTGTTGATAGAATCAATGTTACTGTTGATAGAATCAATGTGAGTGTTGATAGAATCAATGTTACTGTTGATATAATCAATGTTACTGTTGATAGAATCAATGTTACTGTTGATAGAATCAATGTGTTTATATTTTCGTACTTCACACAGCTAGAATTGTTGTAACTGCCTTTAAGTTCATTTCTTTTCTGTATCTTATTTGGGTGTAGCAATAGATGTCCCAACCACTGTCTTATCATTATTGTATGTGATAAAACATCATACTTCTTTCTTGTAACTAACACATTTACATATTGCTATTGTTATATATATATCTTTACAACTTCTTAAGAATAGTGTTATGCTTCACACTCCTGCAGTGTAAAGGATTTTTAAAAAACCATCTTATTATGTCGTCTTCTGAAGTATTCCAGGAGTAGCATTGTGTTTATTAGTCTTCTGATGTTTCCGTTTCTGATAATGTCTCTTATTTTTATTCAGAGCATTCTAAGTTGACATGCGGTTTCTGTTGTAACCCTGTTTTATTTTGACGTTCGTTGTTAGTGTCCACGTTTAACATTGGTAGCATAGGGATGGTATGATGATCCTTTATATAGTGCCGTTGTGGTGTTTTTGCTTACATGTTTCTGAGAATAGAAGACATCTGTCCCAATATTCGGCATGCTGTGTTGTATCTATGTTTGATTTTTTTTTGTATTTTTCTCTTGGATGATACGATGATTTCGCTGTCCGTCTACAATATCATGTCATGTATTGGAAACTAACTTTTACTTAGTCTGTTCTATTTCACTTACTGTGTTCAAGGTAATTACTGTAACTTAATATTCCGAAAATGTTCATCCATCGTTTTAAAATCATAATTGAAGTATGTCCCGAATTTCTCTCGTCCGTTAATTCTCTTTTTACTTCCATTTGACATCTAAGGTTTTTCACCAGTAAACAATGCGGACAACCCGCTTTGTTGCTTTCTACAACATACATGGCAGGCAGCGGTATTACTATATTTTGCAGTCACTGTAGACAGCGACTATAAAGTGGAAGAACATCTGGGTTGCACATTTATCCTATCATAAATTTCCACAAATTAAATCTTCTAATAAACACTTTAACAAACATCTTAGTTATCATTTCTACCACACTTTACGTATCCTACAAATTGTAATAACAACCATGCTAGCTATCATATATCCCAATAACTTCTGCTACAAAACACTTTAACACACACTACAATTATATAGACCAAGTTAATGTCAATTGCAAAACTTACTTCCATCAGATGTCTCAAGATAACCATCTGTAAATTAAGAAAAATAAATATATTTCATATCATGTAACTACTAATGTAACTAACGTATCTTACAAATAATTAAGAACATATGTAATATATGTACCCGATCCTCTCTCTTACATGGTACCTTCCATTCTACAATTCTCTCTCGTATCTCTTTCCATCTCTCTCTCTCTCTCTATCTCTCTCTCTCTCTCTCTCTCAATGTCCCTTTTATATTATTTTAATTTCTTCATACTTGCTCACGATTCATCATCACTGCAGAAGAGGTATTTCCATAGATGTTCTTCTTGTCTTTCCGCCAATCATACTAGTGTTTGTCCTATCTTCTCAGTGTGTTAGGCACAATCTAGTGTTTGTCCTATCTTCTCAGTGTGTTAGGCACAATCTAGTGTTTGTCCTATCTTCTCAGTGTGTTAGGCACAATCTATTGTTTGTCTTATCTTCTCATTGTGTTAGGCACAATCTAGTGTTTGTCCTATTTTTATCAGTGTGTTAGGCACAATCTAGTGTTTGTCCTATTTTCTCAGTGTGACAGACATTCTAGAGTGTGTCATATCGTCTCAGTGTATAGCTCAAACTAGAGTGTGTCATATCGTCTCAGTGTATAGCTCAAACTAGAGTGTGTCATATCGTCTCAGTGTATAGCTCAAACTAGAGTGTGTTATATCGTCTCAGTGTATAGCTCAAACTAGAGTGTGTTATATCGTCTCAGTGTATAGCTCAAACTAGAGTGTGGCATATCGTCTCAGTGTATAGCTCAAACTAGAGTGTGTTATATCGTCTCAGTGTATAGCTCAAACTAGAGTGTGTTATATCGTCTCAGTGTATAGCTCAAACTAGAGTGTGTTATATCGTCTCAGTGTATAGCTCAAACTAGAGTGTGTCATATCGTCTCAGTGTATAGCTCAAACTAGAGTGTGTTATATCGTCTCAGTGTATAGCTCAAACTAGAGTGTGTTATATCGTCTCAGTGTATAGCTCAAACTAGAATGTGTCATATCGTCGCAGTGTATAGCTCAAACTAGAGTGTGTCATATCGTCTCAGTGTATAGCTCAAACTAGAGTGTGTCATATCGTCTCAGTGTATAGCTCAAACTAGAGTGTGTCATATCGTCTCAGTGTATAGCTCAAACTAGAGTGTGTTATATCGTCTCAGTGTATAGCTCAAACTAGAGTGTGTCATATCGTCTCAGTGTATAGCTCAAACTAGAGTGTGTCATATCGTCTCAGTGTATAGCTCAAACTAGAGTGTGTTATATCGTCTCAGTGTATAGCTCAAACTAGAGTGTGTTATATCGACTCAATGTAACAGTCATTCTAGAGTTTATCATATCGTTTCAGTGTGCAAGTCATTCTAGAATTTGTCATATTGTGTCATTGTGTCACTCATTCTAGAGCGAGTCCTATCGTCTCAATTTGCCAATTTTTCTAGTGTGTCCTATTGTCTCACTGTGCAAATCGTTCTAGTGTTTGTCCTTTCATCTCAGATAACATTCACCTGTTAGCTGTTGGTTCTTCTGATCTTTCCAGAAATGACAAATTTTCTTTCCCCTGGTCACTACTATGTATATCATCCTCTGTACATATGCACTATCTCCTTCAGCATACCCTTCATAGCATCTTAGTTTATACATGACGAATTCTATTATCCTAATAACTTCCACATTTCTTATCATCGAATTTCCATTCCCAATAGTTCTACGAGATCAATAATTCTAGCTCTTTACTTGACGCTGACTTCAGCACGACATGGACAGTTAATCCATAGGATGTTGTGATACATGACGTGCTCAGTAAATCCATGAGATATTGGATACATGACGTGGGCAGTAAGGCCATGGGATTATGTCGACTTTGCTGAGATAAGAACCAATTATTATTATGAACCTATCATGAATCGATTATCATGAACTTCTGTAGCTTGAACAGCCCGTTCTGAGAGTCTGATAGAATTAATGTGGGCGTTGATTTTTTGTCCTCTGGAAAGTTATAATCATTATTGCTGCTTTAATGTTAATTTCTTTACTCCATCTTGTTGGGGTGTAGACAACATATTTCTCAACCACTGTCTTGTCATTATTGTAGGTGAGAAAACTGTATACTTTCTTTTTGTAACTAATACATTCACAAAAGTGATATTGTGTTTTATATATATATATATATATCTTTACAACTTCAATAAATGAAATTAGCAACAATCACAATGAAATGAAAGGTAGGTGGACAAGTAAGGAGAGCAGCAAACACAATGAAATAGTTGAAAGTTCAAGTAATTCTTCAAGGGTCACTCACCTCGTTGTCTTCGTTCTGATAAATATAGAAAAATAAATATATTTTAACGTGTAAAGTACGTATTGGGTTACGATAGAAAATGTAAAGATATTTCATTGTCTAATATACCTATGGATTACCATAGAAAATTAAATACGTCTCAATGTCTAAAATACGTTATGTGTTAGAGAAACGGGGTATTGAAATTTGTTTGACGATTGTCTTGTGCTAATATTTCTGTATGTTCCATAAATTGCAGTCTCCCTCTCTCTCTTTCTTTTTATTTATCTATCTGTCTCTCTTTCCCTCTCGTTTTTTCCCTTGTCTTACTTATACAAATGCATGTGGACAGTTCAGATTCCTCTAATTTCCATTCATGTCTCAAGGCGTTACTAATATAAGTTAGGTAAAAGGTTGAAGTTGCTTGCACAAAACAACAATCACAGATGCATTATAGACTTTTTAAAAGTATTTTCAGGACTACAATAGTGGTGAAAATCAACCCAAATTAATGTAGAGTACATCCAGAATAACATCTCACTTCTTACTTTAGACATTTCAATTTCCCAATTAATTTTGACAAAACCTTTATTTGTATGAGAATACTGAATCCCATATTTAAATTTTTAACCCAATGAAAAGATCATTTGAAAAGGGAACACAGGACAAAAACACTTCAAAATGGGAAGTAACACTTTTTAGCCTGGAATAAGGAACTGTGTATACACTCGGAGATTCATTATCACTCGAATACTTTTCTATTACTTTTCCTATCTAGGACATATGTGTCTCCAATCTGCCAAATATGCTTGTTGCGGTAATTATAAAAGCGTTATTTATTAGATCAAAAACACTATAACATACATGCTAGTTATAAAATCTCTACACAACTTACTTCTTCTAACAAACACTATAAAATACATGTTAGTTATCCTATTGCTCCACAACTTACTTCTTCTAACAAACACAGAAACAACAACACACACATTGCACTGTTATGTAAATTATTAGAGAACCACAAACATTTAACACTAGTACGTACTAGCAGAAACCAGTACTGTATGATCAATTATGCCTACTTGTTAATATGAAACACATAACATAAGCACGCTTGTTTCAAATGTGGCATAGGTATATTAATAATTATAGAAGTATTGAGGATTTAGTGTTAAAGAGCAATAATAATGCAATAACATCGATAAATGATATACATCTATATAAATACATTGACTCCTATCTTTTCCGTGTATTATGCACAATATAGTGTTTGTCCTATCTTTTCCGTGTGTTAGACACATTCCAGTGTGTATCCTATGTTCTCAGTGTGTTAGACACAATCTAGTGTTTGTCCTATCTTCTCATTGTGACAGACATTCTAGAGGTCTTTCTTATCGTATCAGCGTGCCACTCAATCTAGAGTGTATCATATCGACTCAATGTAACAGTCATTCTAGAGTTTATCATATCGTCTCAGTGTGCCAGTCATTCTAGAATTTGTCATATTGTGTCATTGTGTCACTCATTCTAGAGTGTATCCTATCGTCTCAATGTGCCTATTTTTCTAGTGTGTCCTATTGTCTCACTGTGCAAATCGTTCTAGTGTTTGTCCTTTCATCTCAGATAACATTCACCCTGTAGCTGTTGGTTCTTCTGATTTTGTGTTAGACACATTCTAGTGTTTTGTCCTATGTTCTCATTGTGTTAGACACAATCTAGAAGTTTTTCTGTGTCTCAGAGTATCATTTATTCTATAATATGTCCTACCGTCTCAGTGGGCCAATCTTTATAGAGTTTGTCATATCGTGTCGGTATGTCACTCATTTTAGAGTATGTCCTAACTTCTCAGTGTGTCAATTGTTATAGTGTGTTATCTCTGTGTGCCAGTCGTTCAAGTGTTTGTCCATTCATCTCTGTGGGCCAGTCGTTCAAGTGTTTGTCCATTCATCTCTGTGTGCCAGTCGTTCAAGTGTTTGTCAATTCATCTCTGTGTGCCAGTCGTTCAAGTGATTGTCCATTCATCTCAGTGCCACATTCAGTTGTTGGCTATTTGGTTCTTTTGATCTTTCTAGAAAGGATGAATACCCATTCCCTCTGGTCACTACCACGTATATCATTCTCTGTACATATGCACTATCTCCATCTGCATCCCTTCATAGCATCTTAGTTTATACATGACTTATCGTATTATCCTAATAACCTCCATATTTCTTATCATCGAATTTCCATTCCCAATAGTTCTATGAGATCAATAATTCTAGCTCTTTACTTGACGCTGACTTCGGCACGACGTGGACAGTAAATCCATTGGATGTTGTAATGCATGACGTGGACAGTAAATCCATTGGATGTTGTGATGCACGACGTGGACAGTAAATGCATTGGATTATGTGATGCATGACGTGGACAGTAAATCCATTGGATTATGTGATGCATGACGTGAACAGTAAATCCATTGGATGTTGTTATGCACGACGTGGACAGTAAATCCATTGGATTATGTGATGCATGACGTGGACAGTAAATCCATTGGATGTTGTGATGCCTGACGTGGAAAGTAAATCCATTTGATTATGTGATGCATGACGTGGAAAGTAAATCCATGGCATGCTGTGAACGTTCCTGAGATAAATAACTGACTCTTCTGTTATCATGAACTTCTGTATAGTGTACTTCGCACTCTGACATTCATATAGAATCAATGTGACTGTTGATAGAATCAATGTTACTGTTGATAGAATCAATGTTACTGTTGATATAATCAATGTGACTGTTGATATAATCAATGTTACTGTTGATAGAATCAATGTTACTGTTGATATAATCAATGTTACTGTTGATATAATCAATGTTACTGTTGATAGAATCAATGTTACTGTTGATATAATCAATGTTACTGTTGATAGAATCAATGTTACTGTTGATAGAATCAATGTTACTGTTGATATAATCAATGTGACTGTTGATAGAATCAATGTGACTGTTGATATAATCAATGTTACTGTTGATAGAATCAATGTTACTGTTGATATAATCAATGTTACTGTTGATATAATCAATGTTACTGTTGATATAATCAATGTTACTGTTGATATAATCAATGTTACTGTTGATAGAATCAATGTTACTGTTGATAGAATCAATGTGACTGTTGATAGAATCAATGTTACTGTTGATATAATCAATGTTACTGTTGATAGAATCAATGTTACTGTTGATATAATCAATGTGACTGTTGATATAATCAATGTTACTGTTGATAGAATCAATGTTACTGTTGATAGAATCAATGTTACTGTTGATAGAATCAATGTGAGTGTTGATAGAATCAATGTTACTGTTGATATAATCAATGTTACTGTTGATAGAATCAATGTTACTGTTGATAGAATCAATGTGTTTATATTTTCGTACTTCACACAGCTAGAATTGTTGTAACTGTCTTTAAGTTCATTTCTTTTCTGTATCTTGTTTGGGTGTAGCAATAGATTTCCCAACCACTGTCTTATCATTATTGTATGTGATAAAACATCATACTTCTTTCTTGTAACTAACACATTTACATATTGCTATTGTTATATATATATCTTTACAACCTCTTAAGAATAGTGTTATGCTTCACACTCCTGCAGTGTAAAGGATTTTTAAAAAACCATCTTATTATGTCGTCTTCTGAAGTATTCCAGGAGTAGCATTGTGTTTATTAGTCTTCTGATGTTTCCGTTTCTGATTATGTCTCTTATTTTTATTCAGAGCATTCTAAGTTGACATGAGTTTCTGTTGTAACCCTGTTTTATTTTGACGTTCGATGTTAGTGTCCACGTTTAACATTGGTAGCATAGGGATGGTATGATGATCCTTTATATAGTGCCGTTGTGGTGTTTTTGCTTACATGTTTCTGAGAATAGAAGACATCTGTCCCAATATTCGGCATGCTGTGTTGTATCTATGTTTGATTTTTTTTTGTATTTTTCTCTTGGATGATACGATGATTTCGCTGTCCGTCTACAATATCATGTCATGTATTGGAAACTAACTTTTACTTAGTCTGTTCTATTTCACTTACTGTGTTCAAGGTAATTACTGTAACTTAATATTCCGAAAATGTTCATCCATCGTTTTAAAATCATAATTGAAGTATGTCCCGAATTTCTCTCGTCCGTTAATTCTCTTTTTACTTCCATTTGACATCTAAGGTTTTTCACCAGTAAACAATGCGGACAACCCGCTTTGTTGCTTTCTACAACATACATGGCAGGCAGCGGTATTACTATATTTTGCAGTCACTGTAGACAGCGACTATAAAGTGGAAGAACATCTGGGTTGCACATTTATCCTATCATAAATTTCCACAAATTAAATCTTCTAATAAACACTTTAACAAACATCTTAGTTATCATTTCTACCACACTTTACGTATCCTACAAATTGTAATAACAACCATGCTAGCTATCATATATCCCAATAACTTCTGCTACAAAACACTTTAACACACACTACAATTATATAGACCAAGTTAATGTCAATTGCAAAACTTACTTCCATCAGATGTCTCAAGATAACCATCTGTAAATTAAGAAAAATAAATATATTTCATATCATGTAACTACTAATGTAACTAACGTATGTTACAAATAATTAAGAACATATGTAATATATGTACCCGATCCTCTCTCTTACATGGTACCTTCCATTCTACAATTCTCTCTCGTATCTCTTTCCATCTCTCTCTCTCTCTCTCTCTCTCTCTCTCTCTCTCTCTCTCTCTCTCAATGTCCCTTTTATATTATTTTAATTTATTCATACTTGCTCACGATTCATCATCACTGCAGAAGAGGTATTTCCATAGATGTTCTTCTTGTCTTTCCGCCAATCATACTAGTGTTTGTCCTATCTTCTCAGTGTGTTAGGCACAATCTAGTGTTTGTCCTATCTTGTCAGTGTGTTAGGCACAATCTAGTGTTTGTCCTGTTTTCTCAGTGTGTTAGACACAATCTAGTATTTGTCCTGTTTTCTCAGTGTGTTAGACACAATCTAGTATTTGTCCTGTTTTCTCAGTGTGTTAGACACAATCTAGTATTTGTCCTGTTTTCTCAGTGTGACAGACATTCTAGAGTGTGTCATATCGTCTCAGTGTATAGCTCAAACTAGAGTGTGTCATATCGTCTCAGTGTATAGCTCAAACTAGAGTGTGTTATATCGTCTCAGTGTATAGCTCAAACTAGAGTGTGTTATATCGTCTCAGTGTATAGCTCAAACTAGAGTGTGTCATATCGTCTCAGTGTATAGCTCAAACTAGAGTGTGTTATATCGTCTCAGTGTATAGCTCAAACTAGAGTGTGTTATATCGTCTCAGTGTATAGCTCAAACTAGAGTGTGTTATATCGTCTCAGTGTATAGCTCAAACTAGAGTGTGTCATATCGTCTCAGTGTATAGCTCAAAATAGAGTGTGTTATATCGTCTCAGTGTATAGCTCAAACTAGAGTGTGTTATATCGTCTCAGTGTATAGCTCAAACTAGAGTGTGTCATATCGTCGCAGTGTATAGCTCAAACTAGAGTGTGTCATATCGTCTCAGTGTATAGCTCAAACTAGAGTGTGTCATATCGTCTCAGTGTATAGCTCAAACTAGAGTGTGTCATATCGTCTCAGTGTATAGCTCAAACTAGAGTGTGTTATATCGTCTCAGTGTATAGCTCAAACTAGAGTGTGTTATATCGACTCAATGTAACAGTCATTCTAGAGTTTATCATATCGTTTCAGTGTGCTAGTCATTCTAGAATTTGTCATATTGTGTCATTGTGTCACTCATTCTAGAGTGAGTCCTATCGTCTCAATTTGCCAATTTTTCTAGTGTGTCCTATTGTCTCACTGTGCAAATCGTTCTAGTGTTTGTCCTTTCATCTCAGATAACATTCACCTGTTAGCTGTTGGTTCTTCTGATCTTTCCAGAAATGACAAATTTTCTTTCCCCTGGTCACTACTATGTATATCATCCTCTGTACATATGCACTATCTCCTTCAGCATACCCTTCATAGCATCTTAGTTTATACATGACTAATTCTATTATCCTAATAACTTCCACATTTCTTATCATCGAATTTGCATTCCCAATAGTTCTACGAGATCAATAATTCTAGCTCTTTACTTGACGCTGACTTCAGCACGACATGGACAGTTAATCTATAGGATGTTGTGATACATGACGTGCTCAGTAAATCCATGAGATATTGGATACATGACGTGGGCAGTAAGGCCATGGGATTATGTCGACTTTGCTGAGATAAGAACCAATTATTATTATGAACCTATCATGAATCGATTATCATGAACTTCTGTAGCTTGTACAGCCCGTTCTGAGAGTCTGATAGAATTAAATGGGCGTTGATTTTTTGTCCTCTGGAAAGTTATAATCATTATTGCTGCTTTAATGTTAATTTCTTTACTCCATCTTGTTGGGGTGTAGGCAACATATTTCTCAACCACTGTCTTGTCATTATTGTAGGTGAGAAAACTGTATACTTTCTTTTTGTAACTAATACATTCACAAAAGTGATATTGTGTTTTATATATATATATATATATATCTTTACAACTTCAATAAATGAAATTAGCAACAATCACAATGAAATGAAAGGTAGGTGGACAAATAAGGAGAGCAGCAAACACAATGAAATAGTTGAAAGTTCAAGTAATTCTTCAAGGGTCACTCACCACGTAGACTTTGTTCTGATAAATATAGAAAAATAAATATATTTTAACGTGTAAAGTACGTATTGGGTTACAATAGAAAATGTAAAGATATTTCATTGTCTAATATAGCTATGGATTACCATAGAAAATTAAATACGTCTCAATGTCTAAAATACGTTATGTGTTAGAGAAACGGGGTATTGAAATTTGTTTGACGATTGTCTTGTGCTAATATTTCTGTATGTTCCATAAATTGCAGTCTCCCTCTCTCTCTTTCTTTTTATTTATCTTTCGGTCTTTCTTTCCCTCTCGTTTTTTCCCTTGTCTTACTTATACAAATGCATGTGGACAGTTCAGATTCCTCTAATTTCCATTCATGTCTCAAGGCGTTACTAATATAAGTTAGGTATAAGGTTAAAGTTGCTTGCACAAAACAACAATCACAGATGCATTATAGACTTTTTAAAAGTATTTGCATGACTACAATAGTGGTGAAAATCAACCCAAATTAATGTAGAGTACATCCAGAATAGTATCTCACTTCTTACTTTAGACATTTCAATTTCCCAATTAATTTTGACAAAACCTTTATTTGTATGAGAATACTGAATCCCATATTTAAATTTTTAACCCAATGAAAAGATCATTTGAAAAGGGAACACAGGACAAAAACACTTCAAAATGGGAAGTAACACTTTTTAGCATGGAATAAGGAACTGTGTATACACTCGGAGATTCATTATCACTCGAATACCTTTCTATTACTTATCCTATCTAGGACATATGTGTCTCTAATCTGCCAAATATGCTTGTTGCGGTAATTATAAAAGCGTTATTTATTAGATCAAAAACACTATAACATACATGCTAGTTATAAAATCTCTACACAACTTACTTCTTCTAACAAACACTATAAAATACATGCTGGTTATCCTATTGCTCCACAACTTACTTTTTCTAACAAACACAGAAACAACAACACACACATTGCACTGTTATTTAAATAATTAGAGAACCACAAACATTTAACACTAGTACGTACTAGCAGAAACCAGTACTGCAATGATCAATTATGCCTACTTGTTAATATGAAACACATAACATAAGCACGCTTGTTTCAAATGTGGCATAGGTATATTAATAATTATAGAAGTATTGAGGATTTAGTGTTAAAGAGCAATAATAATGCAATAACATCGATAAATAATATACACCTATATAAATACATTGACTCCTATCTTCTCCGTGTATTATGCACAATATAGTGTTTGTCCTATCTTTTCCGTGTGTTAGACACATTCCAGTGTGTGTCCTAGGTTCTCAGTGTGTTAGACACAATCTAGTGTTTGTCCTATCTTCTCAGTGTGACAGACGTTCTAGAGGTCTTTCTTATCGTATCAGCGTGCCACTCATTCTAGAGTGTGTCATATCATCTTAGTGTATCACTCAATCTAGAGTGTATCATATCGACTCAATGTAACAGTGATTCTAGAGTTTATCATATCGTCTCAGTGTGCCACTCATTATAGAATTTGTCATATTGTGTCATTGTGTCACTCATTCTAGAGCGTGTCCTATCGTCTCAATGTGCCAATTTTTCTAGTGTTTTCTATTGTCTCACTGTGCAAATCGTTCTAGTGTTTGTCCTTTCATCTCAGATAACATTCACCCTGTAGCTGTTGGTTCTTCTGATCTTTCCAGAAAGGACACATTTTCTTTCCCCTGGTCACTACTACGAATATCATCCTCTGTACATATGAACTATCTCCTTCAGCATACCCTTCATAGCATCTTAGTTTATACATGTCTAATCCTAAAATCCTAATAATTTCCACATTTCTTATCATCGAATTTCCATTCCCAATAGTTCTACGAGATCAATAAATCTAGCTCTTTACTTGACGCTGACTTCGGCATGACGTGGACAGTAAATCCATAGGATGTTGTGATACCTGACATGCTCAGTAAATCCATGAGATATTGGATACATGACGTGGGCAGTAAGGCCATGGGATTATGTCGACTTTGCTAAGATAAGAACCAATTTTTATTATGAACCTATCATGAATCGATTATCATGAACTTCTGTAGCTTGTACAGCCCATTCTGAGAGTCTGATAGAATTAATGTGGGCGTTGATTTTTTGTCCTCTGGAAAGTTATAATCATTATTGTTGCTTTAATGTTCATTTCTTTACTCCATCTTGTTGGGGTGTAGGTAAAATATTTCTCAACCACTGTCTTGTCATTATTGTAGGTGAGAAAACTTTATACTTTCTTTTTGTAACTAATACATTCACAAAAATGATATTGTGTTTTATATATATATATATATATATATATATATATAAATATCTTTACAACTTCAATAAATGAAATTAGCAACAATCAGAATGAAATGAAAGGTAGGTCGACAAATAAGAAGAGCAGCAAACACAATGAAATGGTTGAAAGTTCAAGTAATTCTTCAAGGGTCACTCACGTAATCCGTAAAGTTCTGATAAATATAGAAAAATAAATATATTTTAACGTGTAAAGTACGTATTGGGTTACGATAGAAAATGTAATTATATTTCATTGACTAATATACCTATGGATTACCATAGAAAATTAAATACGTCTCAATGTCTAAAATACGTTATGTGTTAGAGAAACGGGGTATTGAAATTTGTATGACGATTGTCTTGTGCTAATATTTCTGTATGTTCCATAAATTGCTGTTTCCCTCTCTCTCTTTCTTTTTATTTATCTATCTGTCTCTCTTTCCCTCTCGTTTTTTCCATTCTCTTACTTATACAAATGTATGTGGACAGTTCAGATTCCTCTAATTTCCATTCATGTCTCAAGGCGTTACTAATATAAGTTAGGTATAAGGTTGAAGTTGCTTGCACAAAACAACAATCACAGATGCATTATAGACTTTTTAAAAGTATTTTCATGACTACAATAGTGGTGAAAATCAACCCAAATTAATGTAGAGTACATCCAGAATAGTATCTCACTTCTTACTTTAGACATTTCAATTTCCCAATTAATTTTGACAAAACCTTTATTTGTATGAGAATACTGAATCCCATATTAAAATTTTTAACCCAATGAAAAAATCATTTGAAAAGGGAACACAGGACAAAAACACGTCAAAATGGGAAGTAACACTTTTTAGCCTGGAATAAGGAACTGTGTATACACTCGGAGATTCATTATCACTCGAATACTTTTCTATTACTTATCCTATCTAGGACATATGTGTCTCCAATCTGCCAAATATGCTTGTTGCGGTAATTATAAAAGCGTTATTTATTAGATCAAAAACACTATAACATACATGCTAGTTATAAAATCTCTACACAACTAACTTCTTCTAACAAACACTATAAAATACATGTTAGTTATCCTATTGCTCCACAACTTACTTCTTCTAACAAACACAGAAACAACAACACACACATTGCACTGTTATGTAAATTATTAGAGAACCACAAACATTTAACACTAGTACGTACTAGCAGAAACCAGTACTGCAATGATCAATTATGCCTACTTGTTAATATGAAACACAAAACATAAGCACGCTTGTTTCAAATGTGGCATAGGTATATTAATAATTATAGAAGTATTGAGGATTTAGTGTTAAAGAGCAATAATAATGCAATAAAATCGATAAATAATATACACCTATATAAATACATTGACTCCTATCTTCTCCGTGTATTATGCACAATATAGTGTTTGTCCTATCTTTTCCGTGTGTTAGACACATTCCAGTGTGTGTCCTATGTTCACAGTGTGTTAGACACAATCTAGTGTTTGTCCTATCTTCTCAGTGTGACAGACGTTCTAGAGGTCTTTCTTATCGTATCAGCGTGCCACTCATTCTAGAGTGTGTCATATCATCTTAGTGTATCACTCAATCTAGAGTGTATCATATCGACTCAATGTAACAGTGATTCTAGAGTTTATCATATCGTCTCAGTGTGCCACTCATTCTAGAATTTGTCATATCGTGTCACTCATTCTAGAGCGTGTCCTATCGTCTCAATGTGCCAATTTTTCTAGTGTTTTCTATTGTCTCACTGTGCAAATCGTTCTAGTGTTTGTCCTTTCATCTCAGATAACATTCACCCTGTAGCTGTTGGTTCTTCTGATCTTTCCAGAGAGGACAAATTTTCTTTCCCCTGGTCACTACTACGTATATCATCCTCTGTACATATGAGCTATCTCCTTCAGCATACCCTTCATAGCATCTTAGTTTATACATGACTAATCCTATTATCCTAATAACTTCCACATTTCTTATCATCGAATTTCCAATCCCAATAGTTCTATGAGATCAATAAATCTAGCTCTTTACTTGACACTGACTTCGGCACGACGTGGACAGTACATCCATAGGATGTAGTGATACAAGACGTGCTCAGTAAATCCATGAGATATTGGATACATGACGTGGGCAGTAAGGCCATGGGATTATGTCGACTTTGCTGAGATAAGAACCAATTATTATTATGAACCTATCATGAATCGATTATCATGAACTTCTTTAGCTTGTACAGCCCGTTCTGAGAGTCTGATAGAATTAATGTGGGCGTTGATTTTTTGTCCTCTGGAAAGTTATAATCATTATTGCTGCTTTAATGTTCATTTCTTTACTAAATCTTGTTGGGGTGTAGGCAACATATTTCTCAACCACTGTCCTGTCATTATTGTAGGTGAGAAAACTGTATACTTTCTTTTCGTAACTAATACATTCACAAAAGTGATATTGTGTTTTATATATATATATATATCTTTACAACTTCAATAAATGAAATTAGCAACAATCACAATGAAATGAAAGGTTGGTGGACAAATAAGGAGAGCAGCATACACAATGAAATAGATGAAAGTTCAAGTAATTCTTCAAGATTCACTCACCAAGTAGACTTTGTTCTGATAAATATAGAAAAATAAATATATTTTAACGTGTAAAGTACGTATTGGGTTACGATAGAAAATGTAAAGATATTTCATTGTCTAATATAGCTATGGATTACCATAGAAAATTAAATACGTCTCAATGTCTAAAATACGTTATGTGTTAGAGAAACGGAGTAATGAAATTTTTATGACGATTGTCTTGTGCTAATATTTATGTATGTTCCATAAATTTCTGTCTCCCTCTCTCTCTTTCTTTTTATTTATCTATCTGTCTCTCTTTCCCTCTCGTTTTTTCCCTTGTCTTACTTATACACATGCATGTGGACAGTTCAGATTCCTCTAATTTCCATTCATGTATCAAGGCGTTACTAATATAAGTTAGGTATAAGGTTGAAGTTGCTTGCACAAAACAACAATCACAGATGCATTATAGACTTTTTAAAAGTATTTTCAGGACTACAATAGTGGTGAAAATCAACCCATATTAAAGTAGAGTACATCCAGAATAGTATCTCACTTCTTACTTTAGACATTTCAATTTCCCAATTAATTTTGACAAAACCTTTATTTGTATGAGAATACTGAATCCCATATTTAAATTTTTAACCCAATGAAAAGATCATTTGAGAAGGGAACACAGGACAAAAAACACTTCAAAATGGGAAGTAACACTTTTTAGCCTGGAATAAGGAACTGTGTATACACTCGGAGATTCCTTATCACTCGAATACTTTTCTATTACTTATCCTATCTAGGACATATGTGTCTCCAATCTGCCAAATATGCTTGTTGCGGTAATTATAAAAGCGTTATTTATTAGATCAAAAACACTATAACATACATGCTTGTTATAAAATCTCTACACAACTTACTTCTTCTAACAAACACTATAAAATACATGCTAGTTATCCTATTGCTCCACAACTTACTTCTTCTAACAAACACAGAAACAACAACACAAACATTGCACTGTTATGTAAATTATTAGAGAACCACAAACATTTAACACTAGTACGTACTAGCAGAAACCAGTACTGCAATGATCAATTATGCCTACTTGTTAATATGAAACACATAACATAAGCACGCTTGTTTCAAATGTGGCATAGGTATATTAATAATTATAGAAGTATTGAGGATTTAGTGTTAAAGAGCAATAATAATGCAATAACATCGATAAATAATATACACCTATATAAATACATTGACTCCTATCTTTTCCGTGTATTATGCACAATATAGTGTTTGTCCTATCTTTTCCGTGTGTTAGACACATTCCAGTGTGTGTCCTATGTTCACAGTGTGTTAGACACAATCTAGTGTTTGTCCTATCTTCTCAGTGTGACAGACGTTCTAGAGGTCTTTCTTATCGTATCAGCGTGCCACTCATTCTAGAGTGTGTCATATCATCTTAGTGTATCACTCAATCTAGAGTGTATCATATCGACTCAATGTAACAGTGATTCTAGAGTTTGTCATATCGTCTCAGTGTGCCAGTCATTCTAGAATTTGTCATATTGTGTCATTGTGTTACTCATTCTAGAGCGTGTCCTATCGTCTCAATGTGCCAATTTTTCTAGTGTTTTCTATTGTCTCACTGTGCAAATCGTTCTAGTGTTTGTCCGTTCATCTCAGATAACATTCACCCTGTAGCTGTTGGTTATTATGATCTTTCCAGAAATGACAAATTTTCTTTCCCCTGGTCACTACTACGTATATCATCCTCTGTACATATGAACTATCTCCTTCAGCATACCCTTCATAGCATCTTAGTTTATACATGACTAATCCTATTATCCTAATAACTTCCACATTTCTTATCATCGAATTTCCATTCCCAATAGTTCTACGAGATCAATAATTCTAGCTCTTTACTTGACACTGACTTCGGCACGACGTGGACAGTAAATCCATAGGATGTTGTGATACATGACGTGCTCAGTAAATCCATGAGATATTGGATACATGACGTGGGCAGTAAGGTCATGGGATTATGTCGACTTTGCTGAGATAAGAACCAATTATTATTATGAACCTATCATGAATCGATTATCATGAACTTCTTTAGCTTGTACAGCCCATTCTGAGAGTCTGATAGAATTAATGTGGGCTTTGATTTTTTGTCCTCTGGAAAGTTATAATCATTATTGCTGCTTTAATGTTAATTTCTTTACTCCATCTTGTTGGGGTGTAGGCAACATATTTCTCAACCACTGTCTTGTCATTATTGTAGGTGAGAAAACTGTATACTTTCTTTTTGTAACTAATACATTCACAAAAGTGATATTGTGTTTTATATATATATATATATATCTTTACAACTTCAATAAATGAAATTAGCAACAATCACAATGAAATGAAAGGTAGGTGGACAAATAAGGAGAGCAGCAAACACAATGAAATAGTTGAAAGTTCAAGTAATTCTTCAAGGGTCACTCACCTCGTTGTCTTCGTTCTGATAAATATAGAAAAATAAATATATTTTAACGTGTAAAGTACGTATTGGGTTACGATAGAAAATGTAAAGATATTTCATTGTCTAATATACCTATGGATTACCATAGAAAATTAAATACGTCTCAATGTCTAAAATACGTTATGTGTTAGAGAAACGGGGTATTGAAATTTGTTTGACGATTGTCTTGTGCTAATATTTCTGTATGTTCCATAAATTGCTGTCTCCCTCTCTCTCTTTCTTTTTATTTTTCTATCTGTCTCTCTTTCCCTCTCGTTTTTTCCCTTGTCTTACTTATACACATGTATGTGGACAGTTCAGATTCCTCTAATTTCCATTCATGTCTCAAGGCGTTACTAATATAAGTTAGGTATAAGGTTGAAGTTGCTTGCACAAAACAACAATCACAGATGCATTATAGACTTTTTAAAAGTATTTTCATGACTACAATAGTAGTGAAAATCAACCCAAATTAATGTAGAGTACATGCAGAATAGCATCTCACTTCTTACTTTAGAAATTTCAATTTCCTAATTAATTTTGACAAAACCTTTATTTGTATGAGAATACTGAATCCCATATTTAAATTTTTAACCCAATGAAAAGATCATTTGAAAAGGGAACACAGGACAAAAACACTTCAAAATGGGAAGTAACACTTTTCAGCCTGGAATAAGGAACTGTGTATACACTCGGAGATTCATTATCACTCGAATACCTTTCTATTACTTATCCTATCTAGGACATATGTGTCTCCAATCTGCCAAATATGCTTGTTGCGGTAATTATAAAAGCGTTATTTATTAGATCAAAAACACTATGACATACATGCTAGTTATAAAATCTCTACACAACTTACTTCTTCTAACACCCACTATAAAATACATGCTAGTTATCCTATTGCTCCACAACTTACTTCTTCTAACAAACACAGAAATAACAACACACACATTGCACTGTTATTTAAATTATTAGAGAACCACAAACATTTAACACTAGTACGTACTAGTAGAAACCAGTACTGCAATGATCAATTATGCCTACTTGTTAATATGAAACACATAACATAAGCACGCTTGTTTCAAATGTGGCATAGGTATATTAATAATTATAGAAGTATTGAGGATTTAGTGTTAAAGAGCAATAATAATGCAATAACATCGATAAATAATATACACCTATATAAATACATTGACTCCTATCTTCTCCGTGTATTATGCACAATATAGTGTTTGTCCTATCTTTTCCATGTGTTAGACACATTCCAGTGTGTGTCCTATGTTCACAGTGTGTTAGACACAATCTAGTGTTTGTCCTATCTTCTCAGTGTGACAGACGTTCTAGGGGTCTTTCTTATCGTATCAGCGTGCCACTCATTCTAGAGTGTGTCATATCGTCTTAGTGTATCTCTCAATCTAGAGTGTATCATATCGACTCAATGTAACTGTGATTCTAGAGTTTGTCATATCGACTCAATGTAACAGTGATTCTAGAGTTTATCATATCGTCTCAGTGTGCCAGTCATTCTAGAATTTGTCATATCGTGTCACTCATTCTAGAGCGTGTCCTATCGTCTCAATGTGCCAATTTTTCTAGTGTGTTCTATTGTCTCACTGTGCAAATCGTTCTAGTGTTTGTCCTTTCATCTCAGATAACATTCACCCTGTAGCTGTTGGTTCTTCTGATCTTTCCAGAAAGGACAAATTTTCATTCCCCTGGTCACTACTACGTATATCATCCTCTGTACATATGCACTAACTCCTTTAGCATACCCTTCATAGCATCTTAGTTTATACATGACTAATCATATTATCCTAATAACTTCCACATTTCTTATCATCGAATTTCCATTCCCAATAGTTTTATGAGATCAATAATTCTAGCTCTTTACTTGACGCTGACTTCGGCACGACATGCACAGTAAATCCATAGGATGTTGTGATACATGACGTGCTCAGTAAATCCATGAGATATTGGATACATGACGTGGGCAGTAAGGCCATGGGAATATGTCAACTTTGCTGAGATAAGAACCAATTATTATTATGAAACTATCATGAATCGATTATCATGAACTTCTGTAGCTTGTACAGCCCGTTCTGAGAGTCTGATAGAATTAATGTGGGCGTTGATTTTTTGTCCTCTAGAAAGTTATAATCATTATTGCTGCTTTAATGTTCATTTCTTTACTCCATCTTGTTGGGGTGTAGGCAACATATTTCTCAACCACTGTCTTGTCATTATTGTAGGTGAGAAAACTGTATACTTTCTTTTTGTAACTAATACATTCACAAAAGTGATATTGTGTTTTATATATATATATATATATATCTTTACAACTTCAATAAATGAAATTAGCAACAATCACAATGAAATGAAAGGTAGGTGGACAAATAAGGAGAGCAGCAAACACAATGAAATAGTTGAAAGTTCAAGTAATTCTTCAAGGGTCACTCACCATGTAGTCTTCGTTCTGATAAATATAGAAAAATAAATATATTTTAACGTGTAAAGTACGTATTGGGTTACGATAGAGAATGTAAAGATATTTCATTGTCTAATATACCTATGGATTACCATAGAAAATTAAATACGTCTCAATGTCTAAAATACGTTATGTGTTAGAGAAACGGGGTATTGAAATTTGTTTGACGATTGTCTTGTGCTAATATTTCTGTATGTTCCATAAATTGCAGTCTCCCTCTCTCTCTTTCTTTTTATTTATCTTTCGGTCTTTCTTTCCCTCTCGTTTTTTCCCTTGTCTTACTTATACAAATGCATGTGGACAGTTCAGATTCCTCTAATTTCCCTTCATGTCTCAAGGCGTTACTAATATAAGTTAGGTATAAGGTTGAAGTTGCTTGCACAAAACAACAATCACAGATGCATTATAGACTTTTTAAAAGTATTTTCATGACTACAATAGTGGTGAAAATCAACCCAAATTAATGTAGAGTACATCCAGAATAGTATCTCACTTCTTACTTTAGACATTTCAATTTCCCAATTAATTTTGACAAAACCTTTATTTGTATGAGAATACTGAATCCCATATTTAAATTTTTAACCCAATGAAAAGATCATTTGAAAAGGGAACACAGGACAAAAACACTTCAAAATGGGAAGTAACACTTTTTAGCCTGGAATAAGGAACTGTGTATACACTCGGAGATTCATTACCACTCGAATACTTTTCTATTACTTATCCTATCTAGGACATATGTGTCTCCAATCTGCCAAATATGCTTGTTGCGGTAATTATAAAAGCGTTATTTATTAGATCAAAAACACTATAACATACATGCTAGTTATAAAATCTCTACACAACTTACTTCTTCTAACAAACACTATAAAATACATGTTAGTTATCCTATTGCTCCACAACTTACTTCTTCTCACAAACACAGAAATAACAACACACACATTGCACTGTTATGTAAATTATTAGAGAACCACAAACATTTAACACTAGTACGTACTAGCAGAAACCAGTACTGTATGATCAATTATGCCTACTTGCTAATATGAAACACATAACATAAGCACGCTTGTTTCAAATGTGGCATAGGTATATTAATAATTATAGAAGTATTGAGGATTTAGTGTTAAAGAGCAATAATAATGCAATAACATCGATAAATGATATACATCTATATAAATACATTGACTCCTATCTTTTCCGTGTATTATGCACAATATAGTGTTTGTCCTATCTTTTCCGTGTGTTAGACACATTCCAGTGTGTATCCTATGTTCTCAGTGTGTTAGACACAATCTAGTGTTTGTCCTATCTTCTCATTGTGACAGACATTCTAGAGGTCTTTCTTATCGTATCAGCGTGCCACTCATTCTAGAGTGTGTCATATCGTCTTAGTGTATCACTCAATCTAGAGTGTATCATATCGACTCAATGTAACAGTCATTCTAGAGTTTATCATATCGTCTCAGTGTGCCAGTCATTCTAGAATTTGTCATATTGTGTCATTGTGTCACTCATTCTAGAGTGTATCCTATCGTCTCAATGTGCCTATTTTTCTAGTGTGTCCTATTGTCTCACTGTGCAAATCGTTCTAGTGTTTGTCCTTTCATCTCAGATAACATTCACCCTGTAGCTGTTGGTTCTTCTGATTTTGTGTTAGACACATTCTATTGTTTTGTCCTATGTTCTCATTGTGTTAGACACAATCTAGAAGTTTTTCTGTGTCTCAGAGTATCATTTATTCTATAATATGTCCTACCGTCTCAGTGTGCCAATCTTTATAGAGTTTGTCATATCGTGTCGGTATGTCACTCATTTTAGAGTATGTCCTAACTTCTCAGTGTGTCAATTGTTATAGTGTGTTATCTCTGTGTGCCAGTCGTTCAAGTGTTTGTCCATTCATCTCTGTGTGCCAGTATTTCAAGTGTTTGTCCATTCATCTCTGTGGGCCAGTCGTTCACGTGTTTGTCCATTCATCTATGTGTGCCAGTCGTTCAAGTGTTTGTCAATTCATCTCTGTGTGCCAGTCGTTCAAGTGATTGTCCATTCATCTCAGTGCCACATTCAGTTGTTGGCTATGTGGTTCTTTTGATCTTTCCAGAAAGGATGAATACCCATTCCCTCTGGTCACTACCACGTATATCATTCTCTGTACATATGCATTATCTCCATCTGCATTCCTTCATAGCATCTTAGTTTATACATGACTAATCGTATTATCCCAATAACCTCCATATTTCTTATCATCGAATTTCCATTCCCAATAGTTCTATGAGATCAATAATTCTAGCTCTTTACTTGACGCTGACTTCGGCACGACGTGGACAGTAAATCCATTGGATGTTGTAATGCATGACGTGGACAGTAAATCCATTGGATGTTGTGATGCACGACGTGGACAGTAAATGCATTGGATTATGTGATGCATGACGTGGACAGTAAATCCATTGGATTATGTGATGCATGACGTGAACAGTAAATCCATTGGATGTTGTTATGCACGACGTGGACAGTATATCCATTGGATTATGTGATGCATGACGTGGACAGTAAATCCATTGGATGTTGTGATGCCTGACGTGGAAAGTAAATCCATTGGATTATGTGATGCATGACGTGGAAAGTAAATCCATGGCATGCTGTGAACGTTCCTGAGATAAATAACTGACTCTTCTGTTATCATGAACTTCTGTATAGTGTACTTCGCACTCTGACATTCAGATAGAATCAATGTGACTGTTGATAGAATCAATGTTACTGTTGATAGAATCAATGTGAGTGTTGATAGAATCAATGTGAGTGTTGATAGAATCAATGTGAGTGTTGATAGAATCAATGTGAGTGTTGATAGAATCAATGATATTGTTGATAGAATCAATGTTACTGTTGATAGAATCAATGTGAGTGTTGATAGAATCAATGTTACTGTTGATATAATCAATGTTACTGTTGATATAATCAATGTGAGTGTTGATAGAATCAATGTTACTGTTGATATAATCAATGTTACTGTTGATAGAATCAATGTGAGTGTTGATATAATCAATGTTATTGTTGATAGAATCAATGTTACTGTTGATATAATCAATGTTACTGTTGATAGAATCAATGTGAGTGTTGATAGAACCAATGTTACTGTTGATATAATCAATGTTACTGTTGATATAATCAATGTTACTGTTGATATAATCAATGTTACTGTTGATATAATCAATGTTACTGTTGATAGAATCAATGTTACTGTTGATATAATCAATGTTACTGTTGATAGAATCAATGTTACTGTTGATATAATCAATGTTATTGTTGAAAGAATCAATGTTACTGTTGATAGAATCAATGTTACTGTTGATATAATCAATGTTACTGTTGATATAATCAATGTTACTGTTGATATAATCAATGTTACTGTTGATAGAATCAATGTTACTGTTGATAGAATCAATGTGACTGTTGATATAATCAATGTGACTGTTGATATAATCAATGTTACTGTTGATAGAATCAATGTTACTGTTGATAGAATCAATGTGAGTGTTGATAGAATCAATGTTACTGTTGATATAATCAATGTTACTGTTGATATAATCAATGTGACTGTTGATAGAATCAATGTTACTGTTGATAGAATCAATGTGACTGTTGATAGAATCAATGTGACTGTTGATATAATCAATGTTACTGTTGATAGAATCAATGTTACTGTTGATAGAATCAATGTTAGTGTTGATAGAATCAATGTTACTGTTGATATAATCAATGTTACTGTTGAAATAATCAATGTGACTGTTGATAGAATCAATGTTACTGTTGATAGAATCAATGTGACTGTTGATAGAATCAATGTGACTGTTGATATAATCAATGTTACTGTTGATAGAATCAATGTTACTGTTGATATAATCAATGTTACTGTTGATAGAATCAATGTTACTGTTGATAGAATCAATGTGTTTATATTTTCGTACTTCACACAGCTAGAATTGTTGTAACTGCCTTTAAGTTCATTTCTTTTCTGTATCTTGTTTGGGTGTAGCAATAGATGTCCCAACCACTGTCTTATCATTATTGTATGTGATAAAACATCATACTTCTTTCTTGTAACTAACACATTTACATATTGCTATTGTTATATATATATCTTTACAACTTCTTAAGAATAGTGTTATGCTTCACACTCCTGCAGTGTAAAGGATTTTAAAAAACCATCTTATTATGTCGTCTTCTGAAGTATTCCAGGAGTAGCATTGTGTTTATTAGTCTTCTGATGTTTCCGTTTCTGATTATGTCTCTTATTTTTATTCAGAGCATTCTAAGTTGACATGCGGTTTCTGTTGTAACCCTGTTTTATTTTGACGTTCGTTGTTAGTGTCCACGTTTAACATTGGTAGCATTGGGATGGTATGATGATCCTTTATATAGTGCCGTTGTGGTGTTTTTGCTTACATGTTTCTGAGAATAGAAGACATCTGTCCCAATATTCGGCATGCTGTGTTGTATCTATGTTTGATTTTTTTTGTATTTTTCTCTTGGATGATACGATGATTTCGCTGTCCGTCTACAATATCATGTCATGTATTGGAAACTAACTTTTACTTAGTCTGTTCTATTTCACTTACTGTGTTCAAGGTAATTACTGTAACTTAATATTCCGAAAATGTCCATCCAGCGTTTGTAAATCATAATTGAAGAATGTCCCGAATTTCTCTCGTCCGTTAATTCTCTTTTTACTTCCATTTGACATCTAAGGTTTTTCACCAGTAAACAATGCGGGCAACCCGCTTTGTTGCTTTCTACAACATACATGGCAGGCAGCGGTATTACTATATTTTGCAGTCACTGTAGACAGCGACTATAAAGTGGAAGAACATCTGGGTTGCACATTTATCCTATCATAAATTTCCACAAATTAAATCTTCTCGTAATAAACACTTTAACAAACATCTTAGTTATCATTTCTACCACACTTTACGTATCCTACAAATTGTAATAACAACCATGCTAGCTATCATATATCCCAATAACTTCTGCTACAAAACACTTTAACACACACTACAATTATATAGACCAAGTTAATGTCAATTGCAAAACTTACTTCCATCAGATGTCTCAAGATAACCATCTGTAAATTAAGAAAAATAAATATATTTCATATCATGTAACTACTAATGTAACTAACGTATGTTACAAATAATTAAAAACATATGTAATATATGTACCCGATCGTCTCTCTTACATGGTACCTTCCATTCTACAATTCTCTCTCGTATCTCTTTCCATCTCTCTCTCTCTCTCTCTCTCTCTCTCAATGTCCCTTTTATATTATTTTAATTTCTTCATACTTGCTCACGATTCATCATCACTGCAGAAGAGGTATTTCCATAGATGTTCTTCTTGTCTTTCCGCCAATCATACTAGTGTTTGTCCTATCTTCTTAGTGTGTTAGGCACAATCTAGTGTTTGTCCTATCTTCTCAGTGTGTTAGGCACAATCTAGTGTTTGTCCTATCTTCTCATTGTGTTAGGCACAATCTAGTGTTTGTCCTATTTTTATCAGTGTGTTAGGCACAATCTAGTGTTTGTCCTATCTTCTCAGTGTATTGGACACTTTCTGGTGTGTGTCATATCTTCTCAGTGTGTTAGACACAATCTAGTATTTGTCCTGTTTTCTCAGTGGGACAGACATTCTAGAGGTTTTTCTTATCGTAGCAGAGTGACATTCATTATAGAGTGTGTCATATCGTCTCAGTGTATAGCTCAAACTAGAGTGTGTTATATCGTCTCAGTGTATAGCTCAAACTAGAGTGTGTCATATCGTCTCAGTGTATAGCTCAAACTAGAGTGTGTCATATCGTCTCAGTGTATAGCTCAAACTAGAGTGTGTCATATCGTCTCAGTGTATAGCTCAAACTAGAGTGTGTCATATCGTCTCAGTGTATAGCTCAAACTAGAGTGTGTCATATCGTCTCAGTGTATAGCTCAAACTAGAGTGTGTCATATCGTCTCAGTGTATAGCTCAAACTAGAGTGTGTTATATCGACTCAATGTAACAGACATTCTAGAGTTTATCATATCGTTTCAGTGTGCAAGTCATTCTAGAGTTTGTCATATTGTGTCATTGTGTCACTCATTCTAGAGTGTATCCTATCGTCTCAATTTGCCAATTTTTCTAGTGTGTTCTATTGTCTCACTGTGCAAATCGTTCTAGTGTTTGTCCTTTCATCTCAGATAACATTCACCCTGTAGCTGTTGGTTCTTCTGATCGTTCCAGAAAGGACAAATTTTCTTTCCCCTGGTCACTACTACGTATATCATCCTCTGTACATATGAACTATCTCCTTCAGCATACCCTTCATAGCATCTTAGTTTATACATGACTAATCCTATTATCCTAATAACTTCCACATTTCATATCATTGAATTTCCATTCCCAATAGTTCTATGAGATCAATAATTCTAGCTCTTTACTTGACACTGACTTCGGCACGACATGGACAGTAAATCCATAGGATGTTGTGATACATGACGTGCTCAGTAAATCCATGAGATATTGGATACATGACGTGGGCAGTAAGGCCATGGGATTATGTCGACTTTGCTGAGATAAGAACCAATTATTATTATGAACCTATCATGAATCGATTATCATGAACTTCTTTAGCTTGTACAGCCCGTTCTGAGAGTCTGATAGAATTAATGTGGGCGTTGATTTTTTGTCCTCTGGAAAGTTATAATCATTATTGCTGCTTTAATGTTAATTTCTTTACTCCATCTTGTTGGGGTGTAGGCAACATATTTCTCAACCACTGTCTTGTCATTATTGTAGGTGAGAAAACTGTATACTTTCTTTTTGTAACTAATACATTCACAAAAGTGATATTGTGTTTTATATATATATATATATCTTTACAACTTCAATAAATAAAATTAGCAACAATCACAATGAAATGAAAGGTAGGTGGACAAATAACGAGAGCAGCAAACACAATGAAATAGTTGAAAGTTCAAGTAATTCTTCAAGGGTCACTCACCTCGTTGTCTTCGTTCTGATAAATATAGAAAAATAAATATATTTTAACGTGTAAAGTACGTATTGGGTTACGATAGAAAATGTAAAGATATTTCATTGTCTAATATAGCTATGGATTACCATAGAAAATTAAATACGTCTCAATGTCTAAAATACGTTATGTGTTAGAGAAACGGGGTATTGAAATTTGTATGACGATTGTCTTGTGCTAATATTTCTGTATGTTCCATAAATTGCTGTCTCCCTCTCTCTCTTTCTTTTTATTTATCTATCTGTCTCTCTTTCCCTCTCTTTTTTTCCCTTGTCTTACTTATACAAATGCATGTGGACAGTTCAGATTCCTCTAATTTTCATTCATGTCTCAAGGCGTTACTAATATAAGTTAGGTATAAGGTTGAAGTTGCTTGCACAAAACAACAATCACAGATGCATTATAGACTTTTTAAAAGTATTTTCAGGACTACAATAGTGGTGAAAATCAACCCAAATTAATGTAGAGTACATCCAGAATAGTATCTCACTTCTTACTTTAGACATTTCAATTTCCCAATTAATTTTGACAAAACCTTTATTTGTATGAGAATACTGAATCCCATATTTAAATTTTTAACCCAATGAAAAGATCATTTGAAAAGGGAACACAGGACAAAAACACTTCAAAATGGGAAGTAACACTTTTTAGCCTGGAATAAGGAACTGTGTATACACTCGGAGATTCATTATCACTCGAATACTTTTCTATTACTTATCCTATCTAGGACATATGTGTCTCCAATCTGCCAAATATGCTTGTTGCGGTAATTATAAAAGCGTTATTTATTAGATCAAAAACACTATAACATACATGCTAGTTATAAAATCTCTACACAACTTACTTCTTCTAACAAACACAGAAATAACAACACACACATTGCACTGTTATTTAAATTATTAGAGAACCACAAACATTTAACACTAGTACGTACTAGTAGAAACCAGTACTGCAATGATCAATTATGCCTACTTGTTAATATGAAACACATAACATAAGCACGCTTGTTTCAAATGTGGCATAGGTATATTAATAATTATAGAAGTATTGAGGATTTAGTGTTAAAGAGCAATAATAATGCAATAACATCGATAAATAATATACACCTATATAAATACATTGACTCCTATCTTCTCCGTGTATTATGCACAATATAGTGTGTGTCATATCTTTTCCGTGTGTTAGACACATTCCAGTGTGTGTCCTATGTTCTCAGTGTGTTAGACACAATCTAGTGTTTGTCCTATCTTCTCAGTGTGACAGACGTTCTAGAGGTCTTTCTTATCGTATCAGCGTGCCACTCATTCTAGAGTGTGTCATGTCTTAGTGTATCACTCAATCTAGAGTTTATCATATCGACTCAATGTAACAGTGATTCTAGAATTTGTCATATCGTCTCAGTGTGACAGATATTCTAGAGGTTGTCCTGACGTATCAGCGTGCCACTCATTCTAGAGTGCATCATATCGTTTCAGCGTAACACTCAATCTAGAGTGTGTCATATCGCCTCAAAGTAACAGACATTCTAGAGTTTGTCGTATCGTCTCCGTGTATCACTCAATCTAGTTTTTGTCATATCGTCTCAGTGTGTCACTCATTCTAGAGTGTGCCTATATAGTCTCAATGTAACATACATTCAATAATTTATTATATGGTCTCATTGTGACAGACATTTTAGAGTATGTCGGATCGTCTTAGTGAGACTGACATAGAGTTTGTTTATTATCTCAGTGTGTCACTCATTCTAGTGTGTCATATTGTTACAGTGTGCCAGTCATTCTAGAGTGTGTCCTATCGTCTCAATGTGCAAATTCTTCTAATGTGTCCTATTGTCTCACTGTGCAAATCGTTCTAGTGTTTGTCCTTTCATCTCAGATAACATTCACCCTGTAGCTGTTGGTTCTTCTGATCTTTCCAGAGAGGACAAATTTTCTTTCCCCTGGTCACTACTACGTATATCATCCTCTGTACATATGAACTATCTCCTTCAGCATACCCTTCATAGCATCTTAGTTTATACATGACTAATCCTATTATCCTAATAACTTCCACATTTCTTATCATCGAATTTCCATTCCCAATAGTTCTATGAGATCAATAAATCTAGCTCTTTACTTGACGCTGAAGTTATCGCGACGTGGAAAGTAATCCCATAGGATGTTATGATTCATGACGTGGTCAGTAAATCCATGGGATACTGGGATACATGACGTAGACAGTAATGCTATGGGATTATGTCGACTTTGCTGAGATAAGCAACTAATTCCTCTATTATCATGAACTTCTATAGCCTGTACAGCCCATTCTGAGAGTCTGATATAATGAATGTTTATGTTGGTGGTTTTGTCCTCTGGAAAGTTAGAATCATTATTGCTGCTTTAATGTTCATTTCTTTACTCCATCTTGTTGGGGTGTAGGCAACATATTTCTCAACCACTGTCTTGTCATTATTGTAGGTGAGAAAACTGTATACTTCCTTTTTGTAACTAACACACTCACAAAAGTGATATTTTGTTAATATATATATGTACATCTTTACAACTTCAATAAATTAAATTAGCAACAATCGCAATGAAATAGTTGAAAGTTCAAGTAATTCTTCAAGGGTCACTTACCTCCATCTGGTGTTCCTAGCCAACGTTCTGATAAATGTAGAAAAATAAATTATGTTTCAACGTGTAAAGTACGTATTGGGTTAAGATAGAAAATGTAAAGATATTTCACTGTCTAGTGTACATATGGGTTACCATAGAAAATTAAATACGTCTCAATGTCTAAAGTACGTTTTGGGTTACCATAAAAACGGTGTGGTGGAACTTATTTGACGATTGTGTTGTGCTAATATTTTTGTATGTCCCATATATGACTGTCCCCCCTCTCTCTCTTTCTGAATATTTATATATCTGTCTCTAATTTCCTCTCGTTTTTTTCCCTTGTGGTACATATACAAATGCACGTGGACAGTTCAGATTCTTCTAATTTCTATTCATGTCTCAAGGCGCTACTAAAAAAGTTAGGTATGAGGTTGACGTTGCCTGCATAAAAACCACGACCACAGATGTAATAAAGACTTTAAAAAAAATATATTCTTTACCACAAATGTGGGGAAAATCAACCCAAATTAATGTCGTGTACAACCAGATTACCATCTCACTTCTTACTTTAGATAATTTAATTTTCCACTTAAGTTTGACAAATCCTTCACTTGTAATAGAATACTGAATTCCATATTTATATTTTTCACCCAATAAAAAGCTCTATTTACAAAAATTAATACAGGACAATAACACTTCAAAACTGGAAGTAACACTTCTCCATTTAGAATAAGGAACTGTGTGCACACTCGTAGGTACATCATCACGATCACACTATTCTATTACTTATCCTATCAAGTACATATGTGTCTCCAATCTACCAAACATGCATGTTACCGTCATTCTAAAAGCGTCATTTATTGGAAGAAAAACGCTATAACAAACATGCTAGTTATCATATCACAACACATCATATTTCAAACACAAACTAGCACCATTATTTTCTTATGGGGATTACCCATCATAAAATTACATTGACTCATGACGGGATGCAAATCTACCTTGAATATGTAGTTACATGCACTGAGTCATATTGAATTTGGCAATGAGCACATAAATGTGATATCTTAGATAAAATAGCTAGAAGCAATCATTGATTGAAACATATCTTCTTATCTTAGATGAAATAGCTAGAATCAATCATTTATTTGAAACCTATTTTCAAATCTTACATGAAATAGCAAGAATAAATAATTGATTAAAACCTATTTTCTTATCTTAAACGAAATAGATAGATGCAATTATTGATTGAATCCTACCTTCTTATTTTAAATGAAATAGCTAAAAATAATCACTGATAGAAACCCTACTGCTTATCTTGCTTGAAATAGCTAGAAACAATCATTGATTGAAACCTATGTTCGTGCCTTAGAAGAAATAGCTAGAACTAATCATTGATTGAAAACTATATCTTATCTTAGATGAAATAGCTAGAAGCAATCATTCATTGAAACATTTCTTCTTATCTTAGATGAAATAGTTAGAGGTAATCATTGATTGAAACCTATCTTCTTATCTTTGATGTATTAGCTAGAAGCATTATTGATTGTAACCTTTCTTCTTCTCTTAAATGAAATAGCTAGAAACAATCGTTGATTGAAACTTATCTTCAAATCTTGCATGAAATTGCTAGAAGCAATAATTAAATGAGAAGTATCTTTAAATCGTGCATGAAATAGATAGAATCAATGATTTATTGAAACATATCTTCAAGTCTTGCATGACAAAAAAGCAATCATTGAATGAAACATGTCTTCGTATCTTAAATAAAATAGCTAGAAGCAATCATTGAATGAAAACTATCTTCTGATTTTAAATGAAGTAGCAAAAAGCAATCATTGATTGAAACCGTACTTCTTATCTTAAATGAAATAGCTAGAAGCAATCATTGAATGAAACCTATCTTTAAATCTTGCATAAAATAGACAGAAGTAATCATTAATTGAAACCTATCTTCAAATCTTGCATGACATGTATAGAAGCAATCATTGATTGAAACCTATCTTCATATCTTAAGTGAAATAGCTAGAAGCAATTATTGATTGAAACCTATCTTCTTATCTTAGATGAATTAGCTAGAAGCAATAATTCATTGAATCCTATATCTTATCTTAGATGAAATAGCTAAAAGCAATCATTGATTGAAACCGTACTTCTTATCTTAAATGAAATAGCTTGAAGCAATTATTGATTAAAACCTATCTTTAAATCTTGCATAAAATAGACAGAACCAATCATTCATTGAATCCTATATCTTGTCCTAGATGAAATAGATATAAGCAATCATTCGTTGAAATCTATCTTCTTATCTTAAAGAAAATAGCTAGAAGCATTCATTGATTGTAAACTATCTTTTCATCTTTCATGAAATAGCTAGAAGCAAGCATTTGTTGAAACCTATCTACTTATCTTAAATGAAATAGAAAACCTATCTTCTTATCTTAAATGAAATAGAAACAATCATTGATTGAAACTTATTTTCTTAACTTAAACGAAATAGTTAGAAACATTCATTGATTGACACATATATTTCTGGTGGTGTGAATTATTTTCTAGCACAGACCCTGGGTAGGCTGAAAATCTACAGACTATCTAACAGAATATTGTGTTTACAAATATATTTAATAGTTATACTCAATGTATACCAACAAAAGAATATGTACTTCCTTTAATATTTCATTAACCACACTAGACTGTATCGGCTGATAGTTCCGGTTCGTTTTTAATCATCATTATCTCTGTGTACTCATATTTTTTTCAGAGCTGTTCCAACTTTACATTCAATTTCCCTCGAACTTAATACTCTTGGTCTTCTACTTTCATTCACAAGTTTGACGAGTTAGCGGTATGTAGTCCAGAGAACGGAATTCATTGTGTCAAAGTTTACAGATGTCTTGCGATAACAGCAGCTTTCGACCTGACACATTCAGATAAAACGTGCAACACTAAATAAACGAAACAAAAAACACACAGACGCCTAATTCTGATGACATCTCAAATATGACAGGAGGATTATATGACAGGATTTGGACTTCTTAGTCATCTTCTCACACACCAGATAGATGACAATACACGTCTGAAGCTGATGGCATCATCGCCTTAGAAGTACGTCTACTCTCTCTCTCTATATATATATATATATATATATATACCTTCGTACAACAAACACGTTTACATACATACTAGTTGCCATATGTCTCTATAGACTCCATACAATAACAAATACAATGACACGAATATTGGTTCAACATATCTTACAAGTAAACAAGATATACAAACTCCAGTAATACTGTTTACAGTGTGGTCAATGACAATTGCTAAAATAACACAACATTAATTTATTATCAGTTTTACAAATATGACGAATACACTGGTTGAACATAACGAACACGTGTCCGTCATCAATATAAGGAAAAATACACAGACAATAACAAGATATATCACGGAATCTATTAAAATAACTTACTTCCTGGAGGACTTTTTAGCCATTTTTCTAGTAAATAAACAAAGTTAAACAATTGTATAATGTCAGAATGAATACAACAATACATATATTCACTAAAACAAAAATGTGATCTATGCTAGCAGATCTGTAATCACTAAAATAAATATGTGATCTATGCTAGCATGTCTGTAATCACTAAAACAAATATGTTATGTATGCTAGCATGTCTGTAATCACTTTAACCAATATGTGAACTATGCTAGCATGTCTGTAATCACTAGAACAAATATGTGATCTATGCTAGCATGTCTGTAATGACTAAAACAAATATGTGATCCCTGACGTTAGTCCATTGTCGACATCTTTTATCTATTTGTATTATTACTTTAGTCAGTGATTTCTTCTCAGTATCTACCTCCACCCATTCACTGCCTTTTCCTATTTCTTCAAATCCAATAACTCTTCGCAGTGTGTCCTCAGCCTCTGCCATCCATTATCTGCCACGTTTATTTTCCATTTGACTCATCTAGACGTTGATATAATGGGTGGTGGTTGTATGTTGTCACTTTGAGGTACCACAGAACTTGTGCTACTTGATGTCGCACTCTATTGCTGGAGAGTTTAAGCAGAAATCTCATATCAGAGATGGGTATATCTCTATAACACCCCAGTACCGCTCTCATTGTCTCATTTTGGACTTTTCAAATATATCGATTTGTGTATGTGACAGTGTTGGTAGGCCGTGGTCATAATCTATGACAGATAGCACTATCACTTGCAGAAGCAGAAAAAGTGCCCATTGCTCCATGTCGAATGTAGTCATGACCTTGAAAACATCGATCTTCTTACCTTGCATGGAATAGCTAGAACCAATCATTGATTGAAACCTATCTTCAAATCTTGCATGATATAGCTAGAAGCAATCATTGATTGAAACCTATCTTCAAATCTTGCATGAAATAGCTAGAAGCAATCATTGATTGAAACCTATCTTCAAATCTTGCATGAAATAGCTAGAAGCAATCATTGATTGAAACCTATCTTCTTATCTTAAATGAAATAGCTGAAAGCAATCATTGATTGAAACCTATCTTCTTATTTTTCATGAAATAGCTTGGAACAATCATTGATTGACACATATATTTCTGGTGGAATGACCATTATTTTCTAGCACAGACCCTGGGTAGGCTGAAAATCTACAGACTATCTAACACAATATTGTATTTAAAAATACATTTAATAGTTATACTCAATGTATACCAACAAAGCAATATGCACTTCCTTTATTATTTCATTAACTACACTAGACTGTATCGGCTGATAGTTCCGGTTCTTTTTTAATCATCATTATCTCTGTGTACTCATAATTTTTTTTCAGAGCTGTTCCACCTTTACTTTCAATTTCCATAGAACTTAATACTCTTGGTCTTCTACTTTCATTCTCAAGTTTCATGAGTTAGCGGTATGTAGTCCAGAGAACGGAATTCATTGTGTCAAAGTTTACAGATGTCTTGCGAAAACAGCAGCTTTCGACCTGACACATTCAGCTTCAGCAAGGTTTCTGGGTAATATTGACTCCATATAGGAAGAGGCAGCCAATTCCCTCCCAAAACATCGTTAGTCGCTGCTTACGATATCCATAGACGTTAAATAGTATAGCTGTTTTTGTTCCATTGTTGGACCGCTGCAAACACTTTTAGATAGCGAGCCTGCTGACTTGCATGTACATAAATCTATTCGTATAGCAAACACTATTACACAGGTGTCATCTCTCTATATCGCTGCACGGTGCTTGTATCGCTGCGAGGCTGGCAGTCTCGGACGCACAGATAAAACGTGCAACCCTAAATAAACGGAACAAAAAACACACAGACGCCTAATTCTGATGACATCTCAAATATGACAGGAGGATTATATGACAGGATTTGGACTTCTTAGTCATCTTCTCACACACCAGATAGATGACAATACACGTCTGAAGCTGATGTCATCATCGCCTTAGAAGTACGTCTACTCTCTCTCTCTCTCTCTCTCTATATATATATATATATATATATATATATATATATATATATATATATATATATATACCTTCGTACAACAAACACGTTTACATACATACTAGTTGTCATATGTCTCTATAGACTCCATACAATAACAAACACAATGACACGAATATTGCTTCAACATATCTTACAAGTAAACAAGATATACAAACTCCAGTAATACTGTTTACAGTGTGGTCAATGACAATTGCTAAAAGAACACAACATTAATTTATTATCAGTTTTACAAATATGACGAATACACTGGTTGAACATAACGAACACGTGTCCGTCATCAATATAAGGAAAAATACACAGACAGTAACAAGATATATCACGGAATCTATTAAAGTAACTTACTTCCTGGACGACTTCTTAGCCATTTTTCTAGTAAATGAACAAAGTTAAACAATTGTATAATGTCAGAATGAGTACAACAATACATATATTTACTAAAACAAAAATGTGATCTATGCTAGCAGATCTGTAATCACTAATATAAATATGTGATCTATGCTAGCATGTCTGTAATCACTAAAACTAATATGTGGTCAATGTTAGCATGTATGTAATCACTAAAACAAATATATGATGTATTATATTTCAACAAATAAAACAAGGAGTCAGACAGTGATGCGTGCTTTCACCAGACCTGTTCTCTTTATACATTGAAGACATATTGCGTGCAGTAGTACATATCGCAGGAATATCAGTAGGAGGACATAACATAAATAATTTGAGATATGCGGATGACACTGTTCTGATTGCAAAAAGTGAGGAAGAACTTCAAAATTTAATTAAAGTAGTAGTTACAGAAAGTAAAGAGAAAGGCCTCTTCCTAAATATCAAGAAAACAGAAGTAATGGTTATTTAAAATAAACAAAATAACATACCTTGCAAGATCATAGTGAATGATATACGCGTAGTATTAAAACAGGTCCACCAATTCAAATATCTAAGTACAATAATTACAATAGATGGAAGAAGTTCAACAGAAATAATATGCAGAATAGGACAGGCAAAAACAACATTCAGAAAAATGAAAAATATACTGTGTAATAAGACCTTGTCATTAGAGATGAGAAAGAGAATTAGGCGGTGCTATATAACCCCTATACTAACATATGGGTGCGAGTCTTGGACAATAAACAAACTGGAAAGTGGGAGATTGGAGGCAACAGAGACGTGGTTCTACAGAAGAATGCTGAGAATACCATGGACTGCCAGAAAAACGAATGGGCGAGTTCATGCACTGTATCCTGAGCCCTGACGTTCGTCCATTGTCGACATCTTTTATCTATTTGTATGATTACTTTATTCAGTGATTTCGTCTCAGTGTCTACCTCCACCCATTCACTGCCTTTTCCTTTTCTTCAAATCCACATACTCTTCGCAGTGTGTCCTCAGACTCTGCCATCCATTATCTGCCACGCTTGATTCGTTTTCCCTTTAACTCATCTAGACGTTGGTGTAATGGGTGGTAATTGTATTATGTCACTTTGAGGTACCACCCGACTTGTGCTACTTGATGTCGCACTCTAATGCTGGGGACATAAAGCAGAAATCTCATAGCAGAGATGGGTGTATCTCTAGTACACCCCAGTACCGCTCTCATTGCCTTATTTTGGACTTTTTCCAATATATCGATTTGTGTCTGTGACAGTGTTGGTAGGCCGTGGTCATAATCTATGACAGATAGCATTATCACTTGCAGAAGCAGAAACAGGGTCCATTGCTCCATGTCGAATGTAGTCATAACCTTGAAAACACCGATCCCTCGTTTAACCTTCTGAATCATGTTTGTGGCGTGTGTTTTTTTTTTTTAACGAGAGACTTCTATCAAAGATTATCCCAAGATATTTAAGGTCCTGTTCTCTTTCAATGAATGAGCCCATGCAAATAACAGCTGGCAGTGTGTCATTGACCAGATTATTATTTAAGGAGTACCAGACGACCTTTGCTTTCGAGGGATTGATCATAGTGTTGTAAAGCATACCAACCCCAAGGATAAAAGACACCAATCCTCAGAAGCAAAAATGTAGACTTAAACACCATAAATAACACTATTAAAATTATTATTATGCTAACGCTGTGCTCCACATCACTAATTCCACACCACTCATCTTGTAGCCATTCTCACAGCACCTTTAATATTGTAGCCAGTCTCTCTCCATCTCTCACCTTCTAGCCAGTCTCTCCCCACCTCTCACCTTGTAGCCAGTCTCTCCACATCACTATCTCAAGACTTCTCATCTTGTAGCCAGTCTCTCCCCATCACTCACCTTGTAGCCAGTATCTCCTCACCTCTCATACTGTAGCCAGTCTCTCCCCATCTCTCATATTGTAGCCAGTCTTTCCCCATTTCTCATCTTGTAGCGAGTCTCTCTCCATCTCTCACCTTGTATCCAGTCTCTCCGCATCTCTCACCTTGTAGTCAGTCTCTCCACATCTCTCATTTTGTAGCCAGTCTCTCCCCATCTCTCATCTTGTAGCCAGTCTCTCCCTCTCTCATCTTGTAGCCAGGCTCTCCACATCACTATCTCCACACCTCTTATCTTGTAGCCAGTCTCTCCCCATCTCTCATATTGTAGCCAGGCTCTTCACATCTTGTAGCCAGGCTCTTCACATCACTAACTCCACACCTCTCATCTTGTAGCCAGTCTCTCCACACCTCTTATCTTGTAGCCAGTCTCTCCCCATCTCTCATATTGTAGCCAGGCTCTCCCTCCTGTCACCTTGTAGCCAGTCTCTCCACATCACCATCTCCACATCTCTAATCGTGTAGACATTTCCTTCACACCAATATCTCCACACCTCTCATCTTGTAGCCAGTCTCTCCCCATCTTGTATCCATGCTCTCCACATCACTATCTCCACATCTCTCATATTGTAGCCAGTCTCTCCCAATCTCTCATATTGTAGCCAGGCTCTCCCCATCTCTCACCCTGTAGCCAGTCTCTCCACATCTCTATCTCCATACCTCTCATCTTGTAGACATATCCTTCACACCAATATCTCCACACCTCTCATCTTGTAGACATCTCCTTCACACCAATATCTCCAAATCTATCATCTTGTAGACAATGAAGAAATGGTGATTTAATAGGGGATGTTACAGTAATTAACGTCCTTCCAAACGGAGTAGCCACTCTCGTGTTACATTAAGTAATTCTCAGGATAAAGTGGACAGATAAAATACCAGACACAGAAGTCATCACTAGAGTCAACTTCCCAATCATTCTTATAATTTTGAAGTCCTAACTAGAGCTAGCCTCCCAAGCATGTATTCAATACTTCAGTCTTCACTAGACATAGCATCCCAAGCATGTATTCAATACTTCAGTCTTCACTAGACATAGCATCCCAAGCATGTATTCAATACTTCAGTCTTCACTAGACATAGCATCCCAAGCATTCTTACATTCTTGTGCGTAACGGGAATAGAACCAGGTCCGTTGTAACGGCACCGAATAATTTTGCAACTAATGTTAATTGTATTTTTTGTACTTGAATAATCGCATTCAAAATTAAATTACCGTTAGTCTCAATTTTTTTATTTACACTCATGCTTCCTACTTGAATTTACTTGTATAAGCAATCATGGAAGGACGCCTGACAGACGCATCACAAAACAGACGATGTATGGTGAGCCTCTCAAGGAAAAGGCATGGCCTGTAGGCATAACAAACTCTTCAAGGGAAGACGCATGGCCGGTAGACAGAACAACCTATTCAAGGGCTATCACAAAATGTCTTGAAAGAACTCCAAAATCCTCGTCACATCCTGAGAGTGTCGCTCAGAATCGCCCAATGTCAGTTACAACATCAGCAAATGTCTCCCTTTCGGCCAGACGCAACTAATCTCAGAATAGTGTATGGATAAATTTTAATAAAAAACCAACTATTATATATTAAAGCTAACTGCAGACAAAAACAATTATTTATGGCTTCATATTTCAAGATAGCATGCAGCTGTTACTTACTTCCTCCTTCGTCATTAAGCCATGTTCCTGCAAAAGAAATACATGGCAATGTTATTGTGAGGGGTGTATTTGATATTATGAAGCATCAACATTATGTGCCGCGCCACTTGGTGTGATCGATCACAGCTTTTGACATGTTATTTATTACCTGTAGGTTATTGATGAAACGAGGTGACCTAGGTCATACTAAGCTTGCTTACTATTAACGAGTTACAGTCAGCCATATTCAAGACCACATCCAGACACACATAAAAAATAGGGATTCTCGTCTCACATGATCGTTTCTTCAGCTCACCCTGTAAATGGTTCCTGATAATTAGGGGAGGTACAGACAGCAAGGACATAAACTTACTACCATACCTAATGTTGCTGCGGCTTAGTACATAAAAAGTTCTCTTCATCCCCGACCATAAGTTGCTGCAATGGGAACTACCGTTTCTTTTTTTGGTGCTTTGAACTTGTAACAATTCTCGGTGAGTTGTTCCACTGCAGTCATGAATATATCTAAACACTAACTGTCTCTTATGCATCTTTATACTTTGTTCCTAACAACCATTACATATTTATCACATACTTTGTTTCACCTTACACAAAAAAACTCCTTGAGCTAAATATATGCAACATGAAATGTTATACTCTATGTCATTGTTAACGTTGTTTCTGTACTTTAAGTGATTCCGGTATCTCACTTTCATATTTCGTTTGGACACGTTTGTGTGTTGCGATCATTTCTATTCGCCGTCTTTTGATGTTTTGTGCGTATCTTGATAAAAACCTTTTCATCGAGATGTTGAATTAATTTGTGTATTGTAATTTGTGTGTTTCTTGTTTGCATATCATAATCCCCAGATTTAGTGATAGTCCGTCGTGTCTAAGTGGAACGTTCTAATAATCTCGTTTTATGTAAGTACGTTACGTTTCACGCAGTATTACCTTATATAAATTTTTATAAAACAGTTAAACTATAATAATAATAATAATAATAATAATAATAATAACAACAACAATAAAACCCGTTGGAGTGCAAGACTGGAGACCTGAACATACATAATTTGACAAACACCTATACCCTCATACAATTGCAGGAGTGTAGAAAAGTCACGTTCGCACAATTCCATAACGTTATCACTACATGATTTTCTCTGTTCCCTTTTGCCCCTGCACTCTCAATGTTTCCTACTACATAATGTTAGAAAGTATGTAATTTGATTTTATCCTTATGACAATCATGTATTGACGAAAAGATCGTAACACAAATCTGAGACGAATCTTACGGCACATGCCCTGCCCAGTCTGATTTGTACATTTTGGCAATTTTATGTTAATATGTGTTCTAATTTATAAATTAAAAGTGATAATGTGTAAATGTGATAATGAGTTGGTGCACCCATAGTGAAAAATTCACAATTCTACTCCATTAACTGTCATGAAACAACAGACTTCTCTCGGTGTTATAAATGATTGGTATATCGTTTATTTATTGAGGATGGAATATGTGTTCTCAAACTTGTCAAAACAAAGAATCCAAGTAGCATTAGAATATATGCATAGTCATGCCTTGGTATACACAGCATTTTGTCATCTTATCTCTACATCACGTACTTCTAACAAACATTCTATGAAATTAAAAACAAGGTATCTCAGCTAATATATAACGTATATAATTGAAATGTGTGTGTTTGTGAATGTGAAATGGTATATTCCCTATGAATTACATTTTTCATTAACTTAATCACTAATCCTAACCCTATGAAAGAATTAAGAACAAGATAGACATGCAGGTCGGTGAAGAACAATTCGGTTTTAGGAAAAACAAAGGAACTAGAGAAGCTATACTGAGTATCCGGCTAGTGATAGATAAATATATAGAAGTCCAAAGAAGTATCTATATTTGCTTCATAGACTACAGCAAGGCCTTTGACAGAGTTCAACATGAAAAATTAATCAAATGTCTTCAAGAAATAGGCATAGATGGAAAAGACATCAGGCTGATTAGAATTATATATTGGGAACAAACTGCAGCAATAAGGTGTGAAAACAGCTACTCTCCATACATAGAAATAAGAAGAGGGGTAAGACAAGGATGCATTGTATCACCAAGCCTATTTAATATCTACACAGAGAATATCTTTAAAAATATAGAAGAAATACCAGGACTCAAGATCAATGGGAAAATAATAAACAACCTTAGATATGCAGATGACACTATTCTTTTAGCAGAAAGTGAACATGAACTACAAAGACTAATAGATCAAGTCAATAAATCAAGTAAGTAATATGGACTGGATATAAACATTAAAAAAACAAAAACAATGATAATCAGCAAAGACACAGAAGAACAGGAGATAAACATAAACATACAGGGAGAGAAACGACAACAAGTAAAACATTATCAATATCTTGGATACATAGTCACAAATGACGGCAGATGTGAAACAGAAGTTAAAAGGAGAATATGAATGACTAAAAGTACCTTCAATGGTATGAGGAAATTATTAATATATAAACAAATTACAAACAAGTTAAAAATGAGAATTATAAAATGCTACATCTATTCCATATTAATGTATGGCTCAGAAACATGGACACTAAATAAACAATTAGAAGACAAAATTGATGCCTTTGAGATGTGGGTATATAGAAGAATAGGGAGAACATCATGGAAAGAGAAGAAAACAAATAAAGAGGTGCTAAAGACACTTAATATGAAGAAAGAACTACTAAGAGAAATAAAGATCAGGCAAATAAAATACTTTGGACACATTAAAAGACATGACACCTTATTGAAGACCTTACTTGAGGGTACAGTCAAAGGGAAGCGAGCAAGAGGTAGGCAGAGATACAAGTGGGAGAGTAACATTACACGATGGACAGGTTACAGTCTAGCAGAGTGCACCACCAAGACAAGAGACAGGAGATGTTGGAGATACGTTGCAGCAAACCTTCGTTGCGGAGACGGCACTTAATGATGATGAATCCTAACCCAAACTGGACAAGACCAAATAAATGTAAAGTATTTCACTATTGTATGTAACCAAATATGCCGCCAAAATGCAAACAGTGGCATTCACACATAAGATTGTTTTATCAAATGATTACATTTGTTTTGAGGGCAAAGCTTGTAAAACGTATGGGTAAATGTTCCATTGTAGGGTAACAACCCTACCGAAGAAGTGGGTGGCTGGGGTAACATAAGACAAATATGAAGATACACAAAAACAGGTAGAAGTGTTACTAAAATAAGTCATAAAACAACCTAACAATCTCGTTATTAGGTTGTTTTATGACTTATTGTGGTAACACCTCTACCCATGTTTGATCATCTTGATTCTTGTGAAACGTGATATAGTTATACCTTTATACAACTGTAACCGTTCTAGTCCCTGATGTTACACACAAATAAGCTTCAGTGATGCTCACGTTGTGAGAATCTTAGGGAGATGACAAATTACACAAGGCAACAAAATAAAACTTTTTTAAATCATCTGAAACCATAATACACTTTTCTAAAGGATTTTTTGGCGCTGATTTCAGATCTGGTATCAGTTTTTTTCTATCACGTCAAGTTTTAAAGTTATGAGTGATGTTAGTTTTCACTGAACTTGGCTGTATTTTTTCGAGAATCGCAAACATCAATTAAGCAAATGATTCACATCTTCTAGACTAAATCAAATACACTCACATCACAGCATAGATATGTAGAATGTTTCTTCAAAAATGCTTGGAATTTGATTTTCTGTTATATTCTTCGCCTGGATTATCACGGAATAGCATCCAGCAGAAGTCGGCCATCATACTCTCATTCCACAAACCTTGATAACGGCGCTCCATTAACTAAATGTCCTGGTGAAAACGTTCTCCTTGCTCTTCACTCACCATACCAAGATTTTCTGGGAAGAAATCTACATGGGATTGCAAGAAGTGCACTTTTAATGACATGCGACAGCCAAGGTTCTGGTAAGAATATATTAGACGCTGAACTCCTTCCCTGTACGTAGGGGACTTATGATTACCAAGAAAGTTTTCACAGACCCACTTGAATGCCTCCCAGGCTTCTAGCTCAGCTCCTGACAGAGACTGTTTGAAACCTTCATCTTGTAAAACAGATCTGATTTGTGGACCTATAAATATCCCTTCCTTCATTTTTGCAGCAGTGATGTTTGGGAATTTATTAACAAGGTACTGAAAACCTTCTGAGTTTGTCTTACCCATGGTCTTCACAAGGGTTTTCATCAGTCCTAGCTTAATATGGAAAGGTGGCAGAAATATTTTCTGTGGATCAACAAGGGGCATATTTTGGACACTGCTTGCTCCTGGCGTATAGATATGCTGGGCTCCCAGACACGTTTGACATAATGTTCCGCTGTTGCTCGACTATCCCATAGGCATAGGAAACAGCAGTATTTAGTGAATCCTCCTTGCATGCCCATCAACATGCCAATGACCTTTAGATCACCACAGATGTTCCACTGGTGTGTTTTATAATGGATAACTTCAAGCAAACTGTTCATGTTGTAATAAGATTCTTTCAGATAAACAGAATGTGCAACTGGTATGCTTGGTTTTAAATTTCCATTGTGCCAAAGAACTGCCTTTAAGCTTCTTCGCGAGGAATCAATGAAGAGACGCCATTCTGATGGATCATGCACTTGTGATAAACTGTTGAAGAGACCATCGATGTCCTGACAATAACTCAATGAGCCGTCAACATTGAAGAACGTCGTCATGTTGAGATTTCGTTTTCTATAATAAGTTATGTTAACGTCCCTTGCAAGCAAATGCTTTTGCTTAAGCCTTGAAGCAAGAAGTTCTGCTTTATCTTTAGACAGATTTAGATCACGAATAAGATCATTCAGCTCTGCCTGTGTAAAAGTCTTAGGTTCTAAACATTCATCAACAGTATAATCTGGATCAGTTGAGTCTGCATTGTGAACAGCTGTGTTTTCAGTGCATTCCTCCCCATCTTGCATAGATACGAGTCCACCAGAAGGAGGTAAAGGAATAGGCAATGAATCGTCATGTGGAACAGGCCTGATGGCAGAATCTAAGCTAGGATATACAATGTTCTGTTTATTTTTAGCAGAGAATCCATTTGTGTTCACCAGACAAAAGTAGCAATCATTGACATGGTCTCGCGGTTCCCTCCATAACATTGGAATTGCAAATGGCATAGCTGCCTTGCGGCCATTTAGCCAGTCACGTAGTCCGCTTGAACAACTGGTACATATGATATGTGGAGCCCAAGATTTATCCTGATCACCCAGTGGACAGCCAAAATACAATATGTATATCTTCTTTAGATCATCTGAAATTGTGCGCCGCTGTGATTTCGTCACAAATGAACCACACACAAAACAGAAACAGTTTGGATGATTGATGCATCTTCTAGGCATGATAATAAGTTAATAAGTACACAAAATAAGTTATCAAGTACACAAATGCAAGGTTTTTGCAACCTTTAAAATAAAAGAAAGTACAAAACAACGAAATCTCATAATATACTTGTCGTAATTACTTTAAGCAAACACCACACGTGTATAAATGGATTTACTATCCTATCGAATACACAAAAATGGTAGCGTCGATACTAAATCACGTGACCCGAAACTGAACAAAATTGTAACAGCCAGTAATAAAGTATCGATACCAATCTAAATAAAACATTGTACTCGATTTGTGGTCATAACCACTGTAATTATAAGACAACGGTCTTGGAGGACGAGGAATTTGACTTATGGTCAAAGTCATATAACTCAGTATTAATTTGACAAGATAGTCAAAGACGAGTGAATAATTGAGAAAATAGATTGCAAAAATAGTGGGAGGTAATTAGCCAGACGTCGTGAGTGATTGCTCTTGCTGTGATGGCGGCCATGAAATTCTCCAGGTAAAGATTAGCCTGTATATAAAAACATTTAAGGTAGGAATTGGTTACTTTTCCATCTGAAAGATGGCGTTAAAAAGCAACAGAGTAGTCAGAAGTATTTAAGATATAAACAGGAAGTGGTCTTTACACGAGAAACTTGTGATAGTGTTAGGTGAAACGGAAAACAATATATAGAGAATTAGTGCTAAGTAGAATTCAGTTCTCCTTTGACGGGCCACACATTAACAACAGTGTGAGATTTAGTTAAGAACAAGTAACTAGTAGAACTCTAAGATGGCACGGACGTTGACTTTTCTTCAGATGAGCCAACATAAAGTAGTACAGTGTCTAGTGAATTCATTAAAAAGAAAGATCTTTGTAGTTGATAAGAAATGATTGTTTGATCATCACGTAAACTGACAAAAACAGGACAGAAATTTAGCAGATAATGTTGTAGATAATGTTGTAGATTAAAGTGAACCAGAATAATAACTGATAAATTATGCCTGTGAATTATAACAGCCAATGATATAGTCAGTGAAATGTCTATTTATAAGAACTGAAACAAAGTAATATGTTGAGTTGTTAACTCATTGAAATAATGCAGATAGTTGTGATGGTAGAATGATTTAGTCAGTTGGATAACCCAAGAAGTTAGGAAAGTGTCAGAATGTTTCCTAAAGAATAACTAATAAAGTAATCTGAATATTTGTGGTGACTTGAATTATGTTGGTTACAAGGTACCCATTCAGGAACTTAGGAAAGAATTAAATATTTTTGTTGAAGAATGACTGAATATTATTGACAGTTGAGCTTGTCAAGAGTGAGTTCTGTGTGTGAACTCAGCCTTAACTGTCACTATAAACTGGTATTACAGAACTTTAGAATTAATAAGATTGACTAGTCTGACATTGAATAGAGGAAAAAGAGTAATCTACAACCTAATAGTGGAAACCTTGGAAATGCTAAACAGACCGAGGTCAACAATTTGAGAATAACATTAGGTGGAATTAGCCTGCACAGAGTTTTAGGAATTTTTAACAGTGTTGACTTGGCAGTTAGAGGATTTGTTTACAGAACTTGATAGACTTTTCCATATTGAAGTGAACCAATAGACAACACGATATTTCTGACAATAAAACCTGATTGACTAACTTTAGGAACTGAATGTTGTTTACTGAATAATCCAATTAAAAAGGAAGGAGGAACATTTTGAATAACTATAGTAGTAGTTTAACCAATCATAGAATCTCTAACAAGGACATAGGAAAACTGGAACCTAACTGGACATAGGAAAACTGAGGTGTGTGTGTGGGTGGGTGGGGGTGTGGGTGAGCGCGTGCGTGGGATCAAGGATTCTCAAACTAGAATGACACGCTAGTACAAGTGGATTATAAAAGATCAAATTCTTCCACACAACTTCCTTCTTCTAACAAAAAACACTGAGGTAACCATACTACCGTACCCTAGGTGAATACATCTAATAAATATTACACTGAGGTAACCATACTACCTTACCCTAGGTGAATACATCTAATAAATATTACTTACTTCCTTTCCTCTCGTCTAACCATTTTCCTGTAAAGTAAAGTAGAACATAAAACTTATATCAATGTATAATTATTTACTTTGTTTACTGCTACAAAACAGAAATATAACAAATGAAATTTGTAACAAAGTAATTAAATTTAGCTAATCACTTGAAGCACACATAATAACATACACACATCAACGTTTCAATCAAAATGCCTTTATCAAGAATACATTCACACACACAAAAATAACCACGAGTCGGAACGGTTCTATTGACGTTCACATTGCAGAGATAAATTTGGTCTTTACCACGTTATAGTTTTTCGTGTTAAGTGTAAAAAGTAAAATTATATTTACTTGTAATAATCATTATTATTATGTACCAGCTGAATTGTCAGACGCAATACGTGTCTGGGGCTCTGCGCGTGTATACTTATATGTCTGATAAGCTAGCAAGATTAGTATAAATAGGCATATTCCCATTTGTCAGAAAGTTTGTGAATAATCGATACTCGCAGGACCGTATATAAGTCTGCGGTAAGTGTGATTGCCTAACAAAATTTAGATTCTTCGATTGCGTGTGTTTCAATAAGTTTTCAATAAGAAAACCCACGACCCTCTCCAGTATGATCTGTTATCTAGAAATGTCATGTGACCCAACCGGGGGTCCTCGTTGGCCTTTCAGTTGGTCACTATTTATATACTTGGAGTCGAACTGGTTATTTTTGGCATGGTTAGTTAGTTAGTTAGTCGTCGGATCATCATCATTGCAAACTGGACACATCCATAGCTGCTCCGATCTCACCTTGAGTGTATCCGCCATTATACTTCTGCTGACAGTACCGGTCCTATGCTGTTTGACTATCATTCTTCTGCGCCCTCCAAAATGTTCACCTCTAGCAACACCGCATTTCAATCCCTGATCTTTTATCCTAGCCGTTGAAAAGGAATCATCATCCACATTAGTCTCACTCTCGCGTGTTATATCTCTTAAGGAGTTCAAAACGTCAGCGCAATCTATTGCCCCATCGCCCTGTGCCACAATCGCGCACGATGCCAGTTGATCCGCTCTTTCATTGCCTCGAACGCCTACATGTCCCGGTACGAAAATAAATGTAACCACTTTCAAGCTCGCCTTTCTCAAGGCCTCAATCCACTGTTCGCGAACGAGTCCCACTTGTTCCTTCTTAATCATACTCATAGAGTCACTCAAGATGCAGACCCGTGTTACCTTCTGTGTGCGTAACCACTCAAATGCCTTGGTCACCGCCATAGTCTCCATGGTCATACTACTCGCAGTGACCGCAAATGCACCATTTTCCTCCTTGATCGTTTTACCTGCGCACTGAGCTGTAAAGGCCCAAGCACTGCGAACATGTCTAATTACATATCCATCAGTGTATATAATCACATCCCCCTCTTTGATATTCTCACTGATTAAAGCCTGCACTTCTTTCTCCACAGCTGTGGGACACCATTCTCTGCATTCCCTGCTAAGTGATATTACTACTCTCAAACAAGTTTTGAAATCTGTGGGTAGACCTATCCATTCCGCACCTGCTGCCATATCCTGTAATCTGCACACGCTTTGTATGACATTTTCAGTACGTCCCATCCACGACCTTCCTCTCTTGAGTCTGCTGCCTTTAACTTTCTGTATTTCGGAATGCAGCGGGTGTTCCTTATTTGCATGTATTTGAAGGTACGCCCGTGCACGGCAATACTGTAATCTATGTTCAGCTGTTGGGCAGTCAAGTAGGTATCGCATAGCTCTTGTCGATGTGTCTCTTGTGCATCCCAGAATGATACGCATTGCTGCATTCTGGACTCTATCCAGTCTTTCGATCTGAGTTTGGCTAGGAGTCAGAATTGCCAGTGCATATTCCACCACAGCCACAACCAAACACTGGTACAAAAGAAATAACAATCTCTGCTCACACTGCGCAGCAGCCATAACCTTCATTGCTGCTAAGCCTTTGCCTGCCCTTATGATAATGTGGTCAACATGTTTCCTGAAACTCAGGCTTCTGTCAAAAAACACACCCAGATATCTCATTGTGCTAGTTCTTTCTAAACTTTTCCCGGACAACGAAACTTGTGGCATGGGTGTCTTTACCATGTGATTGTTCAAGGAAAACCACGTCACGAATGCCTTAGACGGATTAACCACTGCTCCCGTATCTCGACACCAACTTGTCAGTCTGTCCAGCTCCTTCTGTAGTTCCACGATGCAATCTTCTCGATTTCTGCCCTGTCTATACACCAGGATATCATCGGCATATGACATTGTTCTGCCAACACCTGTGATTTGATTGCCAGCGATATGTACTGTGTATACATTGAAAAGTACAGGAGATAGAGGTGATCCCTGTGGCAGACCAGGGCTAATAACCGTTGGTGCAGATATCCAATTACCACACTTAAGAACTACAACCCTGTGCTTCAGGGCGGCGCCAACCCAACGCAGGACAAAAGGATTAACTGCACGATTTAACAGCTGGTGTATCAAGATATCCAAGTACACCCTATTGTACGCATCCTCAAGGTCTATTGGGACCGCACATGTCTCCATGCGCGAATCGAACCCCTCAAAATCATCCTGCAAAAATATGGCTGCATTCTGCCATGTCTTCTTTCCTGGACGATATCCTCCTAACAATGTTGGTAAACACTTATTTCTTTCAAGATAACACGATACCTTCCAGGCCACAGTTTTTTCCGAAAGCTTGCCAATCGTATTCTGCATTGTTATTATTCTGTAGCCTTGTATCCTGGTGTGGTCCTTCCCAGGTTTGGGTAGTGGAACTAAATATCTGTGCAGCCAATCTTCTTTCACTATGCCCGTTAGAAGGCTATTATTGAACATGTCCGCCAACTCTCCCAACTCCTCATCCGTTCTCCGACTAATGTCATCGTATCTGATGCCATCTGGCCCTGGTGCTGTGTTTTTTGTACCTTTCAGCGCCTTCCTGATTTCTTCAACTGTGATTAGCATATGTTTTTCCATGCTCAAGTTCTTAAACGTGTCTGTGATCGTTTTCCTGATTTCTTGATATGCCTCCACATTTCTCTGACCAATTTGTGTGGTGTAGTGTGCCAGCAACGCCGCACCTTTTGTCTCGTCCGTCTTCTGCCAGACGGTATCGTCGCTCTGGAAATCGAAAATAGTCACGCGTCTTGTCAGACCATTCATGGACTTGTGTAAACACCAGAACAATTTTAGTGACTTTTCGCGTGTGATCTCCTGGCAAAATTCGTCCCATTTTGATGCCTTTGCTGACTTTGCAATATCTTTGAATGTTTGGACTAAGATATCTTTCTTCCGTTTCCATTGTGCGACCTCCAAGGGTTGAGCCGCAACACGTTTCCTTGCCCTTTGCCATAGTTCTACAGCTTTCCGTTTTTCGCTCCATGCCCTTTGAACCTCTTCGTTCCACCAGGGGGGCCTATCCCACACCTGATTTCCCACTACTTGAGCCTTACGTTTGTCTTGTCGAATTCTGCTCACAACATCCACTCCTCTGCGATCATACTTAAAAGATCTTACCTTTGGCCTTATCTGCTTACTTTTGTCATTTTTTAAGAGAACAACACATGGGAGGTGGTCACTGCCAAGATGCCCCAGCACGTCCCATTTGCAGATAGCCACAGAAGCTGATGACACCAATGCCAGGTCGATAGCTCTATCATCATCACCATCCCTGCTTGCCATTCTTGTTATACGGCCATCGTTAAGGCACACCAGTTTGTGTCTGGTTTGGCATGGGATTCCAAGTATTTAAATTCTCACCAACTGAAATTCCCAAAATAATCATAAACGTAACGAATGTTATGTCACGTTATATTCCTCCAGGGCCACTGGGGACTCACAGGGCATGACTGATGGGGAATACTTAGGCTGTTCATTCTGAGAACATGGCCGATGTAAGTCCAAGGCCTTTCTCTAATGAATGGGGTCCTATTATATTTACTTTAGTTAGAAGATTTTTATTAGTGAATTTCATAAGAAAACCAGCCCCATCAAGGCCAGCACCGTGCAGTGGTGATGGGGCTTAGTTCAGCCATCAGGGGCTGGAAACTAAGACTGGTCGGGCAGTCCCATTCGAGCAGGACCATAGTCCTGCCCAAGTAAGCAGAGTGCTGAAGACGGAGGCATCCAGCCAAAAGGCGCACAGATAATCAGGATGCCACGCACAAAACACAATGGAAACATGTCTGTATCTATAAAATGTTATGGTGCCTGCCCTGTGGCGGACGTCCAGGCAGGGACGGTGCCGGGCCCTATACCTCGAAAGGGCCCAACCTCAGTTACTGAAAGTCCTTCTCCATTGCCTCGAGGAGCCAGGAGGCAAGGGAATAGAGCTACTGGCCAAACAAACTTTAAACGACCAATAAAAATAATGCACTGGAATGCTGAGGGTGTCAACAGTAAAAGAGATGGATACAGCAAAAAATTGGAACTTGAAAATGTCCTCAGTGAAGAACAAGTTAATATATGCTGTATCCAAGAAACACACCTCAGCAGCGACATAGCCTTCAAAATCAGAGGCTACCAGTGCTACCGATATGACCGAAAGGACAGGCGAAAGGGTGGAATTCTGACACTTGTTAAAAACAATATTAGCGCATGTCAGCTGGAAGTATATATGGAAGGGGCAGAATACCAGATGCTCCACCTAAAAACAGACAGTGCAGAATTCCATCTCCTGAACTACTACTGACCAAATGATAAACCATTGGCACTAGACACAATTCCAGATAAAGAGAGACTTATGGTGTGTGGTGACTTCAACAGCCACTCTCAGAGCTGGGGCTACGATCATATCGACAAGAGAGGTGAGGAACTTGAGAGCTGGCAGGATGAAAATAATCTCATCCTTATTAACCAGCCAGCAGACTCACCAACCTTCTACTAGAGAGCATGGCACACCACCTCTACACCAGATCTGGTATTCCACTCACCAGGCCTGGAATGGAACATCACACGTGTCGTTGGAAAGCAGCTTGGGGGTAGTGACCACAGACCAGTATTTCTGGAAATCCACAATGAAATTACCAAGGACAGCAGCACGCTCACTAGGTGGAACTATAAGAGGGCAGACTGGAAAATGTACCAGCATTTAACCAGTGTTCTAGCTAAGGACATGAACTTGGACAAAGACATCAATAGAGTAGTGAGTGAATTTAATAGATGTATACTACATGCTGCTAGTAAAACCATACCCAGGGGGGCACGCAAAAACTACAAACCCTACTGGAATGATGAACTGGAAAAGCTGCAAAATGAGATGGAAACATCTAGACAGCAGGCTGAGAACAGACCTAGCCAAGAACATCACAACAAATATCAGCAAACAAGTGCTAAATTTCAAAGAGCCAAGTTACAAGCCAGACGGAGTAGCTGGAAAGAAAAAACAGAGTCGCTGAACCTAGAAAGAGATACTAGGAAATTATGGAAACTTGTAAAACAACTAAATGATGAAGGTACAGGGAGAAATACCAAGATCACACTTTATAAAGATAGAAACATTTTAACAGGTAAACATGCAGCTAATTACTTTGCAGATTCCTTTGCAGAATAACATCAAAGTCAGCCCAGACACACAACAGGAGGTTCGAGAGAACCAGCAAAACATTGGACAAGGCGAACCTATACCTGAAATCATGGAGGCACCAATCACAATGAGAGAACTGGAGCATGCAATATCCAAATTGAAAATGAAAAAGTCCCCTGGAGCTGATGGAGTGTCCAATGAAATGATTAGAAACCCGGGAATTTCAGCAAGAGCAAAGCTACTGCAGATATTTAACACAAGCTGGTCCACGGGTAATGTACCACAGGCGTGGAGAGAAGCAATAATGATACCACTCCTCAAATCAGGAAAAGATGGCAACACAGTCTCCAACTACAGGCCCATCAGCCTCACAAGCTGTCTATGCAAAACAATGGAACGCATTATCAATCTTAGGATGCAGTGGTACCTTGAAAGTGAAAGCCTTCTGGTATCACAGCAAGCAGGTTTCAGACAGTGCTACTCTACTGAAGATCAGGCAACCTACCTCTCCCAAGAGATTGAGGATGCCTTCCAACATAAGAAACTGGTACTAGAAGCATGGATAGACCTCAGAAAAGCATTTGATAAGTTCTGGAAAGAAGGGCTCCTAAAGAAATTGCGAAATTGCAGGGTTAGCTCAAGAATGTACAAATGGGTAAAAGCATACCTGCATAATAGAAGAGCCAGGGTACAATTAGATGATCGAAAGAGCAAGAAAGTTCTACTACGTCATGGAGTCCCCCAGGGAGGAGTCCTGTCACCAACACTTTTCTTGGTTTACATCAATGACCTAGTTGCATAACTACCACATGGGATCAAAGTGGCAATGTATGCTGACGACCTGGTGATCTGGTGCACGGAAGAACATGCGACAGTGGTCACTAAACAAATACAAAGAGCTATCGATGCCCTAACCTTATGGGCTAATAGATGGTGCGTCAGCATTAACACAGATAAGTGCAGCACTACACTTTTTACCCTCTCACCAAAACAAAAAGCCGGTCATATCAAAATAGATGGAGAGCTCTTGAAAGAAGACAAACAACCCACATACCTCGGAGTTACTTTTGATGATAAGCTGACATGGAAGCAGCACATAAACAAAGCAACAACAAAAGCCAGGAGGAAGTTAGCTATCCTGAAAAAATTAAGTGGAACCACATGGGGAGCCAGTGGGAATATACTCAGTAAAGTGTACCAGCAAGGCATAAGACCACACCTGGAATATGGTTCAACTGCATGGTGTCCTGCATCAAACACCACATTACAAGATCTAGATAAAGTGCAAAACCAGGCACTTAGAATAATGTTGGGAGCAATGAAACACCCATAGCAGAGATGCAGAAAATGGGAAGAATGCAAATACTTGGCGAACGCAGAGACACAAAAGTACTAATTCAGGCAGAAAAGTTTCAGTGTATGCCAAGTCATCCAATGAAGGAAAGATTCCAAAACCTAGCAATGGGACGACTGAAAAGAAGCAGCTTTATCCATCAAGCTAAACGACTCCGCAGATAACTTTCAGACCTACCTGAAGTTGACAGCCCCTTAAGGCCTGTACCAGAACAAACCCCGTGGAGTGAAAGACATGGAATGCCGATATACATTCAGACCCATGTGAAAGGAATACTAAGCGAGGACGAACAGAACAGTGTGCAGCGAAGGACAGTCATCCTCAGTTTCCTGGATGAGGAATATCCACAAGATATATGGGTCAGAGTATACACAGATGGGTCAGCACAGAATGCCGTGAGGAATGGAGGTGCAGGTATATATATAGAATATCCACACACGCATAGAGATACAATCAAAACACCGACAGGAAAATTCTGCAATAATTATGATGCAGAAATCCAGGCAATTAGTGTGGCATCTAAAAAACTGTTGAACTCCAACTCTGAACTACAGCCTGTGGTATTCCTGACAGATGCAAGGTCAGTGCTTCAAGCTCTCCAGTCTGGAAAACTAACAGACTTGAAAAAATTACTTAGCGAATTGTCTTACCAGTATAGGGTAACCATGCAGTGGATACCCTCTCACTGTGGAATACCAGGAAATGAAAAAGCAGACCAACTGGCTAAAGAAGGTGCTGCCGAAGACCAATCAGATATACCAATCACCTACCATCAGAATAAACAGATGATCAAGTCAATAAGAAAGCCACAAACACCAACACAAGATGACTATCATATTATGAACAGACCAGAACAAGTTATAATTCTACGTCTCAGAACAGGACACAACCGACTCCGCAGTCACATGTATACAAAGTTCAAGATTGGCAACACGGCCATGTGTACATGTGGACAGGCAGCACAGAGTGCCAAACATATACTTCAAGAGTGTTCTAAGCATGAAACGCTGAGGCAGACATATTGGCCAGAGGAAACAACATTGGAATCAAAGCTCTATGGGACACTGTATGAACTACAAAAGACAGTGAGTTTTATTAAGGAGACAGAAATACAGATATAGACATATTTCAAGTGAACGAAAGTAGAAGAAGAAGAATAAGAAAACCACACAATAGGAAGGCGATTTATCTCATTTTTTTGGACTTGCTTTCCAGTTATCAGTATCATGTTCTGTTGTCTTCTACCTCCCCATTATATACGGGCTGGCTATTAAAATCAAACACAGACTAGAACAATGTATCCTAAACCGGAATATAACGCAATCGTCAAATCTGAACCACATAAAGTTATACAATTGCTAGATGGTCGTGTAAGACAGGCAACATATAGACGAAGAAATATATCTATTCCCTGAAACCCTTTGTTGCCTTTCGGCGTCAGGGGTAGTTGAGTTTTCTGGAGACGGTTCTCTTATGTGCTGAGTATATTGTGGAATTTGTCGCCTCTTTCATTTCAGTTGTCCATCTTTTTCGTGGTCGGCCTCTAGGTCTACCTTCGCTGTATCTGTGTAGTATAGCTTGCGGTGGTATGCCGTTGATGGTGTTCTGCTGATGTGTGCAAACCATTTCATCTGTTGTCTGTTGATGTATTCTAAGATTGGGGTGGTGCCGGCTCATTGTCGGATGTCCTCATTCCTCACCCTATCTCTTAACGACATTCCTAGGATTCTGCGTAAGCACGCCATTTTAGCTGTCACAAGTTTACGTTTGCCTTGAGCTGTCGTTGTCCATGTTTGACATTGGTAGCACAGCGCTGGCATAATAATAGTTTTGAATAGTGCTATTTTGGTGTTTAAATCTACATATATGTTTCTTAAGATGCGTGTCATTTGCACCAGGGCTTAGTATGCTTTACTACATCTATTGTGTACTATTCGTACTTGAAGCAACATTGTTCTGTCTCTATGTTATTTATGTTTACAAGAAGGCCTTTAGGTCCTTGTGTACGAATATGCATGTTCTGTGTTTGTGTTCCTGAGGATACTTTAATACTTATACGGGATGTTCGTTAATGTTGTAATAGTCCTTGTTTCGATTGTTCTGTTCTCAGTGACTTGTGTACACAAGCTGAAAGTCTTGGCCGCGCCACATCTTTTTTTGGGGATGTGCTTGGTCAAGTACGGAAAACCTGTTTACTTGTGTTGCAAAGCGATTCGGTGCTGCTAGAACAGACCTGGTTCAATTCCTGTCAGCTGTAAGAATTATTTTCATTTATCCTCATGCTTCCTACTTGAATTTTTATTTTAAAACACTATAGCTAACGCTAAAACAAGCACTATAGCAAAAATCTCTAGTTTAATATCCATTCACAATCTCCTTTCTGGCAAACACAATATAACATGAACTAAGTAATTGAACATAACTAAATGACTGCTACTTACTTCCATCGTCCGTATTCAACCACTTTTCTGAAAATTAAGAGAAAATAATGTAATTGTATGAATCATCAAAAGTATATAAATTATCTATTGTCGTCAAAGGTAGAGATGAACGAAGGAGAACAAAAAGGAGGTATAGATAAAAGTTAGTGAGATACATTACGAGAAGGAGATGGTAAAACAAGAGTGCACAAACAAGATACAGATGATGTTGGAAGGTTGTTGTAGACGTTTCGTAGGCGGCAATTTATATTGATTGAAGAGGATAGGGTAGGCTATCATATTTCACCACAATATTAATGTGTTATAAAAGCGATTCCTGGATTTATTTCGTTTCTTCCTTGAACCCTACCGATTATAAGAGAGCTCAACCACTGATGTAAAATCTAAGCAAGTCTACCCGCTGATGTTAAATCTAAGCACGTTCATCCGCTGAATTGAAATCTAAACAAGTCTACCCGCTGATGTGAAAACTCAGCACGTCTACATGCTGATGTAAAATCTAAGCATGTTCAGCCGCTGATGTAAAATCTAAGCACGTTCACCCGCTTATGTGAAATCTAAGCACATCTACCTGCTGATGTGAAATCTAAGCACGTTCACTTGCTGATGGCTAAAGACGTGCAGGAATACTCAGAAAATGCAGTAAAAACTCTTGGCAAATACAACATGAAACCCGCCTTATTCGCATTGGCAATTGTCTCAGCTGACCTTTAACATCATATCGCTTGTGAGACACTCTGATCATGATATACTTTATCAAGTTATCACAAGAGTGGAACATTCCCCCTCCAACCACCCTCCCACCACCCTGCCCGAATGTATATTTATTTCACGCATCATACTACATATCTTACGCAGCAATTTTGCTATTACCAGCAAACTATGACTTCTTGTACAGTTAGTTACCAGCAAACTATGACTTCTTGTACAGTTAGTTACCAGCAAACTATGACTTCTTGTACAGTTAGTTACCAGCAAACTATGACTTCTTGTACAGTTAGTTACCAACAAACTATGACTTCTTGTACAGTTAGTTACCAGCAACTTATGACATTTACAATTAGTTACCAGCAACTTATGACTTGTACAGTTAGTTACCAGCAATTTATGAATGGTACAGTTAGTTACCAACAAATTATGACATCTTTTACATTTATTTACCAGCAACTTATGACTTTTACATTTCGTTACTAGAAACTTATGACTTTTACACTTGTTTTCTAATAACATATTACTTGTAAAGTTAGTTACCATACTTATGACGTCTTTTACAGTTAATTACCAGCAACATATGCCTTTTAAAGTTAGGTACTAGCAACCTATGATTTTTACAGTTAGTTACTAGCAACTTATGAAATTTACAATTGGCTACCAGCAACTTATGACAGTTACAGTTATTTACCAGTAACATTTAACTTTTACAGTTAGTTACCAGCAACCTATGCCTTTTACAGTTAGTTACCAGAAAACTATGACTTTTACCAGAAACCTATGACATTTACAGTTAGTTACCAGCAACCTATGACTTTTACAGTTAGTTACCAGAAAACTATGACTTTTACCAGCAACCTATGACATTTAGTTAGTTACTAGCAACGTGTGACTTTTAGAGTTAGTTACCAGCAACCTATGACATCTATAGTTAGTTACTAGCAACAAATCCCTTCTTGTACAGTTAGTCACTATCAGCATATGCCTTCTTGTACAGTTAGTTACAACAAATGCCTTCTTGTACAGTTATTTACCAGCAACCTATGCCTTCTTCAACAGTTAGTTACCAGCAACCTATGACTTATTGTACAGTTAGTTGCCAGAAACCTATGACATTTCCTTACATTTAGTTACCAGCACTATCTGACTTCGTGTATAGTTAGTTACCAGCAACCTATGACTTCTAGCACAGTTAGTTACCAGCAACCTATGCCTTCATGTACAGTTAGTTACTAGTAACCTTTGCCTTTTTGTACAGTTAGTTGAATGTTATTAACTCATAATGTAATATATATTAAGATCACATGAGACATAAAACAATTATCATACCATCACTGGTATATAAATGTCAAAGGTGGAAAATAACAATAGTAGGCAGGAGAAAACGTATTACAACAGAAATGTCAAAAGTAAACAATAACAGTAGTAGGCAAGAGAAAACGTATTACAACAGATATGACGTGTGTACGTAGAATTCTAGAATTAACAATAAGAGAATAACAAGAAATTAACACACCAGAAGAGTAACACTAACGAGATAAATTCTGAATTACATCACAAGACAACAGATTAAGTGTTTTTCACATGCTTCCAGACTACCATCAGATAGCGCCCCTCAAAATGCAATGATATACTTACATACACGATAGATACAACGCTAGAGGAATATTATGTAAAACATAACTTACAAAACTTAAAGGGACCACAAAATGAAGCATATATGAAACACACAACACATGCCGTTTCCATAGAACTCTTCTACCCAAAACGATGTATGGCATAAAACGAAAACAAGGAAAATGGTATACAAATACTACTAAAGTAAACATAATTGTTAAAATTATACAATATAAACAAATATGTCGAACTCCTAATTACAATGACTTTTTCGAACTGGGGGGGGGGGGCGCATGGGAGAGCTGTTAGAGCGTTGGTGTTACAGCCGTTTGTTACGGGGCTCGACGTTCGGTAAAGATGTCCAAAACGTACTTCTAACAAACACTATAACAAACATGCTAATTGTTATATCTTTCCACAACTTACTTCTAACAAACACTATAACAAACATACTAGTTATCATATCTCTCCACAACTTACTTCTTCTAACAAACACTATAACACACATACTAGTTATCATATCTCCCCAGCTTATTTCTTCTAACAAACACTATAACAAACATACTAGCTATCGTATATGTTCTCAGCCACCTTCCTCTAACATACATGATAAAGTCTGTCCAGATTAACACATCACGTAAATATTACTTACTTCCCTTTTTTGTGGCAAGCCATTCAACTGTAAAATAACGAGAAAATATTCAACATCTAATGTAAGATTTTAGTTCTTTTACCTCAACATGTAATGTAAGATTGTAGTTTAATTAAACATCAACATGGTATAACGTTGTTTTCTCCGCTTTACTGGAAATTCATTTTGTCGCCTCCGTAAACGCCTAATTATCTATTCTCTTGATGCAGTGTGTCGCTGTGTATTAGCCATTTTTATCTTAGTAAATGTTTTAGCTGTAGCCTATTAGGTACATAATATTAGTATATTTTTAGAAATGTCGAGAATTGATGGCTCCAGGTATGAGTGCATATAGTTCACGAGAATTGATGGATCTGGTATTAATGCACAGAGTACACGAGAATTGATAGATCCGACATGAATACACAGAGTACACGAGAATTGATAGATCCGACATGAGTACACAGAGTACACGAGAATTCATGGATCCGACATGAGTACACAGAGTACACGAGAATTCATGGATTCGACATGAGTACACAGAGTACACGAGAATTCATGGATCCGACATAAGTACACAGAGTACACGAGAATTGATAGATCCGACATGAGTACACAGAGTACACGAGAATTGATAGATCCGACATGAGTACACAGAGTACACGAGAATTGATAGATCCGACATGAGTACACAGAGTACACGAGAATTGATAGAACCGACATGAGTACACAGAATACACGAGAATTGATAGATCCGACATGAGTACACAGAGTACACGAGAATTGATAGATCCGACATGAGTACACAGAGTACACGAGAATTGATAGATCCGACATGAGTACACAGAGTACACGAGAATTGATAGATCCGACATGAGTACACAGAGTACACGAGAATTGATAGATCCGACATGAGTACACAGAGTACACGAGAATTGATAGATCCGACATGAGTACACAGAGTACACGGGAATTGATGGATTAGAACATGAGCGTATGGAGTACATTTAACGTTATGATATGCGGACAATTAAGTGGATTTATGTCCCTGGACATGCGGGTGTTCATCATTCTTGTATAGAAGTGGTGGGGTATATTTATTAGTCTGGGAACCAAAGACAAGTCTTTCTCCTGACAGTGCGTCATAGCTGTCACTGAATAAGTTGTTTATACTACGTCTAGATATGAAGATTTGTGAAAGAGATAAGACGTTTGGTTGTGGTTGTTGATCTTTTTTTCCATTTCTTAAAATATAAAACATTTGTTGTGATTCTGTAAAAAGCAACGTTACTCTTGTGTCGTTCATAAAGGTTTATGTGTCTGGGCTTCTACTTTAGGATGCAAATGTCTAAATAAGGACAATTATGACAAATCATGATACATCAGAAAAAGATGCGATTTTGTCAAAATCTTTTTTTTTTTTTGAGATGCGGTTAGTCAAGTACGGGAAATCTCGTGTAAGTTTAATGGACTGGCTCAATTGCCGTTAGACTCAAGAATGTGTTTAATTATCCTCTAGCTTCCTTCTTAAATATACTTGAAGGGATTTGTGCTGTCTCCAGTGTGAAACCCTTACAAACATGATTAATTATGTGTCTTATTATTAATATTATTAGTTATTTTTTAAATGTATTACTATTATTATTATTATTATTACTGTTATTATTATTATTATTATTATTATTATTATTATTATTATTATTGTTAGATATTCGTTGGATCATCGTCATTCCACTCCGTACGTCCATAGGTGCTCAGATCTTTCCTTAAGTGTATTCGTCATTACACGTTGACTGACGGTCCCAGTAAGCAGTTGATTGACCATCATTCTTCCTCGCCGACAAAACTGTTCCTTTCTAGCGACAACACATTTCAAACCAACCTCCCTTATGTCATGTTATGTCATCGTCATTTGTACAGTCATTTGTTCGTGCAATTTCATGTAGGGCATTCAAAATATCTTCCCGATCCATCGATCTACCAACAGCCGTAGTAGCGGCGTGGGCGGCCAACCTATCCCCTCTCTCATTACCCTGGACTCCCGCATGTACCGGCACACAAAAAAAGTCACTCTACCAACACAGGAATTATTCACTGCATCAAGCCACTGTTCCCGAACGTACCCTCCTGAACTTTCACAATCATGCTCATGGAGTCATTGAGTATGCAGGCAAGCTCGCAGACAGTCTGTGAGAGCACATATTTCAAATCTTTGGTTACTGCCAAAATCTCCATTGTCTTACTGCTTCTCGGCTGAGCGAATGCACTACACTCCTCTCTGACGGTCTCCCCTACATTTGAGCCGTGAAGGCCCAGGCACTCCTGATGTGTCTCTCAATCGACCCATGTGTATATATAATTAAATGAATGGAATTCATTGGAATTCTTGTGATGAGATCGAGTACCTTCGATTCGACCACTGTCGCACACCATTACCTGCACTCCATTTGGCACCACGTAGTACATCCTCCACTCTGCACACGCTCTGTATAACGTCCTCTGCGCGTCCCATCTATGACTTTGCTCTCTTAAGTCGACTGCCTTTCACTTTGATAATTTATGGGTGTAGAGGGTGCTCTGTATCAGCGGTGGTTTGTAGGTAGTCCCACGCCCTTCCCCCTTTTGTATAATTTGATCTGCAGTTGAGCAATCAAGTAGGTATCGCACAGCACGTGCCGATTTATCTTTCCTACACCCCAAAATGATTCTCATTGCCTCATTCTGGACTCTATCCAATCTTTCTGTTTGAGTCTGACTCAGTGTCAGAATTGCCAGTTCGTAATCTACCACCGCCACCACCAATCCCTGATATAGCAGAAACAACCGCCTCTGTTCATATTGAGCAGCAGCTTTAACTTTTATCGCCGCAAGACCTTTGTAAACCTTTACAATGATGCTAACCACCAAGTTCTTCATTGTGCTGGTTCTCTCGAGGACATCCCCTCTCAAAGTAACCGATGACGTGGATGTGTTTACTATGTGATTGTTTAGAGAAAACCATGTTATCGATGCTTTAGATGGATTAACTACAGCTCCAGAATTTCTGCACCATTCTTCTAAACGATCAAGCTCCCGCTGCATTTTTTCTGGCGATCGTTCCTCTATCTCTGCCCTGCCTATATGACGATGTTCGTCTGTCGTAATCGACGATGACCAAAAACTCAACTATGATAATACTAATAATAACATAAAGTAATAAAAATATTAAAGTTAATAGTGCGTTTTTAAATGACTAACAGATCCAATGCGCGCACAAAATTGTCTTTTACACAATTGACAACAATAGAGGGTGTCTATGTGAGGTTGAGATGTTTTTTTCTTTTCTACGTGCCCGCTTCTGTCTTGCAGTATCTTGTCTGAATTCTTCCGCCGCTAGTGCTCCCTTCTAATGCTGTAATACCATGCTGTTCTATCTTGAGCGAGGCTCTCCCAAGCGCCTACGTCAATGTTAAGATGTTTCAGTGATGACTTGAGCGTGTCTTTGAAGCGCTTTTTCTGTCCACCAGCTTTTCGAAATCCTGCCTTGAATGCTCTATAACATATTTGTTTTGGCAAACGCGAGTTCTCCATACGCACAAAATGGCCTGCCTAGCGTGCTTGCGCCTCCATGTTTGGATGTTGTTCGTCCATCACAAGTGATGATGACCATTTGTTACATCCACTTTTGAAAATTAATTTTAGTTATGTCCTTGATTATGAGTTCGTAGATGGCTAATGAGCCCTATTCGAGCTGTAAATGTCCTTGGACAGTTTGGACATGGAATAACGACTGTAGACGGATCTTGGTCTATCCGTGACTTTCTAGCTGCTCTCCGCTGTTGAGCTGCTGCATTTCTCTTCTTTTCACAAGATAATGAGCTCTTTTTTATTTTAGAGCGCCATGTAGATCTATTTTGTGCAAGTTCTTCCCATGTATCGTGGTCTATTTCAAAGGCTTTCAGTGAGTCCTTTAACGAGTCCTTTGCGCCTCCATAAGCAGTGTGTGGATGTTTATTGAGGTGGATTTTTCCAATACCTCGAAGTCTGGTACTTTGTCCCACCAATGGATGTTTAGTAATTTACGTAGGCAGGTACGCATGTGGTTGCGTCTGTGGGTCTCACCAATGGCCCACTAGACAAACCATCCATGCAACAGAAAACCTTAGTGGATGACATGCCGTTATATTGAGGTTATCTTCTTAGAGAAGCTTCATGGCACGTCATCTATACAATTATGTCTTTCCTTTGTTGTTGAAATGTGTTTCATGTTTACTTGAATATATGTATGCACACTCTGTGGTTGGGAGAAAGCCAGAGCTGTACTGTGCAGCACTGGGGAAGAGAAAACTGACAGCACTGCTTTTCCTATTGCTGAAAGCCATCATAGAGGCATAATGACTCAGGACGTGACAATCCTTTTGACTTGAACATTTGGTTGCATGCCTCGAGCAATAGAGAAGTTCGGCATAACCAGTAGTCAATTGGTGGCGGAGAATGAGCACAGTGAAGCCTATCTTGGCTGCAGTGGCTAGGAGCAGTGCATAGGTTGAAACCTATCCTCCTGGATGTGTGATAGTTATTCTCTGGCTCTGTCCTAGGTGGGCCGAAAATCCACAGACTTCCCAGCAATATAATGCCATTTAATGGCATTAAGTCAAAGGGCATGAGCCCATGGACTGCTGGATCAGCAACCAACCAACCAACCAATTTAGGCAGGTAAGATGAAAATGATTTAATTTTCTTGCATGTCTACCATACACTGTCCACGTTTCACAAGCGTATAGTAGGGTTGGTATAACATCAGCATGATATACTTGAAGTTTGGTGGTTGTTCTTATACCTCTTCTGTTCCATACATTGTTGTGTAATCTGCCAAATACAGCACTAGCGTTTGCCAGTCTATTGTTAATTTCCACATCGATGTTGACATCCCGAGGGAGAGTGATTCCATGGTAAGTAAAATTGTCGACTACTTGCAGTTTTTCCTGATTGACGATGATGGAAGTAGCAGTATGTTGGCTATTTGATGTTGCTTGGTGCATGACTTTGTGTTTTTTGTGTGTTAATAGTGAGACCAAAGTTGTTGCAGGCCTGTAAGAAGCGGTCTATGGATTTCTATATTGTTACGACAGAGTCAGCATACAATGCACAGTCGTCAGCATAAAGTAATTCTCTAACAGTACTAGATTTAGTTTACGTTTTTGCTTTTAGACGACGTAAATTGAAAAGACCATCATCTGTTCTGTAATTGATCATTATGCCAGCTGTTTCATTACTACGGTGTGCTTCCGTTAGCATGGCCGTAAATAACAGGTATGGCCTATATACCCAGATGTCATCAGCATAAGACATGGTTCTGCCCAGTCCTGCAATCTGATAGCTTGTAATTTAAACTGTATACAGATTAAATAGTACTGGGGACAGAGTTGACCTTTGTAGTAGTCACGGGTTTATGACTGTCTCTGCCGAAAACCAACTCCCACACTTAAGAACAACCTGTCTCTGCAAAAGTGCCGAGACAATCCACCTGACAACAAAAGAACTTACTTGGATTTGCAGCATTATGGTCATAATGAAATCCAAGGGCACTTATTATTATTATTATTATTATTATTATAAATTTTATTATTAAGCCATTATTTCAAGTTCTCTTACAGTTAATAGGTTTGGTAGGTTCACGAATGCTATTAAATATAGAATCGAATGGTGATGCGTTATAGTCTTGCACAAAATTTGATTCATTTTCATCTTCATTTTCTCGTTTAACTTCTTGAATTTCTGTTGATAGCTGATCACCTCCGTGAACAGCACCATCCAGGTCCCTCTCACTTGGCAGCACTTCTTCAGATGCCTGAAAAGATATACAATACAAGTAGTCAGTAAATTATTACACAAACGTAATTAGATTTAACTGAGAGAATAATGTCTGTGTAGAGATGGGTAAACTGTGAACGAGATAACAAACGTAACCATATTTAACAGGAAGAATACTGTCTTTGTAGACATGCGTAAAATGTGAACGTGATAACAAACGTAATTAGATGTAACAGAGAGAATACTGTTTGTATAGACATGTGTAAACTGTGAACAAGACGAATAAGAAGAGCTAGAATCTCGTTAAGTCTGCATTATTCTGACGGTCTTAAACATCGGACAGCCTTGGGTAACGGACCATTTTGATCTGGCCATTATACAAACTTATGCACCAACTACAGATTACACTGAAGAAGAAATAGAACAGTACTATGAAGATCTACAACAACTACTCAAACCAGTAAAATCAACAGACATTTTAATAGTCATGGGAGACATGAATGCAAAAATAGGAAAAGGAAGACATAATAACATTGTAGGGCAATTCGGACTAGGGACAAGAAATGACAGAGGAGAAAGACTTAGGCCTATACAGTTCTGTTAGGAGAACAATATGATCATATGTAATACATTCTTTGAACATGAAAATAGAAGATTATATACATGGAAAAGTCCTGGAGACAGAAAGAGGAACCAAATAGATTACATTATGATTAACAATAGATTTAGAAATAGTGTCAAAAACATCAAAACATACCCAGGTGCAGATATCAACTCTGACCATAATCCAGTGATGTGCAAAATAAATGTCAAACTTAAAAAGATAGTAAATAGAGGAGTCCAAGAACCACAGATAGACGCATCAGCACTAAAACAACCAGACATACAACAAAAATACCTTGTAGATGTAAGGAATAGATATGAACATCTAATGATATGGAACATGAGTGCATGGAACAATACAGAAGGGAAAATCCAGAAGAGAAAATAGACAATAAATGGGAAAGCCTAAAGAAAAGTATTCAAACATCAAGTAAAAATTTACCAACAGGAAATACCACGAACAGACAAACATGGATGACAGATGAAATATTAGAGAAAATGACAGAAAGAAAGAAAGCTAAAAATACACCAAAATACTCAAGTATAGACAAGGAGATACGTAACATGTGCAGAACAGCGAAAAAACAATGGCTAGAAACAAAATGCAGTGAAATAGAGGAGATGTCCATACAACAGAAGACAAAATTAATGCATAAAGAGATAAGGCTGATCACAAATAAGAAAAATCCTATAAATGGGGGTGGCTGCATTAAAGATAAAAATGGTAAAATAATATTTGATAAAACAGAAGCACTCACAAGATGGGCAGATTATGTAACAGAACTGTTTGACGACCAACGGAACAAAAAACCAACAATACACAACAATGATGGACCAGCAATACTGAAATCAGAAGTAGAACATGCAATAAATTCAATAAAATGTGGAAAAGCTGCAGGCTCTGACAACATAACAGTAGACATAATAAAAACTCTAAATGAATTTGGTGTAGATAATATCACATAAATTTGCAATGACATATACGAAACAGGCCATATACCTAAAGACCTAACATCATCAATATTCATACCACTACCTAAGAAGCCCAGGGCTGTGGACTGTACAGAATATAGAACAATAAGTCTAATGAGCCATCTAACTAAAATACTTCTCAAGATAATACATGAAAGAATTAAGAACAAGATAGACATGGAGGTCGGTGAAGAACAATTCGGTTTTAGGAAAAACAAAGGAACCAGAGAAGCTATACTGAGTATCCGGCTAGTGATAGATAAATATATAGAAGTCCAAAAAAATATCTATATTTGCTTCGTAGACTACAGCAAGGCCTTTGACAGAGTCCAACATGAAAAATTAATCAAATGTCTTCAAGAAATAGGCATAGATGGAAAAGACATCAGGCTGATTAGAAATATATATTGGGAACAAACTGCATCAATAATATGTGAAAACAGCTACTCTCCATACATAGAAATAAGAAGAGGGGTAAGACAAGGATGCATTTTATCACCAAGCCTATTTAATATCTACACAGAGAATATCTTTAAAAATATAGAAGAAATACCAGGACTCAAGATCAATGGGAAAATAATAAACAACATTAGATATGCAGATGACACTGTTCTTTTAGCAGAAAGTGAACATGAACTACAAAGACTAATAGATCAAGTCAATAAATCAAGTAATGAATATGGACTGGATATAAACATTCAAAAAACAAAAACCATGATAATCAGCAAAGACACAGAAGAACAGGAGGTAAACATAAACATACAGGGAGAGAAACTACAACAAGTAAAACAGTATCAATATCTTGGACACATAGTCACAAATGATGGCAGATGTGAAACAGAAGTTAAAAGGAGAATAGGAATGGCTAAAAGTACCTTCAATGACATGAGGAAATTATTAATATCTAAACAAATTACAAACAAGTTAAAAATGAGAATTATAAAATGCTACATCTATTCCATATTAATGTATGGCTCAGAAACATGGACACTAAATAAACAATTAGAAGACAAAATTGATGCCTTGAGATGTGGGTATATAGAAGAATAGGGAGAACATCATGTAAAGAGAAGAAAACAAATAAAGAGGTGCTAAAGACACTTAATATGAAGAAAGAACTACTAAGAGAAATAAAGATCAAGCAAATAAAATACTTTGGACATTAAAAGACATGACACCCTATTGAAGACCTTACTTGAGGGTAAAGTCAAAGGGAAGCGAGCAAGAGGTAGGCAGAGATACAAGTGGGAGAGTAACATTACACGATGGACAGGTTACAGTCTAGCAGAGTGCACCACCAAGACAAGAGACAGGAGATGTTGGAGACACGTTGCAGCCAACCTTCGTTGCGGAGACGGCACTGGATGATGATGATGGGTAACGGACATTTTCTAATAGTGGTTCCAATTGGTGGCCATATACCTTTCCAGGGTGGCAACATGACGTCAATCTACAGAATACGATTGAGTATCACATATCTCATTAATGGTCGAAATGATTGGAAAGTGCCTAAAGGTTGTCAATTGCCCTTCATTGGATCACCGAGGGAGAGGGAATATGGACCAAATATAGTTATTAAAGAAACTTGTGTCAAACATAGGCTGAGTACCACCATTCTTGAAAACACCGATATGACTTTCTTATACTTATAACTTTTTTATGTATAACTTTCTTGTGTACATAACTATATAGAACATTCGTATATATATATATATATATATATATATATATATATATATATATATATATATATATATATATATATATATATATATATATATATATATATATATATATATATATAAAATCAAGTTACATATTCTTTCCAAAACCGTGTCTTCATCGTGGATACTCTGAACACCTCTCTATCCCGGCTAAACAGGCCTGTAAATGCCAAAGACATGTACATACATTCTTCGATGTCGTTGGTCGTTAACTTTGTGGTTTTCCTCTTCTTGTCTCTTCATCTGGCCCTTTGCCCTCTAGAATCAGCCTTTCAATATCATCATGTGGCTTTACGTCTTCAAAATACTGTAGCTTCCTTCTTATGATGATATTTAGAAGCCACCATTGATTTAGTTTCAGTAATTTCAAAACTTCAATGTTCTTCTTTTTCTCTGCCCATGACATTCGTAGGATCTTTTTGTAGTACTTCATTTCAAATGAATGTATTCATGTGGATATTGTCTTGTTTAAAGTCCAAGTCTCGCATCCTTATGTTACCACTGGGAAAACACATGATCTTAAAAGGGTTAATTTAGTGTCGTTATTACTGCTTTGTCCTTGATTTCTATTTGTGTTAATTTAATTGTTGCAATTGAGAGTCTTCTAATCTCGACTGAACAATCTCAATAACTGTATATTTGCTCCCAGATATTCAAATTTATAAATAAATATACAAATAAAGACATGGACAGACAACATCAAGGAATGGACAGGGCTAGATATTTCCACACTCATCCGCATCGCTGACGATAGAATTCGCTGGAGGACTCTGTGTGCTGAAGCATCCAATGTGGTACCCCTACGACCCTGAAGGGTTATGGGTTTATTGATTGGTTGATTGACACATTCTAGTTCTATATTGTCATGTTGATTATTGGTTCGATCTTTGTTTTGTCGTTTTGTCATATTATTTGTTTTCTGTGCATTTAGATAAAGACTTTGTATCTTGCTGTAATTCTTTGTTGGTGTGATTAGCTGTTTCAGTCACTCAGAATGTGTAGTAAGAAGGATTGTGTCATCTGCATGTCGCATTTCTGAGATCTTGTACCCACCGATATTTAATGGATAAAACTCTTTCCCTCTAGTTCTTTTCTTACATTTCTCATTATATTATCTGCATAGATGTAAAAAAAACGATAAGGGGATAGAGTGCTGCCCTCTCTCACTCAATTTGAACAGCGAGCCTTTCAGATGTTTTTCCCTCCACTCTTACTACTGCATATGTTGTTCGGGATAGATTGTTTCAATAAGATGTATTAGATATTTAAAGTCTATCTGGCTCTTGCATTCAAAGCTTTTCCATGGTATAAATGGAACAGCTTGGATTGCAGGAGCCAGATAGACTTTATACTCACAAAAAGAAACAAGACGAAAAATAACAGACGCACGAGTAATACCTAACATATGTGCAGGCCCAGACCATAAGGCAGTAATAATAACAGTCAAAATAAACAGAGTGAAAAATATCAAGCACAAGAAAAGCAGATATACAGAAATTAAAGAATTAAACATGAACGAAAAATGTATCAGGAAGTTAACGAAGAATTTGCAGAGCTACGAGAAAACACCTAGCACGTAGAAGAAGAATGGAAATATTGCAAAAATAACCATCATACAAACAGCAGGAAACATATGCGGATATACAAACCATAAAGTCACGAAAATAAAAATAACAGTTTGGTGGATAGAAGAGGTAAAGAACACAACGAAAGATATAAAATATAATTACAAGAATTGGGCAACAAGCAAAACTCATGAAGATTACTTAACATACAAGGCAGCAAAGCTTAACACCACGAAAATCATCAAATCCGCAAAAAGATACGGCATGACAAGAATATTGAGAAATGCTTAACAAAGATAGACAAAACGCATCAAAGTTGTTTTACTAGAACGTACACGTATGAGAAGTAAAAAAGATATTTATTAACCAACAGAAATAATCAACGATGAACATGGCAAGATACTTCTTCTTCTGCGTTCGTTCTCAAACTCCTGTAGATTAGCAGGATGTAGTCCGGAGAACGGAATGCGGTGTGTCATGGTTTACAGCATTGCTGCGATATCTGCGCCTTTCGGCCTGACACATCCGACTTCAGCATGGTTTTTGGTCACTGATCCTATGTTGGATGGGACAGCCAACTCCATCCCATAACCTCCTTAGTCGTTTTTTACGACATGCGTGGAAGGTTAACAGTGTTGCTATTCTTGCTCCCCATTCATGTCCCGGCAACACACTGGCGGGCAACATACTAAATAGGTCCCAAGAAATCATGGTAAGATGAAAAAATTACTTCAAGCAACTGTTAAACTTTAAGGAAGGAGAAGAGGTCACTGCAACAAATACAATAAAAGAAGACCTAGAACCATACATCCTGAAATCAGAAATTGAAAACGCTTTTAAACATGCACCAAACAGCAAAGCACCAGGCATAAACGACATACATATAGCACTAATAAAATGCTATCAGTGACAGGTATAAAGTGGCTACACAGACTATTAAATATGATATGGAAGAAACAAAAGATACCACAAGAGTGGAATACAGCTGTGATTGTTCCCATCTGGAAGAAAACGGCAGAAAGAGGGATTGCACTACGTATAGAGGCATATCACTCTTAAGCCACATAGGAAAAATCTTTAGCAAGATACCAGAGAGAAAGATGCGCGCATATATAGAACCACAGCTCAGCAACACATAAATGGGCTTTCGAAAAGATAAAAAGCTGTACAGATGCTTTCTTTGCCCTCAAACAACTTACAGAAAGAGCGACGGAACATAACCAAGAATTATATTTAGCTTTCGTGGACCAAGAGAAAGCTTTCGACTTAATGGATAGAGGACAACTATGGATACCATTACAGGCATATGGGATTCCACAACATCTGATAAGCGTATGCCAGAGAATATACGCCAATAGTCAATGCGCAGTAAGAACGAGAGCAGACATAAAAGATAAATTTCAAATCCACTCGGGAGTGAGGCAGAGATGTGTACTATCACCCCTATTGTTTGTAACATACATAGATCACATCTGCAAAGTATCAAAGACAACGGAAGAAAACAATACAAAGGATAACTTAAACGAATTGATATTATAGACAACCAAGCACTAATAGCATCATGAGAAGATCAACTACAAAGACAAATATATAGATTCCATCAAACATGCCAAACTTTTAACATGAAGATAAACATAGAAAACACCGAAGTAATGAATATATGACTAACAGAAAGAAACACCAATAAATATATTGGAAATAACAGACTTAAACAAGCGGCAGAGTTCCCGTACCTAGGAAGCAATATAATAACAGACGGCACGAGCGGTAAAGAAATATACAATAGATGTAGTAAAGCATACCTAGCTCTAGGGCAAATGACACCTATATTCAGAAACAAAAATGTAGATTTAAGCACCAAAATAACATTATTCAAAACGATTGTTAGGCCAGCGTAGTGCTACCAATGTCAAATATGGACCACGACGGCACAGGACAAACGTAAACTTGTGACATATGAAATTGCATGCTGACGCAGAATCCTACGAATATCGATAAGAGACAGAGTGAGAAATGAAGACAAAAGACAGAATCACCTGCGGGGGATACCGACCCCTACAAGGAGCGTCCACAGGTGGCGGATAGTAGAAAAGCCTCTTGAGGCAAGCTGTGAATAACCCTCTGGGCAAATAAACAGCCGCTGACCAAACTGTGTCGCTGACCACGAGGACGGGGTGGAATATACGTCGGCGCTGATATCCCGACTGAAATACCCCATATGTCCATTGACTGGCAGCATCAAAGCGAGTATGAGTCACTGACCCCACTCCAGGAATGTGCCAGGGGGGAGGGGAGGGTGATAGGGATAGGGTTTAGGTAGGGTTAGAGGGTTGGGTATGGTAAATGGGAAATTATAGATATTAGAACGAGAGAGCAATGTTCTTAAATCTCCTTCCCTGAGCGAGAGGTGTCTTAGATCACAAGAAATAAACCACAGAGGAGGATAATGGATACCTGGCAACAACAAAATTATCCTAGGAGAGGGGAACTCTACCTCAAAACCCCGGGCAGATGGTGCTCGTTAACCCTGTTAGGCAAGCTGTCTAGGAGAAGGAAAACTCCAAAATGAAACCTCCACTGCCCTGTGGAAAATCTTTGGATGGATAAGGGCTAGGGAAACACATCCTGACTCATAAGTAAGATGGAAGACAGACACTGGACCGAAAGGTACAAAATAGTCCAGCCAAGGCTGAAAACCACAGTGTCACGCAATGACTTTACATGTCAAATAAAAGGTTACAGATGATTCGTTTTGGTTCTTCATCTGTGGAATCCCGTCAGGCGGATCTAAGCCTCGAAGGAGCCCACCCTCATGGACTGGTGGTACCTCTGTCTCAATTTGTGGAGCCAGGAAAAGAGATCAGAGGAAAAAAACTACTAGTTCAAACAAATCACATATAGATCATGATGCAGACAAAGACAAAAATAAGTACTTAAAAATATTGCAGTTGAATGCAGAGGGCGTGTACAATAAAAAAGACTGCACTTGCAAACCGATTACACACAGAGGAAATCGACATAGCATGCATACAGGAAACACCTCACAAACAACAATAGATTCAACATCCGAGGATACCAAACATTTCGGAACGATAGAGAAAAAAGACATAAAGGAGGAGTTCTTATACGTGTGAAAAACGATATCGTTGCCTCTGAAATTCGAGTAGACACAGAAGAACAGGCTGAAATCATTGGAACCTGTGTAACCCTTCCAACTAAAGAGGTCACAGTATATAACTATTACTGTCCACAAGACAAGAGCCTATCTCTACACACAATTAACACAGAAAAATATAACTGTCTTGTAATTGGTGACTTCAATAGCCACTCACAGAGTTGGGGATATACAGAACAAGATACTAGAGGAGAAGAAGTGGAAGACTGGCAGTGTGAGGTGAAACATCAACTGCTTAATGAACCTGAAGACCACCCAACTTTCTACTCTAGAAGATGGCACACCACCTCAACCCCTGACCTAGCCTTTGCAACAGACGCCTTAGCGAAAATAACATACAGGGAAGTGCAGGAGCAGCTTGGTGGAAGTGACCATCGCCCCATCAAACTCACCATTGACATTAACCATACCCCTGCTGGCCCTACAACCACACCCAGATGGAACTTCAAGAAAGCAAACTGGAGTAAGTTTGCTGACCTGACAGACAAATTCACAAAAACCTTAAATCCAAGGATTAAAAACGTGAACAAAACTGCACAACTCCTGGCTTCTGCACTTCTTCAAGCAGCCAAGCAAACCATACCAAGAGGTGCTAGGAAAAATCACAAACCGTACTGGTCTGACGAATTCGATGAGTTGGAGAAAGAAGTGTCAAAGGCCAGGGACAAAGCAGAAAATAGCCCATCCACAGAAAACAACATATCACTAAAGGCTGCTGTAGCCAAACTAAGAAAAACGACAATTACAAACACAAGGAAAAGCTGGCATGAAAAAACAGAAAATTTAAACTTCGACAAAGAGGGAAGAAAGCTATGGAAAATAACAAAAATGCTCAACAACGAAGATAACAAAACAGCACCAGTAGCTATAGAGAATGGTGGAGATGTACTCACAGGAAAGAAGGCTGCAAATCACTTTATACAGCATTACCAAAGTACTGCCTGCCACAAAATCGATGAAAATAGGAGAAGAGAAGTAAGAAAAGAACTACGAAATATCGAACAAGAGATCAGCAAAGATAAACAAGATGTCATGAATATTCCATTCACGATTAATGAACTAAATGAAGAACTAGCAGTATTAAAACTTAGGAAATCACCTAGCCTTGATGACATACCAAATTAACTGCTAATTCACATCGGACCATCAGCAAAAAAGAAAATAAAAATTTTTAACAACTGTTGGGATAGAGGTCTAGTGCTACAGGTGTGGAAAACCGCCATAATGATACCCATCCACAAGAAAGGCAAGCCAAAAAATAAGGTGGACAGCTATCGCCCAATAAGTCTGACCAGCTGTGTTTGCAAATTAATGGAGCGCTTGGTAAACAAAAGAATGATGTGGTTCCTAGAAAAAAATAAAATCCTGCTAAATCAGCAAGCTGGCTTCAGAAAGTGTAGATCAAATGAAGACCAGATTACACTCATTGCCCAGGAAGTAGAGGATGCTTTCCAGGAAAAAAGCAGACATCGGTGGTGTGGGTAGATATGGAAAAAGCCTTTGATTTTGTATATGGACTCCTCCTTAAACTACTACAAAACAAAGTGACAGGGCGCATATATTACTGGATAAAACACTACATGCACAACCGAAAAGCAGAAGTGAAGCTTGAAATGAAGCATAGTAGAAAGAAACTCTTTAAGCATAGAGTACCACAGGGAGGTGTTCTATCCCCCACTCTATTCCTTATATTCATGAATGACATTGACCAAATTCTCTCGCGTAAAGTAAATGCTGCAATGTATGCAGACGATCTGGTGATATGGTGCATTGAAGAGATCGTTGGCACAACAAAAATAACGTTGCAAGAAACTATGAACAATTTGGCCAAGTGGACAGACCAATGGGCCATGTCTATCAATGCCCAAAAAACTACCTATACCATCTTCAGCATGTCCACCAATCCACAGAATATCCTACTAACCATAAATGGTCAAACATTGCCAAAAGATGAGACACCTACATACCTTGGAGTCACTTTTGATCCAAGACTTACATGGAAACAGCACATAGACAAGTGCCAAACAAAAGGTACAATGAGGACAGCACTCCTTAAAAAATTGGCTGGAACAGATTGGGGTGCAAATAGAAAAATTCTAAGTAGAGCATATACAGGTTATGTAAGACCAGCTTTGGAATATGGAATGTCAACATGGGGGACTGCAGCCAAGAGTTACACTCAAAAGATCTCAAAGATACAAAACCGCAATCTCAGAATTATAACAGGAGGTAGGTATGAATACTACCCCAATCACAGAAATGGAAACATGCACAGGTTTGCCATCAATGGAAGAAAGAAGAAATGAAAGAATCCTCACACAGTATGCAAAGTTCAAATGTTTGGAGAGTCATCAAATGAACCAAAGACTAAGCAGATCTACAAAAGAGCGACTCAAAAGAGGTAGCTTTCTACACTCCGCTAAACAGCTCCAGAAATCACTCACAGATACAGACCTACAAAACCTAAGACCACTAAACACCTTTAACACATACCCAACATGGGACAGGAAAAACTTCCCAAGAATTATGGACAATATACCAAGCATTATTTCGAAAACAGAAACTACTATACAAGTACTAAAGGAGACAACTAAGAATCACATATAGAAAGCATACCCAAAGGATATATGGACACATGTATATACAGATGGATCAGCGAAAGAGGCAGTATTAGATGGAGGATCAGGAATATATATAGTAACACCAGATGGAAAAGAAATAGAGCAATCCATACCCACAGGCAAACATTCCACAAATTTCAAAGCAGAAATGGAAGCCATAATAGAGGCAGCCAAAATGCTCATGAATTGCTTGCCGAGTCACAACAGACATGTAGTATTTCTAACGGATGCAAAATCAGTATTGCATGCATTGAAAGATCCAAAGAACACGAGCATGAATGAACTTACGGCCTTCTTACTGCACCTCAGCAGTACCACCAAAGAAACAGTACTGCAGTGGATCCCAGGTCACTGTGGCATACCTGGAAATGAAAAAAACTGATCTCCTGGAAAGGAAAGTGGGATCACTGGAACAAATAGAAAATGATAATACGTACTATGAAAGTAAGACCATGTTAAAAGCAGAATATAAGAAAAAGTGGAAGCAAATGCACCCAACTGCAGAACCAAATGACCCCTACCACCAAATGTCACGCAAGGAACAAACCATTATTTTCAGACTACGAACTGGTCACAACAGACTGAGAAGTCACATTTTCCGAAAGCTGAAGATTGGTGAGACAGACCTGTGCAACTGTGGACTGAGCCCAGAGACTGCAGTACCCATTCTTTATGCCTGTCAACTCTACCAAGAAGAGAGGGAGAAAATATGGCCTACTGAGACGGCAATGCTTCCAGACTTGAGGGGTCCCATGGATGACCTGAAGCGAATCACACAATTCATTGTAGCTATTGGTGCTGTAACCTGATATCTGACTGAAGAACGATGAAGAAGAAGAAGAAGAAGACAGAGAATCGGCACCTCTCCAATCATGGAATATATTAAAAGACAACAGATCAAATGGTTTGCATACATCAGCAGACTACCGCCACACAGCTAACCACAGCAAGATATGCTACACAAATACAGTGAAGGCAGACCTAGAGAGGTCGACCACGAAAACTATGGACCATCGAAATAAGAGGCTAGGAATTCTACATTTTACTCAGAACACACGAGGACCATCTGCAGAAAACTCTTCTACCCCACGCGCTGAAAGGCAATAACGGGTTTAGCGGATAGATAGATAGATAAAGGGATACATGTTCCAGTGTAGAGTAACATCCCTAAACAGGAAGTAGGTGGCTGGAGTAGCACAGGGTAAATAACAAGATAAACTTAAATAGGTAGATGTGTTACGAAAATAAAGCAACCTAACTAGATACAGCGACATGCAACGTTTCGACTAAAAAGCTTTAGTCATAATAAACCAAGGACCACAGTACAACGAATCTTACATGGAGATAAACATGGTTATAATAGGGTAGAAGGAAAAGGAGAAATAATGGATAGATAGTGGTGGAAGCAAAATTGAAGCTACGTGACAGGGAAGAAGAAAGTATATGGAGAGGATAGTGATAAGTTGGAGGAGAAAGTGAGAAGTGAAAATAGATCAGATGTGATAGCAAGTAAAATAAGATAAAGTCAACACAATTAAAATCAATTTGAAGTAAATTAGAATACTTACCTCAAAAGTGGCAACAGGCATTGAGTATAACTGATATACATTCGCAATGTAAGGGAAGAGCAAAAGGAGATGTTGCGAGAGATAAATAAGAGAGAAAGAGCGCGCGAGAGGGAGAGACAGAGGGAAAATATAGAGGAGATAGAGACGAGCAATATGAACAGTCGATGGTGGAAAGAAAAATTTAGTGATGATATATGAAGGTGAAGATAGTAAAATTTTAGTGATAATAGGTAACTTAGCTTGAGATACGTGATGTTCCACTGGTTGGCTGAGAACCAATGAGTCCAACATCGGTGGCTGAAAGTCGGAAGTGGACAGTAGTGAATAGACAAGGCCATTGTGATGAATAGAAAGGCTAAGTGGTCGTCGCGCCGGGTAAGAAAACACAGATATAGTGTAATTTAACACCATGAAAAAAAAACCGAAGGGACAAACAACACTCGGACGTAATAAGAAAATAAAAACAAAGGGGGGGGGGAGAAGAGAAAATTAACAAATACGTGGCGGACCGGAACCATAATTTGAGTAAGGACGTAGAGGCGAAAACCGAGCAGAGAGGGGTTTTGATACATTACTCAAATCAGATGGCCATAAAGACAAATAGCAAAGGATACGAGAAGGAAGGGGAGTAATGAAACGAGGGGAAAACAGAGACAAAGAACAAGATTAGAAAGTGGTAGGTAGACGTGGGCCCGGAACGGAAATACGTCACGCGAGGAAGGAATGCGCAAGTGGGAAGTGCCCATAGGGCACCGGGCAGGCACATCAGGGGATGGTGGGGGGGGGGGGGACTATCACAGGAAAGCGCTGCGGGCGATGGTATATGGTTGAAATAGAGAGCCGTAGGAAGGAGGTGTCGAAGAGAGAAGGGCCCCAAAGTAGGTAATGAAGAGACAGGAAAAGAGGAACATTACGGAAGAGGGCACACCCGGAACTACAGCCAAAGCATGTGAGATGGTGTGTCGTAGATGACTGTGAAAGAGTCGTATGCAAACAATTTCGTTGTATGCGGAGGTCGGTGTAACAGAGAGAATCCACTTATTGAAGAAGAAATAGCTCTTCGAATATACTTCTTGGGAACAAGCCAAACATATTAACTATTAATTTATGGAGATATCCTAGCTTTTAATTAGAAACCACATAGTTAGTATCGCCGTCAGCACGTATTCTTCAATTCATTACGAGAACTGTTATAACAATATATCTGATTAAATATGTTGAATAACGGAGACAAATGGTTTTGTCGCTTAATAGAATCAATCCATATTGACCAGCGGCAAGCGAATGCAATATAAACATGTCAACAGCAAAGTATAGAAGAAGACCAAGATCAATTTGGATTGAAGAAATTACCAACATTCAGACGTAACAATAATCATGCACATCAATAGAACACATTTGCCATATTCCTAAAACCGAACGTCATTTAATCCTACGACGCTTTACAGCAAAATCAGAGACAAAATATAGATAGATAGATAGATAGATAGATTTATAGATAGATAGAGATATACAGACAGACAGAGACAGACAGATGGATAGATAGATAGACAGATAGATTGATAGATGTATAGATAGATTTATAGATAGATTTATAGATAGATAGATTGATAGATCGATTGATAGATAGATAGATAGAAAGATAGATAGATATATCGATAGTTAGATCAATAGATAGATTGATAGATCGATAGATAGATATATCGATAGGTAGATATATCGATAGGTAGATCGATAGATAGATAGATCGATATATAGATCGATCGATCAATAGATACATAGACAGATCGATCGATAGATAGATAGATCGACAGATAGATAGATCTATAGATAGATAGATCGATAGATAGATCGGGCGATAGATATTTCGAAAGATAGATCGATACATAGATAGATCGATATATAGATCGATAGATAGATCGATCGATAGATAAATAAATCGATCGATAGATAGATCGACCGATAGATAGATCTATATATAAATCGACATGTAGATAGATCTATAGATAGATAGATCGATAGACAGATAGATCGACATATATCGATACATAGATATATCAATAGATCGAGATAGATCGATAAAAAGATAGATCGATAGATAGATTGATAGATAGATCGATAGAGAGATCGATAGATAGAAAGACAGATAGATAGATCGATAAATAGATCAAAAGATAGATAGATAGTTAGATCGAAAGATAGATAGATAGATAGATCGATATAAAGATAGATCGATAGATAGATAGATAGATAGAGAGATCGAAAGAGAGATCGATAGATAGAAAGACAGATAGATAGATCGATAAATAGATCAAAAGATAGATAGATAGTTAGATCGAAAGATAGATAGATAGATAGATAGATGAATATATAGATCAATAGATAGATAGATCGATATACAGATCGATAGATAAATAGATATATTAATTGATAGATAGATAGATATATAGATAGATTGATAGATAGATAGACAGACAGACAGACAGACAGACAGACAGACAGACAGACAGACAGACAGACAGACAGACAGACAGACAGACAGACAGACAGACAGACAGACAGACAGACAGACAGACAGACAGACAGACAGACAGACAGACAGACAGACAGACAGACAGACAGACAGACAGACAGACAGACAGACAGACAGACAGACAGACAGACAGACAGACAGACAGACAGACAGACAGACAGACAGACAGACAGACAGACAGACAGACAGACAGACAGACAGACAGACAGACAGACAGACAGACAGACAGACAGACAGACAGACAGACAGACAGACAGACAGACAGACAGACAGACAGACAGACAGACAGACAGACAGACAGACAGACAGACAGACAGACAGACAGACAGACAGACAGACAGACAGACAGACAGACAGACAGACAGACAGACAGACAGACAGACAGACAGACAGACAGACAGACAGACAGACAGACAGACAGACAGACAGACAGACAGACAGACAGACAGACAGACAGACAGACAGACAGACAGACAGACAGACAGACAGACAGACAGACAGACAGACAGACAGACAGACAGACAGACAGACAGACAGACAGACAGACAGACAGACAGACAGATAGATAGATAGATAGATAGCTAGGTAGATAGATAGATAGATATGCAGGTAGGTAGGCAGGCAGGCAGGCAGACAGACAGACAGACAGATAGATCAGCACGTTGTGATAACATGAATGCGTGTGTTAATAACGATCAACGAAGTTACTAACGAAGAGACGATGAATATACAGTGTTTCATAGACAGAAATCTTACCTCGTCTTTCTCTACAGAGTTAAGAGCAAGAGCTGTTGCCGGATTGTATTTCCATATTATGCTCGCATAGATCACCAGAAGAAATGGCGCTAATACCTTCAGCGAGAAAAACATCATTTGTGAATTTGTTTTTACACAAAGCGTTTCTAAACTTCTAGAGATATGAATCTAACCATGATGATTGATTTCTCAACCTATTAATGCTATGATGATCTCAGCGTTTTTATAATTAGCATTTAGAGGTGGAGCAGATAGAAGACCCGCCTTCAAGTGTGATTGGGCGTCTTTGTATATTAGATGTATGCTCTTTCGCGTGATTGGCTGTGTTTAATCAAGCTATGAATATTATATGAGCAATCGTATCGCTGTCGATGATGTTGCAAATTATATTATTAAGAGACCAACAATCTGGAAAAGTGGGGGCTAAGGTAACACATGACGAATACAAGTATAAATCGACATCAGTTAAAATATTTCCAACGTCATAATATCATAGCATCATCATAATAAGATTGCGTCCCCACAAATGAACGTTAGCTGCATCGATTTCAAATATTGTATGTCTCTTGACATGGTGGTGCTGTCCTCTATACAGCAATTGTCATGTCTATGATGTTTCACTATACCGAGTTTCTCTACCTACTTCGTCATCGCCGCCCTACGACTCCAATTTCAAGTAATGTCTTCCAAAATGTGTGATGTATTTTATTATTCTCAAAATATGTTATTTGTATGATTTCTATTTCTTTTACTAGTTGCATTTTCTACACAGAAAATATAATAGCATGTTGCGCAAGATAGAAAAGTTCATGCTGAGAAAAGAATTGTGGGACTTATTGAACAACCAAATTGTCCAGAGCATTACACGGATATACTGCCCTGGTCATGATGGGGTCAGAGGAAACGAGAGAGTTGACTTATTGGCAGGCAATACGGCGATAGATGGAACATTTCTGAGAAGAGATAAAGCAGACTTAGTGTAGGCAGTAATAAATTCATTTCAGAATTAAGATAATGTTAATGAGGCTGATAACGTACACATACAGAGAATTTTATAAATGGGAGTATCTAGAGGTGAGTACAATTTTTGGAAAGTCCCGAAGACCACACAATCAACACCTGACCGGGACTCTGAGTCTACATACACTGGGATGGCTGCTGAAACGGAGGGCGGAGCACTTATGGAAATGCCCCGAGTGCTGTAAAGATAGTTTATAATCAAGAAGAATTTACGCACATAGTATTGTCAGAGCCACTTTGTTTTAATCTACTTTCTTCCATGGCTTTATCCCTCTTCTTCTACACATTCCACATCAGCAAGTCTAGGAGCAAGCAGGACGACCATTGTGGATGTATATTCTACTGTCAATAAATAGATGAACTTAAAAATGAGTGATCTCTTCAAGAAACAAAAGACACCAATAATATGTTCCACAAACGTCATAAGATTACGCAGATAGAAATGCAAGGGTAACGTTATAAGACTATATGAAAACATAATAAAACAACAATCCCTTACGTGGACACCTGATGGTAAAAGAAAACGAGGAGTTTTCCTAAAGCAATCCTAAAAAATACCATACTTAAAGAAGGGGAAATGATAGGCTGCTAGACCACACAAAAACAAAAACTTCAAGCAGCGGACCTTGAAACATGTTAGAAACAAGTATCTAGAGTGAATGCCTGCGGCATTAAAGGAACAAACTTACTAATTAGATGGATGATAACACTTTTTTTAATGCATATTGACGCATGGAAAAATAATAAAACAAACAGAGAGATTGTAACAACACTTATTATGAAGAAAGAATTACTATTACAAGAAATAAAGATCAAGTCAATAAAATATGTTGGATTCATTAATAGACATGATTCCTTATTTAGACCTTCATTCAGTCATTTTCCTTTTGCGCTGAAGTTAGCGCATAGGGCAGAGGTCAGAGCTCTCCAATTCTGTCTGTTCAAAGCTATTCTGTGCAGTTCTTAAATAGTATGAATATTGGTTGTTTTGTTTGTTTGTTTTTCGTTCGCTCCATTGTAACCGTCACGGATATCCGTGCGATTTCCGCCGGGAGCGTGATTGCGTTGTGCCACCGTTATGCGCCTTGTAGGCCTAGCACATCCGATTTCGGCATGCCTTGACAATTCGGGTGGGCTACCCTTAACCTGTGACAGCCTCTATATCTGTCTCCAGGCACGCGTAGTGGAGACTCTTCGCCCAGACGATTTTTTGCTCTCGTCTGACTCGAACGAGGTGTCCCACTGTCTATGTACTTGCCTCGTGTAATTGGACGTGCTGTCTGTGCCCATTGGGTACTGAACCGTTTCTCACCCGTGAGCCTAGTTCCTTAAGGGGAAGAACTCAACAGAGGAGTTGGACCCTGGCTCTTTCGCCCTCTTAGCCGAGGTGTCATTCACCGACATCGTGTACCCCTTGTCCAAGTTCGAGTCTCACACCACGCGTTTGAGAGCAAGGCGTTCTCGAGCTGAGCGTCATTGTCCCAATAGCGCCTGACCCATCATGTACTGAACCCTTTCTCTCTTCAAGTGTATTTCCGGTGTAGGAAAACCTGACAGTAGAGTTGGGCCAGGGCTAAATCGTTGTCCTTTTGTGCCTGAGCGTATCGAGTACGGAACCCTTTCTCTTCGCGAGCATATTTCCGGTTTAGGAAGGCTCGACATTAGAGTTGGATTAGGTCTTCTTGCTTTACCAAATGCCAATGAATGGGTCTGGGTCTCTGCCTGTAAGGAAAAGAGATAACTAGAAGCTCATCTCGAGCTGACGGAGCTTGTAGTTCCCCTTTCCTAGGAACTTTTCATTTTCTATTTGCAGTTCGCGCTGCCCTCTATCGCTGTTCTGCCCTTTCATTGTTTCATTGTACTCGGTATGAAATCTATTTGTCTCTCGCCATTCATCTACCTTTACGTGCATTTTACATTGGCCGCCCCTCCAATGTTCGGACTGGACTGACTAGCTTCACTGTATGTCGACAGTGTTGCTATATGTGGTGCTGCTGGTGGTGTCGGAGATATTGTCTGTCTCTTGTGCAGTCAAATCTCTTTCCATCTGCTACCTCCACATTCTCGGACACGATCCCCAAATGATTTGGCCAGAATCAGCACGAGCTGCTGTATTTCTGTTTTCAGGGTGCACCGCGTGGAGGTACATTTGGGATCTTGGTTATCTGCTAACCCTGGGTCCGCCTAGAGCAATGCGTTCCCTTTGCACCCAATTGGTTGTTTTAATTTCTCTAAGTATTGTTCTTCTGAGTGTTTCTCTTGGTCTACCCTATTGAGACCTTACTTGGGGGTAAAGATGAGAAAAGGGAGGTTTAGGTACACATTTATGTATGTGGGAAAATAACATCACAACATCGACAGGTTGCGGTCTAGCAGAGTGTACTATCAAAACAAGAGGTAGGGATATTGGGGTTTGTAGCAGACAACAATGTGTTGCGGAGACGGCACTTTATGAAGATGATGATGAGTCGCATCTCGCACAGAAAATTACTATTAATCTATTTTATAATATTCACGCACATCTTCTTCTTCGTCTGCGTTCGTTCTCAAACTCCTGCAGATTAGCAGTATGTAGTCCGGAGAACGGAATGCGTTGTGTCATGGTTTACATCATTGCTGCGATATCTGCGCATTTCGGCCTGACACCTCCGACTTCAGCATGGCTTTGGTTCACTGAATCTATTAGGGATGCAACAGCCATATCCATCCCATAACCTCCTTAGTCGCTTTTTACGAAATGCGTTGAAGGTAAAACGCACATCACCTATAACAAACAGTTTCACCAGTACAATATTCACGCACATCTAATATAACCAACAGTTTCTCCAGTGCAAATTTCACGCAAATCAAATATAATAAACAGTTTCGCCAGTATAATATTCACGCACATTTAATAGAACAGTTTCACCAGTACAATATACACACACATCTAATATAACAATCAGGTTCGGCAGTACAATATACACACACATCTAATATAACAAACATGTTCGCCAGTACAATATTCACACACATATTCACGTTCACCACAGAATATTCTCTTGGGAAGAGGCTGCTCTTGGAAATCGAAAGATATAATGATAATCCTACATACCAGCGACATTTTCTTTGGTGTGATGATCATACCTCCAATATGTTCGGTCTCTTGCATTGATAAAGCACGCTGCTAGACTGTAATTTGTTCACCTCAAGATGTTTCCCACCCTCTTTTACTCTACCTCTTGCATGTCCACTTCAGCTCTACCTTCAGGTAAGGTCTTCAACAATGTGCGATGTCCTTCAATATGTCCAAAATATTTCATTTGTTTGATTTGCCATTTCTTATTTAATACAAAGTATTGTCATAACTTATGTGTATATTTCCTTCTCTTACTCTAAGTTTTTCCCTACACGTCTGTATATAAACACCTAGGGAACATGGAGCGCATGGTTTAGAGCACTAGCTTCGCAAATTGGTACTGGTTACTAGATTAATTCGGGAAGCAAAGACTACGAGGGAGAAGAGATGTCTACCGCCCTCATATAGCTAGCCACAGAAATGTGAGATCGCTAACATCTCACACTGCTACGGCGTTATTAAATGCAATGGGTGAACTTTACTTTACTTTTACACATCTCAAATGCATGAATTCTGTCTTCTATCTGTTTGTTTCTTATCCATATTTCTGATCATGCAGTAATATGTGTGATGTGACATTTTCTTTCCAGAACGTAGTCTTCCTGGCGAATTTTCTAAAATCTCCGAATTCTGTGGCACTAATGTAAAGTGCTTTAACGGAGATGGTTATGTCTTTCCACACCCTTTTATTTCATGTAATGTCAATCAATTCCGATGTTCTCCCATTCCACACTACCAGGTTCTCGAGCTTTTTTTCTCGTGGTCTTCCCTACTCACTTTTGTTCTACAACTAGCATGTTCTTTCATTTTTTCGCATGGTTTTCCCAATCCCTCTTGCTATTAAACTCGCATGTTGTTTCATCTTTTCTCATGGTCCTCTCTAATCCCTCTTTCTCTACAACTCGCATGTTGTTTCATATTTTCTCATGGTCTTTCCTACTCCCTCTTGTTCTACAACTAGCATGATGTTTCATCGTTCCTCTTCTCATTATTTAAAAAAAAATCAATTGTTTCTTTATCTTGAGGTGGAACATATCTCTTTTTAAATATCAAATTAGTTAGATAGTATCAAAGCAAGCAGGTTTCAGACAGTGCTACTCTACTGAAGATCAGGCAAATTACCTCTCCCAAGAGATTGAGGATGCCTTCCAAGATAAGAAACTGGTACTAGCAGCACGGATAGACCTCAGGAAAGCATTTGATAAGGTCTGGAAAGAAGGGCTCCTAAGGTAATTGCGAAATTACAGGGTTAGCTCAAGAATGTACACATGGGTAAAAGCATACCTGCAGAATAGAAGAGCCAGGGTACAATTAGATGGTCGCAAAAGCGAGAAAGTCCTACTGCGTCATGGAGTCCCCCAGGGAGGAGTCCTGTCACCCACACTTTTCTTGGTTTACATCAATGACCTAGTTGCTGAACTACCACATGGGATCAAAGTGGCAATGTATGCTGACGACCTGGTGATCTGGTGCACAGAAGAACATGCGACAGTGGCCACTAAACAAATACAAAGAGCTATCGATGCTCTAACCTTATGGGCAAATAGATGGTGCGTCAGCATTAACACAGATAAGTGCAGCACTATACTCTTTACCCTCTCACCAAAACAAAAAGCTGGTCATATCAAGATAGATGGAGAGCTCTTGAAAGAAGACAAACAACCAACATACCTCGGAGTTACTTTTGATGATAAGCTGACATGGAAGCAGCATATAAACAAAGCAACAACAAAAGCCAGGAGGAAGTTAGCTATCTTGAGAAAACTAAGTGGAACCACATGGGGAGCCAGTGGGAATATACTCAGTAAAGTTTACCAGCAAGGCATAAGACCACACCTGGAATATAGTTCAGCTCCGTGGTGTCCTGCATCAAACACCACATTACAAGATCTAGATAAAGTGCAAAACCAGGCACTTAGAATAATGTTGGGAGCAATAAAATCAACACCCATAGCAGAGATGCAGAAAATGGGAAGAATGCAAACACTTGGCGAACGCAGAGACACAAAAGTACTAATTCAGGCAGAAAAGTTTCAGTGTATGCCAAGTCATCCAATTAAGGAAAGATTCCAAAACCTAGCAATGGGGCGACTGAAAATAAGCAGCTTTATCCATCAAGCTAAACGACTCTATAGACAACTTACAGACCTACCTGAAGTTGACAGCCCCTTAAGGTCTGTACCAGAACAAACCCCATGGAGTGAAAGGCATGGAATGCCAATATACATTCAGACCCATGTGAAAGGAATACTAAGCGAGGACGAACTGAACAGTGTGCAGCGGAGGACAGTCACCCTCAGATTCCTGGATGAGGAATATCCACAAGATATATGGGTCAGAGTATACACAGATGGGTCAGCAGAGAATGCTGTGAGGAATGGAGGTGCAGGTGTATATATAGAATATCCACACAAGCCTAGAGATACAATCAGAACACCGACAGGAAAATTCTGCAATAATTATGATGCAGAAATCCAGGCAATTAGTGTGGCAGCTAAAACACTGCTGAACTCCAACTCTGACCTACAGCCTGTGGTATTCCTGACAGATGCAAGGTCAGTGCTTCAAGCTCTCCAGTCTGGAAAACTAACACACTTGAAAAAACTACTTAGCGAATTGTCTTACCAGTATAGGGTAACCATGCAGTGGATACCCTCTCACTGTGGAATACCAGGAAATGAAAAAGCAGACCAACTTGCTAAGGAAGGTGCTGCCGAAGACCAACCAGATATACCAATCACCTACCATCAGAAAAAAACAGATGATCAAGTCAATAAGAAAGCCACAAACACCAACACAAGATGATTATCACATTATGAACAGATCAGAACAAGTTATAATTCTACGTCTCAGAACAGGACACAACCGACTCCGCAGTCACATGTATACAAAGTTCAAGATTGACAACACTGCCATGTGTACATATGGGCAGGCAGCACAGAGTGCCAAACATATACTTCAAGAGAGTTCTGAGCATGAAACACTGAGGCAGACATATTGGCCAGAGGAAACAACACTGGAATTAAAGCTTAAAGCTCTATGGGACACTGTATGAACTACATAAGACAGTAAGTTTTATTAAGGAGACAGAATTACAGATATAGACATGTTTTAAGTGACCGAAAGAAGAAGAAGAAGTTAGATAGTCATCGAATCATTATCACTGCCCCCCCCCCCAGACACTTCCATATTTGTTACGTTCTCTACTTGATTATATCTCCCATTTCACAGTTCTTTGTTAGTAGTCGCCCAATTTTCTCAACTCACAGCAGCGCTTATTTCTGACAACGCCACATTTCAATCTCAGTTTCTGTATTCTGGACATTGAAAAGGTATTCATTACCCTGAATAATTTCATTTTTCCTGTGATGTTTCTCATTAGAAGTTCAAAATGTCCGAACGAGCCACTGCTCTGCTGCCAAACATAGTAACTAAGCTAGCTACCGGTTCCACTCTCTCGATTCTTTGAAATGTATCCGTCAGTATACAGTTCGAGAACATTTTGCGTATTTATTTTACGTTTGTCGACTTACTCTTGAAGTGATTTACGATCACGGTTTCAGTTGAAGTTTGTAATCACTTCACAGCTTACCATTAAATTAGTACAACAGCTAGTGGAGAGATTTAAGTAGGTTTTGATATGATAAAATCAATAGGTTAGACATATAAAGATCGGTTTACTGTTTGGAAATCATAAATTAAACTTGAAAATACGTAATAAATGCCCACGTTTTTATTGAGTGTATGACTTCTGAGAAGTGAAATAATGACAGGGACATGTTTGAGTGATGTAGGTTAGATTTGCCTGGGAGGACAGTTGTGTTTTTGCTACATCCACAGGTAGAATGGCTATGGTGATCATAGCAGTGACCAGAAGAATGACGTGGCTTTAATCTCAATCCTACATCCACGAATGTGTTCTTAGCGACACAAAGAGAATGCTAAAAGATATTAAAATATCTGGACACTATGAAAGTTGATAGAGTCGGTGAAACAGTTTCATAATTGTTCATGCCGGTGTTTGATTAAATGACGGCGTAGACAGGCTTGATACTACACCGAATATTGGGACCGTGGAAGCTATGTACCGTTCAGATGTTATTAATGATGGCCCTCGTACCATCTATTAAACATACCTCTGATCGCCCAATACTGGCTATCACTTTTCATCCTCATAATATGCCGGCACTACGTATCCTATTACGACATTTCTCTATCCTCCAGTTAGATCCCATCTCCAGTCCTGCATTTCCCTCTCTTCCACTAGTCGCTTTTCGGAGGGACAGAAACCTTCGGGATCTCTTAGTTCATTCTAGTCTGCACACTTCTGCAGGTCAACTAGGAACTGTCCCTTGTCATTGAAATTCTTTGACTTGCCCTTTTGTTATTCTCACTCCCATTTTACAGTTTCCTAAATCACACTTTGATATTCAGGATTCTTTTTCATGTGTGTCCATGTAATTTAATATACTCTATCATATGTAAGCGTTGTGATATGAAGTATATTGGTGAGACTGGTAGACGTTTAGCAGATAGATTCGCCGAACATTTGAGAGATATCACGAATCATCGTGACTCCCCAGTGGCTAATTATTTTAACAGCCCGTCACATCATGGTAGCTCTGATGTCTCTGTAACCGGTTTGTTACGTTGTTATACCGGTGACCGGCAACGTCAGTCCTTGGAATATCGTCTCATTTGTCATATGGGAGTCTTGCAACCACACGGAATGAACATTAATCACCGTTTTCTTTGAGTTACCCATCTTTTCGTGATACCCTCTACTCCCGTATTGTACTGATTCTTGTAATTATTTGTCTTTGTACACTTTCGTGAGTAATTATTATTTTTGTGATTGCCGTACTTCTATATAATTCTTTTATGTCTTCTTTTTTTTGAGTATGTCAATATGTGATTATTTTGTACTCTGCCATTTTGTTATTGTTAAATCATTTACATATTTAGATTTTGATTTCCTCGTTTTTATTGCAGTTGTCTCTTCGATGGGTGCCCATACATGTATAGTTATTTGTATATGCATTTCGTTTTACATGGTTCTATGTATCCACACAATTACTTTGGGCCACACATTTGTATGTATACATATGCAGTTGTTATAGCATTAACTTTATGTGAACGAACGTTTATATTTACATTAATATATGTATATGTTTCTATGTGTGCGAATGTTCATGTTATTGTTTTTATTTATGTGAGAAAGTGTTTATGTGGATGATTGTTCATATTTATGTATACATATATATATATATATATATATATATATATATATATATATATATATATATATATATATATATATATATATATATATATATATATATATATTTATGTGAGCGCTTGTTTATGTTAATGCATGTATCTCCATTCTGTGTCAATGTGTATACCTATTCTGGTGTGAGCCCTTTCCTATGTGTGGATACATTTACATGCCTGTGCATTTTGTGTGGGTATCCTTCACACATCTGTGTCCATTTTGTTATGTGTTTATTTCTTGACTCTTGGTGTGTGTATACATTTCTATGTATGTTTAGGTTTGGCTATATATATATATGTTTATGTCTATATTTGGTTTCACATTCATTCCATGCGTTTTCAAATGTTGATTCTTCTTGTATCATTCCTTCCCCAAACCCACTCACCCCACCACCACACAACCTCATCATTACTCATCTATCATTGTCATATGCCATTCTGGTTGGCGTAGGTGACCATGGTTCTCTGTTCACAGTATTGTTATCAGGATCGTTGTTTTCAAGCCTTGCTAGGTTGTCACATTAATATTTTCTCACGTCCCCATCTGTCTCTGTTCCCTTCAGTCTTGCCTGTTGTGACTATGTTCTTAAAACCTGCCTGTCTGATAAAGTGACAAAAGGGGTATTTTTCTTATCTTTTTCTTTTATTATTCTTGCACTCATCTACAGTGCCTCTAATTTCCCACTTTCGGTTTGTTTATAATGAATGCACGCATTTTCTCTTTTACTAGATGCGTTGCCATCCCTGCGCTATGGAGAAGGGGCTTGATGAAATATAGTCATTTATTTTGTTTTTTATTTTGTCAGTTTTGTGTTGTTTGTCTCTTGAAAAAAGTTCAATTTGAGCCGAGAATTGTCCTATTTAGTTTTATTGTATGTTTTTTTATATATATTTTATTTCTTTTTAAATATATTTTTATTAATAGGCAAGGTAAGTGTTTTAGTAACCTATTTAACTCATATTGCTTTACTATTATAAACGACTTTTGCGTATGTCTTATATAAAGCATAAGACAAATGTGTACGTAAGCAATAAAGCAAAGATTCTCATGAATCACTACTTCCATATATGTAACAATGAAATCTGCAAATTGTGCACATGTATGGCGACAAGATTCCCCATAGAAAGATATCTTGCAGTGTACAAATGAGCGTGAGAGAAGTGACAAGATTCCCCATAAAAAGATATCTTGCAGTGTACAAGTGAGCGTGAAAGAAGTGACAAGATTCCCCATAGAAAGATATCTTGCAGTGTACAAGTGAGCGTGAAAGAAGTGACAAGATTCCCCATAGAAAGATATCTTGCAGTGTACAAGTGAGCGTGAGAGAAGCGACAAGATTCCCCATAGAAAGATATCTTGCAGTGTACAAGTGAGCGTGAGAGAAGCGACAAGATTCCCCATAGAAAGATATCTTGCAGTGTACAAGGGAGCGTGAAAGAAGTGACAAGATTCCCCATAGAAAGATATCTTGCAGTGTACAAGTGAGCGTGAAAGAAGTGACAAGATTCCCCATAGAAAGATATCTTGCAGTGTACAAGTGAGCGTGAGAGAAGCAGACAAATACAAACAATCACGCGGGCACAGTATGAAGTCTGGACAGATACACATTTTTCACATTCATCCTCATTGAGTAATATAGAAATCGCTGGATGACTGCATGTTTATGCATACAATGTAGTGCCCGTAACGGGTTATTATGTGCATTGTTAGATGGCAGTAGCAACAGTCATTGACATGTAGTCAAGCCCTTACATAAGAAAGAGCTTTTGTACAGGAGTGGGGTGGTCCAACCGCTCCCCCTCCCTCTTGAAATTGAAATGGCAGACCATGATATTTTATAAGTAGGAAGTAAGCACAAACTGGGGTAACAGCCACTTGCCCAACCAAATTTGAAAAGTTTTCCGTTAAAAGGTTACATGACACTCCACAAAAAAAAGTAATAACCAATATTTAGGAAATATGTACTTAATAACAAACACAGGCGGAGTCATATAAAAACATAGCATACATGGAACCACTTACTACAATCAACCCAAATTGATTCATTCTCGTTGGACAAAGCAAACGATACACATCACTGATACAAGCGCTTTCCCAAACATAATCATTGATACAGGTCACTCTCTAAGAAAAGAGAACATACAAGAAAAACTATATCTATCTCTATCTATACGCTGTGTCCCTTGTTTGCATTGCAGCGTCAGGGGTGGAAGAGTTCTCTGGAGATGGCCTTCTTGTGCGCTGTTTGTAAGCTTGTTCCTGTGGCTTCTTTGATTTCTGTGATCCATCTTTTACATGGTCTGCCTCTGGCTTCATAACCGTTATGTCTATTTGTCATGGCCATTTGTGGCATGCTATATGTCGGTAGTCTGGAAGCGTGTGAAAACCACTTGATCTGCTGTCTTTTGATGTGTTCCAATACTGGTATTGTTTTGGTTATCTGTCTGATGTTATCGTTTCTAATTCTATCTCTTAATGACACTCCGAGTATTCTTCGTAGACATGTCATTTCTGTTGTCACTATTTTTCTTTTGTCTTGTGCTGTCATTGTCCAGGTTTGGCACTGGTAGCATAGTGATGGAATAATAATAGTCTTGTATAATGCAACTTTAGTGTCTATGTTTACATTTTTGTTTACATACAAGAAAAACTTGTATGTCATAAAATCTAAAAAAGTCATGAACTGTGTAACTGAAATTCCACACTTCGGGGACCAAATCTGCATCCGTAATACTCTCTTACATGACGATGTCTTTGAGACAACCTTACATCAGTCCTCGTGCCGCTTCAGTAACACAATTGATGATAACAGTAACATAACTGAGAATAGCAGTAACGAAACTGAGAATAACAGTAAAATAATTGAGAGTAACGGTAATACAACTGATAATAACAGTAATGCTACTGAGAATAACGGGAATACATATACGAATAACAGTAACACAACTGAGAATAACATATACTTTTGTCAGAAATAATCGCGAGTCCATAAAATACATAATTATGATGGGGTTTTGACAAAAGTTTGACAGGTGTTTAAACGGGAAGGGGCTTGTTAATAAAGTTGACATGAACAATATCGTGTGTATACACTACTGAATGATTTTACATTTATAACAATTTTCTAAATATTCGAACATACGTAATATGGATATTTTTTCCGTATCTCGTCTGAAATTGTGTTAGTTTTATTTTATTTGTGTTTGTTTGTGGTGTAAGGTTGCTCCTATGCATGTGTTCGCATGACAGTGTGTTTAGAATGCCGTTCTCAGACCCTTGTGGTTCCGGGTTCAATACACGTTTGGTACAGGATTTTTTTTTCTTTCAGAGGTACAATCAAAATCCTTCCTGTAAATTTCCAGATCCCATAGAAAAAACATCCCTGCACTATTTAAAATAAATTTAAGTGGGGCTGTAGAATTCTTGACATGAAAAGGGAGGTGTGCGGGTGGTCAAAAATTTGCGAACAAGTATTTGCGCAAAGATTTGCTGTTAAGAGCTATCTGTTCACAGTGATTGTTTTCATCATCATCATGTGTTGTGAGCTACCTGTTCACTACTAAAGAGATTATCTCATCATTATCATCCATCTGGTGATTGGATGACATGACACTGATGAGTTCCTATCAAAAATACACAATAAAGTAATGAAGGCGGAGCTCAGATCTGCGAAAATAGAATGACGTCACACGATAAAATGTCAAGGAAGATTGCACATAATGACAAGTGCAGCAATGTTCAGTGAACATCTACAGATATGACATGTACCTTGTAATATTTGACAGAAAATCAATAACTAATGATTTATAGAATTGCAATATATTATTAAAGACACCATGTTTATTTCCACATTTATATGGTATATTTATAGAGCTGATTTATATATTATATTTCGTTAATAATAAATTAGCGGACACACAACAAACAGACAACCCCAATTACAAGTTAATTTGAACATCAAACCCTGGGCTACTAGGTTTATATGCACCGGAATTTGAATGTCACGTTTTCTTAATTCCACGCTCTAACTAGTGAGAATTATTCAGGTGCGGATATTAGTATATGTAATTATGCGTCTGTGGTTCGGCACATGTGCAGTGCATGGGCATTCATGGCTATCTGGAGAGAGAAGTGTAGTAAGTAATAATTGGTTCATTCTATACCACCACTAGTAGTATGATAGAGGTAATGGTAGTGACGAAAACAATGATATGGATGGAGTTTCAGCGTGTTACATGTGTCTGTTATCTTACTCTTCCTATATGTATGTTTCGAGAGATTCAGTCGGGCAAACAGCGCTATCAACAAATCAAACAACTAACCAACCATCCATCTAAGAGCATCAGCTGCAACAAAACAAAACAAGGGAGTAATGTCATGATATGCATGTCATCCGAACTCCAGCTTTTATTCTAACCTCCTCCTGCAGATGTAATCTAGAGGAGAAGAGTGCAGTGTGTTATAGTTCACATTGTGGACGTGATGCCTGAGCACTTTGACTTGACACATCTGTAAAATACAGTGACACATCCCTCGACACATCCCTTGGCACATCATTTCACACAATCCTTCAAAAATCCATTGACAAATCCATTCACACATCCCGTGACACAACGCTTCACACATCCCTTCACACAAACTAAACATCCCTTGACACATCCCTTGACACATCCCTTCATAGATTCCTTCACACATCTCTTCACACAACATTTCACACATCTCTTCACACAACATTTCACACATCCATTCACACACCACTTCACACATTCCTGCACACAACACTTCACACATTCCTGCACACAACACTTCACACATTCCTGCACACAACACTTCACACATTCCTGCACACAACACTTCACACATTCCTGCACACAACACTTCACACATTCCTGCACACAACACTTCACACATTCCTGCACACAACACTTCACACATTCCTGCACACAACACTTCACGCATTCCTGCACACAACACTTCACACATTCCTGCACACAACACTTCACACATTCCTGCACACAACACTTCACACATTCCTGCACACAACACTTCACACATTCCTGCACACAACACTTCACACATTCCTGCACACAACACTTCACACATTCCTGCACACAACACTTCACACATTCCTGCAAACAACACTTCACACATTCCTGCACACAACACTTCACACATTCCTTCCCCCCATACTTCACACATTCCTTCACACAACACTTCACACATTCCTGCACACAACACTTCACACATTTCTGCACACAACACTTCACACATTCCTGCACACAACACTTCACACATTCCTGCACACAACACTTCACACATTCCTGAACACAACACTCCAAACATTCCTGCACACAACACATCACACATTCCTGCACACAACACTTCACACATTCCTGCACACACTTCACACATTCCTGCACACACTTCACACATTCCTGCACACACTTCACACATTCCTGCACACACTTCACACATTCGTGCAGACACTTCACACATTCCTGCAAACAACACTTCACACATTCCTGCAAACAACACTTCACACATTCCTGCAAACAACACTTCACACATTCCTGCAAACAACACTTCACACATTCCTGCAAACAACACTTCACACATTCCTGCAAACAACACTTCACACATTCCTGCAAACAACACTTCACACATTCCTGCAAACAACACTTCACACATTCCTGCAAACAACACTTCACACATTCCTGCAAACAACACTTCACACATTCCTGCAAACAACACTTCACACATTCCTGCAAACAACACTTCACACATTCCTGCAAACAACACTTCACACATTCCTGCAAACAACACTTCACACATTCCTGCAAACAACACTTCACACATTCCTGCAAACAACACTTCACACATTCCTGCAAACAACACTTCACACATTCCTGCAAACAACACTTCACACATTCCTGCAAACAACACTTCACACATTCCTGCAAACAACACTTCACACATTCCTGCAGACAACACTTCACACATTCCTGCAAACAACACTTCACACATTCCTGCACACAACACTTCACACATTCCTGCAAACAACACTTCACACATTCCTGCAAACAACACTTCACACATTCCTGCAAACAACACTTCATACATTCCTGCAAACAACACTTCACACATTCCTGCAAACAACACTTCACACATTCCTGCACACAACACTTCACACATTCCTGCACACAACACTTCACACATTCCTGCACACAACACTTCACACATTCCTGCAAACAACACTTCACACATTCCTGCATACAACACTTCACACATTCCTGCAAACAACACTTCATACATTCCTGCAAACAACACTTCACACATTCCTGCAAACAACACTTCACACATTCCTGCACACAACACTTCACACATTCCTGCACACAACACTTCACACATTCCTGCAAACAACACTTCACACATTCCTGCAAACAACACTTCACACATTCCTGCAAACAACACTTCACACATTCCTGCAAACAACACTTCACACATTCCTGCAAACAACACTTCACACATTCCTGCAAAGAACACTTCACACATTCCTGCAAACAACACTTCACACATTCCTGCAAACAACACTTCACACATTCCTGCAAACAACACTTCTCATTGGAATGTGATAGTCATCATCTCCCTAGATCTCCTTCGTCATCTCTTACAACATGCTTTACATTTAGCAGTGCTACTATTCTTTACTTTACTGTCTGGTCCTGGCAATGGTGGGGGGGGGAAATAAGTTACGTCAACAATTAGGAAGGAGAGCATATGTAAATGTGTGGCTGATGCTGACTTGGGAAAGGGGTTTGGGGTTTTTAAAGATGACATCAACAATAATGTTTTAATGTAGCAATTAAATTGTTTGAATGTGACAAAACTATATATTTATATATAATACTATAGAGACCAGATATAGATATATTATATAACGAAATATTGTTGATGTATATTATGAAAGTACTCCCCCCCCCCACACATCCACCAAATCACAATGACTTGTTCCAATCAAGTTTAGTTGGTAGTTTTTGTTTGTTAACCCCCCCCCCCCCACTCCGCCTCCTCCCCCCCCCCCATTCACACTGGAAATCCATGTTCAGCGATTTTACTATTGAATCTATTATGTTTATACAAGAACGTGATTTGGAAGCCTTGCTAATAGTGATGATGTTTTGGGTCAGAAGAATAATTGGTAGTTTAGGTTTATTATTAGTTATGAAATTGGTAATGACAAGATGATAATATTATTTTATTCACAGTCCGGCTCTGTTGAAGTCAGGACGAGCCTGTGACAGTTCGACTCTGTTGAGGTGCAAGACGAGCCTGTGACAGTTCGGCTCTGTTAAGGTGCAGGACGAGCCTGTGACAATTCGGCTCTGTTTAGGTCCAGGACGAGTCTGTGACAATTCGGCTCTGTTGAGGTGCAGGGCGAGTCTGTGACAGTCCGACTCTATTGAGGTCCAGGACGAGTCTGTGACAGTCCGACTCTATTGAGGTCCAGGACGAGTCTGTGACAGTCCGACTCTATTGAGGTCCAGGACGAGTCTGTGACAGTCCGACTCTATTGAGGTCCAGGACGAGTCTGTGACAGTCCGACTCTATTGAGGTCCAGGACGAGTCTGTGACAGTCCGACTCTATTGAGGTCTAGGACGAGTCTGTGACAGTCCGACTCTATTGAGGTCCAGGACGAGTCTGTGACAGTCCGACTCTATTGAGGTCCAGGACGAGTCTGTGACAGTCCGACTCTATTGAGGTCCAGGACGAGTCTGTGACAGTCCGACTGTATTGAGGTCCAGGACGAGTCTGTGACAGTCCGACTCTATTGAGGTCCAGGACGAGTCTGTGACAGTCCGACTGTATTGAGTTCCAGGACGAGTCTGTGACAGTCCAGCTCCGTCGGAGTGAGTCTATGATGATCAAGTTACCAAGTTTAAATCCCGCTGCAGACACGTGTGCACCCGGACTGTTCAGAAAACAATCGCAAACTACTGTACTTAAATACAGACAAATAACGTACTATAACCAAAAATGACGAGTTGATGACAGATTCATGAATTGTGGCCTATTTATTTCATTCAGAAATGTATACCAAATTTTATTACTAATAGAAGAAGACATCAATGCGCCATAGGGATGTACAGCTAAAATTTTGATAAATTAGTAAAACACACAATTGACATTACTGACGACTATACGCATCTGCGGGGCGTGTGTACTCACCACGTTATTATATAGCTCAGATTTATGGACATCCTGCTCTAGACATGAGACAAGATAACAATATTATACATTTGTGCTGTCTGCACAACATAATGATCATCAAGTTGCAGGATAAAGTTACAAACTCAGAGGTACTACACCGAACAAATTACCATATAGATACACTCAGCAGTGAATTCTACTAGAATTACCACATATGGGAACACGCAGCGGTAAATTCTACTAGAATTACCACATATGGGGACACTCAGCTGTAGATTCTACTAGAATTTCGCTGGCATCAAGTGCACTCAGCCACATACAAAACATCTTCAAATCACAAACAACAAGTAAATATACCAAACTAGAAATTTTTAAGAGCAATGTAATATTCGTCTTAACGCGTGATTGCGAAAATTGGAAGAAATAAAAGCACTGGAGCAGAGATTAATGTAATTTGAAAAGTGGCTTAGACAAATCTTAAATATATTTTTCAAAAGAATTGAAGTTAAACATGCAAGTAAGAGAAGACACAAAACAGCATTATGTTTCTACAACAATAGGAATATCATTCGACAACAATAACAAACAAACCATGGATATATCGGACACGGGCTTAGAACAAATGAAAACAGACTACCACTGCACGAATTAAAATGTGTACCAGATGGCAAATGAAAAAGTGAAAGACCAAGAGAGACTACTTTAAGAACAATTATCAAACAGGGCATGACTAATGGTCTCGACCTCATGCAAGAATTACACACAGTAGCATCACATCGTCCGAACTGGAGAGCACTAGCTTCTGCCCCATGTACCGCATTCGGCGCTGAAGGGAAATATATAGGGATAGAATGACAACACTCCTGAGTTGATAATTAACTCAACTGCACGCTACTCCAGTAGTCTTCCTGATACATTCTCCCTGATCTCGGCAATGTCTTACATGCTATTGTGTAGATTCTAATCCATCCATCCGATTTTCTAGGTCACACTTCATTGTGAAAAACAAACAAACATTGGCAGATAGGAAAGCCGACTGGCTGACAAGACTACTGATTTGCGGAATATCTATAACCACATTCATTTCTCCGTAGCACATCATTTGAACAGTCACACAACGGGACATAATTGAAAGTGCATTTACTGGTTTGTTTCTTTGCTCTTCTGGTGATCGCCAGCGTATGTTCCCTTATGATCGTTTGATATACCGTCTTGGTGTGAACAAACATCGTGGACGTAACTTCCAACAACGTTTCTCATTGTCTTCTGTTATGCCTTCACCACCACATTTCATATTACTATTGTCTTTAACTTTCGTGTATTCCCTTGCACAGTCATTTTGCTTCTAATCTTCGTTCCTTCTTAATTCTTTATTAGAAACTAGATTCACAAACGTGGGGGGCTCCCAAAAGTGCCCCGACCTCCGTTCCAGCAGCCATCCCAGTGTACGTACACTCTTAGTCCCGGTAGGGCGTTGATTGCATGATCTTTGTGGGTTTCCTAATCGATTACTTTTCTTTCCCTCTCCTACAAATACTCCCATTTCTGAAATTCTCTTTATGTGTACGTTCACAGTCTCATTTATATCATCTTCATCTTGAAATGTATTTATTACTGCCTTGATTAAGTGTGCTTTATCTCTTCTCTGCTTTGTGCCATTTATCGACGCATTGCCTACCAATAGGTTCGCTCTCTCGTTTTCTCTGACCTTATCATGACCAGGGCAGTAAATCCATGTAATACTCTTGAGAACTGAGATATTCAATATGTCCCACCATTCTTTTTTCAACTTTTTTACTTTTCTATCTTGCGCAGCATGATTTGAGAATGTCTCTTACCGTGTTCCATATAAGCACATTGGCATGTGTAGATCTCGTTTTTCTCCCACATCACGATTTTCTCCTCTCCCGTTTGTGTTTGTTGTTGTAAACATACTATGTGCTCACATGTACATCTCTTTGAATAGTTTTCGCCATTCTCCTTGGTCTTGTCTTTCAATCCACTACCATCTTTTCAAGTCTATATTTCCATTGATATTCTCTCTTTTTTATCCCTTGTAATGTCACCTTCGTTTTCATATATTTACATGTTTCATACATGCACATTTATATGTATTGTGATCTCCGTAGCGTAGGGGTCGCCTTGTATTCAAGAGGTCGTGAGTTAGAATTCACCCGTGTTGTCTTGTATACAAGGTGGATTTTTTCGGATGTCCCTATGAATTTGTGCTTGAAGCTACGGAGTTACGTGCTAAGAGTGGTACTCTCGGCAGGCGGCGTGCCGCTTCGTTGAGAGTTACGGAGTATATATGGGAACAGGGTACAATGAAGTCAATCCTCTACGACTTTTAAATCTTTTTAAATGTATTGGTGTGTATGTAGTATGCCAAAGTATATATATATATATATATATATATATATATATATATATATATATACATATATATATATATATATATATATATATATACATATATATATATATATACATATATATATATATATATATTACATTTAACATGCATTTTGCACAATACCAGATTGTGGTGTAAGGTGATATCAATTATATGAGAATGTTTTATTAGCATTAACGTATGGAAAGTCGAAAAATAACAAAACACTGACTAATAAAGTCTATTAATCTGAAAATAAGTGTCATACATCTTGTAGTATGTACACTATTTCTAAATCTGTGTTACACATCTTGTAGTATGTACAGTATTTCTAAATCTGATGTTGATCATAATAAAGTCCATGTGGTTTTCTGTGTCCAGGACATTTCCATGTACATAATCGTCTATTTCCAAGCTCATATCATGTATTGAATATTGCCATGTTATTCTCCACACACAATTGAATACGTATTTCTCGTCCTTTGATTCTGGTCTCTAGTTAAAATACTGGTAAGATGTTGTTATATCTTTTTATGTAAATATTGGAATATTTTTTCGTACTATTAACCAATAAAGTGAGATAACGAGTGGTGTAGGCTATCTGGCTTCCCCACAATTCAGTTGCGCTATCCCTCTCAACTACATAAGTTCAGTAGGTTTCCCTCCTTTTTTGTGTCGCAATGACAACCAATGCAAAAATTTCGCTCTTAGTCTTTTTCTGTCACTTCTTTTTTTCTTTTCAGTGTTACTAAATGTTGAAGTTTTACATTTCTCATCACATGCATTGGTACTATTAGATGCTTAGTTTGTTCCGCTCGTGCCGCATGCGGCACACATGGCAGATGTTTTGATTCTCCACGTGATGCGGTCCGCTACCTGTAGTTTTAGTTCTTGTATTGTCTTGAAGCCAGTTATTTCCCCTTTTTTAAGCATGGTGTTTTTTAATGTTGCTTTAGGCTTTCCCCATTTCCTTTAAGCCTCAAGTGTCAACATAATGGCTTGTTGGATTATGTTTTCATCTACTCTTAAAACGTGAGCTGGGTATTTCCATCTACGTTTTCTTATGATGTTTGAAACATTTTCTTCTGAGGTTTGGTGTGTTTTACTTCTTAAATCACTATTTGTGACGAAATCGCTCCAATTTATGTTTTTACAGATGACGGGAATTGAATCAGAATCGTTCTAGCAGCAACGAATCGTTTCGCAACACACGTAAACAGGTATTCCGTGCTTGACCAACAACATTCCCACCCCCCCCCCAAAATGTGATCTCGTCACGACATTCAACCTGTGTACTCGTTGCAACAGCTATGTTTGTGTTTCTGAGAATACTTTATTATGGTCTCACGACTGAATGCAGCGACATGGAGTCGTAAGACAATTTTATTTTACTGAAAAATGTATAATTTTGCGTGTTTATTTATTCTCTGTTTGCATTTGTTTCGTGATCTATGTCTCTGTTAGACCTGTTGAACATTCCACACTTCCTGTGAATATGCTAGAGGCAACTGCTATGTGTGTATTTATTTTTTCATTGTGTCTCCGTCAGCAAACATTTGGCTGCCCAAGTAATTAATGTTTGAGATTGTTTCCAGTATTTGGTTGTTTACTGAGATGTTCTTTGTTGAAATGTTAAGTTTCTTGATTTTTTATTTAGATTTGTTGATCTGGGCGCCAATTTGATCTTCGAGTGTGCATAGTGGGTTAGTTATAGGCATCTTGTTAATTTTATTCAAATGGTAACTGTACTATGACACCACAAGACTGGATCATCCGGTCTCCAGTATATAAGGCATGTGCACAGAAAGTGTAAACAAGACCTAGAAGGTCCATCTTGATTATATCGTGCATTTCGTTGGTCGATATTTGGATATTTTTGCGGCATGCGGCTCCAAATTATAAACATAGTGAGTAGCGAGAGTCCGAAAAAAATGTAAAAAGTTACGAATTAAGTCATAATTAATTATCCAGAGAGGTCTTATAAGCAAAGTCTAAGGTCACGGATAAGCTAACTTGTGAATCTGCTCCGTAGCACATGGCTGCATATATTACGTGTCCAGCTGCCTGGTCAATGGATAAATAGACACCGCTTGAGAAGAGTCTCTTCATGCATTTGCAAAATGTTGAGTGAAAAATTATATTGATGCATTAGACATGCAATTTTGTGGAAGAACATTAATAACATCATGGAAGATACACAGCGTAATGAAGATATCTTTGAAAGAAGTTAAATCGAAAAGACAGTTGCTTACTTGCAGCAGAAAGAGACAATCCTCATTTTTGGAAAGATCATTAGAAGAGAAAAGATGGAACATATTGTAACAAAAGGAAAATTGAAAAATATATGTAGGAGAAGACAAAGAGAGGTTTCTTGCCGTCCTAGCTATATGAAATAGGAGAATAGCCGTATTGAAACTGATTGACACCACATGAAAGAGAAGGCTGTGGAAAGACATGATTGCTTACCAGCGTCACATAGCTTGGACCACAAGAGGACTGCATTTGCATAGCTGCGATAGTGCCGTTCCTCAACTTTCCCAGAATATGAGCCAGTGTAACCTACTTTCTGGTAACTTGATAAACCTGGACAGTAATTTTTACTTCAAATCGAAAGTAATGAGTCTACTGAAAATCTGAGTCTGCTGGTCGGAGGACGAACGACGTAACCTTACACTACAGCTGTGTATTTTTCGTAATGTGTGCATGTAGATGTGTAACCCCTAAAATATATAAAACCCACTGGATTGAGCTTTCACAATTATTCATTTGACTATTTTCCATAGCGTCTCCAAATGCTTTTATGTATTATAACATTCCACACTTTGTCGCGCATTCACGTGGTAGCTGGTTTGATTATGCTATCACGACGTCTATTTTACAAGAGGATTTTTCGAAGACCTATTTGAACAATTGGTAGAAGATCAGAAACGACGTGCCCAAGAGATACTTTTGCTAAGAAACAAACAGTGCGGAGAGGAAAACTCCCTATATTGACAAATTGGAGTACATTGAGATCAATACTCAAAACATTTTATACCATTCCACTATTACACATACGTACATACGTAACTATAGTCCCTGATTACATAAGATATATATATATCGCCCTCAAGACATATTCGTAACTACATCTTTACATCACATTCAATGCACAACTGCAAATTTATATCACGTTTGATACATAAATACATCTTTATTTCATACTCAATACATAAATGCATCTTTATATCACACTTAATATAAACATACATTTTTATATCAAACTCAATACATCTTTATATCAATTGCGATACATAACAAGTATGCGTCTGTGGTCCCAATGATAGCGATACAGATAGCTTCAAAAATATCAATAGCGGTTGGCCGTTGTTAGATTTGAGCATGGTGACCAGCATGCAAGAACGAGAACCACTTCTCTTGTACGGCTGTTCGACTATACTAGCGATATGGTTACAGACGTTCAACGTTCAGTGCAAGTGAAAAATATATGAACTATTAGTTACCAACACTGATGTCGGATGTATCGGACTTATGCTGGAAATAAATCGGCGAATCAACGTAGTTACATTCACTGGACTAACTTTTACCTTAAAAAATAACCAAACTGTTAGAGGATGTCATATAAGGTTGATCATACCGCAATTAACAAACTCTCAGAGGATATCATACATGGTTGATAGTACCGCAGTGAAGAAAATCCAATAAGTGAAAAATACTATATACTATTAATGTATTCTTATTACAAGATATTAAAACTACCAAATAGTAAAACCAATGTAAAATAGAAATAACAATAAACAGAGGGACACGTACTTGTTCTACGTTTCGGTCCAACAGAGACATATATAACGAAACAAATGCAACCAGAGAATAAATAAGCACGCAAAATTATACATTTTTCAGTAGAATGAAATTGTCTTACGACTCAATGTCACTGCATTCAGTCGTCAGATCATTTCATTGTACAATAATACGTCAATCAATAAATTAATCAAAATAACAATATATCCATCAATCAATCGATAAGTATAACAATATGTACCTTAATGAATAGATAAGTATAACAATATGTACCTTAATGAATAGATAAGTATAACAATATGTAAATTAATGAATAGATAAGTATAACAATATGTCCATTAATGAATAGATAAGTATAACAATATGCCCATTAGTGACTCGGTCAGAAAAGGTAGCAATCCATGCAAAAAAACATTGTAACAAATATATTTTTCCTCGTTATGTTTTGTTGGCCATATTTTACTTGCTTGCCAATTCATCTCACAATGAATTATTTATTTGTTCTCTAATATATATTTAATAGTGTTTGTGTTCGATATTTAATATTGTTTGGATATTTTATCTCCGAAATTTTATCTGCTTCATATTTATCTGTTTTAAATTTTATCTTGTGATAAAATATCTATCTGATATCTATCTATCTATAAATATCTTTGAAATTTAATCTATTTATATTTTAAACATTGCCAATTTAATTACATTGATATTGTGTGGTTAAGATAATATGTCTACTATCTGTCTGTTTGATTTCTTGTCGATTTAATATAATGTTTGTTATCTATTTTCTGCTTGAGTTTTGTTTCAAATTTATGTGACTTATTTTATTATTTATATATTTTATCTATCAACCAATAACATTTTATCTTTTTTCGTTGACTCAGTTTATCTATATAAAACAAATTAAAGCTGAATTTCAACAAATATACAAAACATAATGAGAAAATTCAATTAATAATTCCTTCCTTGAGTTGTTGATTTGTTTTAATATGTTTGAAGATTCCTGTCCAGGCAGAAGTCAAGAGACATCAGGTCGCCATTACACTTTTTCATCAGAATTAAATGCAACAGTTGAATGATGGATGGGTGATTCTTAACGATGTCATGTGTCAGGGAGACTCATCATGGAAATACCTAGTAGGGGGATAAATGTTAAGAATTACATAATTAGTCACGAGATAACATCGTCGAATTAAGTTTATGATCATATATGTTAATTAGACATGTCAATACTGAGACATCACATAAGTTAACTAGACATTATGTCAATACTGAGACATCGATTTATAAGAAGTATGTCTTAGATTGACTTCATTATATTAAAATTATCCATTCCTCCATGTAGATCCGTCACTCTTAACGAAACAGCATTCCGCCAGCTGAGAGTACCATTTATAGCACGTACCTCCGTAGCTTCAAGCGATGATGCCGTTTAGTCCTCCACAAAAATAATCCCTTTTATAAACAATACAAAGCGAGCGGGATTTGAATCCCCGACTTCTTGAGCACAACGCAACGGCGTAATCACTTCGCCAAGGAGAATACGCCCCCTGCCCATTCCCCTTCACTCCCTCTGGAGGCAGCCATTATTCTTGGAATGATGATCTCTCAACCTTAACAAGAATTTAGCACTTCTTATTTTTTTTTGGCGGCATTCATTCTCGAATTACCACTGGTTTTCTCCTGTAGCAGAACAAACTCCCACCGAATATCTCTTATATAAGCACAAACTCCCACTGGATATCTCTTATAACAGCACAAACTCCCACTGGATATCTCTTATAACAGCACAAACTCCCACTGGATATCTCTTATAACAGCACAAACTCCCACTGGATATCTCTTATAACAGCACAAACTCCCACTGGATATCTCTTATATCATCACACAATTCCAATAGATATCTCTTGTAAAAGGACAATGGTCCTCCCAGATTTTCAGCAGGAAAACTCCCATCGGACATCTCTTGCAGCAGGACAATGGTCCTTCTAGATTTGCATCAGGACAAACTCCCACCGGACATCTCATGCAGCATGACAATGGTCTTCCTAGATTTGCAGCAGGATTTAGTCCAGTGAATAGAAATGCGCTGCGTAGCTGGTTTATTTTTGCCAATGGCCGACGAATCTGCTTTCGATATCATTTTTTCATCCCCATGTGAATGTATAGCATCTCTTCCACTTTGTCCTGGAAACAATATGGCATCTCCTGTTGTCAGCCTAATCTTACCTGTTATTGTCCACGAACATGTTCCGATTATTTTCTACTTGAACCTGTTCCGTTCTCTGACTATCAGATCAGCTATATTACCTGTTATTGTCCACGAACATGTTCCGATTATTTTCTACTTGAACCTGTTCCGTTCTCTGACTATCGGATCAGTTGTATCTGCTCCCATCATCATTGTCCTTAAATTCCATTTTATAATATTGATTAGACATTTTCCACAACAAGCATATGTCAGACCTGCAATGTCATGCCGGCTATTTTTGTTGAACGTCATATTCACAGTTCTAAAGATTTCTTTCTTTTCCAAGGTAAAATGTGTATTTAATGTACGTGTTTCTGTAAACATGGTGATATTTTTCACAGGTGACAGACAGGTAATCGAGAGATACATTTCTGGTGTCTGGAAGCAACCCGATACTGGAAATTCGTGAGTTGTGGTAACACAAGGCAAATTAATGTAAAAGTATCCAGAAATAGGTGCAAATAATAAAAATATGTATAAATAAAACGTACTAGCAACGAGACACAGCGATAGAAAACGTTTCGACTAAAAGTCTTCGTAGGTGCGAAAGACAGGAAACTTCGCTCATCATTTTCTTGTCCACTATATCTGCTCGGTATGTTATAATGTGTCTTCTCCTATGTTGTTGGACCCTTGAAACTTTCATCCTTCTCCTCCCCATGACATATTTCATAACACACTTTAATCTCTTCCCCATGACATATTTCATACCACGCTTTAATGTCTTCCCCATGACATATTTCATACCACGCTTTAATCTCTTCCCCATGACATATTTCATACAACGCTTTAATCTATTCCCCATGACATATTTCATACCACGCTTTAATCTCTTCCCCATGACATATTTCATGACACGCTTTAATTTATTCCCCATGACATATTTCATACCACGCTTTAATCTCTTCCCCATGACATATTTCATACCACGCTTTAATCTCTTCCCCATGACACATTTCATGACACGCTTTAATCTCTTCCTCATGTCATATTTCATAATACGCTTTTATCTCTTCCTCATTGCATATTTCATAACACGCTTTTATCTCTTCCCTATGGTATATTTCACACCACGCTTTAATCTCTTCCTCCTGTCATTGTAACAATATATATTTTATTATCTCCAGTATATTACTTGTTATCTTTCGTACTCAATGATAATAGTTGCTCGTCAAGGTACGCTGGAGGTGCAAAGAAGAAGACGTGGTTAGTAGAAGATATGGCTGGGTAATATAAAGAACTGGACAGGGTGTTAGGTTTTCAGGCTCTTCAAGATGGTAGAGGATAGAGATGCGTGGAGATATTTCTGTACCAAATGTATCAATGCGATCTTCTATAATTCTAACGGGCTATGGGTTTTATTATTATATTTATAAATAAAGACTACAAAAGACGGATGTGTCGGACCATGGCGTAAATGCGACACACTTGCATTCCCAATTTCTGGACTACATCCTGCTGAAAATCTAGAAGGACAAATGTCTTGCTACCAGTGAAATCCAGAAGGAGTTTTAGATTAGGGAGAATCTTATGGAAATAAAAGAAAGCAAACAAAGACAAATATAAGGGATGCATTGCGGATAACGATATGTGTTGTATCACGGTTTACAAATTGGCTGCGATATCTCCTTCTCTCGGCCTGACACATACGACTTCATCATAGCTTCTGTGTCACACTGAATCCTTATGGGATGTAACATTCAAATTCAGTACCAAATTTCCATAGAGCTTCGAACATCATACGCAGCGGCTATCAGATTTAAGATTATTTGTTCTCCATTCAGACCCCCGTACAACACGATATAAAATACTGTATAGATATATCAGTGTTACTTACCATGTTCTAGCCTTGCTCTAGCCAATAATCTTCTCTTTTCAACTTTCCTCTCCTGAAATAGAACGTAATGTCAGCATATTGACAGTGGCTACTAGCTTAATGTCAGATATTGATGGATAACTAGACAAGATGTTAGTGCGTGATAGTGGTGATGGCGGCGGTGATCATGTAATCTAGATCAGAGTTACTCAATATGATTAGATTGGTCGATCAGATTCAGCATGTGTTGTGTGGTATGAGAGGGCCAATAAGATTGTCTTTAGTCATTTTACGTTTCAAAGGAATTTGGCGCTGTAGACGTCATATTGTTCTCAACATTAATGGGCGTGTTGATTTTTAGATCTTTCATATGAAACGTCATAAGTTGACGTATACCATCACGGAAGGAATGGACACATGTCTACACAGATGGATCGGCAGAAAGAGCAGTAAAGAATGGAGGAGGTGGCATTTTGATAAGACACAAAGATGGGAAGACAATATCAAAAACTTTTCCAACCGAGGAAATAGTCCTCTAGCTTTAGAGCAGAAGCAGTTGCACTCCATCAAGCACTGAAAGCCTTATCCATACCAGGACTTCCAAGACCAAAGAAGATAGCTATATTCACAGATTGCAGATCCCTACAGGAAATCCAGAGCAACAGAAACGAAAGCCTTCTGCACAACATCAGACATGCGCTAAGACAGATCCAAACATCATCAGCTATTGCCCTTCAGTGGATGTCATCACATTGTGGAATCATGGGAAATGAGAAAGCGGATGCTCTGCCAAAGGCAGGAAGCGAAATGGAGCAACAAAGACACCCACTGTCTTACGGAGAAGCAAAAACAATAATCCACAACACATACACAGCAAAGTGGAAGAAACAAATGGAAGAGGAATACGAACATGATGCAATACATTTCCTCAAAACGATATATACAGAACACAATATTTCGCCTTAGAACAGGCCACTGTAGACTGTTGGTCGCCTTTACCGATTGAGGATCTCATACACAGATGAATGTCCATGTGCATACGGAACCCAAACCCCGGAACACATACTTCAGGACTGCCCAACATACAAAGAGCAGAGACAGCAGACTTGGCGAGGATTCATGCTTGAGGCAAAAGCTTAGGGGCAGCCGCTCTGACCTGGAGAATACAGTGGACTTCGTCTTGATGACAGGTCTGACAATATAGCATGACCACAGATGCTGAACGCAGAAGAAGAAGAAGAAGAAGAGTGTTTCTGCTTGTAATGTCGTTTTTTAATTAACCTGTTGCCGTTTCGGTAAGCGATAAAGTCACATCTGTCAATGTATATTCTTTGTATCACTTATCACCAATCCATCATTTTTTTATCTAGAATACCGGATATGACGTACAGATTGAGATGTAAATATGGCGAGTTACAGAATGAGATCAAGCAGAAATAAAATGTAGAAATAAATAAATATATGTATATACTAACAAGTTGTAACATGTAACGTAAGTCCTTAGCCTCCATCTTGTGTACGGTTGATTTCACTCTGTAGTAGAGAATAAGCAGCCTGTAGATGATAAAAGAGCCATGCATGCATTGTTGGACGCCATCACGTGTTTTGTTTTACTAGTAGATTAATTGATTCACTGAGAAGTAATGCATCATTAGGATGGTAAATGGTACATTGCGAAGCCATGCATTACTAGTACAACCGTTCATACAATCACACTTATGTGATTCACTACTACAACCACTGATACAATCACACTTTTGTTATTCACTAGTACACTCATTGATAAACCCACACTTATTTGTAACACCAACACAATCCTGGAAATTGGATCAAAGTTAGGAAGAGTTGCGCAATGTCGTCAGCCTCATTCTCTCGACCATACACATCTGGTCTCAGTGGCAAGACAAGTGAAGACGTATGAGTGTGTATATTCGAACCAATTTTCACGGCTTTTCATCCAATATAGCCTCGTTTCTGTGCAGCTTCATGGAGTCTTCGTGCCAAATTCTGAATCAGCCGTGGTCCTAGTTTGACGACAAAGTTGAACGTCTACCGCGCAGTTATTATACTAACACTGCTTTATGCTGCGTTATCCTGGACTGTCTATGCGAGACACGCTCGATTGCTTAACTCTTTCCACCTTCGGTTCCTAAGAAATCTGTTGGGATTACGCTGGCTGGATCAAATACTTGACACGGAAATGTTTCTAAAGTCCCGTATTTAAATCATCCATGCCCTGTTGATTAGATCCCAACTCCTCTGGACCGTTCATGTCGACCGTATGCCAGACACAAAGAGAGTGTTCTATGGTGAGCTGTGCGATTGTCAACGTTCAAGCGGAGGGCAGGAAAAGAGTTGCATGGATTACTTCAAGACTTCTCTCAGACATTGCAGAATTGATCCCAGCCTCTGACAGACTACAGCTCTTGATCTCTCAGCTTGCCATACTCCTATTCCCGCTGGCATAATACAATTATAAAAATAAATAACACTGCGGGAGATCTACAAAATACAGAAACGGAAGAAAAGACCAGAAAACGATCTTACTCGGTACCAACTGCACTCATTGAGACATTCCAATAGATCTTTCCTGGCTCGAATCGGACTTCTAGGGCGTCTGTAAACTCACAAACCCAATCCAAAATAGACAATCACCAATGTTGGTTTCTTTCCATAATTTTTCGCATAATATGTGTAATGTTGTGCGTGAGATTCTCATAATCTCTTGCGAAGGAGGAACACCGTCATCATCAGCACAATTATCGATACAATCACAATTAAATGTATTATTAGTACAATCATTGATACAAGCACAAGTATGTGTATCACTACTACAATCATTGATACAAGCACAAGTATGTGTATCACTAGTGCAATCATTTATACAATCACAAGTATGTGTGTCACTAGTACAATCATTGATACAAGCACACGTATCTGTATCACTAGTACAATCATTGATACAAGCACAAGTATGTGTGTCACTAGTACAATCATTGATACAAGCACAAGTATGTGTATCACTACTACAATCATTGATACACGCACAAGTATGTGTATCACTAGTGCAATCATTTATACAATCACAAGTATGTGTGTCACTAGTACAATCATTGATACAAGCACACGTATCTGTATCACTAGTACAATCATTGATACAAGCACAAGTATGTGTGTCACTAGTACAATCATTGATACAAGAACAAGTATGTGTATCACTAGTACAATCATTGATACAAGCACAAGTATGTTTATCACTACTACAATCATTGATACACGCACAAGTATGTGTATCACTAGTGCAATCATTTATACAATCACAAGTATGTGTATCACTAGTACAATCATTGATACAAGCACAAGTATGTGTGTCACTAGTACAATCATTGATACAAGCACAAGTATGTGTGTCACTAGTACAATCATTGATACAAGCACAAGTATGTGTGTCACTAGTACAATCATTGATACAATCACAAGTATGTGTATCACTAGTGCAATCATTTATACAATCACAAGTATGTGTATCACTAGTACAATCATTGATACAAGCACAAGTATGTGTGTCACTAGTACAATCATTGATACAAGCACAAGTATGTGTGTCACTAGTACAACCAGTAATAATGTAATATTAATCGCAATCCCTACTGCCATCATTATATGTCTTGTGGTCACGTCCCTACTGCCATCATTATATGTCTTGTGGTCACGTCCCTACTGCCATCATTATATGTCTTGTGGTCACGTCCCTACTGCCATCATTATATGTCTTGTGGTCACGTCCCTACTGCCATCATTATATGTCTTGTGGTCACGTCCCTACTGCCATCATTATATGTCTTGTGGTCACGTCCCTACTGCCATCATTATATGTCTTGTGGTCACGTCCCTACTGCCATCATTATATGTCTTGTGGTCACGTCCCTACTGCCATCATTATATGTCTTGTGGTCACGTCCCTACTGCCATCATTATATGTCTTGTGGTCACGTCCCTACTGCCATCATTATATGTCTTGTGGTCACGTCCCTACTGCCATCATTATATGTCTTGTGGTCACGTCCCTACTGCCATCATTATATGTCTTGTGGTCACGTCCCTACTGCCATCATTATATGTCTTGTGGTCACGTCCCTACTGCCATCATTATATGTCTTGTGGTCACGTCCCTACTGCCATCATTATATGTCTTGTGGTCACGTCCCTACTGCCATCATTATATGTCTTGTGAACACTGGCTGTTCCTGCTCTGTGTTGGTTGATATCTCTTTTTTTTATTCCTATATGTCTCTCGCTTCTTGCAACACCACGTCCTACCCCCACCTCCTTCACTTCCAGTTCCTGTATTCTAGCTATAGATAGAAAAAAGAAATCTACTTAATATCTTCCAACTGGTCCAACTCCATGATTGCATTCAAAATAACGGCACTATCCATTGAACCGCCACTAGTCACTGTGGCATAGTCATAATCCTGTCTGGTCCTTCGTTTCCCTCAACACACACGTTTCCAAGAACAGAAATCATGACAGCTTTCTTGAGAACACATGTCGTCATCGAGTCAAGCCACTGACGGTTAAATTTTTGGAAACATACTGATAGAATCAATAAGAACACAGACAGATATAACAATCTAGGACCCAAGTCTTGTTTCTATATTTAGATTTATGATATAAGGAACAATTAACAATAGACACATTCGTGTATATGGCTACAGCAGACAAAATTAACAGCAAATCAAGTACTCAAGTACACTTACAACAATATAATAAATGATGGTATGATGACGGCTGCGGTACTTGCGTACGAGAAGATATCTCTGATCCAAGATGGCGATTCTCCAATTCTGTCAGTTAGAACTACATAGACACGGAAGTTATGTTTGAAGGGGCCACATGATGTTGATGGTTGTAATCTGGGGATGTGATTAATTCATGATGTGAAGAGTGATTACAGTGGAATCCCGCTATAACAACTTAGATAGCACTGAGAATATATATATATATATATATAAATGTGTGTGCGTGTTTATGCGTGTGGGTGTGGGTGTGTAATATCATACATTCGCTATATACAAACAATATAGAATCAATATAATTGGAGATTTTGAAAACTGTTGTTACATAGGGAAATTTAGAAATATTTTATACAAGAATGCGCTATACAGGAATTTCATTGTATTCTTCTAATGAAAGGCAGCAGACACGATCTAAAGCGGGTAATTTCAACAGACACCAATTCCCCTTGCAACTTGAAATTTGATTCATGAATTCTATCGAGTATAGACATCTCAACAGAACATAAATATTCCTTCATTCGTGAAGTTTCTGATTAGTGTCGTGCTTTTAGTTGTCCACTATTTATATATACTGTTATGAAAAAAAAGAAGAGAAACACAACATTATTTTAACCGTGTAACGAAATGTTATTTTATGGAATTAATGCTACAACCTTGAGAGGAATACGTGTTCAGACTTAAACTAAACCAAACCAGTATCTAGTCATTCCCAACGGCCCAATGAAGATGCTGGTTCGCACACTGCAGTCTGTTCTGAGATTCCGGTCCATAAGAACAGGTCTGTAAGGTCTTCTAGCCCAAAGACCAGCATCTTGATGGCGCTCATGATAATTAATCTGAAATTCGATCAGCTGCTGAGATTGACTGGACTGTGGATGGCGCAAATCGATTCCTGAGTTGACGAAGCCGTATATAGCAGTATTCGCAGGAGTTGTAACTTTGGGTCTTCCACTTGGCAGCTGGTCTGCCACTGAGCCAGTTTGCTTAAATCGTCTCCGATTGCGACTTATGGTGCTTCTAATTTTATTAAAGTGTCTGGTCACTACACTTTGTGATTGTCCAGTCTGTTAGCGACCAATGATGATGTATCGTTGTTCTGTAGTGAGATGAGCAATACTTGCGCATTGAATTTTCAACATATTTTTTCCGAAGACCGTCAATATTTTATAGACATTCAATAATATTGTTAGAAAGTTTTGTGTTCAGTAAGTTTCACGGAATTCTCAGGAACCTAACACGAATTATTGCCCCAAAAATGTTGTTTTGACCTTGATCTCTGTAATGACAACACGAATAATGAGGTGTGTACGGTTCAGGTAATCTCAAGAAGTTAATGACAAGGTGGACACAGTCGATATGTTGAATGATGACCAATTAGCGAATATATTTTATAAAAATAACTCCCAAAAACATTTTTTTGTTTTTGAACGGCATGTTTGGCGTCGTCTGCTAGCAAAAGCCAAGATCTACTAACGAAATAATCAAAAAATAGCCTTTTACCTCATGTATAATTTCAGTTGAGAGGTCTTTATCGGAGGTGGAGGTAACGGTTGACTCTATTTGCTAAGAAAATGTGTGTCTGTTGAGCCAAGGACAACGATATTATAATATCTGAGGGGTAATTTGGTAATCATAGTTCTAATGTGAAGCGTTCCACATTTCCCGTGATTTTCATTGGATATTGACATAAATTATACACAGTGTGACCAATGACAATCTCGGGAATAATCAAATAAATCACTAAGAAGGCGTGATTTCTATTAGCCAATAGGAATTATGTATACATCTAGAATATATTAAATGAAAGATTCGGTTGAACTACAACGAATTAAATTTCGAATGTTACCTTTTGGTCTATTCTAAGTAATAGAGAGTGATCTTAGCGTAACATTTCAACAGAAAATGAAGATCTGGAGAATGTCTCAACGGCCACATCAAATGTGTACTAGCCAGGTCGATAAAGACTTTATTATGTAAAACTGGCTCTCATCAGAAAGAGATGAAAGAACATATGAGATAAAAGAAAGATATGTAAGCTTTGAGAACTGAATGCAATATCTCTGATGAGAGAAATATCAAAGATGAGAGAGATAGCACAGATAGGAGAAATATTACAGATGGGAGAAATAGCACAGATAGGAGAAATATTACAGATGGGAGAAATAGCACAGATAGGAGAAATAGCACAGATGTGAGAAATATTACAGATGGGAGAAATAGCACATATGGGAGAAATAGCACAGATAGGAGAAATAGCACAGATGGGAGAAATATTACAGATGAGATAAATGAATTATGTGAGCCATGCGAAGTGAGAGAAATATGATAGGTGGGGGAAAAATGAAGGATGAGAAAATTTTACACATTTGTCAACCATCGGAGATGAGAGAAATACGACATTAGAGAAATATAAAATATACAATATACATGTTTTAGATGCTATAAAAATTAGAAATCAGAAATATGACAGCAGTGACAGATGAGAGGGATATTGCAGATAACAGAAATATGACAGTTCAGATAAATATGAGAGATGAGATAAATATGAACGATTCACGGAGCGAATAGAACTGAGAGAATAGAAATCACATATGAATGAAATATGATCAATGATAGACATATGACTGATGGGAGCCCTATGATACATACACTTATAAAACACATGCAAACAATGTCAGAAGCCAGCCATGGATATATATTATAAATACAAAAGACGTGACGTGAACATGACTTACTGAACAACTGAATACGTCATTGGAAGAAGACAGACAAACAATGTAACCAGAAGGAGAAACTGGTAAAATGTGCCCGAACGAGATGCCCTGAACACCTTGTTTGGGGGCACGCAGCAAGTCCTGGCCAGGCCATAGTGAAAGTAATACAAAATCCACAACTTCAGGAAACCAACCAGGGCAAGGAATGGTGCGAAAAAGAGGCCAAGCCATATTAGTGCCTGGCCGTACACCAAATCAAGGACTAGTTCTGCCACGTCGATGTTCTGATAGCCAAACTGAAAAAAAACATCGAAGTCAACAAGAATAACTGAATTATCGATATATTCTAGTTATAATTATATCGATATATTATAGGTATATGTTAATTATCGATCAGTTGATAGTTAAATGTAAGTTACCACTAGCTGTAGCATACGTTGTGTTATAATACTGCGTTCTTTCTCACAATATCGCTAGCTAAGTCATTCTTATTAGTCACTCCTATGTGTATTAGTAATTCATTCATTCATTCAATTTCCTTTTGCGCTGAAGTTAGCGCATAGGGCACATGTCAGATCTCTCCAATTCTGTCTGTTCAAAGCCATTCTGTGCAGTTCTTGAATAGTATGAATATTGGTTGTTTTACTTTCTCTAATTATTGTTCTTCTAAATGTTTCTTTTGGTCTACCTCTTGCTCTTTTGCCTATAGGTATCCATTCAATAAATTGGTGGTGTATTCTGTAGGTGTCTGCGCGTAGGACATGCTCGATGTAGGACCAACGGCGTTTTCTGATAACATCTGTGATGAAATTTTGATGTGTCTCTTCTCTGATTTTATCATTCGATTTGAATTCACTCCAATGGGTGTTAGTTATCCTACGAAGACATTTGTTCTCGAAACTCAGTAATTTCTTTTCTGAAGATAAAAATCTTTTCCATCTCTCACATCCATGTGATATCACCGGAATAACGCAGGAATTAAATAAGCGCATTTTCGTGCGTGTGCTGATTGACTTTGACTTCCAGATAGTAGACAGTCTGTTAAATGCACTTGATGCTAGGGCAATGCGTGTTGTAATTTCTGATATGACATCACCGTCGAGTGTTAATTTGTTTCCTAGATAGGAGAATTTGTGCACTTTTTCAAGTTGTTGTCCATTTCAAGTAATTTCGTTAGGTGAATTGGTGAAGTCTATAATTTTTGTTTTTGTTGAATTGATTTTGATACCTATTTGTCCAGTGATGAGTTTTAATCTATCAGTTTTTGTTTGTGCATCTTGATGGTTTTCACTCAATAGTGCAAGATCATCGGCACAATCCAGGTCTTCTAGTGTTGTTTTATTTATCCATTTGATTCCTAAAGTTGTGTTGGATGTGCTTTTTGTCATAGCCCAGTCAATTGCGATATTGAATATAATGGTGACATAGGGCACAGTAATCACAGGGAACCATTCAGAATTGCCTTTTTCTGTTCTAACACATCATTTTGAGTTGGTATAGAATGATTTTATCACATTTATATATTTGTTTTGGAATTCGTATATTTTTAAAATTTCCCAAAGCGATGTTCGATGTATGCTGTCGAAGGCTTTTTGAAAATCAACGAAGTTTATTATGAGATTAGCTCTAAATTCTAGACATTCATCCATTATTGATCCACGAGTGAATATATGGACTAGGCAGGAACGACCTGGTCTAAAGCCTGACTGCTCTTCTCTAAGTCCTTTGTCTAAGGATGACTTTAATCTTGAAAGCATCAGATTTCAAAGAACTTTACCAGGTACGGATAGCAGTGTGATTCCCTCCAGTTATCACAGTTTTTTAGGTTCCTTTTTTAGTAGTTTGATAATGATACCATTTTTCCATTGTTGGGGTGGGCATTCGTTTTTCCAAATCATATTGAACATATCCAGTAAAAATGACAAGGAATTATTATTGGCTGCTTTTAATATTTCACTTGTGATGTCATTTTGACCTGCTGCTTTATTGTTTTTTTAAATTTCTTAATGGTTTGTTTTACCTCTTCAAGAGTGAAATTTTCTATCGAAGCTTCTAATGGTGGCATTGTCTCATCTTCCTCTAGATTTGGAGTAGATTGGGGCATCACCCCCAATATGGTGGTCTGTTAAGAAGATCTTGGAAATGTTCGGCCACCTTTGCTTTTGTTGTTCAGCTGTTGTTAGAAGTTTGCCATTTTTGTCTTTAATAGATGCGTGTGGGATACGTGGCTGATGCACAGTTGTTTGGTTATGTGGTGTAGTATCTTGATATTGTTGTGTTTTGAGGCTGATTCAGCTTCCAATGATAAGCTGTTTATATAATTCTGCCTGTCCTTTCTAGTGCTTGCTTTAACTTCTTTGTCTAAAAGTGCGTATGTGAGTCTGTTTTGTTCCTCGTCTTGGGTGGTTTTTGCAGCGATTATTTTTTGCTTCATCTCTTTACGGTTTTGGATTTTTGACCAAGTGTTCTCGCTTATCCATTTCTTCTTATTGTTTTGTATGAGACCGGCTGTATCCAAAGCAGCATGTATTGCAGTATTTATAAAATTCTCCCATTTCGTTTCTATGGATGTCACGGGGGTTACTAATTCTGATGGCTTATCAAAGGCGGTGTATTGATTGTTGATTTTGTTGTATTCTTCTTGTAAATTACTTTCTAGTAGACGTTTTGTATAGATTTTTCTGTGGTATAAGATCTTTTGATGTTTTTTAAGCTTGATATTTAGCTTTGCAGAGATTGTGATCACTTCCAATATCTGCTCCTCTAAAAGCTCTACGTCCTGTACAGCTGAACTAATTTTTTTCTTATTACAAAAATGGTCTATCGTATTATTAATTAAGCCATGATTTTTATGTCACGTCTAGGTACGTAGAGACTATGGGATACCTTGGCGTGAGGTTTGGGTTCGACGGTAAATCAGCCACGTTTTGGCGTCAGAGGAATCAGTGTTTAAAAAAAGTGTGTCACATTTAGGAATATATTTGGATAGTTGAGTCTCCCCATCATCTGTTAACATGCGTCACATTATCATCATGTGACATATGAGCTCTTCCCTTCATCATAAATGTCTGACATTAGTTGTTTATGACAATAAATTAGTTATTCATGTATAATAATGTGACGTGTGGCATATTCCAATACATTAGTGACTCACCCATGCAAATAACTTAGTCACAAATGTCAAAATTATATTGTGTCACCCATATCGATAATTTAGTTAACCAAAGGTATCATTATTTGTGACATGATTTACAATGTCAATAATTTAGTTATTCCCTCGTGATAATTATTTATTGAGTCATTCATGTAATTTATTGAGTGACATATCATAATCTGAGTGCGTCAAACATGCTATCAATTCACTCAGTTACAATTACCAATCACTGATTGAATTAGAAATGTCAATAATTAATGAAGAGACGACACATGCCAATTATTGAGTATATTACAGACTTCATTACTTCAGTGAATGACAAATGTCACTAATTGATTGATTAATGCGAGAAGTTGATATAAGGTAAATAAATTTGTGACACAGAGATCAGGTAAAAATGTGTATGTAAATTTTAAAAACAAGTCATTCGTCACATTTGGAACTTGTAGTTAGTTATAAAGTTAACCTTTTACTATTCAATAGTAGTAAGTAAAGTTACCCATGTCATTTATTAATGCCGTTGGGGGTTTGAGATGTTAGCGATCTCACATTTCAGTGTTTCTGCTATATGAGGGCGGTAGCTGTCTCCTCTCTCTCGCAATCTTTACTTCCCGGATTTATCAGGTACCCATTTAAGGCTGGGTCGACCTGGGATCTTTGCGATCTGAAGAAAAACACGCCCGCCTCAACTGGGGAATGAACCCAGGCCCATTCATATGCGGAGCCAGTGATTTTCAATAGTGGGCGTGTGTGAACCAGATATATGTATTGCCCATCTCATGGCTATTGTTTCCTCTTATAGTGTGATACTGCAGTATTTGCCCTTGGTAGTGTGAATTTTTGTTTTGTTTTTTTGGCCACTTCATGAGACAGGCAAGTTTAGAGAACATAATCACAACAGGCAAGATTGAAGGCACCAGAGACAGAGGGCGACAACGTGAGAAAATATTAGACAGTTTGACAACCTGGCACGGCAAAGAAACAACAACGACTTTGATACATAATACTGTGGACAGAGAGCTGTGGAGAGCCATGACCGCCTACGCCACCCGGCATGGCACCTAATGATGATGATGAGTGTGAATGGAACTGACAAATGTATTGTCTCCCTTAGAATGTCGTATCTCCCTTGAATTGGATTTCCAAACTGTTTGTGGTAATAAAATTATCCAGTGTGTGAAAGCGGCGACGGCTTTACTCACTCCCGTCCAGTTTATGAACACCCAGTTTACAACTAATAAATCACAGTTTCAGGTGTGCTGTGTTTTCGTCATATCTTTTTTCTAGTGAATAATTTAGGAAATTTTAAAAAATCCAAAAAAGACGTTATTGTGCCTTTAGCCGCCGTTTACGTTTGACCAAATCCTTAGTACTAAGAGTCAAGTTTAAATTTGAGAAGCAAGTTTGAAATCCTAACCCCCCCCCCCGCCAATGCTATTTGCAGGCCTTCTTCTGATCCCATTAGATATTGTGTGTATACTTTGCTTCTCCAGTCAATAATACTAGGGAATAAAGCAGAGTTTGTGGATAAAATCCGTGACCACTGATTATTTAAAACAAGTGCAATAAATTAAAAACCATTCTTCTAAAGTTACACATTTGACTACCTCCGCAATCTTCATTGGCTGTACACACAACGTATATACAATATGATTAATGAGCATCACGGGAAAAGTTACAAGTGCCACTTTAGAAGGATGACATTCCATGAGCAAGCAGGAATGTAGAAATGACGAAAGACAAGATAAAGCTCACCTTCCAGGCGCGACAAAACTTCACAAGTACAGCACGTCCTCCTGTGAATACCAGACCAACAATCAAGGTGAATGCCAAGTCCAGAATGATAACTTGAAACAGTTGCTCCCCAACCTCGTTCTCCCAACAGCAGTAACTGGTCTTGTTCTGTGAGAGTAAGATTCGTCAGCCAATGAATGCTTATCTTAAACGTACAAGGATGAACAGTAATGAGTTTCTTTTATCAGGTGCAAGACTTATTAGTAATGCGTTTTCCAAACGTGCAAGTATGATCAGTAATTACAGTCTTTTTTTGTGTGTAAAGTTCAAGAATGATTAGTAATGAATTGCTATTATCATCATCAAGTGCCGTCTCTGCAACGAAGGTTCGCTGCAACATATCCCCAACATCCCTTTCTCCTTTGTTGTTGTTCGTGCACTCTGCTAGACTGTAAGCTGTCCATCGTGTGATGTTACTCTACAACTTGTATCTCTTCCTACCTCTTGCTCGATTCCCTTCGACTTTGCCCTCAAGTAAGGTTTCAACAAGGTGGCATGTTTTTTAATGTGTCCAACGAATTTTATTTGCCTGATCTTTATTTATCTTAGTAGTTCCTTCTTCATATTAAGTGTTTTTAGTATCTCTTTATTTGTTTTCTTCTCTTTCCATGATGTTCTCCCTATTCTTCTATATACCCACATCTCAAAGGCATCAATTTTGTCTTCTAATTGTTAATTTAGTGTCCATGTTTCTGAGCCATACATTAATATGGGATAGATGTAGCAATTTATAATTCTCATTTTTAACTTGTTTGTAATTTGTTTAGATATTAATAATTTCCTCATGTCATTTAAGGTACTTTTAGCCATTCCCCTTTTATTTTCTGTTTCACATCTTATTAGCTAGATATTAACTTTCTATTACACAATGTAAGATTTGAATGATGAAAACATATTTTCAGAAAATGTCAAATCTACTAGGTTCACGTATGCATAATATGTAAAACTAAATAAAAGTTATATTTTAATGTTTTTAGAGGTGTGGTACCCATTTCTCTATTATATGTGGTGTGGAGAGAACATATTTTACTTTGTCAAAAAATGAATGTAAATGTACTCTAAATCGGTATCAACACTGAATAATATAAATTGCTGATACACATACTAACTACATTTCACATTCAAACCTCTTGCATATGACTTCGCATATGAGTGATTTTTGGTTCATTTCGCAGTTGAGGCGGAAATGTTATTCAGATCGTTACTGCTTCTGGTTCGACCCAGCCTTAATTTTGTACCGGATTAACCCAGGAAGTAAAGACTGCGAGGAAGAGTAGATGGCTACCGCCCTCATATGGCAGAGCCACTGAACTATTAGAACGCTAACGTTTCACACTACTATAGAGTTAATAAATGCTATGAGGAAACGTTTCTTACTATTACACTGTGCACAGAAATGTATGTGTATATTCAGGTAATTTACCGGACGAAATGTGGACGAAACAAGTGATGATGACCATTTGTTTACATCCCATTTTGAAAATTCAGTTAGAATTATGTTCATGCCTAATAGTTCGTAGATAGGTAATGAGTCCTATTCGAACTATAGATGTCCTTGGACAGTTTTGGCATGGAATGACTACTGTAGACGGATTTCGCCTATCCATTCCATTCTAGCTATTCTCCGCTGTTGAGCTGCTGCATTTCTCATCTTTTCACAAGATGATGCGCTCTTTTTTACTGTAGAGCGGAATGTAGATCTATTTTGTGCAAGTTCTTTCCATGTGTCTTGGTCTATTTCAAATGCTTTCAGTGAGGTCTTTAACGAGTCTTTGTAGCGCTTCTTTTGGTCACCTTGAGATCGTGTACACTTCTCCAGCTCTCCATAGAGAAGTATCTTTGACGGGCGATAGTATGGCATAAGTACCAAATGTCATGCCCAACGAATCTGTGTGCGCATCAGGATAGTGTTAATGCTTACTATGTTAATTTTAAGAATTACCAGATATGTCAAGGGCAGTGGTATCTGGAATCTTGAGACAAGTTGTGTGAAAGTGATTGAATTAACTCACATGACGTCTATACACAGTATATGTTTCACTAGCGTATAGCAACCCTGGGGGTACCACTGCCCTGTAACTTTCAGCTTAGTCTGAAGGTTAATGCCATTTCTACGCCACGCACTTTCTTGCAATCTGCCGAAAGGGATGCTTGCCTTGGCGACCCTTGTATACACTTCATCATAAACATCGGCATTGTGTGATAAGTACTGCCTAGGTATGTGAATTTATACACAACTTTCAGTGTTACGCCATTTACCTATATGCAGGGCTGGAGACAGCTTTTGCCAGGTGGTGGTTGGAACATGACCAACGAAATAGCGACTCACGAATGTCGTACACTAATGTTGAATTTAGTGCCATCAAGTACCATGCCTGGTTTCAAAGCTTCTCTAGAACTGTCAATCTCTTATGTTGTTAATACGTTCAATTGGGGGACATTCTCTTATCCCACAAAAACAACGCAATTGGAAGCTTCTCTCTTTGTCTTCGTCTGTCTCTTTACCCCTTAATTTTTCCGGTGGTTGCTAAATGTTCACGTTTTACTCTTCTTATCGCGTGCCCTACAGATCTACTGATATAAACGGGATTAGATATGAACAGGTAAGCTGGGAGATATCGACTCACTTGGAATGAAGTAGACATGCACTGCGTTGACACAGAGTAAATGGAAGCCAAGAAAACCACCAGACTTGCTACATAGAAGATGGCCGTTCTGAAATATTGTAAAAGTTTATTGATTATGTTGGCCCCGATGTTAAAGTTATTGGTTCAAGAGTAGAAGTCATACAAATAAAGGGCAACCCATATGTTCATAATCTGCTCCACAGTTGTGTATATACTTATTGACGTTCTGTTTGGTCTAATTTATTGTAGACATTCTTTACTGACTCATCATTATAGATATGTGTAGAGCCGTGATGTGGGCGATCATTGATCTCCAGACGTTCGTATCTTCAGTACAGCGCACTAACCCTACTGCAGACTTTGTACCATGTCATATTGGCGAACTATCTCCTCTCTTTGTCCTTCTCTTTTTCTTACAAAGTTGCCTGCTGTTATATAGTATTTCAAACATGTTTGCTTCATCAATAGATATGGGTTGTTTCTTTCTGATGTTTATGTAACTTCACTATGGTGTCAATATCCCTCACTACATTTGCATTAGTTTTTCTAGCTGTCTATGGGACTCTAAAAATTCGTCTGAAGAATCACCTCTCTGTTTGTCATGGGTATTACATGGGCATGATGCCTTGGTCATGTAGGGATTGGGGCAAATGAAAGAGCAGACTCATTGGTGGGCAATGATGTGGCTAATTACACAGCACTGAGAAGCTATAGAGCCGACATAAGAAGGACAATCATCGATTTATTACAGAATAAATAAGAAGGCAATGGAGACGATAATCTGCGCACACAAATAATGAAAGAAATGGTGGATAACCAAGATTCCTAATAAAAAATATGTCCTATGTAGATCGATCAGAAGACCACATACATGGAGACTGACTGAAAGTTTGAGTCTACATATTCGTTGATGGCTGCTGGAATGGAGATCGGAGAATTTATAGGTATGTGTGCAATGATGCGAGTGTTTCTAATCGCAAAACAACAAACCTATACGAATAACTAATGATAAATAATATTACCATCAGATATTGTAAATAATGGTACCATCAGATTTGGTAAATTATGGTGCCATTAGATATGGTGAATGATGGTATAATCTGTCCATCTATCTATATATCTATACGTTGATTCCTTTTTGCCTTGCGACATCAGGAGTAGAAGAGTTTTCTGGAGATGACCGTCGCATGCGCTGTATATATAGAGGTTCTTTTTGCCTCCCTTATTTCTGTAGTCCAACGTTTTCGTGGTCGATCCCTAGGTCTATGTCCGATGTATCTGGGTAGCATTACTTGTTGAAGAGTAAATGCTTCTGGTAGTTGATATCATTTGATCTGCTGTCTCTTAAATATTATAGTATCGGTGTATCACCAACTTATTTTATAATGTCATCGTTGTGTATTCTGTCTCTTAGCGATTATCCATGATTCTGCGCAAATATGCCGTTTCATTTGTTACCAGTTTACTTTTGTCTTGCACTGTCTTTGTCCACGTTTGGTGTTGGTACAATAATCGTCTTGACTAATGTAATTGTGGTGTTTAAATGTACATATTTGGTTTTTGAAGATTTGTGTCATCTGCGCTAGACCTTGATATGCTTTACTGCATCGGATCCGTATGTCTTTATTACTCCTCCCTTCTGCTGTTTTATTGTTTTCTAGGTAAGTAAACTCCGTCACCTGGTTAAGCCGTTTGTTTTATATATAAATATTGACGGTTCTTCCTCTTCTTCCTATGTTCATTACATCTGCCTTTTCTGTATTTATTTTCATATTAAAGACTTTACATGTTTGGTGTAGTTTGTCTATTTGTTTCTGTAGTTATTCTTCGGATGTGTTAAATAGTGGTACTATCAGAGAACACATTTCTGTAAATAATGGTACCAATAAAATATCAGAACATGTGACATCAAAGGAAAAAAGTCCAAATATCTGCTGCATTATGAAGCAGCGCTTTATCACACTGTTTCCCTATGTGCACAGCTGCCTAGTCAGTGGTTGAAAATGTCAGACTAGGGTCGCCTACCGCATTTGCTCCAACATTTCTCCGCCTTGCAGGAGCGAGTCCCTGAAACTCTACTTCCTTATTCTGAGTAAACAATGGGAGTGAGCATTTTAATTTGAAACAAAGAATAACGAGTGAAATCAAAACCATATCTGGTGCTCATTGGACGAATGGTTGATAGTAAATGCTCCTACCAACACAAATTTAAGAACCACTGATGGTAAATGTTGGCACCAACAATAATTTAAAAACCACTGATGGAAAATACTGGAAGAACTACTTATGGCAAATATTGGTGCCACTAAAATGTAACAACAACTGATAATGAATGTAAATACGAACCTGGCAATCTGTACTTTGATTTGTGTCCTCGGGTGATACTTCTCAAGCTTAAGCAAAAGCGACAGTAGCTGTGGAATCACAGCTTTCAAAAGCATGATCAGCAGAGCCAGCTGTTAGTATGATATATTGTAATGTAAGATATCCTAGAGTTTTAGGACAAAATGTGATGTGAGATATCCCGGAGTTGTAGGACATAATGTAATGTGAGATATCCCGGAGTTGTAGGACATAATGTAATGTGAGATATCCCGGAGTTGTAGGACATAATGTAATGTGAGATATCCAGGAATTGTAGGACATAATGTAATGTGAGATATCCCGGATTTGTAGGACATAATGTAATGTGATATATCCCGGAGTTGTAGGACATAATGTAATGTGAGATATCTCTAAAGTGAGGTCTATAATTTTGAGTGGCCTAGTGTCATGAGAGAACTATCTTGTAATGAGGTGTTTGTGTAGGACATAATGTAATTAGAAGCGTGTCCTGGAATGATATGTAACTGCGGTTTGGATATAATTTATGACGATTAGTGTTAGAATGAGAAATATATGCCACAAGGGCATAATGTAGACGCTACATGTCATATCATGAGATGTAACTGTTGCTAGGTTATAGTGTAAACTTGGACATTTCATATCACGGGATGTAATTGATGTTAGGACATAGTATAAACGTAGACATTTCATATCATGAAATGTAACTGTTTCTAGGACACAGTGTAAATTTAGACATGTCCTATCCTGAGATGTAACTGTTGCTAGGGCATAGTGTAGGCTGAGATATGTACTATACGATCTAACACAATGACATCCACTGATGTCATCATATGCGAACGCTGCAACAACTTCCATCAATGATATGCAAATAATATAAGTCATTCACAACCACATATGCATGTGAACAAGTGGTTGAGATGAAGCGTAAAATACCCCCTCCCACCCCAATTATATAAAACATAAAAAATCAAATATAATGATGAGAAACAGTATAATATTTTAGTTGTATTGTTTCTTTTCTGTGATTAATTGTTCAGCATCTAGTCCAATATTGATCATGTATAGAGTGGTTTGTTTTAGGTCATGTTTGTGTCCCCAAAAATTTGTTTTCAAGAGAAGCTCATTTGGGCTGCTAGATTGTCGTTCTGTAAACAGCAAAACTTGGGACAATTGTTCAAGTTGTGTTCCTGCTTTGCAGTGTAACCGCAGAGTCGGTGATACTGAATCGGTTTCGATATGCTTTTAGACAGCAGTGGTCAGCTCTAGGTCAAAATATTGTGACCTGTGTTCTTTTCTGTTCCATTTGTAATGTTGTATACTCCGGTCTATAGATTCAATTTAGTTCTCTCCAATGAAGACGTATATATTGTTTTAGTAAAGACTGTATTTCTCTGAATCTTTGTGTTATGCGAATCTAAGGGAGGTTGCATTCTGTTAATTGAATAACTCGAGTATGGAGGAGGTTGCATTCTGTTCTTTGAATTATTCGAGTATGAAGGAGGTTGCATTCTGTTCTTTGAATTGCTTTGGTCTGAAGGAGGGTGAGTGGTTGGTTGGTTGGTTGGTTGGTTGCTAATCCAACGTTCAATGGACTCATGCCATTTGACCAAATGCCATTGCGTGATATATGCATATGATTGAGAGCTGTGCATTATTCAATATAATGTGTTCCATTTATCTGGCCTTGGAGGGAGAAGCATTTTCCTGATGTCATCCAGCTATGGACATTCAAAACGATGGTAGGCAACATTTGCATAGGGATGAGTGCGCAGCCGGCACCCTGGAGTGTGTTGTGATTGTATTCAGTTCAGGTGATTGGTAAGATGTATATGTTGTGAACGAAGTCGAAAAATTATATCATGGTTCTTCCTTCCCAGGAGATTGATATTGTCTTATGCATTTGGGCTGGTCATGTATTTATAGATTTTATAGAAGGGAGTGCTTCTGTTCTTTGAGTTACACTGGTATAAGAGTTGTTGTCTTCATTTCTTTGAGCTACACGGGTCTCATGCAGGTTGCATTCTGTTTTTCTCAAATCGTCTTTTTTGTGTTACCAGGGATGGCACAGGAAGCTTGTATCCATTGGAGTTTTGTACTATAACATTACATTTCTGTACTATAAAATTACAGTTTTGTACTATAACATTACAATTTTGTACTAAAACATTACAGTTTTTACTATAATATTGAAAACTTTCTGTAAAGAGACACTTTTTTCATCTTCTTCTGCACCGTGCGTGAGTGTGTTAGTGTGAACAAATACGCTGCCAAGATTGGTGACAATTTCACACCTAAAGGTATAATTTATATTTAAAAGAAAATACAGTAAAAACCTGTTCTCATATACATAGAGACCATTAAATATAGTGCTGTGGCATATTATAAATTAATATAAATCAGAATCCATTGTGAATCGTAATCTCTAATATTTTGTTTGTGCCATCCGTCTTAATATAACCAAAAAAAGACTACTGTCTGATGTAAGCAATATGTTTCCGTTCATGATTTATTTTGTGGAGAAAGGAAAAAAAAACAGTTGGCAACACTGATAAAAAATATTACATATTGCAAAACTGAGAAAATCTATGCATGTGAATGTTTACTGTTAAATCATCCACTATTTTCTGTGAAACAGTCTTACGTCATTTCCATTTGATTTCAGTTAAATATAAATTCGGAAAATTAACAGGCAAGTATTCATTTCAAATGATATGAGAATTGTAGGCCCCCACACCACACAGACACATAACGTATGATTTGATAAACAAAGATGTGCATTGAAACACTCGTCAATGATGCCACGTTTAAAGAGAAAAAAAAGCCATATTAAATATATCATACTACATGAGATGTTCTAAAGGAGAGTTATGTTTAATTGTATGTCTTAATAATTTATGCTGACATGACTTTAATATTTGTTAAATTTGATAATCGCAGCAAATAGCTTGTGAACAATACAGAACAGAAGGACAAAGTAACGTACAGACATACAAATAGAAGTCTATACCCTATACTCTTCCAGGAAGTCTTCTATGGCGGGTGCGATGTCAAGACCTGGCGTGATGCTGACATCTGCTACATAGTAGATGAGGTATGCTACTGCAGCTAAGATTGCGACACTTAATAAGTTACAGGCGATGCGCACGCTCCACAACTTTAGCCTGGGGAAACAATAACAGATAAATGTGATATCTGAACAATTAATAACATTAGTAATATCTAGTGGCGCGAACATAGACAGTTCAGGGGATGTACAGCAGAAATTAAAAGAATAATTTACTATTGAATTCAAAATTACTGTACATGAACAATATATGGCAAGGCACCAGATGTAAGGCTAATTATATATAATTTAAGTAAATATATTTCTAGTAGAAGTTTATGGCTGTGAAACATGGACATTTAATAAATCAGTGGCAATGAGAATTGCTGTCTTCTATATGTGATGCTAAAGAATAAATTTGAGAATATCATTGTTAGTGAAAAAGACGAATTAAAAAAGATAAATACCGAAAACGTTGAAAAGGGTTGGCTTGAAACCAAGGTTGGCAAGGGTTGGCTTGAAACCAAGGTTGGCACAAGAAAAATTGTTTGGTATATAAAGAGAAATAACATCATTGAATAATGGAAGGGTGCTGGAGTGATTATCGTTATAACAGAAATGTGTCCAGCGTCTGTATTTTGGGCAATTCCAACTATTGCATTGTTTTTAATTGGATGTTTATACTTTGTTTCTTCAGCCATTGAAAATCACAGTTCAACAGTAATATGTTTGACAAATTACTGTGAAATACAGGAAACGTGTTTTACAAATTACTATTAAATACTGAAAATGTGTTTTACAAATTACTAAGAAATACTGAAAATGTGTTTTACAAATTACTATTAAATACTGAAAATGTGTTTTACAAATTACTAAGAAATACTGAAAATGTGTTTTACAAATTACTATTAAATACTGAAAATGTGTTTTACAAATTACTAAGAAATACTGAAAATGTGTTTTACAAATTACTAAGAAATACTGAAAACGTGTTTTACAAATTACTATGAAATACAGGAATTGTTACTACTCGCTATCACCATGTCACACTGTAATTCCTATAATTCATTAGCTTTCCGCACCAGCAACCATCCTGAAGAAACATGACTCAAAGTGCTAGTAATAGTTTGACTTTATAATCAGTGAATCTTCCCAAAGAAGTTCATGACACTGGATAAAATTGACCACAGAAAACGCAAACCGAAAACGCAAACGCAAACCACCAAAATAGACCACATTAAAAACATACTATCACGCAATGGACTAACCAACACACAAACTATCATAGAATTATCCACATGACATACAGCATCAATATTATAGAGTACAAGTTCAAACAGGTGTAACCTTCATCTCTGAAAATGCCAGAGTTTAGATTTGTGGTCGGGACAATATTTCATACCTTTCAGATAGTACTAGCCGCATCCTGACTTTCTCCTCTCTTAAAATTTCCTGTGAGAAAACATATATTCATGTCACATATATTTCTGAATAGTTCTACAATCATCACATTCTATACATTCGTAAAATTCTCGTCACATAATGTTATAGTTAACTCTTAAGATCTTGTTACAATACATATTAAATAGTTGTTAAGATGTTGTCAGATTTCGTTATAAGAAGATCATAAGATTTCGTGTCATTACTTTGTAAATTATTCTAAAAGATCTGCCATATACAATCTAACCACTTCTCAGCCATCTCATCCTCAGTTAATTAGATAATAGATAGATAATAGTTAGATGTAATAGTATCATCATGGCACTTCGTTTGCGTGCATAAGTTATCTTACATGGCAGATTTTTCGTTGCTATTCAGTGACAGGGGTAGAAGAGTTTTCTTGAGACGGCCCACTTGTGTGCTGAGTATATCATGGAATTTCTTGTCTCTTTTATTTCAGTGGTCCATCGTTTTAGTGGTCTGATTAGACTGCACGTCTGTAACATAACTTGCTGTGGTATGCTGTCTGATGGATGTCTGCGGATGTGTGCAAACCATTTGATCTGTTGTCTCTTAATATATTCAAAGATTGGGGTTGTGCCTGTTTTTGTCGAATGTCCTCAATTTTCACTTTGTCTCTTAGCGATATTCCTAGAGACATGGATTTTTTAGAAAACATCACAATAAATATGCCAAAATCAACATTTTCGGACTCAGAAATAAAGAAAACAAGATTTTATAGATGAAATGAAAAAGAAGATGCATCAAGGGCCTAGGATTAGCCGATACACGGAGTAAACACAACAGTAATGCGGCGTGATATCAATTAGATGTCCACAGAAAATAATAACTAGACATGAGGCAACAAGAATTAGACTATTGACAAAAATAACTAGAGTACTGGCAACTATACTTGTGTACTGACAACAATTCCTAGAGTACTGACAACAATAACTAGGGTACTGACACCAATACCTAGAGTACTTACAACATAAACTAAACTACTGACAACGATAACTAGACTACTTGCAACAATAACTAGACTACTGACAATTCCTAGAGTACTGACAACAATAACTAGGGTACTGACAATTCCTAGAGTACTGACAACAACAGCTATATTTTTCACGACAATAACCATACTTTTTAGAGCAATAAGTAGGCTTTTCACAATAATAACTAGACTAATGATAACAAAACCTTATATGAAAACATTAGGAGAAAAGAACAATAGGAAGAACCAAAATTATCCTATAAGTAACCTTACTTAAAGAAGGAGAAATAATAGGTTATAAGCACATATAGGAACAGACAACAATATATATATATTCTTCATTTTCTTCAGCGTTCGCTCTCATGTAACCATAAAGAATTTTGATCGTGTGAAGAATCGTGTGATTTCCGCCAGGTAGCGTGAAGTACGTTGTGATGCAAGTTCCACAGTAGTACTGTTTTATTTGCACCTCGGTTGGCCACTCTGTGACCTGGAGGTCCGAGGTCCAGCACATCTGTTTTCGTCACTCCTTTATTTCGGGTTTGGTCCCTATATATATATATATATATATATATATATATATATATATATATATATATATATATATATATATATATATATATATATATATATATATATAGATATAGATATATAAGAAGTGAAAGTACAACAGCAGACTCCAACGTATGGACAATCAAAACATCTGTCATATGTGCCGCCAGCAGCAGGAAACGAACAAATCAACATACTAAATGATAACAACAACACATTTATGGACAATAAACAGCTGTAGTCTGAGCATTGAAAACGATAACAGCATAAAGATAAGAAGCTGTAATGATAAATTGATAAAAACGTTGCCACCAAAGAATCAAAAACAGAAGGTTTGAAGTGACTGACCTTAATTTCCGTTGTAATGGCAATAGATCTTATTTTGCTGCCTTCGTGACTGGTCACCGAATGATCCCATCCAAGAAATACCTGGCTTGCGAACTGTTCATCAGCAGAATCGTCTGTTTTCTTGATTCTTCGATAACTAACAAGCATGCTGCGGGATGTATATGTTGATGGATTAATGATAATAAACTACTTACACAATTATATTCCTGTTTAATGAGAAAGTCAAATACCTGCAACTGCCAAATAGTTTGTTATACTATATTTATTGTCATATTTTTTTTAAAAAAGCAATTTAGTTGCAACTGCAATATTATTTCATATTTTGTTGTGTATTTCAATAAAGGCCATTTGGTCGTAACGTGGAACGAGTTATAAAGGAGTAGAGAATAGACTTCAGTGTATTTGTTACCCCAAATGTACCCAGGCGGCACCACACTTATCTCCGAAAAATGCACTATGTAAACAAGACATTGTTAGTGGGAACCGAACACACAGCATCTTGCACACAATGCGATCAGCTTAACCACTACACCAGGGAGTCCGCTTTATTCACCACATTTACATATATCACAATAAATTAATTTTTGGCTCATGTCAGAATGTTAGTCTTACACCCGTGAGGTCCAGATTTCGATCCCCTGTAAGAACGGTTTTTCTTTCTGTCGGAAAGTAAAGCGGTATACACAGTTTTTGACGTGTGTGCTATATTTCAATGTCGACATATAATTAGTTGAATTTGTTACGATTACTTTCAATTTATGTTACTGTGTTACTTACATTTTGTGTCTGAAATTCTCTTGTATCTTGAGTATATAAAAAATAAACAGAGAAACAGCTTACTTGAACACGATAAGTAGGACAGTTAGGACATTAGTGACGCTCCAGGTCATGAGGTAGGCTAGAGGTCTGTTGTAGCTGAGGTTTAAGTCATCGATGGTAGAGCTGGTGTTGTGGTAGGCGCCGTAGAAGAAAATTGTATGGGATAGCTCACCCTATATAAAGATATACAAATGGTGTTAGCACATGATAACATGAGAAAGAGAAAATGAGATGACAAAATATTTGTAGAAGTTGTTATCATCATAACCACAATCATTAGCACCAGCATCAAAATTATCACCACCAACAACACAGTTAGACGCCCTCACTATCACCACCACCATCATAAGCACATCGAAATTCCGACTATTATCATGTTCATCCTATTTAGTATCATCGTTTTCACATGGCGAATGTCATCATCATCATAATTATCATCTGCATTCCTCCACAAATACCACCATCAACATTATAGTCACCATTCTTCTACAACACTCAATACCAACATCATCAGTATTATAATAAACATCGGCATCCTCAGCATCATCATTGTCACCATCATCAATATAATAATTATTATCTGGATCAGTCATATTTTAATTCTTGTAATCACCATCTGCATTATATTCATCATCTGCAACAAATCAGTATCATCATAATCACCATCGTCATTCCGGTCACCTCTGATTCATCTTTATCTTCATAATCACCATCATAATAATCACCATCTATATTCTCACCACTGCCATCATCATCAACACAACCAACATCTACATCAGCATCACAATCACCGGAATCATCGCCTTATTGTTGTTCGTCTATCGTACTCGACGATGACCACACATTTCCACTGGGGTGATGAAGATGATGATGTCTGCGGTGAGTCCGGCTGTGACTCATGAGTCATATGCAAGCCTGTAGTTTCTACCACACAATGATCATGCGTGGAAGCAGTGTGGAACATAGAGCAGTTCCTACCTTTATCTCTAGCACGTGTGGGCGTTACGCCTTCTGAGGTGTTCTGCAGCTGCTGCGCCACTCTTGATTATGCGATGCGTCCGATCTACCTTACACACTACTCTCCCATGAATGTCTTCTTATGTTGACGAGAGTTAGTGATTCCTTAAGCGTGTCTTTAAAACGCTTCTTCTGTCCTCAGGCTGTGCGAGAGCAAGTCTGGAGTTCTCCATAAAACCGCTTTTTTTTAGTAGACGTTGATCTTCCATGTGGATTATGTGTCCCCGCCAACGTATCTGTACCTCCACCACCGTTACGTGTACGCATACAAATTTATATTTCATTAGTACTTCACCATGTGGTACTTTATCCCACAATGAATGCTGACTATCGTATGATGGCATCATGACCACAAACTGAACAACAGCAGTGGATAACAATGACATCGATCCGACCAGCAGTTGACATTGAAGCAGAATAGCTTGCAGTGTTGCCATCAACATCACTTTAAAATGATCATCAGATAAATAAAAAATCCTCGCAGCAAGTAGCTACTCTATAACACTTTGACTTACAAAGAACCCTGACTGTATATCGTCGCTCCAGACTTCTCCAGGCACAATCTAACCAAAAATAAAACAATCATTTAGCAATATGTAGAGGATGAGGTGAATATATATGCATGGCATCAATTGCATTATACTAGTGGTATTTGTAGGAGTAGGCAGTAGTAGTAGTAGTAGTAGTAGTAGTAGTAGTAGTAGCAGTAATAGTAATAGTAGTAGTGGGAGTAAGAGCAGCAGTAGTAGGAGTAGTAGTCGTGGTATTAGTGGTAGTAGTAAGATTAGGAGTAGTAGTCGTAGTAGTAGTAGTTGTTGTTGTTGTTGTTGTTATAGCAGCAGGAGTAGTAGTATGAGTAATGAGTAGTAGTAGTCATTACTACAAAGTTGAAGATGAAAATCAAAAGACAGATATTATCTTCATTATGTATACCAACGCTCTGTTAACAAATGTCAAACATGGACATTAACAGTCTCGCAATAGAGCTAAATCAGTATATGTGAATTACAAGTGTCTGAGAAAAGCTTCAATGGTTACTAAATTAGATCAAATAGGAAATTTAGAAATCAAGAAACATAACAATAATAACAGTAATGATAACAGTACTAATAATAATAATATAAAGAATTCTTCTTCTTCTTCAGCGTTCGCTCTCAAATAACCACAACGAATATTTCGTGTGATTTCCGCCAGGAAGCGCGAAGTACGTTGTGCTGCAAGTTCCACAGTAAAACTGTGATTATTTTCACCCCGGTTGGCCACTTGTGGTCAGGACGTCCGAGGTCCAGCACATCCGTTTTCGTCATTCCTTTATTTCGGGTTTGGTCCCTAATAAAAAGAATGATAGTAGTAATACGACCCATAACCCGTACGGGTCGTATAGCTTCTAAACTGAAGGCATCAGCACACAAATTTCTCCAAACAGCTCGCACCCAGAAAAGAGTGGACATAATATCATGTATATATCAAGCATATAGAAAAATAGCTATTAAAATCGTTAGGTCACATTATGAGAATGAATACAAACCAAATACCAATAAGAGCATATTAAAGAATATATATGGACATAGAACCAAAGTTAGACCACTAAATCGGTGGATAGAAAACATCAAGATAACCTTAACAAACGTGGACTCAACGCAACCAAGGCGACACATCTGGCCTGGGGCGACAACTGAAAAACATGTTTAACAGACACCAGTTGTCACAAACCATTAATACGTTTAAGCAGCATATGATCATAGGGATGGTGAATGCAAGAGATGAACTCACAATCCCACTGCTGAAAAGAAACGGAATGTCCATTGACAATTTCTGATTATGTGGCCCTTGGAAGAATAATGCTCGCATTGCAAGACATCCTTCATTTAATGAGTCAAAATTTATTTTCAAATATCGTTTGTTTTGCAAAACACTGGCTAACCAAGTTGCACGTAATCGGATGTTTCTCTGTATGTTAATACAAGTCATAAATAAACAGACTTGCAAGATACCAAACATCACTTTTGGCAGTGGTGAAACGGAGTAAATATGTTTGGTTTGGACATATAACGAGACACGACTCGATTTCTAAAATTATTTAGTAAGGAACCGCTGCGGGTGGAAGGTGAAGAAGGATCTGGAAAAAATCCTCGAATGATAACATCACGGAATGTTCTGCGAGTAATTTTTCTATACTCGTTTGAATGACTTTTATCTAGAGATTGAACTGTTTGGAGAGCTTTTTGTGCTGATGCATCCAGTGTGGCGCCTCTACGACCAAGAACAATTATGCCTCCTAGGTGGCGCCTCTACGACCAAGAACAATTATGCCTCCTAGGTGGCGCCTCTACGACCCTGACGGGTTATGGGTCTTATTATTATTATTATTATTAGTTTCTTTGTTTTGATTATTGTTACTAATGTTATCGTCAGTATTATCATTTGTTTAAAATTTTTATTGTTATTATTATTATTATTACTATTATTATTAATTATTATTATTATTATTATTATTATTATTAAATATTAAAAGTGATGGACTTGCCTGTGGGATGGCCACAAATAATAACATGATGATTGCCATCCCAGCATTCATTAGTATCAGGAAACGCAGAAACTGGAAGTAAGAAGCCACATGACTGCCGAAGTAAGCTGTACTTTACAAACATGGACAATGTAGTGTGTTAGTCAATGAACAAATTGTGTATTAGAATATGGACAATGCACTGTGTTCGAAGTTTGAGAAAGTTATACCTTCGATCATGGAAAAGGTTATATTAATACATGGTAAATGTTATATTAAAACATGGACAACGTTATATTAAAACATGGAAAATGTTATAATAAAACATGGACAACGTTAAATTAAAACGAATAATATTATATATAGTCATCGAGGATTTATTAATAAGGTAAATCAGGTAGACAACGGAATGTGAACAAGATACGCTCAGATGGCAACCACTCGCCTCGCAATTTGAGTCAACAGGTTTTTCCTCTACGACCATACAGCATGCCTAAAATTTATGAGAGTCAAGACTTCCAACGTGTATATTCTCAAGCTACTATGAATACGGACCGATCGGTCGACACACAAACAACAACAACAACATGCATACTTCACAGGTATGTAAACTCCTCGAAAACCACAAACGTTTAACATTAGTACGTGTCAAAATGTGACTACACAATTGTAGAGTTACTTTCTGCAGAGAAGCTAGAATAGTACATAGATAGATGGACAGAAAGAGGTTGCGATGTTTATTTTGTGTCGCATATAGTTGTGACCAGTCTTGTACGCTGATCATCTGTAGATGTGATAAATTAAGATGGGGGGGGGGGGAGGGAGGGGGTACATAGAAACACATAATTCACCTGTTTTTGGGTGTCAGATCATATATTTTTATATAAAATCTAATGCCTTTTCTTTATGGAATAAATCGCTATAGGAGAGTTTTTTTTTGGACTGTTACATAATTTTACATAGCCATGTATAGTGCTAAAAATCATGTTCCTATTTGCTTGGCGGGGGGGGGGGGTTGAACACAGTATGTCCTACTTTATATAAACCTGTAGTTAGAAGGCAATCGCAACTTACTGAATGTAAATATGTGCATGAAAATCACAATAACCAAATATGTTACTTTCTCTAAATTGCCGATGCTCGAAAGGAAAGTCAAGAATAGTGACACTGTTTACATGTAATGCATGTCTTAAGAGATAATTAAGAGAGATATGGGTATGGATTGGCTGTCCATGACCGATTAAGATAACCTGAATCCGCACTAAAATCGGATGTGTCCGGGCGAAAGTTCAGGATATCGCATCTAAGCTGTATTCCATTACACAGTTCCTGTCGCTCTCTAGAATATATCCTGCACATCTGCAAGAGTTTGAGAATGACCACAGAATAAAAAGTATAATAATCTCGACCACACATAAATCTTGCCTGATATTCGTCCAATGCTGTTCTCCAACAGCCCAAGCGGGACATACATCCTGGAAAAACAACTGTTGGTGTGCCTTTTCTTTCTGCTTCTCTTCTTGATTTCACTCTCACGATTTTCAGGTATGAGACGACTTGTAGAACTGGCAACAGACAGTGCATCTAATTTCGCCCTCATTCTTCTACAAGAAAGGTAAAAGAGGGACGTTAATTAGAGATAGGTTTGATTACATGGTATATGATATCTACTATTTGAGTGTACAATCTAGAAAATATGAAATACCAAAATGTTATATTCTACATTAACGATGTAACATTTTACCTATTGTATACCAACATTATATATTTGGCATAAATGGTGTAAAACTATATGTCTATCTATCTGGTCAATTCATGCGTTTTCGCTACTACTCTGTATGATCGAGGTTAGTAATGGACAGTGCATTATTTCTGGACACTCATCTTTATGACCGATGTAAGGAATAGACAATGTATGTTTTCTCGACACTCCACTGTGTGACCGAGGTAAGGAATATACAGTGCATGTTTTCTCGACACTCCACTGTGTGACCGAGGTAAGGAATAGACAGTGCATGTTTTCTCGACACTCCACTGTGTGACTGAGGTAAGGAATATACAGTGCATGTTTTCTCGACATTCCACTGTGTGACGGAGGTAAGGAATAGACAGTGCATGTTTTCTCGACACTCCACTGTGTGACTGAGGTAAGGAATAGACAGTGCATGTTTTCTCGACACTCCACTGTGTGACTGAGGTAAGGAATATACAGTGCATGTTTTCTCGACACTCCACTGTGTGACTGAGGTAAGGAATATACAGTGCATGTTTTCTCGACATTCCACTGTGTGACTGAGGTAAGGAATATACAGTGCATGTTTTCTCGACACTCCACTGTGTGACTGAGGAAATGGAGTACTAGCGAGGCTGTGTATATTTATAGTTAGTATGTGGTGCCCATACAACCATACATGTTATGATCGTTATTATTATTAATATATGGGTGCATATAAAGTAACCGATCACTCATTAACATTGATGGTGACACTACGTCGTATGCATTGTGAGATTTAGTGAGGATCTATGTCAAATCAGTACAAAACGACCATATATAAACACACTATATAGCATACTATACGTATACATTTATGAAATGTAGATAAGAAATGGAATGAACTGGAGTATTAAGAGTATGAAAGACATAATAGTATTGTTAACACACATAATTTTCATATCGAGTTTCTCGGTTAATGATAATAATGATACCACACAGGTAGGCGAGTGATATTAATGATACGACCCAGGTAGACGAGCGATGCGGTCATACTTACACAGACATAATCGTCTTCTCTCGAATTGAAAGTGGACATTCCCTGAGAATCGCCAGAACATTTAAGTAAACGTTGTAATCAGTATTTTGACGGCTTGTTGCATCAACCTCATCAAACCAATCCACCCTGAGATGATAGAAGATTATCCATGATTGGATGAACTATAGGAAATTGGTAAATTTAGGCATAAACATGATTGGTAATCTGCTAATTAACATTTAGTTGTGCATTCTACTAATACTAACGATACTGCTGTAACTACTACTAATACTACTACAACCACCAATGCTACCACTACTACCGTTATTACTACTATCACCACCATCACTACCACTTAAATACAACTACTACTACTATGACTACTACTAATACTACTACAACCATTACCACTACTACATTACCACCAGCATCACTACCACCACCACTACAAATACTACGATTACTACTAATGCTAGTAATGCTAATATTGCTAAAACAGCTACTATAGCTATTACTACTACTACTATTACTGCTACTATTACTACTATTACTGCTACTATTACTACTTCTATTGTTACTACTAATGCCACTACTACTACTTCTACTAGTACCACTACCACTTCTGCCAATAATAGTACTGCTACTAATACTACTAATTCGACTACTATTACTACTACTACTACTACCACTACTACTGCTACTACCGCTACTACTACTACTACTACTACTAATAATAATAATAATAATAAAGCTACTATTACTACTGCTAGTATTATTAGTACTGCTACTACTTCTACTTCTGCGACTAATACTACTCCAATACTGTACCTATTAACACTACTACTACTACTACTACTACTGCTACTATTACTATTACTACTACTATAGCTACTGCTAGTAATACCCCTACAACAACAACTACTGCTACTATTATTACTGCTGCTACTGCTACCTCTTATGTCACTACTAGTGTTACTCCTATTACTGTTACTAGTACTACGACTACTGATACTGCTACATTTCAATGGCAATATTGTCTATAAGTTCAAGATAGGTGATACTTGATTGTTAACCTGGAGTATCAATGATGTGTATGAGTCGCGTCTACTTATTGCTGCCTCCATTAACGACTTATCAACATAATCAATTAGGACCTCAATCGTTTGAATATTGTTGTGAGAGCAGTTGGTCACTATTTATATATATATGGAATTGCATCCCAAAAATAGCTAAGGCGACTCAATATATAAATAGCGACCAAACAAATCCCAACAACAATGAAAAACGTATAAATGGGTTCTTAATAAATCGTGTTGTAATGACATCTGTACCGCTGACAGTATCAGTCTACTTATACTCACTATAGGGATCACGAAGCGCAGTGGTTAACGCACTTGCTTTGCGTATGAGTGGTCATGGGTTCATTCCCCAGTTTAGGCGGAAAGGTGTTTCAGACCGGAAGAAGTCTTCCGGATTGCACTTCTTCCGGGTCGACCAAGCCTTAAATAGGTACCAGAATAATCCGTGAAGTGACGACTAAAAGGGAGAGGTGATGGCTACCGTTCTCATTAAGCAGAGCCACTGACATGTGAGATCGCTAACATCTTACATCCCTTACGGCCTTAATAAATGATATGGGTCAATCTTTTTATATACTCACTGTGAGTTAAGATGTGCAAACCGTAGACGAAACATGAGCTCATCAAGACTGGATGCTCGCTCTAGACCTGGTCTTCCATAGACGGACTCTGCTGTTCTTGACACTTTACCATTCATCCATTCCGGAACACCAACTGATCATTAAATAATGGTTTCTTAATATATTAGTGTTTGTATTTAGTGTTGATATTAGATGTGGTTTTCTTAATATTAGAGGTGGTTGTGTTGATATTAGGGGTCATTTTTTTTTATAGATGTGGTTGTGTTAATATTAGATATGGTTGTGTTGATAATAGTGTTGGTTGTGTTGATAAAAAGAGGTTGTTTTGTTGGTAGTAGAGGCGGTTATGTTGATAGTAGAGGAAGTTATGTTGATAGTAGAGGTGATTTTGTTGATAGTAGAGATGGTTATGTTGATAGTAGAGGTGGTTATGTTGATAGTAGAGGTGGTTATGTTGATAGTAGAGGTGGTTATGTTGATAGTAGAGGAAGTTATGTTGATAGTAGAGGTGGTTTTATTCATTATAGAGGTAGTTGTGTTGATCGTAGAGGTTGGTCTGTTGATAGTACAGGTGGTTGTGTTTATAGAAGGGTTGGTTTTGTTGATAGTAGAGGTGGTTGTGTTAAAACTGAAGGTTTTAATGTTGCTATTCGATGTAACTGTTCATATTGGTGGGGATAGTGTTGATATTGGAGTTGATATTATTGTTATTGGATGTGATTGTGTTTATTTTTGAGGTGATTGTGTTGATTATGCAGGAGATTGTGTTGATTCTGGAGGTGATTGTCTTGATTTTGGATACGATTGTTTTGATATTAAAGTTGATTGTGTTGATGTTGAAGGTGACTGTGCTGATAGTGGAGGTGATTGCACTAAAAATTGAACTGATTGTGTGAAAAAGAAGGAGGTGCTTGTGTTGGAAATGGAGATGATTGTCTTCATTTTGGAGGTGATTGTATAGAAGGTGGAGTTTATTGTGTCGAAAATGTATGTTATTGTTTTGATATTCGAGGTGATTTTTATTAAAATTATTAAATGAGTTAAATAGAGGTTTTACTATGAAGAAATAAATAGGATTGACGTTTCGATCAAGCGATCTTTATATCGATATGAACAAACAAACAATCAATCACACAGCACTGTAGTCAAAGACTATTTGAAATCATATATTTACAACTTACGGTCATGTGGTGCTACTGTATGTTCAATTATGTGTTTGTATGTCCCTCCTTGATAAGACCTTGTGGTTGAAACACCGATTTCTTCCATTTTATCAATATAAAAATGGTATTTAGCCATAATTGTGTTTCTTATATTTATTTTCTAGATGGAACAGAGAGAAAGAGAGCGACTGGAAATGACCTCTTGTAACGTTTTTTTCTAATGAAGAATCGGCTTATACATAAGGAGAATGCAACTGGAGTGGATGATGGTCAGAGACAGGATCGATAGAAACACTACACACAAATTAACTGCACTGTATCACAACTATTACGATAATTTATTGTAACCATAGCAACATAATTTATGTAATAAAAAATTGCGAAAATGCAGTATTTACCACAATCATCTTTGTGATTTGTTTCGTCTCCTTTGTCCTCATCGGTCTCATGAAATGCTGCGTTGACATGAAACTCTTCGGTTATTTCTGTATTCTCGGAATCTACAAGATCAATAGTTGTGGTTGGATTTGATGTTGAAGTTTGATAATTGACGTCTGTATCGGATCCATTTAACAGGAGAGATTTGCCGTCATTTCCGTCAGACATCTTGTTTGTTTGAGCAATGGAACTTTATTAGCTGAAACACAGGAGAACTATATAATTTGAAGTCTAATAGTGCATACTAATGTCTCTTCATTATATGCTGAAATTGAATGTGCTGTGCAATAATGCACACATAACACAAATCCGTTGTAAACCATCAATACAACGTACCCCACGCTATCCGACGGAAATCAAAAGAAATTTCCTGGCGGTTATCAGAGAAAGAACGAAAAACAACATCACTAAAATTATCACCACAACAATCATGGCCACCGTCACTACAATTATCACCATGATCACTACAATCAACACCATGATTCCTACAATCATCACCATCATCACTACAATCATAACTACAATCATCACTACAATCATAACTACAATCATCACTACAATCATCACTACAATCATCATCATCACTACAATCACCATCATCACTACACTCATCACTACAATCATCATCATCACTACAATCATCACCATCATTGTAGCAGTTCGTTAGCTTAGTTATGGTTCTAACTAGGAGCCAGACACGAATTGTCAACACATCGAGGTCAACTCCGCTTAGACTAGTCAAAATTTGGTAAGGTTGAATAATTGTAACTTTGCTCTGGCTTGTTTATTCATGAAATAAGTCATGGCCACAGTTGTAGTTTAAAAACAAATTAAGTTTCGAGAACCGTGTGGGCGGAGTAATATTTTATTTTTAGTTTTAGTATAAGTATTGAAACAAATTTTTTTTCGATTGTTAGTCTGAGATGTCCGTAAAATCACAAAGATCTCGTGAGATGTATTTGAACTCATGTCACGTGACTTGGACGTGGGAGGGAGCCATGTTTTTCGCTTGCTTTAGTAAGTAAAGTAGAAGTTAGTTATATTCCTGCCTTAGGACAAAACAGTCGTTCTGAGATGAGGAACCAACGATTGCCATGGCTTTCATGTTAATGAAAGGCCCGCTTCATTTTGCAGTTGGAGTTAAGGAATTTCTTAATTTGAGTTATCTGAGAAGAGTTGTATTGCACGAACCTAGTCGTGTAATCGTTATTTCAGTCAGAACGAAAGATCTGTCAGCCAGACAACGGCTTAAGTATATATTTCATATTGTGAGTGACTTGCACGAGGTAAGTGCGAATGTGACTTACCAGTACGATCGTTGCAGTTGCATTCGTCTGAGAAGATGGAAGAAATGCCATAAGCTACGTCTTTTATTTTAAAAGGGATCTACAGCTCAAAATGCTCACTGTAGTTCGACATATCATCATCATTCAATCTTCTCCATGAGAAGACTGGCCCAGAAGTCTATTATTCTTCTGAAGAGCCTAAGCCACGTCTATTATTTTGAGAAGGGACTACAGCGTAAATGCTCACTGTAGAACGACACATCACTATGTAATCTTTTCCATGAGAAGACTGACCCAGAAGAACTTTCCTTCTGGAGGGACCTGGAGTTATCCGATAGAAGTCGAGCTCTGCTCACTTCAGATATTATACGAAAGTAATCTATTCCATTTACTAGATGGTAGATTTGTGTTATGAGAAGTGTGTGTAGTGTATTGTCAACGATTCAGTCTAAGTGCTCGAGTATAGAACGTTCTTACTCACACTTAAGACATCCACGCTTAAGTGATAAACTGGAATTGGTTCCAACGAGGAACACGATTTTGAGATCGCTGCTTGAAAATTGAAGTCATTCAAGCTGTGAACTGAGACTTCAGCCAACGTGTGCTAACTAACCAGTGAGCCCAAGAGTTCAGGCCTTGTCATTCTGCCTGAACATATTGTCTACTATCAACCTATGCAGTACTTACCGCCCTGCTTGAATAATATCCTATCTTCAAGCAACCCATGAAGGTCACTCTTTGCCAAACCCCAGGATCTTCAATCAAGCCGAAGAGGATCAAGGCGAACGAAGGACTTCACTATAGGATAAGTACACTTCTGCCTAGATCATAAATTATACCTTAGCCTAGATAGGAATTGTAGAGTTAGAACATTCCTTTTTGGGGAACTCGACTAAGGGGATTTGTGCTCCCCTCCCAAACTTCTCCCTCAAGTAGAAGTGTGTGAGTGTCAGGTTGTGTGCTAGTAGAATTTGATTGACATGTCTGTAACATTTGAAGTAACACCATGATTGACAGGACGTCAATCATTGGCCCTTTTGTTTATATTTTTCTGTAATAAAATTCCCTTTATGTAACTGCACCCTCCTGCTTTGTTGCATACATATTAGTAATAGATCAATATTTGTTGTAGACTTTTACTGTGCCTCTGCTCTTCTGTGTGTGTGATATGGGATATGCTAATCACTAATGAGATTAATGAGCCAAGTGAAAAAGACATGAACACAACGCGAAGCCAGCAAAGTCAACGAAGATTACGAAGTTCTCAGGATATCATATAAGTTCCCAGGACAGAAGAATATCATCGCTGATGATGAAGATGATGCAATTGTTGTATACATATTATACAACCTGAGGATTATAATGGGGCTAATCTCCCAGGATTGACTGATCTCACGACCCATATATTACATCATCACCATCATCACTACAATCATCATCACTACAATCATCATCATTACTACAATCATCACTACAATCATCATCATCGCTAAAATCATCACCATGATCACTACAATCATCACCATGATCACTACAGTCATTACCATCATCACTGCAATCATCACCACGATCACAAAAATCATCATCACCATGATCACTACACTCATCACGATGATCACTACAATCATCACATTATCACTATAATCATCACAACAATCATCACTAAGATAATCTAAATATTTTTTTTTAAACGCATCTCAAACAGCTCATTGTAAAGCCAGCATAAGAAATTGGTACCGGATCTGGGATAGTAACGACAGCGGATTTAAGACTTACCATTTCAGTATCTCAATGGTAAATTAAAAACACTATAACACTGTAATCGCGAATATATCTCAATGGCGTGGGCAAGGGAAAATTGGCCTTTTTTTAGCATATTGGTTATTTGTCGTTACGGCAATTGCGTCAAAAACCTTTATACTGCAAGCTTTGGAACAAATTACTGAACCAATCAAACACACGTTGATACTTCAAGTGTAACATTGTGATATGAATGAACGTTAGACAAACATCGTGAGTTCGAGAACTTGTGGTTGATTAGAAACTGCAATAACATGACATTGAAGCACATCCTTCGTGGTCACGACGTCGTTCGAACGTCTTATTAAAGCGTGCAATTTGGTATCCGTTTGCTGATGTCAGGGTAGATCACAGATTTGGCTTGCGATCCACCTCCCCACTAATTTTCGGCAAAATTGAGTCTAGCCACATGGTGATCACGCATAGTAAATAGCAGCTCATAATTTGTAGAGGACTGAATTATGTATACTCGGGTGTCCTACACGTTCTCCGACATAGTCAATATAGAACAGTATCGACCAGAGTACTATTTATAACACATAACTCAATTGTTTCAAACGAGAAATCCCCGGAATTTTTCTGAAAATGCATGCACCACGTACTGCTGCTTTGGAACAAACTGATTGAACTCAGATATCTTGGTCATGTCTTTGTTCTTGGCCATGTCTTTGTTCTTGACCATGTCTTTGTTCTTGGCCATGTTTTTGTTCTTGGCCATGTTTTTGTTCTTGACCATGTCTTTGTTCTTGGCCATGTCTTTGTTCTTGGCCATGTCTTTGTTATTGGTCATATCTTTGTTCTTGGCCATGTCTTTGTTCTTGGCCTTTCTTTGTTCACGATTGTTAAGATATGTTTCCTTTTTTACATCTAGATGTTATCTTTTCCCGCTCCATCATTGAAACTCTAAAAATGATAAATAATTTGCATGAGTTTATGCATGCTGAACGTATACCTACTGAACGTATTTATATTGCCTAGAAAATCACCACAGCCAACAAATGCTGGGTTGATAGCTACGTCCTGGATATGATATGCTACCAATTATTATTATGCATGCATTTCTACATTTTTTCCTATACACAGTGTAAATTTAGAATGTGCATGTTTACGAAGTATTCTTATTTAGTTTCAATTGAATTAGTTTGCAAATATGAAATATTCAGTATTGATATTTCGTTTATTTTATACATTAATTTTTGAAAGGAAAAAAAAAACACTTTCCTTAAAATAAACTCATTAACAAGAAATAATTACAGCGCCCATAGAGACATTAATATACACATTTTCCCATTGTATGTACATGTTACACATATCTGAACCCAGTACACTTGAATAGTTTACTAAACTTAATTTACTCATTGAAAACAATAAACGGTGTATTGATGGTAAACATAGCATAGGCGGTCAGCTTCAGAATCGCACATTTACTATCCCAGATCTGATACCCATTACTTAGGCTGGGTCTACCTAGGAGCATAACATCGAACCCAAAGCTCCGTGAACACATCACTATTGGTTTATCTTCTAGACCAGGAAGATTCATCACTTGACAGGAATTAATGAGCCATGAATAATGTGTAATACAGTGGAATACTTAGTATGAAGAAAGAATTACCTAGAGAAATGAAGATTAGGCAAATGAAATATTGTGGACACATTAAAAGACATTATATTTTCTCTTTTACTAGATGCGTTTCCATTTTTGCGTCATAGAAACATGGCTTGATAACATTCAATCATCTATTTTGTGTATTATTGTTAAGTTTATTAGTTATTTGTCTCATAAAAAAGGTCCCATTTGGACCGACACGTTGAGAATTGTCCTGTGTAGTTTTATTGTATTTTTTAAAATATACTTTTTCATAAATTTTTATTCATAGGTACTTTAAGTGTTTTTAGTAACCAGTTTAATTCATTTTACTTCACCATTTGTTCGTTCGGTTACTGTGGCACCCTCCACTTTGTCGGACACCCACCGACCATTTGGTTATATATATGTAAAAGACATGACACGTTATTGAAGACCTTACTTGAGGGTAAAGTCAACGGGAAGCGAGCAAGAGGTAGGCAGAGATACGAGTGGGAGAGTAACATCACACAATGGACAGGCTACATTCTAGCAGAGTGCACCACCAAGACAAGAGACAGGGGATGTTGGAGATCCGTTGCAGCCAACCTTCGTTTCGGAGACGGTACTTGATGAGGATGAATACTGTGTGATATTCTAAATGAGAAAGTATTGGTGATGACAACTTACTTGTCACAAAGAAATATTCCGTTCACGTTGCATATCTAAAGTAGCGTTGATCCGTTACGATTATTCACACACCAACTACTAATACTCTAACTAAAACATTTGTACTAACTACAGAAGTACTAACAGTAGCCATTACATTCAAGTAGTGACAACAACCACAAAAAGAAACAAGTCTCTTCAACGTAACACATCACTTCAACGTAACAAATCACTTCAACGTAACAAATCACTTAACGTAAATAAGTTATACTACAATTAATAATAGTCAAGAAAGTAGGACATAACTGTTGGTGTTAGATTGTCAGCGTCACATGGTCACGTATTTGTTATCGACGACAGCCATATCTGCGGTTATCATCATGCGAATGTTGTCACGTGAGTGTCGTTTGTTTTGTGACATTGAGGCTTAATACATATATTATTATGTACTTGTTTTCTTCTGATGTCGCTCGCCCTTATGGCAAACGTAGCGTGAAATAGTTCTGGGTGCAAAAAAAGGATGTCACTGTCTCTTTTTCTTCCAGGAATGTGGTAGGAGGCAACAGAGCAAAATATGGAGTAAAACTGTCAAATGTGTCAAATCATTGTCGCTGCATGTCTTGTCTCTAGATCTTACTTGTGTCTTATATCAAATAGTTAATAAAAGGTAGTAACATATAGGTTCCTGTTCGTATCCTTCTGGTATCTCACTACCATATTTCACTCAGACACGCTTGTTGTGTTGTAGTCATTTCTACTAGTCTTATTTTTATGTTTGTATGTTATGTGCGTAACTTGACAAAGGGTCTTTTGGCCCAATACGTCGATTATGATATGTGTATTGTCATTTGTATGATTATATTCTGTGTTTGTTTTGTTGTGTATATTAATTCACGTAGGCATCCGACAGTGATAGTGTGTCAGTCGTTATCAAATAGTCCCAGTGGATGATAAGGTCAACGGCTATATCAATTTTGTTATTTAATGGTAGACTACTAGGTGGCTAAGAAAAAGACAGTCAACATTTATTGGGCACATAAAGAGAAGAGGAGGCATTGAGAATAAAGTGACAACAGGAACGATAGAAGGAAAAAGATCAAAGGGAACACGTAAAGGAAAGATATTGGACAGTTTGACTAAATGGCTTCGATTGACGACACTAACAGAGATGATGGAATGTATGAGAGATCGATGTGCATGGGGAAATATGATCGCCAACGCCATCCGGCACGGCACTTGATGATGATGACGATCACTAAGTGGCCAGGAAAGATTGGCGTGTCGTCACTACTGATGGATCTGAAGATCTGGTAAAAGAATGATTAACTAGTTGGCCAGACAGGTGTATCCTAAGTTCCTAGAAGAACTTCTACACAAGAGTTCCTTCCTTTGGGGAACTTAACATGCATCAATAGTTTATTAGTTAGTTAGTTAGTTAGTTAATTAGTTAATTAGTTAGTTAGTTAGTTAGTTAGTTAGTTAGTTAATTAGTTAGTTAGTTAGTTAGTTAGTTAGTTAGTTAGTTAGTTAGTTAGTTAGTTAGTTAGTTAGTTAGTTAGTTAGTTAGTTAGTTAGTTAGTTAGTTAATTGGTTGGTTGGTTGGTTGGTTGGTTGGTTGGTTGGCTGGCTGGCTGGCTGGCTGGCTGGCTGGCTGGCTGGCTGGCTGGCTGGCTGGCTCGGCTCGGCTCGGCTCGGCTCGGTTCAGTTTAGTTTAGTTAGTTAGTTAGTTAGTTAGTTAGACAGACTAGAGATCATCAACAATGCACTAATGACACATCTATAGTTAGTTAGTTTGTTATTTAATTCGTTATTTAGTTAGCTCGTTAGTCATTAAGTGAGGTAGTTATTTAGTTAGCACTTCGAGACATCATTATCATAGCACATATGAAACATATACACTATAATACGCATGCGGTTGCATCTGTGGGTCCCACAAATGACCGACTAGACAAACCACCCATGCACTAAAAAACCTTAGTAGATGACATACTGTTATATTGAGGGTCTCTTGTGGAATATGTGTAGCATGCCATCTATACAATTATTTACCCCCTCTAACTAGAAGGCACCTTCCAGAGGCATTGTACTAAACCGAAAGCTTAAGTTTCCTTGGTATAAAATAAAGATCTGAAACACTACCACACTGCACATAGCAAGTAAGAGCTACTCACTCGTAATTCCTGGGTTCTCAAACACATAAACACACAGTTTCTTAGTGAGTTAGTTAGTTATATTGTTAGTAATTTAGTCGAATCATCATCATCAATGCACACATGACACATCTATTGTTGTTCAAATGCATATCAAGAGGGTTTTTAAGATCATTAAACGTCAAAGATGGCTACCTCCTTAACATCATCAGAAAAAGAAAACAGTTTTCTTGCTCATATAAAGAGACATAACAACATGGAAAGATTAATAGCTGAAGACGGAGTTAACGGTAAGAAAAAAAAAGGACGCTAGACGACGATAGTGCAGTTATAAAAAAGTAAACAGTAAAGTAACCCATAGCATTTATTAATGCCGTAGTGGTGTGAGATGTTAGCAATCTCACATTTCACAGGCTCTGCAAATGAGGGCGATAGCCATCTCCTCTCCCTCGCAGTCTTTACTTCCCGGATTAATCCGGTACCCATTTAAGGCTTGGTCGACATGGGAGCCGTTGCGATCTGAAAGCATTTCCGCCTCAGCTGGGGAATGAACCCAGGACCACTCATATGCGAAGCCAGTGCGCTAACCACTGCGCTAACGCGGCTCCAAGTGCAGTTATATATGAGATTGATTAAACATGTCTCTAGCTGCAGGAGGTCAACTCGCCCATCATCGCGGAGTCTTCACTGAATTCATAAGGAAGACCATGTTTTGGAGAGAATATGTCACATGATAATGATGATTAAAAGAAACCATGCCTTTGAGACGCACCTTACATTAGTTCAGGTGTCACCTGAGTTACTGAACTCATGAGGACGTGTGCTTATATCAGTCTATTGAGTGTCCATAGCTACCTGCAAATTGCTACGGAAATTACTTCATCATCATAATCTACTGAAGTCGTCACTGAACACAAGAATGTGATATAGTTCTGTCCCAAGAATATGGTATAGTTCTGACGCAAGAATACGATATAGTTCTGACGCAAGAATGCGATATAGTTATGACGCAAGAATGCGATATAGTTCTGACGCAAGAATATGGTATAGTTCTGACGCAATAATTCTGTATATGTCTGACGCAAGAATGTGATATAGTCTGACGTAAGAGTGCAATATAGTTCTGACGCAAGAATGTGATGTAGTTCTGACACAAATATGTGATATAGTTCTGACACAAGAATCCGATATAGATCTGATGCAAGAATGTGATATAGTTCTGGCTCAAGAATGCGATAAAGTTCTGACGCAAGAATGTGATATAGTTCTGATGCATGAATGTGATATAGTTATGACGCAAGAATGTGATATAGTTTTGACGCAAGAATTTGATATAGTTCTGACGTAAGAAGGCGATATATTCTGACGCAAGAGTGCAATATAGTTCTGACGCAAGAATGTGATGTAGTTCTGACGCAAATATGTGATATAGTTCTGACACAAGAATCCGATATAATCTGACGCAAGAATGCTATATAGTTCTGACGCAAAAATGTGATATAGTTCTGTTGCATGAATGCGATATAGTTCTGAATGACAATAGAAAAAGCTTACGTTTATAGTAATGTTTGCTTGTTATCACTTGATTACAGCTTGACAGTTTCGAAACTACGTCCAGACAACAACAAAAGTCCTGGTTTTGATTTCTTGTTCCGCACAACCACTCTTCCAGTCGACTCGGTTGCAAACGAGTACCTGACACGTGCGTTAAGGGAGGCAAAGACAGCAAGCAAGGAAGTGACCATACCACCTAATAGTTTCTGCGGTTTAGTACATGAAGAGTTATCTTCATCACTGATGGCAGGTTACTGCGATGGGACATACCTTTATCTTTACCACATGGGTCAGATTTAAACATTGTATCGCGAAAGAGGAGACGTTTCGGAATCGTGGTGGGGCAGGAGGCCTAATATAATATTTTCGTTCGCATAGGCGAGATGCATGATGCCATGGTTGTTGGTGCGCATCTCTGCCTGGTATTCAGCACCTGCGCTTTTTTTGGGCAGGACTATGGTCCTGCTCGATATAGGTGATGGGAAGACCAATCCTAGTTTCCAGTCTGTTGGCTAGAAAAACCCCCATCTCAACTTCCAGGAGTTGGCCTCGATTGGGAAATGAAAATGTAGACAAAGAGTGCTAGAGTATTAATAAATAGTATTTATAGAAAGTTTAGATTATGTTTATGAATATAGAGTATTTATAGGGGTATTTTACAGAGTATTTTTAGATAGTATATATAAAGGGTATTTAGAGAGAGTGTTTATAGAGTTTGTTTACAGAGAGTGTGTATATCGTTTGTTTACAGATAGTGTTTATAGAGTTTGTTTACAGAGAGTGTTTATAGAGTTTGTTTACAGAGAGTGTTTATAGAGTGTATTTATAGAGTGTATTTATAGGAGGTATTATTTTGAAAACGTATGTGTTGGATCGAAAGGCGCAAAATAACTCTGGCTCCACTGTAAAATCAATTGAACAACATGCAGTAGACATCCCTGCAGGAATGACATAAAAGTCTGTTTTAGTTGTCTTGAATGAAAGCAGAAGAAGAATAGGGTCTTGTTAGGGACAATGAATAGCATGTATTCATACAGAGTTTCTAGAAAGTGTGTGAATAAAGAGGGTGTGAATGGACAGCGTAAACGCAGAATGTGAATAGTGAGGTTGCTAGAAAGATTGTGAATAGAGAATGTGAATAGAGCGAGTGAAATGACGGTGTTAATAGAGGGAATTATCAGAAGAGTGTGAATACGGAGTTTTAATCCAACGTGTGAGCAGAGAGTATGAATGGAGACTGAAAAGAGAGAGTGAATAGAGAGTTTGAATTGAGAGTGTGAATAGAGTTTGAGCGAATAGAGAAAGTCACTAAAGAGAGTGAATAGAGTGTGTGAGTAGTGTAGATACAAAGTGTGAATAAGAGAGTGGATAAAGAGTGTTAATAGAGAACGTGAGAAAAGAGTGAATTGACAGTGTGAATAGAGAGCATTCATAGAGAGTGTGAATAGAGAGCATTCTTAGAGAGTGTGAATAGAGAGTGTATACAGAAGATATTTACACAGCGTGAGGATTCACAAAATAGAATGTGATTCAAGGTAGCACCCTCCACTGTACCTTGAAGAACAACTGTTGTCATTAAGGAATATCTTGTTATTAATTCTGTCCTTATTTTTATCTTTATTCTTGATTAGAAACTGGCCTCACAGCATGTGGGGCATTCCCATAAGTGATCCGCCCTCTGTTCCAGCAGCAACTCGACTCGATGGTGTTTTGAGTCTTAGGCTGCCGAAACAGACGTCGACATCAGGGCACAACTCTGGCCCTTGCGATAGGTTTCTTTGTTGTTCCGTCCACCCACGACATGCCCGTAACTAGTTCAAGCACAACATCGGCCTGTCAAAACAACATGGTAACTGTTATCGAAGGTTACGAGTAGGGAATTGTATAGATGACATGCCATGATGCTTCTATAAGAAGATAACCTCAATATAAAGGCATGTCATCTACTAAGGTTTTCTGTTGCATGGGTGGTTTGTCTAGTGAGCCACTGGTGAGACCCAATTCTGAAACTGCATGCGCTTTTTTATTTTTTCCGCAACGAGAAATTCTATCAACATTTCGCTGTTTGTAACACAATTTCTGCTGAAGTGCCATTATAATTATTACTGCAGCTGTACAAATTGTTAGAATACGGCGCATTTATATATTTAAGTGTAAATGAATTATGTTTGAATATCCACTGTTAAGCGAGTGAATATTGCTCATTCATCCTTTGGCATCGGACACTTAGGTTGCAGGTAATGTTAGATGTGTCATCACTGCAGATGTGACAGACTCCTAGGTTGCAGGGAAGGTTAAATGTGTCATCACTGCATATGTGACAGACTCTTATGTTGCAGGGAAAGTTACGTGTGTCATCACTGCAGATGTGACAGAATCCTAGGTTGCAGGGAATGTTAAGTGTGTCATCACTGCATATGTGACAGACTCCTAGGTTGAAGGGAATGTTAAGTGTGTCATCACTGCAGATGTGACAGACTCCTAGGTTGCAGGGAAAGTTACGTGTGCCATCACTGCAGATGTGACAGACTCCTAGGTTGCAGGGAATGTTAAGTGTGTCATCACTGCAGATGTGACAGACTCCTAGGTTGCAGGGAATGTTAAGTGTGTCATCACTGCAGATTTGACAGACTCCTAGGTTGCAGGGAATGTTAAGTGTGTCATCACTGCAGATGGGTCATCATATCAGAGAGAAGAATGATGAACGGGTTGGCCGAGACAAATATGCTGCACTCATAACAGGGCGAGTTAATCACGGAATACTGCCAAACTGCAGTGACTCCATTTGGGGACACCAGTCATCCATAAACCCGATTCACACATACTTTCAGCTAGCAAACCCCATTCACACATACTTTTATATAGCAAACCCCATTCACACATACTTTTATATAGCAAACCCCATTCACACATACCTTTGAGATATCAAACGTCATTGCCACATACTTTTGAGATATTAAATCTCATTCACAAATACTTTTAGATAGCAAACCTCATTAACAGATACTTTTGAGATAGCGAATGTCAGTCACACATACTTTTGAGATAGCAAACCTCATTCACACATACTTTAGACAGAAAACCTTCATTCACACATATTTTTGAGATATCAGACTTCATTCACAGATACTTTTAGTTAGTAAACCTCATTCACACACACTTTCAAATAACAAACCACATTCACACATATCTTTAAGATAGCAAACCCACTTCACACACACTTTTAGATAGAAAACCTCATTCACACATACTTTTGAGATAGCAAACCCCCTTCGCACATACTTTTGAGATAGGAAACCCCATTCACACATACGTTTAGATAGCAAACCTCAATCACACATACTTTTGAGATAGCAAAACCCCTTCACACATACTTTTGAGATAGCAAAACCCCTTCACACATACTTTTGAGATAGCAAACCCCCTTCACACATACGTTTGAGATAACAAACCTCCGTCAGAAATACTTTTCTGATAGCAAACCCCCTTTACACATACTTTTGAGATATCAAACCCCCTTTACACATACTTTTGAGATAGCAAACCCCCCTTTACACAGACATTTCAGATAGCAAACCCCCATTACACATACTTTTGAGATAGAAAACCCCCTTCTCGCATACTTTTGAGATAGAAAACCCCCTTCACGCATACTTTTGAGATAGGAAACCCCCTTGACACATACTTTTGAGATGCCAAACCTCCTTCATACATACTTTTTAGATAGCAAACCCCTTACGTTTGAGTGTCACCTGTTATTGAGGAGAACATATGCCTATTATGAGAAAGGCTATGGACTGTTAAGAAATGCCCATTCACAGCTAAGGGCATTATTTAATTATCGTCATTTCAATTATTAGCTAAGAAACATGATTTGGGGCATTACTGTCTAACTTCATTTTATCTTTACATATTTCAACATAATAATTGATCATACATCAAACAAAAGTAACATAACAAGAAAGAGATAAAATTGTCAAGAACATTTATTAGGCATCTCTACATATTGTGTACAAAGAATAGCTCTCGTAATTTAATGCTTGATGCCATGCTAATCTGGTACTGGTGATTGTTAAGGGTCTCATATTCATCTGGATCTGGGTTCTATGCCGTGTATACAACAATCTCAAGCGTTTTATTTGACATTATGAATAAAAAAATAAGACAAAAGATATCAGTTGCTATGGATACCTTCTGCGTCTTATTTCTTTTTATAATTAGCGGATATGTTGAGACGTCCAAACATCAATTTCCAACCTGCAAAATAAAAGAAAGCCAATTCTCTATTCAATTCTCGTATATACTACAATTTCACATGCTTTACATGTATATACTACTATTTCTGAGAGTATCATCTCATTTCTGACAGTGGCATCTTTAAGGCACACTTGTCATCTACTGCAACCCGATTCACACTCAGTCGTCTTGACTCGTCTTGCCACTGAGACCATATGTGTAGGGGCGAGAGAGTGAGGTTGACGACAGTGTGCAACTCTCTCTCACTTTAATCCAATTTTCATAGCGCAAGTCATAGCTTTCATCATCATCTCATTAGTTATCATAAACGTCCTGCGGCGATGGGCAAGTGGTAAAGTGGTAGGTGTGGATACACTGGCAGCCATAGTCACAAACCTGCACATAGGCGGCTCAGGCCATGTGGTCGTTCTCCAGAGACTTTGAGGCACCTCTGGATTCCGGCAGCAGTCTGAGCGACTGAGCAGCCCTTTTCAGGAAAGCACTGCTCACCTCCTTAGCCAGAGGAAGGGACTAGAAAAGGTGCCCTAAACATTGCCTGCCTCACCATGACCCAGGCCAGCATACCGCGGCTGACGGGAATTCCTATTCAGCGGTAGAAATATCAAAAGAACAAGAAACACAACAGTGGGAATCCACTCACAATTAGAGCATGGAATGTGCCCACTCTACTGGAGCGTGTGGAGGTCGCAGGGCCAGAAATACGTACCTCACTTGTAGCAAAAGAGCTAGCAAGGTACAAAATTGACATCGCTGCCCTCAGCGAGACACGACTGTCTGAGGAAAGTGAACTTGTGGAACAAGGCGCTGGTTATTCCTTCTTCTGGATTTACAGAAATTAAGAAGTGAAACGCGAAGCTGGAGTTGGCTGTGCAATTAAATCCAGCCTAGCCAGGAAAATTTTGCAATCTTCTAATTATTGATGTAATGTATGAACTGTCTCTGTATAGGTTAGTTAGAAGACATATCAGAAATAACATCAACAATTAATAACAGGCACAGGTACATCTGGAATGGAGATCGACACATAAATGTGCACGATTTTATTTACCAGCAGAGACATCTACTTACGGACGAACAGTATGCCCTATATGGAGCGGACATAAACTTGAAGAAGTGAATAATAATCAATACTGTTTCTCCAATATACGGAGTCGTAAAGAAATCAAAGTTTGAAATCAAGATAAGAATGAAGATGTCCTTAGTTGGTATTTTAATATAGCATGAATTATTGACAAAAATGGCAGTTTAAGTTAGTGAAGTTATGTTGATTATCATCTTCTTATAAATGACATATCCACAGCTGATCTGTTCTCTTGTTCAGTAAATCTGTCAGGTTGTATAGCTGTTTCGATCTCTTTTTCAGTAAATCTGTCAGGTTGTAAAGTTGTTTCGATCTTTTTTTTCAGTTTATATGTCAGGTTGTATAGCTGTTTGAATCGGTTTTTTTTTCAGTAAATCTGTCAGGTTGTATAGTGGTTTCGATCTTTTTTTTCAGTAAATATGTGAGGTTGTATATGTGTTTCGATCTTTTTTCAGTAAATATGTCAACTTGTACAGCTGTTTGAATATTTTTATCAGTACATATGTCATGTTGTATAGCTGTATCGATATTTGTTTCAGTAAATCTGTCAGGTTGTAATGTAGTTTCGATTTTTTTTCCAGTAAATATGTCAGGTTGTATAGTTGTTTCGATATTTTTTTTCAGTTTATATGTCAGGATGTATAGCTGTTTGAATCGGGTTTTTTTCAGTAAATTTGTCAGGTTGTATAGCTGTTTCGATCTTTTTTTCAGTAAATATATGAGGTTGTATAGGTGTTTCGATCTTTTTTCAGTAAATATGTCAAGTTGTACAGCTGTTTGGATATTTTTTTCAGTAAATCTGTCAGGTTGTATAGCTGTTTCGATCTTTTTTTCAAAAATATGTGAGGTTGTATAGCTGTTTCGATCTCTTTTTCAGTAAATCTGTCAGGTTGTATAGCTGTTACGATCTCTTTTTCAGTAAATATGTCAGGTTGTATAGCTGTTTCGATATTTTTTTTTCAGTAAATATGTCAGGTTGTATAGCTGTTTGAATCGTTTTTTACAGTAAATATGTCTGGTTGTATAGTGGTTTCGTTCTTTCTTTTCAGTAAATATGTGAGGTTGTATAGGTGTTTCGATCTTTTTTCAGTAAATATGTCAAGTTGTACAGCTGTTTGGATATTTCTTTCAGTAAATATGTCAGTTGTATAGCTGCTTCGATCTTTTTTCTGTAAATATTTCAGGTTGTATAGCTGTATCGATATTTATTTCAGTAAATCTGTTATGTTGTATTGCTGTTTCGATCTTTTTTTAAGTAAATCCGTCAGGTTGTATAGCTATTTCGATCTTTTTTCAGTAAATATTTCAGGTTGTATAGCTGTTTCGATCTTTTTGTCAGTAAATATGTCAGGTTGTATAGCTGTTTAAATCGTTTTTTCAGGAAATTTGCCAAGTTGTATAGCTGGTTCGATCTTTTTTCCAGTAAATATGTCAGGTTGTACAGCTGCTTCAATTTTTTTTTTCAGTAAATATGTCAGGTTGTATAGATGTTTCGATCTTTGTTTCAGTAAATCTGTCAGGTTGTATAGCTGTTTCGATCTTTTTTTCAGTAAATATGTTAGTGTGTATAGCTGTTTAATCTACTTCTTTAGTAAATCTATTAGGTTGTATAGCTGAAGATTCTATGTTCTATTCTCATTTTCAGTAAATATGTCAGGTTGTAATACTGGCCTTACTTGTCCATATCATATTCAACCTTGCCATGGCAGCCATCGTCATCTCGAATCTTATCACAATCTCATTTCCCGAGTTGCCATCATCACATAATTATGAACCAGGGGCGTTCCGTGCTATGATGCATAGATGCGGCCTCATCAGGCGGCACCAATCAAAATACATTGCTACGGCATTTCAAAGAAAATCCATTAAGGCAACATTTTGAAGACTTGCATCAAACTGAGATGATATACTACCGCAAGGTTCTGTTGTGACCCAATATATTTGAAGGTAACAACTTATTCCAGTATTTTTCCGTTTAACCAGGGATCTTGCTTGGTTATATTTGAAGGTAACAACTTATTCCAGTATTTGTCCGTTTAACCAGGGATCTTGCTTGGTTTTATTTGAAGGTAACAACTTATTCCAGTATTTGTCCGTTTAACCACATATTCGTGGGATCTTGCTTGGTTATATTTGAAGGTAACAACTTATTCCAGTATTTGTCCGTTTAACCACATATTCGTGGGATCTTGCTTGGTTTCACTTGTCACCAATATCTTGCTTTTACAACGATAATTTCCATGACAAATTTCTTATTAACTTTTATGAAAATTTGAGGTCAGTTCCTCGAATTCAGGTTGTATAGCTGTTCGGATTTCCTATTCAATAAATCTCATGTTGTATAGCTACTGTATAGGCTCCAGCTCTGTGTAGCCTGAGTGTTATTTTTTTTTAAATTTTTTGATGTGGTCTTTCTGTGCTACACCGGTGCATAATCACAATTCACCCAATCTCAATACTGACTCACGTCTCACTAGCTTTCCCAAACTACAGCACCTCTCAATTGTGCTGCCCCACTTCAAGTTGATGTATCTCAGCAAACATATAACGCATATAATTTAAATTTGTGTTTGTGTGTGTGCGTGTGTATGTGTGAATTTAAAACCGTATAGAACATATGAATGAACCTTTTAATTAAAAGGCAGTCTTCGGTTTCAATTAACGTTCATTTGCGGTATGTTTCAAAAAAGTACTTGTCAACACACATACATATTTTAAAATATTTACAGTCGATAATCAGACCTCTTTTCTATATAATTAGTTTATTATATATAATTGAAATGATTTAACATGAAATTGCACTATTTTGTACTCTTGGATACAAGACATGCGCTGTTTAACGGTATATCCGGTATAATGTCTAAGGTGGTAAAATAGTCTTGTCTGGGTGCGCAAGAATTATAATGCCGACAAAGATCAAAGTTTCCATCAGTTATAAAAACTAGATGTGATGCACAAAAATAAAGTATATATGTATTTTGTCTAACTAATTATAACATCACATACAAAAATGGCAATAATACGTTAGACGGTTAATTAGACAACTGTATTTGTTTGAGGGCGAAGTTAGTGAAACGTGTTGTAGACCTGACGACAAACACAAGGACAATTAGCTTTAGAATGAGAGCACATACTATCAGACTATATGGTAGTAGTATACGCAAATGCAAATAACAACATACACGACGCACATATTCCTCCTAATAACAAAAATTGACAACATATTGTCATACTATACGGTTAGATACTTACTTGTTTGTTTACGTCTTTTCGGATTTCCTGAAAAATAAAACATGATAACGTAATGGTTAACACAAAGGTATAATATATAACAGACGTTTGATAAGCTATGATATAACCAAAAGTGACTAATGTTGGAGGTTGAAAGCAACGTGCCTCACCATAATTTGTAGATTTTACTTAAATAATGGAATGGTGGTTTCTGAGAAGAATGATTTTAATACCGTGGACAGCTAAACAAACTAATGCTTCTAATTGTTCTCATTGATGCTGGCGTAAAAAGATAATATCAAACATTAGGGACAGACAGTCATAATTTCTAGAACATGTGCTGAGAAGAACACAGCTGGAACATTTAATAACTACTGGAAAGATCAAGGGGAGAAGAGACAGGGGACCACACAGAGAAAAGTTTCTAGATAGACTAGTATTGTGGCACGGTAGAAGTTCGCAAACCGAGCTTATTGATGATGATGATGATGATATTCCTCCTTCGCAAGCGAAGATGAGCATGGCATGAAAAAACATTTAATACGATTTTTAAAAAAATATATCGAATTTATTGACAACACAAGAGACAGAGAGTCGTGGAGAAACATGATCGCCTACTCCATTTGGCATGGCACTAGATTGATTGAAGGACATGGTAAGTGATCATTTATATTACAAAATATATCAAAGGAATAAAGTGGCGGTTTTGTGTAGAACAATACAGAGAATCAACGTTTCGGGTAACATTTCTTTATCAATATAGGGATTAACATACATAGAATGAAACAATCAAATGAAACAAATATATCAGCAATGTAGTAAAAAAACTACCATATATCGTGATGCAACAGAAGATTAATAGGAAAGAAGAAAACAAAAACAGCGTGCATTTATGTTGAGACTACAAAGTTTCTGGAAGGTACATACACAACTGAAAACAGAGATATAATTAATAATAATACGCATGATATTGTTTGTATTTCCTTTTTAATTTTTTTTTATTTTTAAATAATACTCACTAACCACATAGTATACAGATTTACTACAATGTCCCGCAAATTTTACAAATAAAACAAGAAGCTTATTTTTACAACATGCCCATAGATTGTGTATAACACTTTGGTTCAATACAAGGAGAGGTGTCTGCATTTTAAAGAAACATATCTTAAACTTGAATAGAACTAATCCTACATTATTTAACGAAACGAAATATCGATAAAATCCCATTTTACAGTAGCTAGATGCATCGATGCATCCAACATCTATAATAGTTACTTTTTAATCTCTAATTAGATAACAATTGTGACAACAAGATTCAGTAGTGACGCGATTGAAGTGACGTCAGGAAAGTTACGCGTACTATACCAAAGTTGGAATTAAATTGCGCATAATATTGAAAATTTAAAACGTTATCACTTCTTCTTAAACTGTTCCAATTTTAAATGTGCAATATAAACTTCTCTTACAACAGAATATGAGCTATACGTAATGACAGCAAGTTATCATTGAAGTATATCAGACAAGTTTATAGGTGCACTGATCATGGCTCAATAAATCCATCAGAGTGTAGTTGCTGAAAGTTACAATTCCATGTTGATTTGTTGATCTTCTGATATATCTAGTAGTTTTCTCTTTAAATGGATGTTCCGATCTTTACACCAATCTGGCACTGGCTTCAAAACGACCATGATTAAAACTTTAAAAAAATTTAAGTGATAGAAACCGTCAGCGCATTAACAATGCAATCGATCTATTGGGGATATGTTGTAGATGTAATGATGTTTGGGTTTGCACATGAGCAAATCGTACTAATACATTCGTGTTTTATACACGGATTTTGGTGGTGTATGCAGGTTGATTTGACGGAGCATTGCTAGAGAGCTAATGTAGCATTGGTGGAAGGTGCTGACAGAGCGCAGACGGAGAATTTCTGGAGCGCTAATGTAGCATTGGTGGAAGGTGCTGACAGAGCGCCGACGGAGCATTGCTGGAGCGCTAATGTAGCATTGGTGGAAGGTGCTGACAGAGCGCCGACGGAGCTCTGATAGAGCATTCATGAAGTATTGACGCGACCTACTTTCCTTCTGCAAGTGTGTATATATATATATATATATATATATATATATATATATATATATATATATATATATATATATATATATATATATATATATATATATCGCTTTATAACGTAATTTATTGAGTAAAACAATACACCGAATCGATGTATTGGCTAACATTTCCTGGCAATCTTCACAAACGGGATATATGTTTTTTTTGGGCTTATTGTTTAATAAAGTCTGGTGAATGTTGGAAAAATATTTTTTATAATCTTTCTGTTTAATTTTCATTCTGGAAATTCTCACCTTTTACCTCTGATCGATAAACAAAAATCAGACAAATGTAAAAATTTAATAAGAAAAATAATAATAATAATTATTATTATTATTTTTGCGTATAAGCAAGATGGAAGCAATGACACAAATGAGAGAACAACATCGACAGGTTACAGTCTAACAGATTGTACCCTTAAGAAAAGGCAGGGGATGTTGGAAGTGACAACACTTGATGATGATGATGAACGGTTGCGTCAAGATTATAGCCATGCTATATAATTATATCCAGCATTTTACGCTCATAGTAAGTGATTCCGTGATCCGAGGGTATAGAGAGGGTATAGAGAGGGCACGTGAGAAGATTGTCATTATGTGTTCGATCCCAGAGACATAGGTTATTTTTTTTCCTCAATTTATAAACAGTGGGCGTAGGAGCGTGGACTTTTTTCTTATTGTCACCCCGGGCAACGACGGGTATTGGTTTTAGCACACATAATTTTCTTCAAAATAGCCAGGGGAGGTAACAAAGCTTCTAAATTGAAGACTTAAAAAATGTTCATGCATATGTAAATAATTGACTGATCGAGACTTAAATTAAACCTAGTACATCTGACATCTTGTCATCATCACTATACCTGCTTTATTCTCTTCAAGTAAATTCTCTGTAAAATAAAACAACAATATAGATTTATTTAAACCTCAACATAAAAAACATGTGTTGTTTTATTTTCTAGGAAACAGAACTAACAGAAATAATGCTTCTGTTCTTCCTTCATTATTATTATCTCTTCCGCTGTTTTTTTTTAATCTCTTCTTCTCCTGTCATGATATTAACACTCTTGAATATATCAGAATGCAGTGTAGAAACAGATCTACTGTCAAGATACTTGGCTTTATCCGCGTCATTCTGATCCAAATTTCCCACATTCTATATAAATAATTATATTCAATATTATATCCAATACAATCAAAATAAAGATCAATGAGGAACCATTAAAACACATTCAGGAATTTAATTCGGATCATTTTTACATGAGACCGAAGAATGGGCAGAGAGATCGAGACAAGGATTCAAATAGCACACTACGTATATTATGAATTTACACCAATGTTGAAACACAAATATATCCAGTTGGAAACCAATATTAAAACACAAATCTATCCAGTTGGAAACCACTAGGCACATCATAAATACTGGAGACGGCCTGTGTATTTAGTACTGTGTATTATGTGCGTTTATTTAGTTTATGTATGTTTCTTGACAAAGAAAACGAAAGATTCCGGTTCAAATTCATCTGTTGAGCTCTTTTTAAACCGGAACCAGGCTCGTGTATGAGAAAAGGTTCAGTATCTGATAGACATAGGCTATTTACACAAAATGTCCAATCAGACGAGACAAGTTCACTTCCTTCGAAACACCTCTTGCCATGCGAGATGGACGTGAACGGCGTGGTTGATAACTGATACATCAACAGACTCGGTAATGCTCACAGACTCTCGAAGCATGCTTCACAAGATAGAGAAGTTTATACTAAGAAAAAAGTGATAGGACTTGAATAACTCAATAGTCCAGAGCATTACACGAATATACTGCCCTGGTCATGCTAGTGTCAGAGGAAACGAGATAGCCGACGTATTAGCAGGCAATGCGGCGATAGACGGTACATTGCTGAGAAGAGATAAAACAGACTTGATCAAGGCAGTAATAAATTCATTTCAAGATGAAGATAATGTCAATAAAGCTGAGAACGTACACATACAGAGAATGTTAGAAATGGGAGTATCTAGAGGTGAGGGAAGGAAAAGTAAAATTTGTAAAAAGGCCCGAAGATCACACAATGAACACCTGACCGGGACTATGCGTCTACATTCACTGGGATGGCTGTTGGAACTGAGGTCGGAGCGCTAATGGGAATGCCCAGCGTGCTGTGAAGCCAGTTTCTAATTAGGAATCAAGAATCACGGTGTGAACTACAATCGTACTTCACGAGTCCCGGCAGAAATCACACGATTTACTCGCGGTGTTTATCAGAGATCGAACGTAGAAGATTTGAAAAACCAGTAACTAAAGTACATTATCCTAGTTATCGCTTCTTGATTTTGTTTCTGCGGTACTTTACACCTTGTAGGATATCATCTGACAGTTTGTTACTGCGTACTCGCATCCACTTTGTAGGATATCATCTGACAGTTTGTTACTGCGTACTCGCATCCACTTTGTAGGATATCATCTGACAGTTTGACTATTTATTATTACTGATATGACTGTAGGATGTGAACAATATAATTGATAACGAATCTATTCAGCGATTGGGAGGATTCTATAATCAACGTGACGCACGTAAGTTTATGCTCATGTGTGCTAGTGAGTGGAATGTGTTTAATCACATGAAATATAAAAAAGCATACCCTTTGATATCTGTTCTAGAAATACTCTGGTCGCATGGGAGTTCCAAGAGCACAATGGTATCGTCTCATAACAAACAAGACATTCTTTATAACATGGTGTATTTCTAGAGGATCTCATCAAAGTTATTAAGAAAGTCGACCACCCAAAAGACATCTATGATTATCGTGACAGAGCTGAGCAGGTTATTATCTTCAGCATCTAGACAGGACAGAATAAACTGTCACTTAAATAGACTAAGACTGGTACTATAGCCTCTATGTCCATGTGGGCAGGCAGGACAGATCGCGGAACATATCCTTCAAGGCGGCATTACAATAAATCAGTTCAGGAAGGAACACTGACCCAGAGAGACGGATATCCACAGAAAATTGTACGGGCGCACTGGGAAGCTTTCAAATACAGCAGCATCAATTAAGAAAACCGGACTTGCTGTGTAGACAAGCTGTTAGGGCGAATTAGAAGAGAACACCGCCGAAGACGGATGTGTTGGGCCATTGGCGCAAATAAAACGGCAACACAACGCATTTCCATTCTCTGGACTACATTCAACTGGAAATCTTGTAGGATCATTGTCCTGTTACAAGAGAAATCCAGTAGGAGTTTGAGAATGAACGCTGAAGAAGAAGAAGAAGAAGAAGAGAACGATTAAGACACCTCAGCTTAAGGCCAATCCAACTGGTACGTGCTTTTCATTGGCTGGTGAAACAAAGTATAATTAAATGCCCAATGAAATCATGACAATAGTTTGTGTTGCCTCTCGCAATGACAACTAACTCATGTCTGATATTTAAAAAATGATAATAAATAACCATTAACAAAAGCAATGCAATATTTGAGGTCGTATACAATTGAATGTCGAAGTAGATTAGAAAAGACACGTAAAGACAATAACACAATTAGAATAATCAACTTACTCAGGTGTTCCAAATCTGGGTACAATTCTGTAAAATGAAATAAATGACACATATTTTCTAGTAGATCTAAGAAACAACACATTGTTTTAATAGACATCTTGTTGATTCCAAACACGATTAAATCTGATGATTGTAGTACAATAGTTCATATTTTAATTTTGTATGGTTACTTTCATTTTTTGACTTTATTATATTTTACTTGGATATGGGAAATTTATATTTCTTACCTGTCGTTTTCTGTTTAGTATGTTTAATTTTTGTATAATAATTTTTTTTTCATGAATTCCATTTGCTCGAAACGTCGATTTGTGTGTGTTATTATGTGTGTCTCTAGTGATTAGGAAAATTGTATTACTCTGTTCCAGGATTTACCTATTGGATTTAAGTTTTGCGCAGTAAGTACATAATTTAGATACTTATTTAGCCAGTCAGTCAGTTAGTTATTCAGACAGTTAATCAGTCAGTCAGTCTGTCAATCAGTCAGTCAGTCAATCTGTTAGTTAATTAACTAATAAGTTAATTCTTTTGTTTGTTTGTCAGTTAGGTAATCAGCCACTCAGTCATTCAGTTAGTTTAGTTAGTTAGTAAGATAATTAGTTGGTTTACTAATTGGTTACTTAGGTAGTTAATCTGTCAATGTGTATGTCAATCAGTCAGTCAATGGGTCACTCAGTCAGTTAGTATAGCTAGTTAGTTAGTTCTTTTTAGGCCACAGATGGTACATAAGGCAGTAGTCAAACACAAATGCTGCAGGTAAATACTAAATTAGGTAGACAGGTTACTGAAGAAAACTGTCAATATAAAATAAAAGAAAATAACAATAATACGAAGAACAAATAAAATAATTGACGTGTCCGTCCCATTGGGGCCTTTATCAAGGCACAAAATAGTTAAGAAAACAAAACCTTAACAAATATAACCAAATTGGCTGGGAAAATGATTTCCCTCACCAAAAATTCATTACCCAGTAATAGATTTAGCGCAACACTTACAGTAGGTGCAGATTGATGCGTTCAATATGCATACATTATGAAATACTAAAAGATGAAAGATGCACAACTAAAGAAAGGGACACCAATTAGCATTGACAAGAACGGGGGGGGGGGGTTACTGGGCGGCGGGAGATAAAAAGGGAATTAATAGAGAAATAAATGTGCAGGCATGAGGTAGGGGGCTACAAATAGATACAAGGAACGTAGAAATGCGTAAAGAAGAATAGAAATTGACAGCACCTGGGATAGATAACATAATATACACACATCTAAATACAATCACGAACTAAACAAATATATAAACATTATATTTGATAATCATAGATATCTATATATACATACAAGGACATATACATACAAATATCTAGACATATATATAAGTATATACTGATATCACAGCATACATCTAACCTCACAAGTGCTGTAGAAGTGTGTTAAGAATTATTCATATAGAACACAAGTGCTACAGTCGTTTGTTAAGAATTAGTTATATAGAGCTTACGTGATACAGACGTTTGTTAAGAATTCATTATATAAAACAGAAGACAAATATATTTGTCTAACAGCAAATAAGCATACTTGCAGGTTATGAAGAACCTATTTTGGCTGGGCGAAATTCCGTAACCTTGTTTGAAGAATGCTGAGAATACGAGGACTGCCAGAAAAACTAATGTAGATGTGTTGAAAGAGTCAAATGCGAAAGGGACCTTAATCAACAAAATAAGAAAAAGGCAATATTCTTTTTTTGGCCACTTCATGAGATGGGCAGGTTTGAAGAACATAGTCACAACAGGCAAAATTGAAGGCAACAGAGACAGAGGGCGACAATGTGAGAAAATATTAGACAGTTTGACAACCTGGCACGGCAAGGAAACAACAACGACTTTGATACATGATACTGTGGACAGAGAGCTGTGGAGAGCCATGACCGCCTACGCCAGACGGCATGGCACCTGATGATGGTGATGATGTTTGGTTTGGAAAGATTACAAGACACGATTCACTTTCTAAAATTATTTTACAAGGAAATGTAGATGGTGGAGGGAGAATTGTAGATGGTGGAGGGAGAAGCGCGTGAAAAGACCATTGTGGGTTGATAATATCAAGGAATATTCTAGGTGTGATTTCTCTACACTCCTTCACATGGCTGAGGGCAAGAGTGTATTGATGGCTACATGTGATGCTGTCTCCAGCGTGGCACTCTAACGGCTCTGACTGGTTAAAGGTATTTTCATTATGATTATTGTTGTCATTATATCTTCTATCAACCTGTTAGGTGCGAGAATTGTACGCCCTTCATATTTCTTGATATTGTCTAACCAAGTATTCTTCTGGTATCCTCGTCTTCTTCTCCCACGAACATACCCTGAAGAACAACGTTTGACATTATTGAGACATAAAATCTTGCAACAGGAGCAATATCCTACCTTTGTCATTTCCTTCCAGTAAGTCCTCTGTAAAATAAAAAAATTAAACATATTTACATGTTAGCTGTTGTCTTGTTAGTATGTATGTAGCCCCAATTCAAGTCACAGGGGAGTCATAAGCATGTATGTAGTCAAAATTCAAGTCACAGGGGAGTCATAAGCATGTATGTAGTCAAAATTCAGGTCATGGGGGAGTCACAAGCATGTATGTAGTCATAATTCACGTCATTGGGAGTCACAGGCATGTATGTAGTCACAATTCGGGTCATGGGGGAGTCACAAGCATGTATGTAGTCACAATTCGGGTCATTGGGGAGTCACAAGCATGTATGTAGTCACAATTCATGTAATGGGGGAGTCACAAGCAATGAATGATCAGGTAAAGCTTTAGTACATTGCATAGTGCGCTTATTAACATTCTACAAACTCATAAAGTAAAGGCAGGTCACAAGGCAGCAACTTTCACTCATGGATAACAATAACTGATCATGTAGGAAGACGTAGACAAACCATCATTCTACATTACACTTCAAGTAGAGTTATATGACCAGTGATCTATCAGATAAACTTTCATGTTACATTATACATGTGTCAGATAATATGAATTACCATTGATCTATCAGATAAACTTTCATGTTACATTATACATGTGTCAGATAATATGACTTACCATTGATCTATCAGATAAACTTTCATGTTACATTATACATGTGTCAGATAATATGACTTACCATTGATCTATCAGACAAACCTTCATGTTACATTATACATGTGTCAGATAATATGACTTACCATTGATCTATCAGATAAACTTTCATGTTACATTATACATGTGTCAGATAATATGAATTACCATTGATCTATCAGATAAACTTTCATGTTACATTATACATGTGTCAGATAATATGACTTACCAGTGATCTATCAGATAAACTTTCATGTTACATTATACATGTGTCAGATAATATGACTTACCATTGATCTATCAGATAAACTTTCATGTTACATTATACATGTGTCAGATAATATGACTTACCATTGATCTATCAGATAAACTTTCATGTTACATTATACATGTGTCAGATAATATGACTTACCATTGATCTATCAGATAAACTTTCATGTTACATTATACATGTGTCAGATAATATGACTTACCATTGATCTATCAGATAAACTTTCATGTTACATTATACATGTGTCAGATAATATGACTTACCATTGATCTATCAGACAAACCTTCATGTTACATTATACATGTGTCAGATAATATGACTTACCATTGATCTATCAGATAAACTTTCATGTTACATTATACATGTGTCAGATAATATGACTTACCATTGATCTATCAGATAAACTTTCATGTTACATTATACATGTGTCAGATAATATGACTTACCATTGATCTATCAGATAAACTTTCATGTTACATTATACATGTGTCAGATAATATGACTTACCAGTGATCTATCAGATAAACTTTCATGTTACATTATACATGTGTCAGATAATATGACTTACCATTGATCTATCAGACAAACATTCATGTTCCATTATACATGTGTCAGATAATATGACTTACCATTGATCTATCAGATAAACTTTCATGTTACATTATACATGTGTCAGATAATATGACTTACCATTGATCTATCAGATAAACTTTCATGTTACATTATACATGTGTCAGATAATATGACTTACCATTGATCTATCAGATAAACTTTCATGTTACATTATACATGTGTCAGATAATATGAATTACCATTGATCTATCAGATAAACTTTCATGTTACATTATACATGTGTCAGATAATATGAATTACCATTGATCTATCAGATAAACTTTCATGTTACATTATACATGTGTCAGATAATATGACTTACCAGTGATCTATCAGATAAACTTTCATGTTACATTATACATGTGTCAGATAATATGACTTACCATTGATCTATCAGATAAACTTTCATGTTACATTATACATGTGTCAGATAATATGACTTACCATTGATCTATCAGATAAACTTTCATGTTACATTATACATGTGTCAGATAATATGACTTACCATTGATCTATCAGATAAACTTTCATGTTACATTATACATGTGTCAGATAATATGACTTACCATTGATCTATCAGATAAACTTTCATGTTACATTATACATGTGTCAGATAATATGACTTACCATTGATCTATCAGATAAACTTTCATGTTACATTATACATGTGTCAGATAATATGACTTACCATTGATCTATCAGATAAACTTTCATGTTACATTATACATGTGTCAGATAATATGACTTACCATTGATCTATCAGATAAACTTTCATGTTACATTATACATGTGTCAGATAATATGACTTACCATTGATCTATCAGACAAACCTTCATGTTACATTATACATGTGTCAGATAATATGACTTACCATTGATCTATCAGACAAACCTTCATGTTACATTATACATATGTCAGATAATATGACTTACCATTGATCTATCAGACAAACCTTCATGTTACATTATACATGTGTCAGATAATATGACTTACCATTGATCTATCAGACAAACCTTCATGTTACATTATACATGTGTCAGATAATATGACTTACCATTGATCTATCAGACAAACCTTCATGTTACATTATACATGTGTCAGATAATATGACTTACCATTGATCTATCAGACATACCTTCATGTTACATTATACATGTGTCAGATAATATGACTTACCATTGATCTATCAGACATACCTTCATGTTACATTATACATGTGTCAGATAATATGACTTACCATTGATCTATCAGACATACTTTCATGTTACATTATACATGTGTCAGATAATATGACTTACCATTGATCTATCAGACATACTTTCATGTTACATTATACATGTGTCAGATAATATGACTTACCATTGATCTATCAGACATACCTTCATGTTACATTATACATGTGTCAGATAATATGACTTACCATTGATCTATCAGACATACCTTCATGTTACATTATACATGTGTCAGATAATATGACTTACCATTGATCTATCAGACATACCTTCATGTTACATTATACATGTGTCAGATAATATGACTTACCATTGATCTATCAGACAAACCTTCATGTTACATTATACATGTGTCAGATAATATGACTTACCAGTGATCTATCAGATAAACTTTCATGTTACATTATACATGTGTCAGATAATATGACTTACCATTGATCTATCAGATAAACTTTCATGTTACATTATACATGTGTCAGATAATATGACTTACCATTGATCAGCGTGGACTCGTTCATGATAATGTTTCTTTTTATTTTAATCTATTCATGAATAACCATCTATCTTTCTCTATTTTTCTGTCTATCTCTCTAATCGAAGCATCTACCTATCTTTCTTTCTATCTATCGATCTCTCTCTAATCGATGCATATATATATCTGTCTATTTATATATTTATCAATATAACTAATATGTCTGTTTGTCGATCTATATATCTGTCTGTCTGTCTATCTGTCCCTCTGTTTCTCCATCTATCCATCATCAATCCTTCTATTTATTTATCGTTCTATCTATACATCTTTCTATCTATGTAACGATATATCTATCCAGCTATCTATATCGCTATGCATGTATCTATTGTATTATCTCTGCTTTTCTTGTTAGGTGTTTGCGGGCTATGGTATGTTTCGATAGCTGATTGATACTTGTGCATTATATAATTTTATCATTCTGAACTTTGAAGGATCTTGTAAGTTTCTTGATGATGTTGTTCCTCCTTCGCAAGCGAAGATGAGCATGGCATGAAAAGCAATGAATGTAATGAACAAGTAGAAAAACAAGAAAACATGTGTGATTATCTAATTTGGTTTTTCAGATGTTTATAACCAGTACTTACTCAGATGGTCAAGTGATGGGTAATGTTCTGAAATTAAAGAAAGGTGAAAAAATCTATTTATTTTGTTATATTTATACTAGGAACATGACACAACTGGCTCAGGAACGTGAAACAACAGACTCAGGAACATGACACGACAGACTCAGGAATATGACACAACAGACTCAGGAACATGACACAACAGACTCAGGAACATGACACGACAAACGCAGGAACATGACAAAACAGACTCAGGAACATGACACAACAAGTTTCAAACAACAGATAGACAAAGATCACTGTGATAGACAAATCATGTGTGTTATAGATAGTCCGTTCCCATCTCTTTTCCACAGATACGTTGACGATAGGTGTCACCGGCAAGACAAGATTCCAGATACCACTGTCCTTGATAGAGCTAGTATCCCAAGCATTGACACGATCCTGATGCAGACAAAGATTCGTTGGGCAGGTCATATGGTGCGTATACCAGACCATCGTCTGCCAAAGATACTTCTCTATGGTGAGCTAGAGAAGGGTATACGATCTCAAGGTGGCCAAAGGAAGCGCTACAAGGACTCGTTAAAGAACTCACTGAAAGCCTTTGAAATAGACCACGATACATGGGAAGAACTTGCACAAAATAGATCTACATGGCGTTCTAAAATAAAAAAGAGTGCATCATCTTGTGAACAGAAGAGAAATGCAGAAGCTCAACAGCGGAGAGCAGCTAGAAAGTCACGGATAGACCAATATCCGTCTACAGTCGTCATTACATGTCCGAACTGTCCAATGACATTTACAGCTCGAATAGGGCTCATTAGCCATCTACGAACTCATAATCAAGGACATAACTAAAATTGAATTTTCAAAAGTGGATGTAACAAATGGCTATCATCACTTGTGATGGACGAACAACATCAAAAGACAACAGATCAAGTGGTTTTCACACGCCTCAAGACTACCAAGAGATAGCATACCACAAATTTCCATGACACATAGACATCACATCTATAAAGGTAGAGGCAGAACATGTAAAAGATGAATCAAAGAAATCAAAAACATCACAGGAACAAGCTTACAAACATCATATAAGAAGGCCATCTCCAGAGAACTCATTACCTCAGACACTGCAAGGCACACAAGGGTCAAAGCGTTTAGATATATAGAGGTAAATGGATAGATAAAAGGACATATATATATAGATAGATAGACAGACAGACAAATTATAGAGACAGACCAGACAGACAGACCAGACAGACAAACCAGACAGACAAACCAGACAGACAGACAAACCAGACAGACAGACCAGATAGACAGACCAGACATACTGACAGACCAGACGGACGGACGGACAGACAAACAGACAGATAGATAGATAGATCATCAAGTGCCGTTTCAGCAACCAAGGTTGGTTGCAACATATCTCTTGCATCCACTATCTCTTGTTTTGGTGCTGCACTCTGCTATATTGTAATCTGTCCATCTTGTGATGTTACTCTCCCACTTTTATCTCTCTCTGCCTACCTCTTGCTCGCCTTCCTTGGACTTTACCCTCAAATAAGGTCTTCAATAAGATGTCATGTAATGTGTCCACAATATTTGATTAATCTGATCTGTATTTCTCTTATTCCTTCTATTAAGTGTTTTTAGAACCGCTGTATTTGTTTTCTTTCCTTTCCTTGATGTTCTCCCTATTCTTCTATATGATGTTCGTCCGTCGTGATCGACGATGACCAAAAACTCAACCATAATAATAATAACAATAAATAATAACAGTTAATAGTGCGTTTTTAAATGACTAGCAAGTCCATTGCGCGCACAATATGTTCTTTTACATAATTTTTTACAGAATTGACAACAATAGAAGGTATCTGTGTGAGGTTGAGATGTTTTTTCTTTTCTACGTGTCCGCTTCTGTCTTGCAGTATCTTGTCTGAATTCTTCTATATACCCACATCTGAAAGACATCAATTTTTTCTTCTAATTGTTTATTTAGTGTCCATGTTTCTGATCCATACATTAATATAGAATAGATATATCATTTTATAATTCTCATTTTTAACTTGTGTGTAATTTGATTAGATGTTACTATTTTCCTCATGTCATTGAAGGTACTTTTAGCCATTCCTATTCTCCTTTTAACTTCTGTTTCTCATCTGCCGTCATTTGTAACTATGTGTCCGAGATATTGATGTCATTTTTGTAATAAGTCAATTATACATGGAAAAAGCACTATAAAGAACTAACAGAATTCAGTTTCCATGATTTCTGTTATTACATTTGTAGGAAATGATCAGATAAATAATACTTCAATTATATGTTAGTAACAGCGTTGGTTATATTTGGATACTTAGTCCTTATAGCTTCATAGCTTCAATATTCCAATATAACACTGATTATGACTTTAATACACCTATAACATGACAGTTTTCATGACTTCAATACGCCTATAAGATGATTGGTATTACTTCAATTCGTATATAATGTAACAGTTATTACTTCAATGTGTCTATAACATGATTTTTATTACTTCACACGGTTAATACATTTTTGTTATTGCTTCATTACGCCTAAAACAGTATTGTTGTTACTTCGCTACAGATAAAAAATTATTGTTATTACTTCACAACAGCTAAAACATTATTGTTATTACTTCATTACGCCTATAACATGATTAGTATTACTTCATTGCGACTATAACATGACTGTTATTACTTCAATAGGCGTATAACATGTTAGTTATACCTTCAATGCGAATAAAACTTGATAGTTATGCCTTATATACGAGTATAACATGATAGTTATGACTTAATATGCCTATAACATGATAGTTATGACATAAATATGCCTATAACATGATAGTTATGACTTAAATATGCATATAAGTTGGCAGTTATGATATCAATACGCATAGAAAGGTAAAGGTAGTTCCAATTGCAGCTTATTGCCGTTGGGAATGAAGCAAACTGTGCATGTACTTGGTTATTCCTCTAGGTCCAAAGACGGCACACAGGGCGGATGTCATAGATTCCCATGTCTCACGTTTCATTTGAATTTGTTTTAGGTCGTCATGGTTTCATATACCGATTGTGAAGCGCTATCTTGTAATAACGTTATGGAGAAATATTTCTACGTAAGGTTTCTCTTGGTCTTCCTCGTTTTCACTTGCACCTTGATGGCCACATCAAAGCTTGACAGGGGAGTCTTTTGGTATCCATTCCTAGCTCGAGTCCGATGTAATTCCAGCGACGTCTTCTAATATAGGTGTATACATATTCTTGTTATAATGTTTTGCCTGACAACTACTGTGTTTGATTTAAAGTCTGACCAATGGATGTTCAGTAGTCGTCTAAGACATTTGTTTTCAAAGGTGTTTAATCGTTGTTCTAGGTTTCATTTTGCTTTCCAACTTTCGCATCCTTATGTCAATGTTGGAATCACAGCGGTGTTAAGATTTTGAAATTTGTGTTATTATCAAGCATTTTTAAATGTCATATATTTGATAGTTTATTGAATGAGTTAGCAGCCAGTGCACTACGGTTTGATATTTCTGTTGATGAATATCCTGTTATTGATATATGGCTGCCATGGTATGTGAAGTTGTTGACGTTTTCAAGAGTGGTGTCCTTTAGTTTGGTGTCCGTTGGTTTGTTGGTAAAGTAAAATATTTTTTTGGGATAATTTGATTTCAATCCCAGTTTGCACAGAGAATAGTTGAAGGTTGTTTGTTGTTTCTTGGGCATCATCATGAGTTGAGCTAAGTAACGCTAGTTATTTTATAGTCATTCAATACCACTATTTATATTGGCTGTTCAATTTCGTATGACCCAATCCATTGCAATACTAAATAGCATTGGTGACATAACATATCATTGTTTCACTCCTGTATTTACTGGGAACCATTCAGAATTACCACCGTCTCTTCTTACACAGCATCGTGAGTTATCGTAAAATGTTTTTATAATGTTCACGTATTTCAGTTGGAATCCATATATTTCAAGAATTTTTCCAGAGTGAAGGTCTATGTATACTATCAAATCCTTTTTGAAAGTCAACAAAGTTTATAATCAGCTATGATTGTTGTTCTACTGATTCTTCTATTATTTTCCTGAGTGTAAATATTTGGTCAACACATGACCTGTTTGGTTTAAATTCTGCCTTTTCTTCTTGTCTATTGATGTTTTAATTCTTTCCAGTGCCATACTACAGAACACTTTTCCTGCTATATAGAGTAATGTTATGCCTCTCCAGTTGTTGCAATCGGTTTAGTCTCTTTTTTTGAGGAGTTTGAATATAATTCCATCCTTCCATTGTGGTGTTTCTTTTAGCCACATTTCAATAAACAGTTGTAATAAGTATTTCAGGGTATTTTCATCTGCCGCTGTTATCATTTCTTATCGTTTCCAGCTGCTTTGTTATTTTTAAGCTTTTTTATGACTAGTTGCAGTTATTTTGAGGTGAATAAATCACACGAGGCGTCTAGTGAAGACATTTTCTCTGTTTTACTTGTAGAGGTTGTCGGTTGTGGCCTATATAGTATATCTTTTAAGAATTCAGCCCATCTGTATGTTATGTCTTCTGATGATAAGAACTGTCCATGTTTGTCTTTAATTGCATTATTAGTTGTTGGTGAAAGGTTGCAGAGTTATTTCATTATATGAAATAGTGTTTCATGGACTAAGACGCTGCAACTATTATGAGTGGGGTGACCAGTTCCCTTGTTTGCTGTCTTTACCTCATCTAATTCAGGCGTCAAGTATCCATTTAAAGTTTGGTCGACTTGGTGAACGTTCGTGTCAGTCTAGAAATCACGACCCATATTGTTTTAACCTGGTCATATTAAGTAGGCTCACTATCACCTAGACCACCACGCTACACAACACAAATTCAACATGACATTATTTACTCAACAAATGCATTTCTAGCAACTTGAATTATTATACGCCACAAATTAATAATGAATGAAGTCGCATAAATGGTGTGATCATTAATATACTCCAGACATGAACAATGACATAAGTTACATAAATGGTGTGATTATTATTATACTCCAGACATGAACAATGACGTTATGTTACATAATTGTTGTGATTATTATTATACTCCAGAAATGAACAATGACGTAAGTTACATAATTGTTGTGATTATTATTATACTCCAGAAATGAACAATGACGTAAGTTACATAAATGTTGTGATCATTATTTACCTGACGTTGTGTCATCTTCATCTGCTCAAAGAAAACGATACAGAGTTAATTATTATAAAATTTCTGAGATTATGATATATCTACATTTTACTAAACTCATTGCGCTTCAGGGCCTTGTGATCTATCTATCTATACGCTGTGACCCTTGTTTGCCTTGCGGCGTCAGAGCGCAACGTTTGCGGTGTCACACCTTTTGATGCAACTGTGCAAACATCAGCACACAACTGCTGCATCTCTGTTCTCAGTTCCGTGTTTAAGTGTGGATCATTTTAATAACGTCCAGATTTTAATTTGATTAATCAAAACGTTATTTTATCGCCTTCTTTCACCCACAACTGTCCCTGCAGGAGAACTTTAGAAAGGGAATCACGCCTCATCATGTGTGATTTCAGTCACATATTATTTCACTATCTGAAATTTATCTCAGGCACAAATTACACATGAACAAAGCAGATGAGGCACCATGAAAGACTGGACTTATCAATATTTTTCCACACCGCCGTCATTGAAGACAGAAATCAGCGGAGGACTATACATGCTGACGCATCTAATGTGGCAATCATGATGCCCAGACTATACATGCTGACGCATCTAATGTGGCAATCATGATGCCCAGACTATACATGCTGACGCATCTAATGTGGCAATCATGATGCCCAGACTATACATGCTGACGCATCTAATGTGGCAATCATGATGCCCAGACTATACATGCTAACGCATCTAATGTGGCAATCATGATGCCCAGACTATACATGCTGACGCATCTAATGTGGCAATCATGATGCCCAGACTATACATATTCTTGTTATGCTCGTTTGCCTGACAGCTGTGTTTGATTTAAAGTCTGACCAATCGATGTTCAGTAGTCGTCTAAGACATTTGTTTTCAAATGTTGTTTAATCGTTGTTCTAGGTTTCATTTTGCTTTCCAACTTTCGCATCCTTATGTCAATGTTGGAATCACAGCGGTGTTAATATTTTGAAATTTGTGTTGTTATCAAGCATTTTTAAATGTCATATATTTGATAGTTTATTGAATGAGTTAGCAGCCAGTGCACTACGGTTTGATATTTCTGTTGATGAATATCCTGTTATTGATATATGGCTGCCATGGTATGTGAAGTTGTTGACGTTTTCAAGAGTGGTGTCGTTTAGTTTGGTGTCCGTTGGTTTGTTGGTAAGGTCAAATATTTTTTTTTGATGATTTGATTTCAATCCCAGTTTGCACAGAGAATAGCTGAAGGTTGTTTGTTGTTTCTTGGGCATCATCATGAGTTGAGGTAAGTAACGCTAGATCGTCGGCGAAGTCTAGATCTTCAAGACTTTTATTTTCTAGTCATTCAATACCACGATTTATATTGGCTGTGCAATTTCGTATGACCCAATCCATTGTAATACTAAATAGCATTGGTGACATAACACATCCTTGTTTCACTCCTATATTTACTGGGAACCATTCAGAATTACCAACGTCTCTTCTTACACAGCATCGTGAGTTATCGTAAAATGTTTTTATAATGTTCACGTATTTCAGTTGGAATCCATATATTTCAAGAATTATTCCAGAGTGAAAGTCTATGTATACTACCAAATCCTTTTTGAAAGTCAACAAAATTTATAATCAGCTATGATTGTTGTTCTACTGATTCTTCTATTATTTTCCTGAGTGTAAATATTTGGTCAACACATGACCTGTTTGGTTTAAATTCTGCCTTTTCTTCTTGTCTATTGATGTTTTAATTCTTTCCAGTGCCATACTAAAGAACACCTTTCCTGCTATATAGAGTAATGTTATGCCTCTCCAGTTGTTGCAATCGGTTTAGTCTCTTTTTTTTGAGGAGTTTGAATATAATTCCATCCTTCCATTGTGGTGTTTCTTTTAGCCACATTTCAATAAACAGTTGTAATAAGTATTTCAGGGTATTTTCATCTGCCGCTGTTATCATTTCTTATCGTTTCCAGCTGCTTTGTTATTTTTAAGCTTTTTTATGACTAGTTGCAGTTATTTTGAGGTGAAAAAATCACACGAGGCGTCTATTGAAGACATTTTCTCTGTTTTACTTGTAGAGGTTGTCGGTTGTGGCCTATATAGTATATCTTTTAAGAATTCAGCCCATCTGTATGTTATGTCTTCTGATGATAATAACTGTCCATGTTTGTCTTTAATTGCATTATTAGTTGTTGGTGAAAGGTTGCAGAGTTATTTCATTATATGAAATAGTGTTTCATGGACTAAGCCTCTGCAACTATTATGAGTGGGGTGACCAGTTCCCTTGTTTGCTGTCTTTACCTCATCTAATTCAAGCGTCAAGTATCCATTTACAGTTTGGTCGACTTGGTGAACGTTCGTGTCAGTCTAGAAATCACGACCCATATTGTTTTAACCTGGTCATATTAAGTAGGCTCACTATCACCTAGACCACCACGCTACACAACACAAATTCAACATGACATTATTTCCTCAACAAATGCATTTCTAGCAACTTGAATTATTATACGCCACAAATTAATAATGAATGAAGTCGCATAAATGGTGTGATCATTAATATACTCCAGACATGAACAATGACATAAGTTACATAAATGGTGTGATTATTATTATACTCCAGAAATGAACAATGACGTAAGTTACATAATTGTTGTGATTATTATTATACTCCAAAATGAACAATGACGTAAGTTACATAAATGTTGTGATCATTATTTACCTGACGTTGTGTCATCTTCATCTGCTCAAAGAAAACGATACAGAGTTAATTATTATAAAATTTCTGAGATTATGATATATCTACATTTTACTAAACTCATTGCGCTTCAGGGCCTTGTGATCTATCTATCTATACGCTGTGACCCTTGTTTGCCTTGCGGCGTCAGAGCGCAACGTTTGCGGTGTCAGACCTTTTGATACAACTGTGCAAACATCAGCACACAAATGCTGCCTCTCTGTTCTCAGTTCCGTGTTTAAGTGTGGATCATTTTAATAACGTCCACATTTTAATTTGATTAATCAAAACGTTATTTTATCGCCTTCGTTCACCCACAACTGTCCCTGCAGGAGAACTTCAGAAAGGGAATCACGCCTCATCATGTGTGATTTCAGTCACATATTATTTCACTGTCTGAAATTTATCTCAGGCACAAATTACACATGAACAAAGCAGATGAGGCACCATGAAAGACTGGACTTATCAATATTTTTCCACACTTCCGTCGTTGAAGACAGAATTCAGTGGAGGACTATATATGCTGACGCATCTAATGTGGCAATCATGATGCCCAGACTATACATGCTGACGCATCTAATGTGGCAATCATGATGCCCAGACTATACATGCTGACGCATCTAATGTGCAATCATGATGCCCAGACTATACATATTCTTGTTATGCTCTTTTGCCTTAAAGCTGTGTTTGATTTAAAGTCTGACCACTGGATGTTCAGTAGTCGTCTAAGACATTTGTTTTCAAAGGTGTTTAAACGTTGTTCTAGGTTTCATTTTGCTATCCAACTTTCGCATCTTTATGTCAATGTTGGAATCACAGCGGTGTTAAGATTTTGAAATTTGTGTTGTTATCAAGCATTTTTAAATGTCATATATTTGATAGTTTATTGAATGAGTTAGCAGCCAGTGCACTACGGTTTGATATTTCTGTTGATGAATATCCTGTTATTGATATATGGCTGCCATGGTATGTGAAGTTGTTGACGTTTTCAAGAGTGGTGTCGTTTAGTTTGGTGTCCGTTGGTTTGTTGGTAAGGTCAAATATTTTTTTTTGATAATTTGATTTCAATCCCAGTTTGCACAGAGAATAGTTGAAGGTTGTTTGTTGTTTCTTGGGCATCATCATGAGTTGAGCTAAGTAACGCTAGATCGTCGGCGAAGTCTAGATCTTCAAGACTTTTATTTTCTAGTCATTCAATACCACGATTTATATTGGCTGTGCAATTTCGTATGACCCAATAATTGTAATACTAAATAGCATTGGTGACATAACACATCATTGTTTCACTCCTGTATTTACTGGGAACCATTCAGAATTACCACCGTCTCTTCTTACACAGCATCGTGAGTTATCGTATAATGTTTTTATAATGTTCACGTATTTCAGTTGGAATCCATATATTTCAAGAATTTTTCCAGAGTGAAGGTCTATGTATACTATCAAATCCTTTTTGAAAGTCAACAAAGTTTATAATCAGCTATGATTGTTGTTCTACTGATTCTTCTATTATTTTCCTGAGTGTAAATATTTGGTCAACACATGACCTGTTTGGTTTAAATTCTGCCTTTTCTTCTTGTCTATTGATGTTTTAATTCTTTCCAGTGCCATACTACAGAACACTTTTCCTGCTATATAGAGTAATGTTATGCCTCTCCAGTTGTTGCAATCGGTTTAGTCTCTTTTTTTGAGGAGTTTGAATATAATTCCATCCTTCCATTGTGGTGTTTCTTTTAGCCACATTTCAATAAACAGTTGTAATAAGTATTTCAGGGTATTTTCATCTGCCGCTGTTATCATTTCTTATCGTTTCCAGCTGCTTTGTTATTTTTAAGCTTTTTTATGACTAGTTGCAGTTATTTTGAGGTGAATAAATCACACGAGGCGTCTAGTGAAGACATTTTCTCTGTTTTACTTGTAGAGGTTGTCGGTTGTGGCCTATATAGTATATCTTTTAAGAATTCAGCCCATCTGTATGTTATGTCTTCTGATGATAAGAACTGTCCATGTTTGTCTTTAATTGCATTATTAGTTGTTGGTGAAAGGTTGCAGAGTTATTTCATTATATGAAATAGTGTTTCATGGACTAAGACGCTGCAACTATTATGAGTGGGGTGACCAGTTCCCTTGTTTGCTGTCTTTACCTCATCTAATTCAGGCGTCAAGTATCCATTTAAAGTTTGGTCGACTTGGTGAACGTTCGTGTCAGTCTAGAAATCACGACCCATATTGTTTTAACCTGGTCATATTAAGTAGGCTCACTATCACCTAGACCACCACGCTACACAACACAAATTCAACATGACATTATTTACTCAACAAATGCATTTCTAGCAACTTGAATTATTATACGCCACAAATTAATAATGAATGAAGTCGCATAAATGGTGTGATCATTAATATACTCCAGACATGAACAATGACATAAGTTACATAAATGGTGTGATTATTATTATACTCCAGACATGAACAATGACGTTATGTTACATAAATGTTGTGATTATTATTATACTCCAGAAATGAACAATGACGTAAGTTACTTAAATGTTGTGATCATTATTTACCTGACGTTGTGTCATCTTCATCTGCTCAAAGAAAACGATACAGAGTTAATTAGTATAGAATTTATGAGATTATGATATCTCTACATTTTACTAAACTCATTGCGCTTCAGGGCCTTGTGATCTATCTATCTATACGCTGTGACCCTGGGCTATGAGAAAAAACACATCCAACACAAATTTAGGAATCAAATGGATAAATAAAACAACACTAGAAGACCTGGATTTTGCCGATGCAAAATCATGCACTATTGAGAGAAAACCATCAAGATGCACAAACAAAAATTGATAGATTAAAACTCATTGCAGGACAAATAGGTCTCCAAATCAATTCATCAAGAACAAAAATTATGGACTTCATCAATTCACCTAACGCAGTTATTTTAAATAAACAACAACTTGAAAAGGTACACAAATTATCCTATCTAGGAAGCAAATTAACACTCGTCGGTGATGCCATGTCAGAAATTACAACTCGCATTGCAATAGCATCAGGTGCCTTTAACAGAATGTCTAATATCTGGAAGTCAAAGTCAATCAGCACACGCACGAAAATGCGCTTATTTAATTCCTGCGTTATTCCGGTGATATCACATGGATGTGAGAGATGGAAAAGCTCTTTATTTTCAGAAAAGAAATTACTGAGTTTCGAGAACAAATGTCTTCGTAGGATAACTAACACCCATTGGAGTGAATTCAAATCGAATGATAAAATCAGAGAAGAGACATCAAAATTTCGTCACAGATGTTATCAGAAAATGCCGTTGGTCCTACATCTGGCATGTCCTAAGCGCAGACATCAACAGAATACACCACCAATCACTTGAATGGATACCTACAGGCAGAAGAGCCAGAGTTAGACCAATAGAAACACTCACAAGAACAATACTTAGAGAAAGTAAAACAATCAATATCCATACTATTCAAGAATTGCACAGAATAGCTTTGAACAGACATAATTAGAGATATCTGACCTTTGCCCTATGCGCTAACTTCAGCGCAAAAGGACAATGAATGAATGAATGAATGAGGTACATGTGGAATTTGTTATTGGCAATGCCGTTTTTGTTATAGACTCATTTAATCAGCATCGAGTGTAGTGCCGACTGACGTTGACGTTTCTTGATCTCCGCAACTCCATTTTTGTAATATATTGTATTAGGATTACCGTTGACGTGCCACAATGTTAAACACATATATTACTCTCTTGCCATCGATTTGCCTGTTGTAAATACATGATTCAGACATCATTGTCTCATAACGTAACCAAAAATAAATATTTCATCTGTTATTTTTAAAATACATCTCAGGTGTGACAGGATTTTGGTCGCTGTGAGGAAGAAACATCTCAATAGTTTGAGGTCCAAAAAGGAGTCCGACATGGATGCATCCTCTCAACACACCTGTTCAACATTTATACATAATGCGAAATGTACGATGACATCCACGCTATGGATAGTTTCAACCTCTAATATAGCAGGACTAATATATCAGAAATTAGATCTGTAGATGTCACCACATTAATATCAAAGCTCCCATGTGTTTAGAACACTTCTTCTAGTAGGAAGATTGTCCTGCAACAGTAGTGAACCAGCGGGAGTTGGAGAATAAATGCTGAAGAACCTGCCATGGTCATAACGAAGGGTGACTCTCCCTAGAGTGCCACGTGTAGGCGTATAATGCAAATGATAGCTCGGTATATATATATATATATATATATATATATATATATATATATATATATATATATATATATATATATAAATTTATATAAATATTAGTTGTATATAGACACATATAAATAATTTAGTTGTATTTAGACACATATAAATAATTTAGTTGCATTTAGACACATGTACAAATAATTAAGTTGTATGTTAACAAATATATAAATAATTTAGTTTTATGTGTTGTTCGCCAATCACAAGTGATAATGACCATTTGTTGCATCCACTTATGAAAACTCAATTAGAGTTATGAGATAATGAGCCCTATTCGAGCTGTAAATGTCCTTGGACTGTCCGAACAAGGAATGACTACTGTAGTCGGATCTTGATCTATCTGTGACTTTCTAGCTGCTCTCCGCTGTTGAGTTGCTGTATTTCTCCTCTTTTCACAAGATTAAGCGCTCTTTTTTTATTGTAGAACTCCATGTAGATATATTGTGTGCAAATTCTCCCCATTTATCTTAGTCTATTTCAAACGCGTTCAGTCCTTTAACGAGTCCTTGTAGCGCTTCTTTTTGCCACCTTGAGATCGTATACCCTTCTCTAGCTCACCATAGAGAAGTATCTTTGGCAGACGATGATCTGGCATACGCACCAATTGACCTGCCCAACGAATCTGCATCTGCATCAGGATCGTGTCAATGCTTGAGATACCAGCTCTATCAAGGACAGTGGTATCTGGAATCTTGTCTTGCCATATGATGTTCATATCTTTTCTGAGACAATGTGTGTGAAAATGATTAGGATTGGATTGTATGTAGACAAGTATAAAAACAATGTTTAAATATATTTAACTGCATATGTAGAAAAATTTATAAAAATGTAGTTGTATGTAGAAAGCTACTTACCCCATGGATCGGTTACTGCAGAATTAAAACAGAGCAGATAAGTACTTCATTGTTTTATCTCCAATTAGTTTGTCGTAAAGAGGTATACGTAATATGTTAGATAATGTGATAATTTGTATGATATGATATAATAACGATGATGATGGTGACGGTGACGGAAGTGATGATGATGATGGTGACGGAAGTGATGATGATGATGTTAGTGGTTAGGTTTATTATAAGTATTATTATGAAGATACTGATGATAGTGGCAAAGTCAAAATACTTGAGGGTAAAGTCAAAGGGAATCGAGCAAGAGGTAGGCAGAGATACAAGTGGTAGAGTAACATCACACGATGGACAGGTTACAGTCTAGCAGAGTACACCACCAAGATATGAGACAAGAGATGTTGGAGATACGTTGCAGCCAACCTTTGTTACGGAGATGGCACTTAATGATCATGATGATGATGGTGGCGGTTATTGGATGATGATGGTGATTGTGATAACGGTGATGATAATGATGATTATGAAATGATGTTGATAATGACGGTGAAGATGACGATGATGTTTGTCTTATCCCTTTAGCTGTGAACAGCGAGTTCTTGGCAGTCAATATCCTTCTGACAATAAGGTTCCTAGTGTCAAATGGCATTGTTGTGTTTGGGATGTATATAAATGTATGTAATGTCGGCGAAGGAAGACCACCCGTGTGTTGTCGGGGCCAAAAAGGGAGCAAAGAATAGCAACACTGTTTACCATCCATGCATGTCGTATGAGGCGACTGTGGAGGTTATGGGATGGAGTTGGCTGTCCCATCCCATATGTGGTCAGTGACCCAAAGCCATGCTGAAGTCGGATGTGTCAGGCCAAAATGCGCAGATATCGCAGCAATGCTGTAAACCATGACACAACGCATTCCGTTCTCCGGACTACATCCTGCTGATCTGCAGGAGTTTGAGAACGAACGCAGAAGAAGAAGTGTTAAAGTATCTCAGAACAGTAAAATCTTGCCATGAATGTAGCAGATACTTGAGTGTCCTCTATTTCCTATTGTGTCTATCAAATATATTGACCCGTTTTTATTGTAGATACAATCCGCATAGAGTCCGCTACAAAACGATAAAGTTTCAATTTCTATTTTATCTGGGTAACTTCGTCACTACCACGCATTAAAATTAAGAAATCCATACGATATACATGTAATCCCCGGTTGCGGGGGGGGGGGGGTTGCGAGATGTAATATCATACAACATAAAACATACAATATACAACATCTAACATGCAACCTACAAGTTGTTTTCAGAAAGTGAACGATAGTAGATTCGAAGCAGCAGTGTCATGTTTAGAACGTGCGTAGGGCGTCATAGAAAGTGTATACACGTTGGAAGCTGTCGCACCTGGTGTGGAACGATTAAGTTTGACCATGGATTGCCAAACATGATTCGGACGGATACGTACTCTAAATAGATAATGCAAAGAGTGGTTCATTATTGCAATGGAGTGGATGCGTAGAACAGCGAGAACTGCGGCTAATGGGCGTGATTCTACACACAATTGGCTACAATGGTAATTAGACACGTGAAGTGCAAAGCTCTCAGTCCTTCAAAGATGTAGGGAAGCACATTATATATGAGTTGCACATTTTCTTGCTATGGCTATAAGTAAAATAATTATATAGAGTACGATTGATAGGAAAGCTTCGAACTGAATGCGTACACATAGGATTACTCATGTCTGCATCATTAGTTACTCATGTCTTTATTATTAGTTATTCGTGTCTGCATCATTAGTTATTCATCTCTGTATCATTAGTTACTCATGTCTGTATTATTAGTTGCTCGTGTCTGCATCATTAGTTACTCATGTCTGCATCATTAGTTACTGATGTCTGCATAATTAGTTACTCATGTCTGCTTCTTTAGTTACTCATGACTGCATCATTAGTTACTCATGTCTGCATCATCAGTTACTCATGACTGTATCGTTAGTTACTCATGTCTGCGTCTTTAGTTACTGATGTCTGCTTCTTTAGTTACTGATGTCTGCATAATTAGTTACTCATGTCTGCTTCTTTAGTTACTCATGTCTGCTTCTTTAGTTACTCATGTCTGCTTCTTTAGTTACTCATGTCTGCTTCTTTAGTTACTCATGTCTGCTTCTTTAGTTACTCATGTCTGCATCAATAGTTACTCATATCTGAATTCTTAGTTACACATATCTACATCATTAGGTACTTATGTCTGCATCATTATTTACTCATAACTGCATCTTTAGTTACGCATGTATGCATTCTTAATTTCTCATGTTGGCATCATTTGTTACTCATGTCTGTACATTTTTTGTCTCCATCATTAGTTTCTCATGTCTTCATTATTAGTTGCTCGTGTCTTCATCATTAGTTATTCCTGTCTGTACCATTAGTTTCTCATGTCTTCATTATTAGTTACTCGTGTCTGCATCATTAGTTAATAATGTCTGTATCATTAGTTACTCATGCCTGCATCATTAGGTACTCATGTCTCTATAATTAGTTAATCGTGTCTGCATCGTTATTTACTCGATGACCATGATCAGAAAACTACAAATGGGTTGCATTCGAGAATAATGACAAGACAGATAACAATGACTTGAGAGAGTACATTGACTTGGCAGAGAACAATGATTTGACAGAGAACAATGACATGACAGAGAACAAAGACTTGACAGAGGACAATTACTTGACATAGAACAATGACTTGACAGAGAACAATGACGTGACAGATGACAATTACTTGATAGAGAACAATAACATGATAGAGAACAGTGACATTACAGAGAACAATTACTCTGCAGAGCACTTAAATGATAGAGAACAATGATCTGACAGATAACAATGCCATGGCAGAGAACAATGACATGGCATACACCAATGCCATAGAAGAGAACAATGACATGATAGAGAACACTGTATTGACAGAGAATAATGACATGACAGAGAACAGTGACTTGAAATAGTCCAGATGTCCAAGTTAGAATGTTTCATATTAATTGTTATTCCTAGCTTCGTGTCATGTGTGTGCGTGCGTGCGTGTATGTGTGTGTGTGTGTGAAATAATATTGGCTGTCTTGCAATGCTACTGTATCTGGCTGTACAGAATGCTTGAGCAATGCCAAGCACTCAGTACTAGAAATGACCACAACTGATGACATCACACATTTAGATAGATGAATAAAATATAGATTATGTACCCAAAAAATTTCAAGAAGAATGAAATGACAGCTCTAAACCAAGCATTGTAAGTAACAATTTAAAAACGAACTTTTAATGAACAGCGATACTCATTTACCAGAGAATAATATATGCAATATGTAGACTCACTAGAACTGGATATTAACGTGTATAGGATGCCATCTCCTGTACGATGGACACACAACCAAAATATGTTGCACAAATATTATCTGAACTATCAAACATTAACTCCAAGACCACAGAAACGAAACAGTGATATTTATCAATTAAAATGTTGAAAGCCGAATATCCCAAAAATACTTGGATGCATATGTACTAAGACGGATTAGGCAACAAAAGCCACAGCGAATGGTGGTAATGACAGCGAATACGGCATACATTGCGGCAATGGAATGAATATGCATTATGTTTCCATAACACTACATACGAAGAATCTCTTGAGACAAGAACAAAATGCACAAATTTAAGTGTAGAGGGAGCCTCCAAACTCACATATATCTGTTCAACTACTTAACTAGCGAGAGCCTATAACGTAAACCTCGCAATATTCACTGATTCAAAATAAGCATTGCATGTCATCCAAAATATGAAATAAGACAAATGCATTCAGTATATCAGAAAAAAAATTGCCATGAATGATCCAGAAAAAACTACATTAGTACTTTAATAGACAACAGAACATTTTCGCATTCCTTTTTTAAAAAAAGTAAACGATATGGCAAAAACATGACACAACCCCCATCAGACCCACATACCTCACAAAGTTATAAATGAGACTAACACCAAATCGGCATCTTTGATAATATACTGAATTATTTTCCAAGTTTCGCTGTTCAGAGAACTACAATCTGGACCACTTCTCTACTAAACAGGTTGTGTGCAACAAAAGATGGAATACAAAATCAATCAATACATGGCCACTATTGGACTGGAAGGATGCAACAATTGATTGCAGATGAAGAATAATATTAAAATTAGTGAAAATGAAATAGTTATGTTCATAATGAAATGATGCAGCAGGTTTCTGAAAATACCACAAAACAGCCACTAAAGATGAATGTAGAAGTGATACGAACATTATACGTGAACTGGGAATAGCTCTCAAAAAATATTATAATAAAAATGGTGGTATTGTGTGGGCCAAATAAAGAGACATAACTGGAAAAAAACAATGTCACCTGAAGATGTTATAAACTCAACACAATAATATAGCTAGACAAGAATATGACACAACACTCAACCACAAACGTTGGCTACACAACACTAAACCAGACAAGCAAACTGCACAACACCCAATCACTCAATCAAACAACATAATATACAATCAGATAAGCATGCGACACAATACCCAATCATACAAGCGTACAACACATCACCGAACCAGCCATGCATACAGCACCCGAGCAGACAATAATAGAATAGAATCTGTAATCATGATATTATATACGATGTTGAACTATCCCAACACACAGTATAACAACTACAGATTGATACATACCATCTCCTTCTACAGCTGCAAAAGAAAAACAGAACCGTTTTCTTCATGTTATTCTATCTATATACTTGGATCTGTAGTTAAAATGTTGGTCAAGAATCCAGTTAAAATGTTGATCAAGAATCCAGTTAAAATGTTGATTCAAGAATCCAGTTAAAATGTTGATTCAAGAATCCAGTTAAAATGTTGATTCAAGAATCCAGTTAAAATGTTGATTCAAGAATCCAGTTAAAATGTTGATTCAAGAATCACGTTAAAATGTTGATTCAAGAATCAAGTTAAAATGTTGATTCAAGAATCCAGTTAAAATGTTGGTCAAGAATCCAGTTAAAATGTTGATTCAAGAATCCAGTTAAAATGTTGATTCAAGAATCAAGTTAAAATGGTGATTCAAGAATCAAGTTAAAATGTTGATTCACGAATCAAGTTAAAATGTTGATTCAAGAATCAAGTTAAAATGTTGATTCAAGAATCCAGTTAAAATGTTGATTCAAGAATCAAGTTAAAATGTTGATTCACGAATCAAGTTAAAATGTTGATTCAAGAATCAAGTTAAAATGTTGATTCAAGAATCCAATTAAATGTTGATTCAAGAATCCAGTTAAAATGTTGATTCAAGAATCAAGTTAAAATGTTAATCTCTTAGTGTTCTAAAATAGGTGTGTCTACATCAGGAATATTTATTATCCCCTTCCTGACAATTGCCTCCCATTTAAATGTGATATACAAGTAAATTCAAGAAGGAGCCAGAAGTTAAATTATCCGCAATGGAGATGCGGTTAGTCAAGTACGGAAAAACTCGTGTACGAGAGTTGCTATGCGATTTGGTGCCGTTGAACGAACTGGTTCAATTCCCGTTAAACTCAATAATTTTTAAATGCGATGCTGTGTTTTGTTTTGGCAGTGTTGAATGGTCTAATTGATTTAAGTCAGTTCTTGTCTCCCTTGGAATTTATCTCTCGTTAGTTGAGCTCATGGCTAGTCATTAGTAATATAATTATCTGGTGTGTAAATGTTGCCACGCCTTCTGCCACTCCCATTTCTAACTTATGGACACCAGGTTAGAAACTAAAAGATCAGCAAAGTAAGTTAAGGTGTGTCTGAATAACAATAATATTTACAATGTTAATATCCAAAATATTTGTTCTGGATAATGTATCACTTTGATATAACCAAATAGAACAGAAACGATATTGCGAATATGCTGAAGAAAATGTTTTGCTACAAATATATATTTAAATAACGTGTAATAGTAATATTTAATAGAAGTCAGAAACTTCTTCTGAACTTTGCAATGGCAGAGAACAATGACATGACAGAGAACACTGTATTGACAGAGAACAATGACATGACAGAGAACAGTGATTTGAAATAGTCCAGATATCCAAGTTAGAATGTTTCATATTAATTGTTATTCCTAGCTTCGTGTCAGTGTGTGTGCGTGCGTGTATGTGTGTGTGTGTGTGTGCAAGGCAATGTGAAATAATATTGGCTGTCTTGCAATGCTACTGTATCTGGCTGTACTATTCTTTCTTCTTGCCTATTGCTTAATGAGTTAATCGTAGACATTATTGTCTACATCAGCCTTTTTGTTGTGTTCTTAAATTGAAATAGACCGGCCGTTGAATGCTCTCAAATGATCGATCCATATAATGTGAATACTGCAATGTTTATATATACATTATAAATTTTACGTGATATTTCGCTTGCCCCGCTTAGTTTAGTTGATAGAACTATCGGTAGGAGACCTGCACTATTTACTTTTCTGAGTTCGATCCTGGCTACAGTGGTATTTTTATTTCTTTAAATTTCTACAAGACAACAGATTGCATTTGTTGATACATTATAAGAATAATTCTCTTCTATTCCTTTATATTGTTGTTATTGTTATTTTAATCGCATTCCTTTAAATCACATATGCATAGATATACCCGGATACTATATCACAATGACGTTGTTTACTAACCAACGGAAACTACTTTCATAAGAAGTACCACGTCTTCCACATCACGAGGTACATTTGAAAGTCGTAACACATATAATATTACTACAAAACTATAAACGGCCAAAGCTCTGCAATGCTTCCAGTATTGACGGTAAATGCATTGCATACCTATGTTGTTTTTCAAGCGAAGTGGAAAAGGTTTCGTCAAAGGTGAAGATACTTTCATTTCAAGGCTATCATTAATAGCTGCCGTTTCCTTTGAGTTTAAGAATTTATTATTTCCTGTTAGACTCAGTTTGCTAATGTCCTTTAACAAATCTCAGGAATAAGCCATGCATTTGGTTTTTCTACAATTACAAGAGAACTATTTTGTTCATGACCAAGCTCACGCTGGGTGCTCATTAATTGGAACTATAATAACCTTTATGTATACGCTCCTTCTAGAAAAACCAACAAGGTAGTCTATAGAACAATTTCAACTATGAACACTGAATGTAAGAAGTTTATATTTTATAAAGTAAAGTATTCTGTTATTGCCCATGCATATCACTATTATTTATGAACAAATAATTATGTAAATGATTTTTTTCAGGAGTCCCAGAATGTTTCATCTGTCTACTTTCTGACTAATTCATCATCTTCTTCTTCAGCGTTCAGTCTCAACAAATTCTGCTGGATATCTCTTGTCGCAGGAACATGTTCCTATTAGATTTCCAGCCGGATGTAGTCCAGAGAATGGAAATGCTTTCATGTGGCACCGTTTTATTTGCTCCAATGGCCCGACACATCCGTCTTGGGCGAATGGCTAATTCTATTATTATGCTCTGAAAACGTCAGGCTATCTATGCAGTTAGTTCTTCAATTGTCAATAACTATTCTATTCTTAACAATCATTACTCAACAAAGTGCTATTTTGCTCTTATTCACTCCCCTGGCAAGATCGGGTATTCATTCTAATCTACATATATAAATGATAGGATCCATAACTCTATGTTTGTGTCCACATCTATGCATAGCACCTGATGGTGATGATTCTCCTTTTAATTTACGTTTCACATCTGCTATTAATTGTGACTATGTGTCCAAGATATGGATAATGTTCAACTAGGTGTAGTTTCTCTCCATGTATGTTTATGTTTAGCTCTTGTTCTTCTGTGATTTTGCTGTATATCATGGTTTTTTTTCTTTTGGATGTTTGTGTCAGGTTCATATTTATTACTTGACTTATCGACTTGATATATTAGTCTTTGTAGTTCATGTTCATTTTCTTAAAACAATAGTGCTATTTGGTTATGATTTTCCCACTGATCTTGAGTCATGGCATTCCTTGTATATTGTTAAAGATATTCTCTGTGTAGATATTCAATAGACTTAGTGATCAAATGCATCCTTGTCTTACCCCTCTTCTTGTTTCTATGTATGGTGAGTAGCTGTTTTCACACCTTATTGATGCAGTTTGTTCCCAATATATATTTCTAATCAGACTGATGTCTTCTCCATCTATGCCTATTTCTTGAAGACATTTGATTAATTTTCCACGTAGGACTCTGTCAAAAGCTTTGCAGTATTCTGTGATGGAAATATAAATACTTCTATATATTTATCTATCAATAGTCGGATATTAAGTATAGCATCTCTGGTTCCTTCGTCTTTCATAAAACCAAATTGCTCTTCACCGACTTCAGTGTCCATCTTGTTTATAATTCTTTCATGTATTATCTTGAGTAGTATTTTAGTTATGACTCATCAAACTTATTGTTCCATATTTTGTACAGTTCACAGCCCTGGGTTTATTGGTAGTATTATGAGATATTGATGACTTAAACCCTTTATTACAGCATTTAAAGTTCTTTACGATAAATATGTTTACTGAATAATTCAAGAACATTACGTTCAGGTATGTATAACATGTACCGAAAAAAATGATAAAAAGTTGCATATTAATGTCTATATGGACGTAGTATCCGTTTCTCTACAATGTGGGTTTTGGAACGCAAAGAGATTTATTTTTTTTTTTAAAACAAACATGAACGGCATAAATAAACAGTGATATCGATACTGAAGACTTCATTTTAGAAAAAATACTAATGTTGAAAAGATAAACACGATACAACACCCTCGCAGACAAAATACGACAAAACACCCAAACAGACAAGCAAACGGAACAACACCCAATCATACAAGCATTCGTCACAACACTCAACCAGATAAACATACGATACAACATCCAACCAATCAAGCATGCGATACAATACCCAATCATACAAGTGTATAACACATCACCGAACCAGCCATGTATACAGCACCCGATCAGAATACAATATAAATCTTATACGATCTTCAATGTTTCAATGATCTATTACAAAACAAATATTAAAGGGAAACAACCAGAATAATTATGAAAACAAAATGCCCAATATGCAATGTTGTTAAGTAAATACCACTACATTGTGCAGTACATGTTTACTTTAGTCCTTTCAAATGCAATAGGCAAAATTGTTTGTTGCACCTAAATTGTATGCATATTGGTAGCATATCCTATTCAGGACGTAGCTATCAACCCATCATTTTTTAGCTGTGAAGATTTTCTAGGAAATATAAATACGTTCAGTAGTTTGCCTTAATTACCCGTGGCGGAGATCGAACTCGGTACCTTGGCCGTCACAGACGCGCTCCGTACCCCTTCGCTACATATCCGGATATATTGGCAACATTACACAGACGTTAACATTATCCGATAACAATTATTAAACGTTAACAATATTTGGTAACATTACACAAACGTTAACATTATCTGGAAATATTGCACAGGCATCAATATTATTCGGGAACATTTTCCGGTAACATTGCACACGACATCAACATTATTGTTTACTATTACAAAAACGCTTACATTATCAGGTAACATTATACAAACGTTCACATTATCTTGTAAATAATACACAGACACAAACATCATCCTGTAACACTATACAAAATTTCATAATATCCGGAAACATTACACGACATTAAATTTTTCCGTTAACATTACACAGACGTTAAAATTATTCGGTAACTTTATATAGACTATAATATTATCTGGTTACATTACATAGACTATAATATTATCCGTTAACATTACACATATTATAATATTATCTGGTTACATTACATAGACTATAACATTATCCGTTAACATTACACATATTATAATATTATCTGGTTACATTACATAGACTATAACATTATCCGTTAACATTACACAGACATAAAGAGTATTTATTTGTTTGGTGTTGGATATGTCTTTCTAGAGAAAGACATGATCCTTTCAATCGTGAAATGATTTTTCTGTGGCTATATCGGGGCGTATCTGGTGATCTAATGTCGTGGGTGTTGTCCTGTTTGGGACTGGGGGAATGACCTGGTGTCTGTTCTGTCCTGATAAGGACATTAAATAGTAGGGGGGAGGGGGTATTAAAGATTAGCTTTCAATAAGAAGAAGAAGTAAATATTATCTAGCAACATTACGCAGACGTTGACATTTATTGCAGACTTACGAAGTTTCCTGAAGGCTTCTGAAATGTAAAATAAAGAACTTCTTTTAATGTATAATACTCTAAAACTTTTATAAACGAAACAATTTAAGTAGTTTATATAATGTTAGATTGTCTGTTTTGTGTTTGTCTCCCCTTCAATCTTTGTATGGCAATTGATTTTTAGAAATATAAATAAAATAATCACTACATACTCTATATTATGTTACTAATATTAACAATAATACTAATTATATTATTTATATATTGTCATTTATATTATCTATATATTGTCATTTATATTATCTATATATTGACTAGACAGCTGAGCACGTACAGGAATCCGTGCCATATTTTTCTTATCAATTCTTGACATAATTTATTTCTAGTAAACACAAAATCTGAAAATGTATATATCTAAATGTACATCAGTACTTGCCATCTATCTAAATGTACATCATTACTTACCATCTAACTAAATGTACATCATTACTTACCATCTATCTAAATGTACATCATTACTTACCATCTAACTAAATGTACATCATTACTTGCCATCTAACTAAATGTACATCAGTACTTGCCATCTATCTAAATGTACATCAGTACTTGCCATCTATCTAAATGTACATCAGTACTTGCCATCTATCTAAATGTACATCAGTACTTGCCATCTATCTAAATGTACATCAGTACTTGCCATCTATCTAAATGTACATCATTACTTGCCATCTATCTAAATGTACATCAGTACTTGCCATCTATCTAAATGTACATCATTACTTGCCATCTATCTAAATGTACATCAGTACTTGCCATCTATCTAAATGTACATCATTACTTGCCATCTATCTAAATGTACATCATTACTTGCCATCTATCTAAATGTATAGCATTACTTACCGATGTCGGCTGGGTGAATTATCATATCCCCTGCAAAACAAAACGTGAAAAGTCTATTTAATAAGACATAAAGAATTCTTATTCTTAATTACTTTTTCATCTCAAAAGTAATATAAGGATTGAGATGGATATGTAATCACTGAGTGCCTTGTAAATTCGTTGAATCAATTACATTCAATGTTTCCATCAAAATCTATTTAAATTTCCTTAGTAATGACGTAAGATATCTGCAGAATCTAATAATCTTGTTTATTTATGTATTTTTCTATTATATAATTTTGCCGACAAGAATGGATGTGTTCTTGTATCGGTGCTCAGTTATTCTGAATTCATCAGTTAAACAATTACTGCTAAAGTTGCTTTATACAAGACTATTATTAATCCATCACTGTTCTACCAGTGCCAAACCTGAACAATGACAGCACAAAACAAAAGAAAAATAGTGAAGAATACTTGGAGTGTCATTACGAAATAGAATTAGAAACAATAACATCCGACAGATAACCAAAACAATATCAGTATTGGAACACATCAAAAGACAACAGATAAAGTGGTTTTCACACGCTTCAATACTACCAACAGAAAGCCTGCCACAAATGGCAATTTTTGAGTTTTAAGTATGCTGAATATAAGAAGAATGAAAGAATGGCTTGTGAATAAAATTTTGCATTTAAAAGTGAAATATTTCGGACGTACAGCCTATAAAAAGACATAATGGCATGGATTAATTGTTCATGTTGGACTGTCTCAATGGCCTTGCTGTAGTCTATGAAGCAAATATATATACTTTCTGAACTTCTATATATTTATCTATCACTAGTCGGATACTATGTATAGCTTCTCTGGTTTCTTTGGATTTTTTTAAAAAGACTGAATTGTTTTTCACCGACCTCCAGAACTATTTTGTTTTTAATTCTTTCATGTATTATCTTGAGAATTATTTTAATTACATGACTAATTAGAGGTATTGTTCTATATTATGTACAGTCTGATTCTTAGGTAGTGGTAGTGCCACAAGATGCTCACCAAGAAACGCATCTCTGAGGCATCATATAGTAATACTCACAACTGCATATTATAATATTATTTGTGATTCTAAAATTTCTGGCTTATTTGTGATGGTAAAGATCTCTGGCATATTTTTTATGGTAAAAATCTCTGGCATATTTGTGATGCTAAAAATTGACATATTTGTGAAGCTAAAAATTGAAATATTTGTGATGCTAAAAATTGAAATATTTGTGATGCTAAAAATTGACATATTTGTGATGCTAAAATGTGAAATATATGTGATAATAAAATTGACATATGTGTAATGCTAAAAAGTGACATTTGTGATGCTAAAAATCTCAGATATATTTGTGATGCTAAAATCTCTGACAACCAAATCAGGCTGCGTTTCGGTATGTTGCAAGCAAGAATAGCTCATCATAAGTGGTACGTGTCATTTAAATTATTAGTCTCTGTATCTCATCTAGTCTGTCAATGTGTGTGGAGCTAAGTATCAGGAATGTTGTGTTGCGCCAATGGTCACAGTAGTAAATATGTGTTGAGCAAAGGGTCAGGATGATCACATTTTGTTGAGCTGACGGTCAGGATAGTCATTTTAAAAAAAACAGTGGTTAAGATTGTCAGTTGTGTTATGTTAAGGGTCAATATGGTCAATATGTATTGAGCTATGGGTCAGGATGGTCTGGACATACGTCTGTCAATTTTTGTTGAGCTAAGGATCAGGTATTTCCAGTTGTGTTGAGCTAAGGTTCAAGATGGTCTACGCATAAGTATATCAATATGTTATGGGCTATGGGTCAGGAAAGTCAATTTGTGTTTAGCTAATGGGTCGGGATGGTCTAAGCATACTCGACTACTGTATACATACCTTGATTTAGACATACTCTACTACTAGTATACATGCCTTGATCTTTACATACACTACTACTAGTATACATGCCTTGATCTTTACATATACTACTACTAGTATACATGCCTTGATCTTTACATACACTACTACTAGTATACATGCCTTGATTTAGACATAATCTACTACTAGTATACATGCCTTGATTTAGACATTCTCGACTACTAGTATACATCACTGTAATTTCCTTTTCCGTGTTCGTATTAAACTCCATGCAGTTTGACAGTATGTAGTCCTGAGAACGAAATGAGTTGTGTCATGGTGTGCGGCAGTTTGCTGCGATACATGCGCCTTTCGGAATGGTACATCCTATTTTAGCATGAAATTTGGGTTACATTGACCAAAAATGAACATTGAAAAACCAACTCCATCACACAACCTTCCTAGTCGCCTCTTACGACATACATGGAAAGTAAATAATGTTGCTATTCTTTGCTCCTTTCTCGAGAACTGACAACACAAAATGGCGATCTGTTGATATCACAGTTACAAGCTGATATTTGAAACAATAAATTCCATCACAACAAATGGTCATGCGTAGACAAACATGAATCCTGACAAGTACATAAACAATTAACTGCAGTTTGCATTATTTCTTCAGATTATGTTCTCTTGAGGTTGTCCATATGGATGCATATCGATGTCGTCAACTTCAATCATACTGTACAAATAGTATTGGAGTCTGTTGTGACAAGTTCTAAATTTTCATTTTCAGCAAAACTGTGCAAGTGTACGACACCACAGGAAATCAAGGTAATCGGAATCCTCTCTCACGTCTCAAACTATCTCTCGCATAAAGATAACACTTTTCACAATATCTCCTGTGTAAGTATAACATGTGTCACATCAGCTATAGTATAACTATAAAACTTTCACATCTCTAGTATACTATAAAACGTCTACAATTCTAGTGTAAGTATAGAAACTTTCACATCAATAGTGTAGGATAAAACTCCTAAAATTCTAGCGCAGTATACAACTTTCTACAATTCTAGTGTAAATAAACGCCTTCTACAATTGTAGTGTAATAATAAAACTCCTACAATTATAGTGTAGAATAAACTTCTACAACTCTAATGTAAGTACAAATCTTCTACAATTATAGCGTAAACTCCTACAATATTAGTGTAGGAACAAAGCTCTCACACAAAACGTTATCTACAAATAAAACTTTCTGAAACCACATCTAGTGTAATTATAAAACTGCGAAAAATTTATTAAAATATGCAACATTTGTTGACTTCAAATCACTGATAATAAAAATCTCCATACTGATTTTACTGCCTTTGGAAGAGTCCAGCATGAAAAATTAATCACATGTCTTCAAGAAATAAGCATAGATAGAAAAGACATCAGACTAATTAGAAATATATTTTGGTAACAAACTACATCAATAAAATGTGAAAACAGCTACTCCGCATACATAGAAACAAGATGAGGGGTAAGACAAGGATTCATTTTATCACCAAGCCTATTGAATATCTACACAGATAATATCTTTAAAAATATAGAAGAAACACCAGGACTCAAGATCAATGGGAAAATAATAAATAACATTAGATATGCAGATGACACTGTTCTTTTGACAGAAAGTGAACATGAACTACAAAGACTAATAGATCAAGTCAATAAATCAAGTAATGAATATAGGCTGGATATAAATATCCAAAAAACAAACACCATGATAATCAGCAAAGACACAGAAGAACAAGAGCTAAACATAAACATACATGGAGAGAAACTACAACAAGTAAAACATTATCAATATCTTGGACACATAGTCACAAATGATGGCAGATGTGAAATAGAAGTTAAATGGAGAACAGTAATGGCTAAAAGAACCTTCAATGACATGAGGAAAATATTAACATCGAAACAAATTACTAACAAGCTAAAATTGAGAATTATAAAATGCTACATCTATTCTATATTAATGTATGGCTCAGAAACATGGGCACTAAATAAACAATTAGAAGACAAAATTGGTGCCTTTCAGATGTGGGTATATAGAAGAATAGGAAGAACATCATGGAAAGAGAAGAAAACAAAAAAAGAGGTGCTAAAGACACTTAATATGAAGAAAGAAATACTAAGAGAAATAAAGATCAGGCAAATAAAATACTTTGGACACATTAAAAGACATGACACCATATTGAAGACCGTACTTAAGGGTAAAGTCAAAGGGAGGCGAACAAGAGGTATGCAGATATACAAGTGGGAGAGTAACATCACACGATGGACAGGTTACACTCTAGCAGAATGCACCACCAAGACAAGAGACATGGGATGTTAGAGATCCGTTGCAGCCAACCTTCGTTGCGGAGACGGCAATTAATGATGATGACTGATGTTTATGAGCTGTGTTCAATACGAAACAATGGAGTGATATCTTCAATACGAAACAATGGAGTGATATCTTCAATACGAAACAATGGAGTGATATCTTCATATCTTATGTGTAAAACAGAAAATATAAAGCATACTTACTTCCTTTACCCTTATGATGGTAGCCTTCTGAAATGAAATGGTAGAAAATCATTCATTTCACATTCTATCTTTTTCTAATAAACACTATAACAAATACTATAACACACATGATAGTTATCTTATCTCTCCACAACTTACTTCTTCTAACAAACGCTATAACAAACATGCTAGTTATCATATATCTCCACAACTTACTTTTTCTAACAAACACTATAACAAACATACTAGTTATCATATCTCTCCACTACATACTTCTTCTAACAAACACTATAACAAACATGCTAATTGTTATATCTCTTTACAACTTACTTCTTCTAACAAACACTATAACAAACATGCTAATTGTTATATCTCTTTACAACTTACTTTTTCTAACAAACACTATAACAAACATGCTAATTGTTATATCTTTCCACAACTTACTTCTAACAAACACTATAACAAACATGCTAATTGTTATATCTTTCCACAACTTACTTCTAACAAACACTATAACAAACATGCTAATTGTTATATCTTTCCACAACTTACTTCTAACAAACACTATAACAAACATGCTAATTGTTATATCTTTCCACAACTTACTTCTAACAAACACTATAACAAACATGCTAATTGTTATATCTTTCCACAACTTACTTCTAACAAACACTATAACAAACATGCTAATTGTTATATCTTTCCACAACTTACTTCTAACAAACACTATAACAAACATGCTAATTGTTATATCTTTCCACAACTTACTTCTAACAAACACTATAACAAACATGCTAATTGTTATATCTTTCCACAACTTACTTCTAACAAACACTATAACAAACATGCTAATTGTTATATCTTTCCACAACTTACTTCTTCTAACAAACACTATAACAAACATGCTAATTGTTATATCTCTTTACAACTTACTTTTTCTAACAAACACTATAACAAACATGCTAATTGTTATATCTTTCCACAACTTACTTCTAACAAACACTATAACAAACATGCTAATTGTTATATCTTTCCACAACTTACTTCTAACAAACACTATAACAAACATGCTAATTGTTATATCTTTCCACAACTTACTTCTAACAAACACTATAACAAACATGCTAATTGTTATATCTTTCCACAACTTACTTCTAACAAACACTATAACAAACATGCTAATTGTTATATCTTTCCACAACTTACTTCTAACAAACACTATAACAAACATGCTAATTGTTATATCTTTCCACAACGTACTTCTAACAAACACTATAACAAACATGCTAGTTATCATATCTCTCTACAACTTACTTCTAACAAACACTATAACAAACATGCTAGTTATCATATCTCTCTACAACTTACTTATATATATTACTATGTGTTAAACTGTGACCGATTGTCTCGAAAGATTGCATTAGTAATACAACTGATATCTAACAACTGATATCTGCTTATAGATCAATCAATCAATAAAACCCATAACCCTTCAGGGTCGTAGGGGTACCACATTGGAAGCTTCAGCACACAGAGTCCTCCAGCGAATTCTATCCTCAGCGATGCGGATGAGTGTGGAAATATCTCGCCCTGTCCATTCCTTGATGGTGTCTGTCCATGTCTTTATTTGTCCTCCTCTGCTTGCATAGATCATTCTATGCAAAATATTCAAATGCACCTATGCAAAATATTCATATGCACCTATGCAAGATATTCAAATGCACCTATGCAAGATATTCAAATGCACCTATGCAAGATATTCAAATTCACCTATGCAAGATATTCAAATGCACCTATGCAAAATATTCAAATGCACCTATGAAAAATATTCAAATGCACCTATGCAAAATATTCAAATGCACCTATGCAAAATATTCAAATGCACCTATGCAAGATATTCAAATGCACCTATGCAAGATATTCAAATGCACCTATGCTAAATATTCAAATGCACCTTTGCAAGATATTCAAATTCACCTATGCAAGAATTACTTAAGAATCGAAAAGAGTTACAGATGAATTTATATGATAGTTGACAAATTTGTACTCTATCGTGAAGAGGCTAGAACAAAACATTCAGAAAAATGAACAATAGATTGTGTAGTATGATCTTATCATTAGAGGTTAGGAAGAGAGTTCTGGAGTGTTATATAACTTGTATACTAACATATGGATGTGAGTCGTGGACAATAAACATGCTGAGAATACCATGGACTGCCAGAAAAACTAATGTGGAGGTGTTGAAAGAGTTAAAAGCGAAACGGACCTTAATCAACAATATAAGAAAAAGGCAATCTTCTTTTTTGGCCACTTCATGAGACAGGCAGGTTTAGAGAACATAGTCACAACAGGCAAGATTGAAGGCACCAGAGACAGAGGGCGACAACGTGAGAAAATATTAGTGTGACAACCTGGCACAGCAAGGAAACAACAACGACTTTGATACATAATACTGTGGACAGAGAGCTGTGGAGAGCCATGACCGCCTACGCCAGCCGGCATGGCACCTGATGATGATGATGAGTATATGTAAGCCAGAGAAAGCCATTAAGAAAATAAATATAGACTTATATATGGCTGGAAATAACAGTTGATCATTGTTAAAACGGACCAGAAGATGTCTGAACAGGCATGTAGTTGTTTTTGGCTTGTCTACAGTTTGGAGGGGTGATCATCTAGTGACCCATATCTATACAGCATATATCACCTGAAGTGGAAGAAGGATATAGAGTGGCTTGTGTGATAAATTTCTCATGCCATTTCTGTCGCCACGTCTTGTGCAGGTTGAGTATTTTTAGTTTACACTTTGACATAAAATAACCAAGTCTTTACCAGTGACAGCTCTGGACCTCACGAGTCACAGGTGATCGTGCTCTGTAGCTCACGAGTGGGAGGTCCATGCGCCATGTGTCTATCATCAAATTCTGTTCGCTCATTTACGATACGCTCATTTACGTTCATTGAACGCAAATCGTCCTATTGGGGCCTTAGTTATTCTGAATTAGTCCGTAGCCCTATTGTCTTATTCAGTTGTCCTACACTCTTAGTCCTTAGTTCTACTGACTTAGTCTTTGTTCCTACTGTCATATAAAAGGGAGGGAGGGAGGGGGTGATTGTCTTCGATTTTAGATTTATTTTATATAACACCTTGTGTTAATTAGGAGGTTATACGCCATATTTTCTAATCATTTAAGGTTCGCAACAATCAGTAAATACAGGTAAGACGGACTATGGAGTTGTTCATATTATAATTATTATTTCTTGATGTTCCAAATTTATTGTTGGATGATAGGGTGAACGACCAATGTAAGAAATTCTTGCCAATTTGAAACCATGCGCAGGCTACATGAGTACCATATCAAAAGATGCGTGGATAAGGGTGGCTAAACATGAAAGTTGTGCAGGTAACTAGAGGAGAATGGTAAGTCGATTTCAAGTAAAGACATCCTTGCAGAAAGCAAACATGAACAGAGAGACTGATGTTTTAAAATAATTTTTGTTGTTCGGCCTTAGTTTTTTTGGATTTTTTTTTCATTTTTTTTGCCATGCGACTGATACGTTCATAAATAGTGACAAATGGAAAAGTTGATAACATTCAAAAACATAAAGAATGACATCTTGTTTACATTCTCTTCTAATGTCTTTACTACCGACTTTCTTGGGCAAGCCAACACAAAGTCGCTACACGATATGAGATATCTTGAGGAGGAGATCCAAGCACTCATGGACTGATTGTTCGATGTACAAGGAGGATGATCTGTCCACTAACTAAATTATTTTCTTTTTTCTTTATGGATCCAAAGTATATTTTAGAATTAAAATAGCAAAGTATCAACAACAATCAAATTAAGGACAAAGAAGATGTGTACGGCGTACACCCACATATCTCAAGTTAGAAATTTACTGGATATATTTGTAAATTGGTCTATATATGTATATATATATATACACACACTAATACAAATATTAACTTTAGTACAATATCTACTCTGTTCAAATTTTGATCTAATTAAGATGCTATGCGCGCTGAAATTGTCCATCAGATGACACCTTTCAACACTTGGTCATACCTTATGTATATCGTCGACGTGGGCCTCCTTTTCTTTTGTTGCCAACAACCATGCCTTTCACATCGAGTTTTCCCATGCTTGTTTTGATTTTCCTTGCGTGTGATTGTTTTCCCATGCTTGTTTTATTTTCTCATGGTTGATTTAATTTGCCATGCTTGTTGTTGTTTTTTTCAGGCTTATTTTGTTTCCCATGCTTATTTTGATGTTGTATGTAAAATAAAGCTCACTTTTCTTGCTATAACGTTGTTCAGGAGCGAATCCAGTTTCACATTTAATATTGTAACAATCATTGTGCTGATTTCTTTGCTTGTCCGTTGTATTCTCAATACCTTTGTTCGGTATTTCCTTTTAAAAGAAGCAATTCTATGTGCTACAACTTTACTCGCAGTAGCCTAGTTGCTAGTGAGTGTGCAAAGAGTGTTACTCTTGACAAGTGACGTGCCGCTTCGTTAAGAGTAATGGAGTACATATGAAAACACAAGTGCAGTGACGTCAATCCTTTTCAACATTTTAACCCGCTTTTGAGCTTGCTTGCTATCACCGGATTACAGTGTGTTAGGTTCGACACCACGTCCAGGCACAAATAATCCAGTTGGTGATCTCCGACACAACCGCTCCTACAGTCGACGCAGCTGTAATTGCGTACCTGATGCATGAGTGAGTGTAGCTACAGACTGCGGGAAATGGAACTGGCTTCCCTATCTAAGTAGTTGCTGCGGCTTAGTACATAACGGGGTAGCTTCATCCCCGGCGGCAGTTTGTTTTGTGTTGTGTCCTACCTTTACCTTTACAACCTTACTCATTACATCAAATATAGACAGATCTGTCGAGCAATTATGAACCAGATGGTTACAATAGGCAGAGTAGTGTTGTTTAGCTAATCACTACAATAATATACGATTCAACTGGTTTCACGAATGTGTAATCTGGTAATTTTCTAGAGAATTGATAGAAAAATCATTACAGTCTTTCAAATGTTGGCCCGTGTTAAGTGAAATGTTTAACCATTCTTTGAAGACTATATGTTATCAGAAATAAATGGATATTTCTCTTACAGATATGAATAACATCTCAGACTTATTATTATTATTTATAGAGTTATACTGATTTTGGTGAAAAATGAAAACTGGAGGTACATTTCTCTAAACTCTCCCCTATATAGAAGAATACTATGATTGTTGTCGAAAGAGAAGAACAAACAAATCAAACAAATCACGCTTCCCATGAAAAAAGAAAAAATAAAGTAAAATTCTGAAACATACAGTCTTTTGGAAATATTAAAAGACATGTCACCGTGTTGAAGACATTATTGAAAGATAGGGTCGAGGTAGGCAGAGATGGAAGTCGGTGTGGAAAAATCATGAGATAGGCGCCTTATGTACATGTAGACAGACATCTCACGCAGCGAAACATATGCTTCAGGAATGCCAGGAATATGAAATGCTGAGGACAATACAATGGAACAGAGAAACAAGTGGAACTCTACAGTCCTCTGTGTGAGTTACAAAACCCAGTCAAGTTTGTAGATGAGACACAACTTCAGACGTAATCATATTCCAACCGAATGAAAGAATAAGAAATGAAGTGGAAAAGTTACAGGCTAGCATAGTGTCCTACTAAAGCAAGAGATATGAGAGTGAAGGTATGTTGCAGCCAACCTTCGATGTGAAGACGGCTATCTGATTGTATATGTATATATATATATATATATATATATATATATATATATATATATATATATATATATATATATATATATATATATATATATATATATATATATATGTATGTGTGTGTGTGTGTTTGTGTGTGTGTGCTTGTGTGTCTTGCGTGCCATGATTTTCTGTGTGTCTTTATTTCTCCCATACATTCTTAACAATATTATGTACGTTAACATTACACATTACAGACAGCTTACTCTTCTCGTGACCTTTCTGTTTGAGATCCTCTGAATAATATAACAAAGAGAAACATTCAGCTAATGTTTTCTAAGACTTTCATACATTAGACAGTTCAAATTATCATGAAACAGTTTAAGTTGTCATTAAACAGTTTAATTTGTCATTAAACAGTTTAATTTGTCATTAAACAGTTTAATTTGTCATTAAACAGTTTCAGTTGTCAAAAAACAGTTTAATTTGTCATAAAACAGTTTCAGTTGTCATGAAACAGTTCAGGTTATGATAACAGTGGTTCTTGTTGACCTGCTACTATATTAATTCTATCATGCATAAAAACATTCGTCTTATTCTCTCAGTAACAGGTACCCAACACACATCTAAAGCATGCATCTTCTAATCAATATCAATATATCAATAAAACCCATAACCCTTCAGGGTCGTAGGGGTACCACATTGGAAGCTTCAGCACACAGCGTCCTCCAGCGAATTCTATCCGCAGCGATGCGGATGAGTGTGGAAATATCTAGCCCTGTCCATTCCTTGATGTTGTCTGTCCATGTCTTTATTTGTCCTCCTCTACTTCTTCCACCCTCGACAGTTCCCTGCAGTATTGTTTTTGACAAGGAATCGTGCCTGCATACTTGTCCGAACCATGCTAGTTTTCGTCGTTTCACTATTGAAAGGAATGGCTCCTGGACACCTGCACACATCTCTACTTTATTTCTTACGTACACATCGGTCTTATGTTCCCTATAGGACATTCGAAGAATTCTTCTGTAGCATTTATACTCGAAAGCCTGTAATCTTCTCTCGATGTCCGCAGTGAGTGTCCAACTCTCACAACCATACAACACAACGGAAAGCACCAGCGACCTATACAGTTTGATTTTCATTCCAACACTGATGTTGCTTTTCCAAATCACAGTTAGCCTTGACAAGGACGCTAAATCCATCTCCAGCCTTATGATGTCCATTCATCATAATATTAGTCAGGTTTTCTGTGTCTCTGCTGTTTACCAAGATTTTGCTCTTAGTGCTTCTGTTTGCTCTGAAGCCAGCTTGTTCTTCTGCAATTATTTCTTCTGACTTGTGTTTTATTCTGTTAAGTAGTATTTTGAGCATCACTTTACTGGGGTGTGTTATAAGGCTAATTGTTCTGTAATTTGTACACACTTTCAAATTTCCTTTCTTGGGAATTAGTATTATTAGTGATTGTGTCCACTCAGTGGGCCATTGTTTTGTGTTCCATATATTTTGGTCATAATATTTACCACATTAATGCCCCCGTATTTCAACAATTCTGCTGGAATGTTGTCTACACCAGGTGACTTCCCTCCTTTCAATGTTCGTATGGCCTCTTTTATTTCATCTACTAGAATTTCTGCATTTCCTATTTCTCTGTTGTTTAGTTCAGAATTCTGTAATATCGTGTAGTCAGGATTACACTTGCAGTTATACAACTCCTTGCAATACTCTGTCCATCTTTTCACTATATCTGTTGTTTCATTGAGTATCTTTCCGTGTTTGTCTTGTATTGTAGATATCTTTGGTCTATTTGGCTGTGTTATCTTTCTTAGTGTGTCGTATGCTACCTTGCTGTTTCCGCGTTTAATACCTTCATTGATGGTTTCGCATTTTTCCTATAGCCACACTTCTTGTTTCATTTTCCTTCTCATGTTTTTGTTTATTTTGCTATATTGCCCTGACATTTCAGGGGCCTCTTTTTTAATCTTTTTCATTTCCCTCCGTTCGTCACACAATTTTAGGATGTCATCTGTTACCCAAGGTTTGTGTGTTATTCTTCTTGTCCCTAGTATTTCTGTTGCTGATTCTAATAAAGTTCCTTTCATGGTTTCTGTGAGAGAGTTAACATCTTCATTTACAAGGTTTAGAGCTGAGAATGTTCCTCCCACTGTTGCCTCAAATATCTCTGCTATTTCTGGATATTTCAATTTTTCTAAATTAAATCTTAATCGTGTGCATTTGTTTTGCGTATGATTCTTTTTTAGCTTAATTTTGATCGTCAATAGAACCATATCATGGTCACTACCATGATACTTCTAATAATGTTTATTGTATTTGTGCATATCCATACCGTATAATCTGATAGTTTGTTCGTTCAATGTACAACTAATCTACTTTGTGATTTACGTAAGTACTAATGTTATACAGTTTCACATCAGTATGATTTATCAATTATCATATTGAATAAAGCATATAGCATCAATGGTGAAAAATTCGCGACGATAGAGATGATGATATAGCATTACTTACAGTCGTTGAGTTTATGTATCTACTTTATGTATACATTCTAGTTTGCTATTTCTAATTTATCATTCTTTGTGAGTACTGTTGTTTTTTATATATGTGTACTTCTCCTGTTAATTGTATATTGTCAGACATCTATATTCGATTGCCTTTAAATAATCATAATAATAAGTAAATAATCCGTCAGAACACCACCTTATTGTGCTGCAGTAAAGGCGGCACATGTTATACAGGAGAACGTGATGATGAAAGGGGTTGAAGTAGTCCGTGTGACCTTAAGCATATTAACCCTCTATTAACCTAAGGTTTACAATGATAAGAATTACATTGATGGAACGTTTCATGTGTATTCGGTTCAGGGATGTATAACATGTAAAAACAAATTGTAATGTTATTTTCGGAAGGAACTGAGTATATCTTTTATAAAAACACAAGTGGAAAAATGAACGAACATGTGTTATCAATACACAAAAATTCATTTTAGATAACTAAGTGAAACTCAACAAGAAACTCAACAAGTTTGTGTGTGTGTGCTTGTGTGTCTTGTGCGCTATTATTTTCTGTGTGTCTTGATTTCTCCCATACATTCTTAACAATTTTATGTACGTTAACATTGCACATTACAAATGGCTTACTCTTCTCCTTACCTATATATCTGAAAGCTTCTGAAATGTATAACAAAGAGAAACACTCAGCTAATGTTTAGCACAGACTTTCATACATTAGACAGTTCAAGTTATCATGAAACAGTTTAAGTTGTCATGAAATAGTTTAAGTTGTCATGAATCAGTTTCAGTTGTCATGAAACAGTTTAAGTTATCATGAAACAGTTTAAGTTATCATGAAACAGTTTAAGTTGTCATGAAACAGTTTAAGTTATCATGAAACAGTTTAAGTTGTCATGAAACAGTTTAAGTTGTCATGAAACAGTTTCAGTTGTCATGAAACAGTTTAAGTTGTCATGAAACAGTTTAAGTTGTCATGAAACAGTTTAAGTTGTCATGAAACAGTTTAAGTTATCATGAAACAGTTTAAGTTGTCATGAAACAGTTTAAGTTGTCATGAAACAGTTTAAGTTGTCATGAAACAGTTCAAGTTATCATGAAACATTTTAAGTTGTCATGAAACAGTTTAAGTTGTCATGAAACAGTTCAAGTTGTCATGAAACAGTTCAAGTTATCATGAAACAGTTTAAGTTGTCATGAAACAGTTTAAGTTATCATGAAACAGTTTAAGTTGTCATGAAACAGTTTAAGTTGTCATGAAACAGTTTAAGTTATCATGAAACAGTTTCAGTTGTCATGAAACAGTTTAAGTTATGATAACATGGATATGAATAATATTTTACGTAACCATCTATCTATCTATATATACACAGTGGCCCTTGTTTGTCTTGCGCTTCAGGGGTAGAATAATTCTCTGGAGATGGCCTTCTTGCGTGCTATTTGCAAGCTTGTTCCTGTGGATTCTTTGATATCAGTGGCTCAGCTTTTAAATGTTCTGCCTCTGGCTTCATGGCCGTTATATCTATGTGTCATGGCCAACTGCGGCATGCTGTCTGTTGGTAGTCTGGAAGTGTCTGAAAAGCACTTGATATGTTGTCTTTTATGTGTTCGAATATTGGAATTGTTTTGGTTATCTGTCTGATGTTATCGTTTCTAATTCTACCTCTTAATGCACTCCGAGTATTCTTCGTAGACATGTCATGTCTACGGTCACTTTTTTTCTTTTGTCTTGTATTTTCATGGTCCAGGTTTGTCACTGACGGAATAGTGATGGGATAATAATAGCCTTGTATAAAGCAAATTCAGTGTCTATATTTACATTTTTATTCTTAAAAATACGTGTCTTCTGTTCTAGGATCTGGTATGTTTTGTTACATATATTATGTATCTCATTACTGTTTATCCTTTCACTCGATGAAATGCTTTCTAAGTAAGTGAACTCTTTTACATGTTTATGGTGTCTATTATCGATGGAGTTAGTAATATTTCTTTCTTTCTTTGCTAAGCCATTATTTCAGTCTTTTCAATTGTACATATCATTTGAAGACTTAATTATAAATATTTAAAATTATTTTGTTCATTAATATTTATTACAGGTTGTATACAATATGTATTATATTACTTTTGTTAATATGTCTTTGGAATATTTTGTCCTGGGAATATTCTATCTTGGGGATATTGTTGCCTTTGGGAAAATTTTGTCTGGTGACATTTTATCTTGGGGATATTTTGTCTTGTTGCATTTTGTCTTGGGAATAATTTGTCTTCAGGATAATTTTTCCATAATAATTTGTTCTTTATATTTTGTCTGGGAACATTTTGTTCGGTTACCAACGGCAAAGATACAACTATTACGCAATTCCATGTATTTGTCAGGAATTTTTGTTTAAATCAGTTCTGTGTAGAAGAATAACCAAAAAAATGAATTAAACGAGACATAATGATTGCATATATTTTGAAATGCGGAATCATTTGTATAGTGATGTCACTCTTCTATATAACTACCTTCTTCTAATATGCACTATAAGAAACATGATATAGCAATCTCAGTAGCTTTACCCTCAAATAAATGTAATTATCTAACAGCCTAAATAGTTAATGCCTTTTTTTTGTATATGATGTTATATTTGGTTAGAATCAATAAATATACACTTTATAATCGTGTATCTTGTCCAGTTTTTATAAACGAATGATATCTTTTAATTTGTTGGTGGAATACTAATTATTGCGCATCGAGAAAAGATATTTTACCGCTAGAGACGTGACACCAGATAAAACATTAAACAGCGTCTGTCTTGCGTTAATTACAGAGTGCAAAATAGCGTAATTTCTCACATAAATCATGTCAATTCTATGATAATGCAATCATGCGTAAATGAGATATTATAATTGACTGTAAAAATCTTTAAAATTGTGTGGAGATGTGATTTAATACATATACGTTTGATATATATTGATAATAAAATAAAAATTAAAAACCAATGGCTGAAATTTTAATGGAAAACTTAATTCATGAAATCTATAACATTTCAGATTCACAAAAATTAAATAATAAACTATATACCTTATATATTTACAGAGATACAATCTGTTAAAGTTGGACAAAGCTTGTGATAAATGCTATAGTTTCATAAATCTAGTGAAACATTCTATAGTTGCATAAATCTTGTGAAACGTTCTATAGTTGCATAAATCTACTGAAACGTGTTATCGCTGCATAAAGCTAGGGAAACGAGCCATAGTTGCATAAAGCTAGTGAAACGTCCTACAATTGTACAAAACTAGTGAAACGTACAATAGTTATCATATTTCTCCACAACTCACTTCTCAAGCTAAATCCGTTTCTTATCATTTCTTGACATAAATTATTTCGAATAAACTCAAAATGTGCAAACGCTCATATCTAAATGTATATCATTACTTACTGATGTCTCCTGGTTTAAGCAACATATCCTCTGCAAATTAAAACGTGAAAACACTAATTAATAAGAGAAATTAAATTAATTTTTACATATAATTTTCCACTTAGATAAAATTTTAAAGCTTATGATGAGCCAGTACAACAATTAATAGTGCGTAAATATCTCGCATCAAATATTTGGATATGTCCGAGTAGAACACAGAATATTGGCAATATTCAATATTGTCGATTTATTGATTGAAATATTAAAAATAAAATATTGAAAACACATCAAATTATCTCTGTTTTTCCTTGCATTGCACATACATAGTTGTTATTATATATATATGTATATAGTTAGTTAATTCGTCAATTACTTAGCTATTTTGGTTTACTTAGTCAGTCAGTTAGTCCGTTAATTAAGTTTTACTAGTATCACTCTCGCATGTTATGTATCTTATGGAGTTCAAAGGGTCAGCTCGATCCATTGCCCCATCACCGTGTGCCACAGGCGCGCATGACGCCAATTTATCTAATCTTTCATTGCCTCGAACACCCACATGCCCCGACACAAAAATAAATGTAACAACACTTAACCTCGCCTTTCTCAAGGCTTAAACCTTGAACGAACAAAACCTTGAACGAAACCTTGAACGAAACTTGAACGAAACTTGAACGAAACCTTGGGTTCGCGAACGAGACCCACAAGTACCTTCCTAATCATACTCAGAGAGCCACTCAAGATGCAGACCTGTGTTGTCTTCTAAGTGCCTAACCACTCATATGCATTAGTCACTGCCATAATCTCCATGGTCTTGCTACTCGTGATCACAGCAAAGGCATCACTCTCCACCCTAATCGTTTTACCTGAGCACTGAGCTGTGAAGCCCCCAAGCACTGCGAACATGTCTAATTACAGATCCATCAGTGTATATAATCACATCCCGCTCTTTGGCATTCTCACTAACCAAAGTGTCACATTGAGACATTTGATTCAGAAAGATGTCCACTCATCTATATCCTCTACCATCCTGATGAGTTTGGAAACTTTACAACCTGTCCCGTCCTTGATAGTATTGAGCCATGTCTTCTTCCCCCTCCACCGTACCTTGACGAACATGTTTTGTCATCGAGAAGTGCTTCATCACGTGCAGGTTTGTTATTTTGTTGTTTGTTTGAGAACCCCAGGAATTGTGAGCGATTACCACTTACTTCCTATATACAATGAAGTTGTTTTCTAAGGTTTCTTTCATACTCAAAAGACTTCAGCTTTCAGCTTAGTGCAATGCCTATTGAAAGATACTTCTACTCAGATGGAGTCTTTAATTGTATAGATGACATGCTACAAAACTTCCATAAGAGATCCTTCCGTATAACGACATGTCATCTACTAACAGTGGTTCTTGTTGACCTGCTACTACATTAATTCTATCATGCATAAACACATTCGTCTTATTCTCTCGGTAACAGGTACCCAACACACATCTAAAGCATGCATCTTCTAATCAATATCAATATATCAATAAAACCCATAACCCTTCAGGGTCGTAGGGGTACCACATTGGAAGCTTCAGCACACAGAGTCCTCCAGCGAATTCTATCCTCAGCGATGAGGATGAGTGTGGAAATATCTAGCCCTGTCCATTCCTTGATGTTGTCTGTCCATGTCTTTATTTGTCCTCCTCTGCTTCTTCCACCCTCGACAGTTCCTTGCAGTATTGTTTTTGACAAGGTTTCGTGCCTACATACATGTCCGAACCATGCTAGTTTTCGTCGTTTCACTATTGAAAGGAATGGCTCCTGGACACCTGCACACATCTCTACTTTATTTCTTACGTACACATTGGCCTTATGTTCCCTATAGGAAATTCGTAGAATTCTTCTGTAGCATTTATACTCGAAAGCCTGTAATCTTCTCTCCATGTCCGCAGTGAGTGTCCAACTCTCGCAACCATACAACACAACGGAAAGCACCAGCGACCTATACAGTTTGATTTTCACTCCAACACTGATGTTGCTTTTCCAAATCACAGTTAGCCTTGACAAGGACGCTAAATCCATCTCCAGCCTTATTTTTAGGTCTGCTTTGCATTTACCATCGCTGCATATACTGGATCCGAGGTATTTGAAGGTATTCACCTCTTCAAGCTTGTGTCCATTCATTATGATATTAGTCTGGTTTTCTGTGTCTCTGCTGTTTACCAAGATTTTGCTCTTATCTGAATTGATTTCCATTCCGTACTTGCTGGTAACGTTTTCTAACTTTGATGTTAATTCTTGCAATGATTGTTCTGACCCAGCTATAAGATCAATATCATCAGCGAAACGCAAGTTGCAAATAGGGCGACCTCCGATCGATATAGACGTGTTGTAATCATGTAATGTCTCTTGTATGATGTGCTCTAAGTATATGTTAAAAAGTACTGGGGACATTATGCATCCCTGTCTAACTCCCACAGTTGTTTTGAAGAACTCTCCAATTGTATTGTGTGACAAGACAGCACTATTTGCATTTTCGTCCAGAGCTTCAATAATGACTATAATTGTGGTGTCAAAATTAAATTTCCTCAGTATGTGCCACAGACCATCATGCCAAACACGATCAAAGGCCTTTGTAAAGTCAATGAAGTTGTGGTATAGCGTTGGTGCTGAATATGTTTTTCGATTAGTGTTCGGATGTTAATTATTTGTTCAACAGTGCTTCTGTTTGCTCTGAAGCCAGCTTGTTCTTCTGCAATTATTTCTTCTGACTTGTGTTTTATTCTGTTAAGTAGTATTTTGAGCATCACTTTACTGGGATGTGTTATAAGGCTAATTGTTCTGTAATTTGTACACACTTTCAAATTTCCTTTCTTGGGAATTGGTATTATTAGTGATTGTGTCCACTCAGTGGGCCATTGTTTTGTGTTCCATATATTTTGGTCATAATATTTACCACATTAATGCCCCCGTATTTCAACAATTCTGCTGGAATGTTGTCTACACCAGGTGACTTCCCTCCTTTCAATGTTCGTATGGCCTCTTTTATTTCATCTACTAGAATTTCTGCATTTCCTATTTCTCTGTTGTTTAGTTCAGAATTCTGTAATATCGTGTAGTCAGGATTACACTTGCAGTTATACAACTCCTTGCAATACTCTGTCCATCTTTTCACTATATCTGCTGTTTCATTGAGTATCTTTCCGTGTTTGTCTTGTATTGTAGATATCTTTGGTCTATTTGGCTGTGTTATCTTTCTTAGAGTGTCGTATGCTACCTTGCTGTTTCCGCGTTTAATACCTTCATTGATGGTTTCGCATTTTTCCTCTAGCCACACTTCTTGTGCTTGTTTCATTTTCCTTCTGATGTTTTTGTTTATTTTGCTATATTGCCCTGACATTTCAGGGGCCTCTTTCTTAATCTTTTTCATATCCCTCCGTTCGTCACACAATTTTAGGATGTCATCTGTTACCCAAGGTTTGTGTGTTATTCTTCTTGTCCCTAGTATTTCTGTTGCTGATTCTAATAAAGTTCCTTTCATGGTTTCTGGGAGAGAGTTAACATCTTCATTTACAAGGTTTACAGCTGAAAATTTTCCTCCCACTGTTGCCTCAAATATCTCTGCTATTTCTGGATCTTTCAATTTTTCTAAATTAAATCTTAATCGTGAGCATTTGTTTTGCGTATGATTCTTTTTTAGCTTAATTTTGATCGTCAATAGAACCATATCATGGTCACTACCATGATACTTCTAATAATGTTTATTGTATTTGTGCATATCCATACCGTATAATCTGATAGTTTGTTCGTTCAATGTACAACTAATCTACTTTGTGATTTACGTAAGTACTAATGTTATACAGTTTCACGTCAGTATGATTTATCAATTATCATATTGAATAAAGCATATAGCATCAATGGTGAAAAATTCGCGACGATAGAGATGATGATATAGCATTACTTACGGACGTTGAGTTTATGTGTCGCCGAACCTAGACAGTACAAATAATAAGAGTAATATCAGAAGTGCATTTACTCAAGTATTCAACAAGTCAAAATCGTATTACAAATGAGGATACATACATTATAGTTTGCTATTTCTAATTTATCATTCTTTGTGGGTACTGTTGTTTTTTATATATGTGTACTTCTCCTGTTAATTGTATATTGTCAGACATCTATATTCGATTGCCTTGAAATAATCATAATAATAAGACAAATAATCCGTCAGAACACCACCTTATTGTGCTGCAGTAAAGGCGGCACATGTTATACAGGAGAACGTGATGATGAAAGGGGTTGAAGTAGTCCGTGTGACCTTAAGCATATAAACCCTCTATTAACCTAAGGTTTACAATGATAAGAATTACATTGATGGAACGTTTCATGTGTATTCGGTTCAGGGATGTATAACATGTAAAAACAAATTGTAATGTTATTTTAGGAAGGAACTGAGTATATTTTTTATAAAAACACAAGTGGAAAAATGAACGAAGATGTGTTATCAATACACAAAAATTCATTTTAGATAACTAAGTGAAACTCAACAAGAAACTCAACAAGTTTGTGTGTGTGTGTTTGTGTGTCTTGTGCGCCATTATTTTATGTGTGTCTTGATTTCTCCCATACATTCTTAACAATTTTATGTACGTTAACATTGCACATTACAAACTTCTTACTCTTCTCCTTACCTTTATATCTGAAAGCTTCTGAAAAGTATAACAAAGAGAAACACTCAGCTAATGTTTAGCTAAGACTTTCATACATTAGACAGTTAAAGTTATCATGAAACAGTTTAAGTTGTCATAAAACAGTTTCAGTTGTCATGAAACAGTTTAAGTTATCATGAAACAGTTTAAGTTATCATGAAACAGTTTAAGTATCATGAAACAGTTTAAGTTATCATGAAACAGTTTAAGTTATCATGAAACAGTTTAAGTTGTCATGAAACAGTTTAAGTTATCATGAAACAGTTTAAGTTATCATGAAACAGTTTCAGTTGTCATGAAACAGTTTAAGTTATGATAACATGGATATGAATAATATTTTACGTAACCATCTATCTATCTATATATACACCGTGGCCCTTGTTTGCCTTGCGCTTCAGGGGTAAAATAATTCTCTGGAGATGGCCTTCCTGCGTGCTATTTGCAAGTTTGTTCCTGTGGATTCTTTGATATCTGTGGTTCAGCTTTTAAATGTTCTGCCTCTGGCTTCATGGCCGTTATATCTATGTGTCATGGCCAACTGCGGCATGCTGTCTGTTGGTAGTCTGGAAGTGTCTGAAAAGCACTTGATATGTTGTCTTTTGATGTGTTCGAATATTGGAATCGTTGTGGTTATCTGTCTGATGTTATCGTTTCTAATTCTACCTCTTAATGCACTCCGAGTATTCTTCGTAGACATGTCATGTCTACGGTCACTTTTTTTCTTTTGTCTTGTGTTGTCATGGTCCAGGTTTGTCACTGACGGAATAGTGATGGGATAATAATAGCCTTGTATAAAGCAAATTCAGTGTCTATATTTACATTTTTATTCTTAAAAATACGTGTCTTCTGTTCTATGATCTGGTATGTTTTGTTGCATATATTATGTATCTCATTACTATTTATCCTTTCACTCGATGAAATGCTTTCTAAGTAAGTGAACTCTTTTACATGTTTATGGTGTCTATTATCGATGGAGTTAGTAATATTTCTTTCTTTCTTTGCTAAGCCATTATTTCAGTCTTTTCAATTGTACATCATTTGAAGACTTAATTATAAATATTTAAAATTATTTTGTTCATTAATATTTATTACAGGTTGTATACAATATGTATTATATTACTTTTGTTAATATGTCTTTGGAATATTTTGTCCTGGGAATATTCTATCTTAGGGATATTGTTGCCTTTGGGAATATTTTGTCTGGTGACATTTTATCTTGGGGATATTTTCTCTTGTTGCATTTTGTGTTGGGAATAATTTGTCTTCAGGATAATTTTTCCATAATAATTTGTTCTTTATCTTTTGTCTTGGAATATTTTGTTCGGTTACCAACGGCAAAGATACAACTATTACGCAATTTCATGTATTTGTCAGGAATTTATGTTTAAATCAGTTCTGTGTAGAAGAATAACCAAAAAAATGAATTACACGAGACATAATGATTGCATATATTTTGAAATGCGGAATCATTTGTATAGTGATGTCACTCTTCTATATAACTTCCTTCTTCTAATATGCACTATAAGAAACATGATATAGCAATTTCAGTAGCTTTACCCTCAAATAAATGTAATTATCTAACAGCCTAAATAGTTAATGCCATTTTTTTGCATATGATGTTATATTTGGTTAGAATCAATAAATATACACTTTATAATCGTGTATCTTGTCCAGTTTTTATAAACGAATGATATCTTTTAATTTGTTGGTGGAATACTAATTATTGCACATGAGAAAAGATATTTTACCGCTAGACGTGACACCAGATACAACCTTAAACAGCGTCTGTCTTTCGTTAAATAAAGAGTGAAAATAGCGTAAATTCTCGCATAAATCATATAAATTATATGATAATCCAATCATACGTAAATGGGATATTATAATTGACTGTAAAAATCTTTAAAATTGTGTGTCATATGTGAGTTGACACATAGACGTTTGATATATATTGAAAATAAACGGAAATTAAAAACCAATGACTGCATTTTAATGGAAAATTTAATTCATAAGATCTATAACATTTCAGATTCACAAAAATTAAAAAATAAATTATATACCTTATATATTTACAGAGATACATTCTGTTAAAGTTGGACACAGCTTGTGATAAATGCTATAGTTGCATAAATCTAAAGAAACGTGCTATAGTTGCATAAATCTAGTGAAACGTTCTATAATTGCATAAATCTAGGAAACGACCTATAATTGTACAAACCTAGTGAAACGTGCTATACTTGGACAAATCTAGTGAAACGTGCTATAGTTGCATAAATATAGTGAAACGTGTTATCGCAGCATAAAGCTAGGGAAACGTGCTATAGTTGCATAAATCTAGTGAAACGTGTTATCGCTGCATAAAGCCAGGGAAACGTGCTATAGTTGCATAAAGCTAGTGAAACGTACTATAGTTATCATATTTCTCTACAACTCACTTCTCAAGCTAAAACCGTTTCTTATCATTTCTTGACATACATTATTTCGAGTAAACACAAAATGTGCAAACTCTCATATCTAAATGTATATCATTACTTACTGATAATTCCTGGTTTTAGCAATATATCACCTGCAAATTAAAACGTGAAAACACTAATTAATAAAAGAAATTAAATTAAATTTTACATGTAATTTTCCACTTAGGTAAAATTTTAAAGCTTAAGATGATCCAGTACAACAATTAATAGTGCGTAAATATCTCGCATCAAATATTTGGATATGTCCTAGTAGAACACAGAATATTGGCAATATTCAATATTGTAGATTTATTGATTGAAATATTAAAAATAAATATTGGTAACATTTCAAATTATCTCTGTTTTTCCTTGTATTCCACATACATAGTTGATTATATATATATATATAGTTAGTTAATTCGTCAAATACTTAGCTATTTTGGTTTACTTAGTTAGTCAGGTAGATTGTTAGTTTATTAGTCAGTTAGTCCGTTAATTAAGTTTTACTAGTATCACTCTCGCATGCTATGTATCTTATGGAGTTCAAAGCCTCAGCTCGATCCATTGCCCCATCACCGTGTGCCACAGGCGCGCATGACGCCAATTTATCTGCTCTTTCATTGCCTCGAACACCCACCATGCCCCGACACAAAATTAATGTAACTACTCTTAATCACGCCTTTCTCAAAGCTTCAACCCACTGTTCGCGAACAAGACCCACTTGTACCTTTCTAATCATACTCATAGAGTCACTCAAGATGCAGACCTGTGTTGTCTTCTAAGTGCCTAACCACTCAAATGCACTAGTCACTGCCATAATCTCCATGGTTTTGCTACTCGTGATCACAGCAAAGGCATCACTCTCCACCCTAATCGTTTTACCTGAGCACTGAGCTGTGAAGCCCCCAAGCACTGCGAACATGTCTAATTACAGATCCATCAGTGTATATAATCACATCCCGCTCTTTGGCATTCTCACTAACCAAAGTGTCACTTTGAGACATTTGATGCAGAAAGATGTCCACTCATCTATATCCTCTACCATCCTGATGAGTTTGGAAACTTTACAACCTGTCCCGTCCTTGATAGTATTGAGCCATGTCTTCTTCCACCCTCCACCGTACCTTGACGAACATGTTTTGTCATCGAGAAGTGCTTCATCACGTGCAGGTTTGTTATTTTGTTGTTTGTTTGAGAACCCCAGGAATTGTGAGCGATTACCTCTTACTTCCTATATACAATGAAGTAGTTTTATAAGGTTTCTTTCATACTCAGGAGACTTCAGCTTTCAGCTTAGTGCAATGCCTATTAAAAGATACTTCTACTCAGATGGAGTCTTTAATTGTATAGATGACATGCTACAAAGCTTCCATAAGAGATCCTTCCGTATAACGACATGTCTTCTACTAACAGTGGTTCTTGTTGACCTGCTAATATATTAATTCTATCATGCACAAACACATTCGTCTTATTCTGTCGGTAACAGGTACCCAACACACATCTAAAGCATGCATCTTCTAATACTGTTTATTGTATTTATGCATATCCATACCGTATAGTCTGATAATTTGTTCGTTCAATGTACAACTAATCTACTTTGTGATTTACGTAAGTACTAATGTTATACAGTTTCCCATCAGTGTGATTTATCAATTATCATATTGAATAAAGAATATAACATCAATGGTGAAAAATTGGCGACGATAGAGATGATGACATAGCATTACTTACCTACGTTTATTTTATTTGTCGCCGAACCTAGACAGTACAAATAATAAGAGTAATATCAGAAGTGCATTTACTCAAGTATTCAACAAGTTAAAATCGTATTACAAATGAGTATACATACATTCTAGTTTGCTATTTCTAATTTATCATTCTTTATGAGTACTGTTGCTTTTTTATATCTGTGTACTTCTCCTGTTAATTGTATATTGTCAGACATCTATATTCGATTGCCTAGAAATAATCATAATAATAAGACAAATAATCCGTCAGAACACCACCAAATTGTGCTGCAGTAAAGGCGGCACATGTTATACAGGAGAACGTGATGATGAAAGGGGTTGAAGTAGGCCGTGTAACCATAAACATATTAACCCTCTATTAACCTAAGGTTTACAATGATAAGAATTACATTGATGGAACGTTTCATGTGTATTCGGTTCAGGGATGTATAACATGTAAAAACAAATTGTAATTTTATTTTTGGAAGGAACTGAGTTTATTTTTTATAAAAACACGAATGCAAAAATGAACGAACATGTGTTATCAATACACAAAATTTCATTTTAGATAACTATGTGAAACTCAACAAGAAACATATACAAATGTACAAAACATTTTAATTACATATTTTTTGGGCTCATAACTTATTTTACAAATTGAAATGCATTCAGAATACCATAAAAATCGTGTTTCAGTTCCCATTAGAGTGCAGCTTATGAGGTGAAGATTATACCGTCCAGCAGATAGAGGCTTGAAATATGACTGGATTGGTCAGCCTTGACATCAGGGCAACTCCTTAAGGTGGAGATGGGACTTAGTTCAGCAAACAGAGGCTGAAACCTAAAATTGGACGGACCAGCCCCTTGAAATCAGGGTCATTTCTGTGAGGTAAAGATGGGTCTTAGTCCAGCGAACAGAGGATGGAAACTAAGACCGGAGGGGGGGGCAGCATTGACATCAGGGCAATAATTGTGAGGTGATGTGATTTAGTCTAGCAAAAATAGACTGGAAACTAAGATTGGTCGAGCCAATTCTAACTTCGAGGTCAACGCCTTGAGGTGGAAATTGGACATATTTCACACAAAAGAGGCTGGAAATTAAAATTGGTCGGGCCAGCCCGACATCAAGCAAAACCAAGAAATCACAGGTGCAGAAATATGAGATACCAGACCGAGAGGCACACCAGCAATCATGGTATCACGCAAATCAACTAGATATCATTATCATCTCAAATATTCAGGGATCCATTAAAAAAGCCTGACTTAGAGGGAAAATAACCGCTACATTTCTGAACACAAAATGGACCAAGATATACAGTCCAGATATACAGTCACGATATACAGTCAAGATATACAGTCAAGATATACAGTCAAGATATACAGTCAAGAAATACAGTGGAATGGGTTTGCTGTTACAAATAGGGTTAACACTTCTTCTTAGTTGATTAATACAGCCCATAGATTGTCTGACAAACGCACAGGTCCTTCTCAGTTGAGTAACCGAGGTGATACCCGGATTTGCATACGGTTTGTTGTCTCAGAGGCAACTGAGTGTATATGCATGTTTAGTCAATAAAGTAGACGTCCCAGTGCGACAAAAACCCAGGATCATCACCTCCTGCCAGAGTGTAGCATTGCATATACATCTGGGCCTGCTAGTTCATTAGTCTTCCGTCAAATCTGTTGACCCATTGAAGTGATGGCGTATCTAGCACTCACCGTTGTCTAGAAGTGCACGACAAACGGATAAAGAAGCAATGTAAACTGAACCTTTATTTCTTGGTCATCCACGTGGACCTTTGAACAGAAGATAAAAGCAAGAAATTGAGACAAACCGTGCAATGACAATAGTTGTGTCACAGGTAACGGGTGGTCAACATTCCTACTTCGCGTCCAACGACATACCTAGAAAGAAGTTATAAAGCTATAATCTTTCTTCTATACTAGAATCTATACCAAAAGCTATAAAGCTCTGATCTCTCTTCTATACAATAATCTATAAATCTATAATCTCTCTTCTATACCAGAATCTATAAATCTATAATCTCTCTTCTATACTAGAATCTATACCAAAAGCTATAAAGCTCTGATCTCTCTTCTATACAATAATCTATAAATCTATAATCTCTCTTCTATACCAGAATCTATAAAGCTATAATATCTCTGCTATAACAGAAGAACTAGAGTAAGCAGCACATTTCCAGTATTTGACACTAACATAAGCAGTTCAGGAAACTGCCCTGTAGAAATAATGAGAAAAATTGCAATGGCGGTAGTAAAATTTGCCCAAATGAAAAATCTTTGACAAAGTACCAGAGTACAGTAAAAAAAAGGAAAGTACAGTACCATAGCCAAATTTGTGTTCAGAAGATACGTATATCCAGTGGTGATATGCGGTTGTGAGGCATGGACATTATATAAAGCAATAGAAAAGAAAATCGCTGCTTTCGAAATGAAATGTCTCAATGTGACACCCCCATGACCCTGACGTTGGTTATGGTTTGTATTATTTTTGTCATCATTTGTCCACAGGACATTGTATCATTCTACGAAACAGGTCAGGACAACAACCCACTCTGTCCCCAGAACATTGTATCATTCTACGCCTCAGGTCAGGACAACAACCCACTCTGTCCCCAGAACATTGTATCATTCTACGCAACAGGTCAGGACAACAACCCACTCTGTCCCCAGAACATTGTATCATTTTACGCCACAGATCAGGACAACAACCCACTCTGCAGCCATTATTAAAAATTATTATTAATAATTATTTTACAATAAAACAATAATTAATAATTATAAATTAATTAAAAAATAAAAACATTCTAATTAATAATTATTAAGCATGCCACATAAAATCCGACAGACAAATATGAGTCACATGATTGCCAAAACAATACCAAAGTAATAATAATACATAAGGAAGCATGTGGTGTACACCTACCAACCACTAATAATATAGAAAGGCAAAAGAAATTATAACAAAGTGTTTAAAAGTCGTAGAAGCTTGACTTCATAGAACCTTTACTCGGTTTCGAATATGTTTTGCCTAGAGAGATTATCACTCATATCGCGTAACTCCGTAGCTTTAAGTGAAAATCCACAGAGATCTCCGAAAAAATCCACCTTGTAAACAAAATACGAGCCGTATTCGAACTAATGATCTCTTGTAAACATGGCGAACAGCTTAACCATATAACCGTAATAAATTAAATTGAAGCAAGAACTGTTGACGTTTCAATCGAAAATGTATTCACACGAAGATCTTTTTATCGAAACGTCGATCATGTTCATCTTTATTTATTTTATTACAATCGTGAATCATATTTCTGTTACTAAGACTGTGTTCTTCACACCTCGCATAATCATGTAGTGTCCAAAATATAAAGAGTGATCATTAGATCTTAGTTACAACAGAAATGATTCATGTAATGAGCAATCGAGAACGACAGCTGGATAAAAATTTAGATAATATAACATTCTGACATATCAAAAAAGTCAACGTTGATCATGATAAAAAGAATACGTGAGATGAAAAGATGTGGAAATATATCATTCCCCACGTCGCTCTGCATGGCACCTCATGGTGATAGATAATTACTTCTTTTTAAAATTGTCAGTATTGGATGTTTATCGTAGGGTGGTGCAGGGAGGTGATATGTGTGGTTTGTGTGATGAACTTTGTGTGATATTTCCATCGCCACGTCATGTACGTGGTGGGTTATTATAGATAATTACTCACCTACTTTCTTTAGATGTCGAGAATCTGGAACGCACAACAAGAAAACGCAGTTAACAAAACAAGAAAATACAGTTACCAAAAAAGACAACACAGTTACCAAAAACAAGAAAACACAGTTACCAAAACAAACAAAAAAGCACAGTTATCAAAAACAGACAACACAGTTACCAAAAACATGAAAACACAGTTACCTACGAAATATTATCTCGGTGACATCTCTGCTACATATAAGTGCAGATCGAAGCGTAGTTTTCTACTAATGTAGTATTCATGGAATATATTTTGACACTTCCGTAGCAGTCTCCCGGTAAACACGGATTTGAATTTTGTGATTATTAATAATATGTGATCATTCTGAGTTATAACTCTTCAGTGTTATATCTATATTTAACATAGCTATGTGGACGTCAATAGTGTCGCTCTTATTCGTGGTTTTTTATTGTGAATGTATTCTTGATAAAGGCATTCTTGTAGCATCGTTGATTTCTATGTGTTAGTGTGTGTCTTCAGTAATTAGTAGAACTTCCTTACTGTTTTAATTTATTTTAACAATTAACAATTTAGTATGCATTGACCACTAACAATTTATTATTAACAGCTAATACTTTATTCTAAATGTTTACCATTTATTATAACAGTTAACAATTCATTTTAACAGAACCATTTGGTTCTAGCCGTTAACAATTCATTCTAATTGGTTAACAAAATTATTCTAACAATTTATTCCAATAAACAGTATTCCAAATATATAACTAAGTAAAGAAAGAATACATACCGAATCCATGGTTGTGATTTCCGTCAGCTGAACTTGTATCATAAAATATATCATGCGGTTCTTAATATTTTCCACAGTGGCAACCTATGTATAGTATATTTTTTTTCTATTCTTCTAACCCGGATAACTAATATGTAATGAGTAAATAACTAGTCAGCTGTCTTCGAAGCTTGTCATAGTAAGTCTCTACCAAATTTCACATATTATCATAAAGATATCAACATTTCACAAGCTATTGTAAAAAAATTAAACTTTCACAAGATATTTTACCATATCTTGGGAAAGGTGAATTTCTTTATCATATATTGTGAAAGATTTATTTTCGTTATTATATCTTGTGAAAGGTTAATGTCTTTACCACATCTTGTGAAATGTTAATGTCTTTACCACATCTTGTGAAAGGTTAATGTCTTTACCACATCTTGTGAAAGGTTAATGTCTTTACCATATCTTGTGAAAAATGTTAGAGACTTACTATCCCAAATCACAAAATACGGTTTAGTAATTTCCCTTCCACAAGATGTGGTAGAGTAATTTACCTTACACAAGATATAGTAATGAAATTAACCATTAGAAAATAAGGAAATTTTCATAAAATACGTAAACAATAAGAGGTAAAGGGGTTTTTACGAACAACAGTCAATTGTTGGAAAAACGTATAAAGGGGTGGAGGGAGAGGGGGAGAACTGACAAATGTTCATGTCCAAAATAGAAAGCGTATTTGTACATTAAATTGTTTGTATGGAATTTGACATTACTCCCGTATTTCTCAAAACATCATCAAGTTTATTTCCAATTTTCTTTTGTAAAAATTTACAAATTTCTGAGGGGTTGGATAGTAATTTTTGACATAATTAAGCAAGGGTGCTGATGAGTTTTCAATAGTTTTGTTCTAGAAAGAAGAGGCAGTAAAATATTAACCACAAGTGCTATAACTACATTTACAAACAATCGCTCTTCACCCTCTACCCCTCAATTGAGTACAGACAGCCCTTTAATGGAGTTCATATATAATCCGTCAGAACATCACCTTATTGTGCTGCAGTAAAGGCAGCACATGTTATACAGGAGAACGTGATGATGAAAGGGGTTGAAGTAGTGCGTGTAACCTTAAACATATTAACCCTCTATTAACCTAAGGTTTACAATGATAAGAATTACATTGATGGAACGTTTCATGTGTATTCGGTTCAGAGATGTATAACATGTAAATACATATTGTAATGTTATTTTCGGAATTAACTGAGTATATTTTTTTATAAAAACACAAATGCAAAAATGAACGAACATGTGTTATCAATACACAAAAATTCATTTTAGATAACTATGTTAAACTCAACATGAAACTCAACAAATTTGTGTGTTTGTGCTTGTGTGTCTTGTGCGCCATTATTTTATGTGTGTCTTGATTTCTCCCATACATTCTTAACAATTTTATGTACGTTAACATTGCACATTACAAACTGCTTACTCTTCGCGTGACCTTTATATCTGAAAGCTTCTGAAAAGTATAACAAAGAGAAACACTCAGCTAATGTTTAGCTAAGACTTTCATACAGTAGACAGTTTAAGTTATCATGAAACAGTTTAAGTTGTCATAAAACAGTTTCAGTTGTCATGAAACAGTTTAAGTTATGATAACAAGGATATAAATAATATTTTATGTTTCCATCTATCTATCAATATATACACTGTGACCCTTGTTTGCCTTGCGTGTCAGGGGTAGAATAATTCTCTGGAAATGTCCTTCTTGCGTGCTATTTGCAAGCTTGTTCCTGTGGATTCTTTGATATCAGTGGCTCAGCTTTTAAATGTTCTGCCTCTGGCTTCATGGCCGTTATATCTATGTGTCATGGCCAACTGCGGCATGCTGTCTGTTGGTAGTCTGGAAGTGTCTGAAAAGCACTTGATATGTTGTCTTTTTATGTGTTCGAATATTGGAATCGTTGTGGTTATCTGTCTGATGTTATCGTTTCTAATTCTACCTCTTAATGCACTCCGAGAATTCTTCGTAGACATGTCATGTCTACGGTCACTATTTTTCTTTTGTCTTGTGTTGTCATGGTCCAGGTTTGGCACTGACGGAGCAGTGATGGGATAATAATAGTCTTGTATAATGCAAATTCAGTGTCTATATTTACATTTTTATTCTTAAAAATACGTGTCTTCTGTTCTATGATCTGGTATGTTTTGTTGCATATATTATATATCTCTTTACTGTTTATCCTTTCACTCGATGCAATGCTTCATAAGTAAGTGAACTCTTTTACCTGTTTATGGTGACTATTATCGATGGAGTTAGTAATATTACTTTCTTTCTTTGCTTTGCCATTTTTTCAGTCTTTTCAATTGTACATATCATTTGAAGACTTAATTATAAATATTTACAATTATATTGTTCTTTAATATTTATTACGGGTTGTATACAATATGTATTATATTACTTTTGTTAATATGTCTTTGGAATATTTTGTCCTGGGAATATTCTATCTTGGGGATATTGTTGCCTTTGGGAATATTTTGTCTGGTGACATTTTATCTTGGGGATATTTTGTCTTGTTGCATTTTGTCTTGGGAATAATTTGTCAGGATATATTTTCCATAATATTTTACTCTTTATATTTTGTCTGGGAACATTTTGTTCGGTTACCAACGGCAAAGATACAACTATTACGCAATTTCGTGTATTTGTCAGGAATTGTTTTTAAATCAATTCTGTGTAGAAGAATAACAAAAAAATGAATTACACGAGACATACGGATTGCATATATTTTGAAATGCGGAATCATTTGTATAGTGAGGTCGATCTTCTATATGACTTCTTTCTTCTAATCTACACTATAAGAAACATGATATAGCAATTTCACTAGCTTTACCCTCAAATAAATGTAATTATCTAACAACGTAAACAATTAATGCCATTTTTTGCTATAATGTTATATTTGGTTAGAATCAATAAATATATACTTTATAATTGTGTATCTTGTCCAGTTTTTATTAACGAATGATATCTTTTGATTTTTTGTTGGAATACTAATTTTTGCGAATCGAGAAAAAAGATATTTTACCGCTAGAGACGTGACACCAGATACAACCTTAAACAGCGTCTATCTTGCGTTAATTAAAGAGTGAAAAATAGCGTAATTTATCGCATACATCATGTCAATTCTATGATAATGATGCGTAAATAAGATATTATAATTGACTGTAAAAATCTTTAAAATTGTGTGTGAGATGTGAGTTGACACATAGACGTTTGAAGATAAATAAACTGAAAATAAACTGAAATTAAAAACAATGAATTCATTTTAATGGAAAACTTAATTCGTAGGAAATATAACATTTCAGATTCACAAAAACTAAAAAATAAATTATATACCTTATATATTTACAGAGATACAATCTGTTAAAGTTGAACAAAGCTTGTGATAAATGCTATAGTTGCATAAATCTAGTAAAACGTTCTATAGTTGCATAAATCTAATGAAACGTGCTATAGTTGCATACATCTAGTGAAACGTTCTATAGTTGCATAAATCTAGTGAAATGTGCTATAGTTACATAATTCTAGTGAAACGTGCTATACTTGGACAAATCTAGTGAAACGTGCTATAGTTGAATAAATCTAGTGAAACATCCTATAATTGTACAAAACTTGTGATACGTGCTATAGTTTCATAAATCTAGTGAAACTTATTATCGCTGCATAAAGCTAGGGAAACGTGCTACAGTTGCATAAAGCTAGTGAAACATCCTATAATTGTACAAAACTAGTGAAACGTACAATAGTTATAATATTTCTCCACAACTCACTTCTCAAGCTAAAACCGTTTCTTATCATTTCTTGACATACATTATTTCGAGTAAACACAAAATGTGCAAACTCTCATATCTAAATGTATATCATTACTTACTGATGTCTCCTGGTTTAAGCAACATATCCCCTGCAAATTAAAACGTGAAAACACTAATTAATAAGAGAAATTAAATTAATTTTTTCATGTAATTTTCCACATAGATAAAATTTTAAAGCTTAAGATGATCCTGTACAACAATTAATAGTGCGTAAATATCTCGCATCAAATATTTGGATATGTCCCAGTAGAACACAGAATATTGGCCGTTGAATTTATTGTCGCCGAACCTAGACAGTACAAATAATAAGAGTAATATCAGAAGTGCATTTACTCAAGTATTCAACAAGTTAAAATCGTATTACAAATGAGGATACATACATTATAGTTTGCTATTTCTAATTTATCATTCTTTGTGGGGTACTGTTGTTTTTTTATATCTGTGTACTTCTCCTGTGAATTGTATATTGTCAGACATCTATATTCGATTGCCTTAAGATAATCGTAATAATAAGACAAATAATCCGTCAGAACACCACCTTATTGTGCTGCAGTAAAGGCGGCACATGTTATACAGGAGAAGGTGATGATAAAAGGGGTTAAAGTAGTGCGTGTAACCTTAAGCATATTAACCTAAGGTTTACAATGATACGAATTGAATTGATGGAACGTTTCATGTGTATTCGGTTCAGGGATGTATAACATGTAAAAACAAATTGTAATGTTATTTCCGGAAGGAACTGAATATATTTTTTATAAAAACACGAATGCAAAAATGAACGAACATGTGTTATCAATACACACAATTTCATTTTAGACAACTATGTGAAACTCAACAAGAAACATATACAAATGTACAAAACATTTTAATTACATATTTTTGGGCTCATAACTTATTTTACAAATTGAAATGTGTTCAGAATAACATAAAAATCGTGATTCATCTCCCATTAGAGTGCAGCTTATTCAGGTGAAGATTAGACAGTCCAGCAAATAGAGGCTTGAAATATGACTGGATTGGTCAGTCCTGACATCAGGGAAAATCCTTGAGGTGGAGATGGGACTTAGTTCAGCGAACAGAGTATCGAAACTAAGACTGCGGGGGGGGGGGGTCAGCCATGACATCAGGACCATAACTTTGAGGTGATGTGACTTGGTCCAGCTAAAAAAGAGGCTGGAAACTAAGATTGGTCGAGCCAATTCTAACTTTGAGGTCAACGTCTTGAGTTGGAAATAGGATATATTTCACACAACAGAGGCTGGAAATTAAAATTGGTCGGGCCAGCCCGACATCACGCAAGACCAAGAAATCACAGGTGCAGAAATATGAGATACCAGACCGAGAGGCACACCAGCAATCATGGTATCACGCAAAACAACTAGATATCATTATCATCTCAAATATTCAGGGATCCATTAAAAAAGCCTGACTTAGAGGGAAAATAACAGCTACATTTCTGAACACAAAAAGGACAAAGATATACAGTCAAGATATACAGTCAAGAAATGCAGTCAAGAAATGCAGTCAAGAAATGCAGTCAAGAAATACAGTCAAGAAATGCAGTCAAGAAATGCAGTCGAATGGGTTTGCTGTTACAAATAGGGTTAACACTTCTTCTTAGTTGATTAATACAGCCCATAGATTGTCTGACAAACGCACAGGTCCTTCTCAGTTGAGTAACCGAGGTGATACCCGGATTTGCATATGGTTTGTTTTCTCAGAGGCAACTGAGTGTATATGCATGTTTAGTCAATAAAGTAGACGTCCCAGTGCGACAAAAACCCAGGATCATCACCTCCTGCCAGAGTGTAGCATTGCATATACATCTGGGCCTGCTAGTTCATTAGTCTTCCGTCAAATCTGTTGACCCATTGAAGTGATGGCGTATCTAGCACTCACCGTTGTCTAGAAGTGCACGACAAACGGATAAAGAAGCAATGTAAACTGAACCTTTATTTCTTGGTAATCCACGTGGACCTTTGAACAGAAGATAAAAGCAAGAAATTGAGACAAACCGTGCAATGACAATAGTTGTGTCACAGGTAACGGGTGGTCAACATTCCTACTTCGCGTCCAACGAAATACCTCGAAAGAAGTTATAAAGCTATAATCTTTCTTCTATACTAGAAGCTATAATGCTCTAATCACGCTTCTATATCAAAAGCTATAAATCTATAATCTCTCTTCTATACCAGAAGTTATAAAGCTAAAATCTCTCTTCTATATCAGATGATATAATGCTCTAACCACACTTCTATATCAGAAACTATACATTTTAAATCTTTCTTCTGCAACAGATGCTATAAATTTATAATGCTATAAGCTCTATTATATACCAGAATCTATAAAGCTATAATCTCTCTTCTATACCAGAATCTATAAGGTTCTAATCTCTCTTCTATACCATAATCTATAAATCTATAATCTCTCTTCTATAACAGAGGATGTAGATACTGATAGTCCTTCCTGCATGACATGCCTCAATGTGACACCCCCATGACCCTGACGTTGGTTATGGTTTTTATTATTTTTGTCATCATTTGTCCCCAGAACATTGTATCATTCTGCGCCACAGATTAGTACAACAACCAACTCTGCAGCCATTATTAAAAATGATTATTAATATTTGTTTAATATAAAACAATTATTAATAAAAATAAATTAATTAAAAAATAAAAACATTATAATTAATAATTATTAAGCATGCCACACAAAATCCGACAGACAAATATGTGTCACATGATTGCCAAAACAATACCAAATTAATAATTGTAAATTAGGAAGCATGTGGTGTACACCTACCAACCACTAATAATATAGAAAGACAAAAGAAATTATAACAAAGTGTTTAAAAGTCGTAGAAGCTTGACTTCATAGAACCTTTACTCGGTTTCGAATATGTTTTGCCTAGAGCGATTATCACTCATATCGCGTAACTCCGTAGCTTTAAGTGAAAATCCACAGAGATCTTCGAAAAAATCCACCTTGTAAACAAAATACGAGCCGTAATCGAACTAATGATCTCTTGAAAACATGGCGAACAGCTTAACCACATAACCATAATAAATTAAATTGAAGCAAGAACTGTTGATGTTTCAATCAAAAATGTATTCACACGAAGATCTTTTGATCGAAACGTCGATCATGTTCATCTTTATTTTATTACAATCGTGTATCATATTTCTGTTACTAAGACTGTGTTCTTCAGACCTCGCATTCTCATGTAGTGCCCAAAATATAAAGAGTGATCATTAGATCTTAGTTACAACAGAAATGATTCATGTAACGAGCAATCGAGAACGACAGCTGGATAAAAATTTAGATAATATAACATTCTGGCATATCAAAAAGTCAACGTTGATCATGATAAAAAGAATACGTGAGATGAAAAGATGTGGAAATGTATCATTCCCCACGTCGCTCTGCATGGCACCTCATGGTGATAGAGAATTACTTCCTTTTAAAATTGTCAGTATTGGATGTTTATCGTAGGGTGGTGCAGGGAGGTGATATGTGTGGTTTGTGTGATGAAGTTTGTATGATATTTCCATCGCCACGTCATGTACTTGGTGGGTTATTATAGAGATAATTACTCACCTCCTTTCTTTCGACGTCGAGAATCTGGAACGCACAACAAGAAAACACAGTTACCAAAACATGAAAATACAGTGACCAAAACAAGAAAACACAGTTACCAAAGCAAGAAAACACAGTTACAAAAGCAAGAAAACACAGTTACCACATCCAAAAAAACACAGTTAACAAAACAAGAAAACACAGTTACCACAACAAGTAAACACAGTTACAAAAACAAGAAAACACAGTTACCAAAACAATAAAACAATTGCCAAAACAAGAATACACAGTTACCTAAATATTATCTCGGTGACATCTCTGCTACATATAAGTACAGATAAAAGCGTAGTTTTCTACTAATGTAGTATTCATGGGAATATCTGTAAGTAGGCATGTTCGCAGTGCTTGGGCCTTTACAGCTCAGTGCACAGATAAAACGATCAAGGAGGAAAGTGGTGCCTTTGCGGTCACTATGAGTAGTATGACCATGGAGACTATGGCGGTGACCAAGGCATTTGAGTGGCTACGCACACAGAAGGTAACGCAGGTCTGCATCTTGAGTGACTCTATGAGTATGATTAAAAAGGTACAAGTGTATCTCGTTCGCGAACAGTGGATTGAGGCCTTGAGAAATGCGAGCTTGAAAGCGGTTACATTTATTTTCGTGCCGGGACATGTGGGCGTTCGAGGCAATGAAAGAGCGGATCACCTGGCATCGTGTGCGATTGTGGCACAAGGCGATGGGGCAATGGATCGCGCTGACGTTTTAAACTCCTTAAGAGATATAATACGCGAGAGTGAGACTAATGTGGATGATGATTCCTTTTCAATGGCTAGGATTAAAGATCAGGGATTGAAATGCGGTGTTGCTAGAGGTGAACATTTTGGAGGGCGCAGAAGAATGATGGTCAACCAGCATAGGACCGGTACTGTCAGCAGAAGTGTGATGGCGGATACACTCAAGGAGAGATCGGAGCAACTATGGATGTGTCCAGTTTGCAGTGATGATGATCCGACGACGACAAACTAACTCATGGGAATATATTTTGACGCTTTCGTAGCAGTCTCCCGGTAAACACGGATTTGAATTTTGTGGATATTAATAATATGTGATCATTCTGAGTTATAACTCTACAGTGTTATATCTATATTTAACAAAGCTATGTGGACGTCAATAGTGTCGCTCTTATTCGTCGATTTTTTTATTGTGAATTTATTCTTGATAAAGGCATTCTGGTCGCATCGTTGATTTATGTGTGTTAGTGTGCGTCTTCAGTATTAGTAGAACTTCCTTACTGTTTTAATTTATTTTAACAGTTAACAATTTAGTATTTATTGACCGCTAACAATTTATTATTAACAGCTAATACTTTATTCTAAATGTTTACCATTTATTATAACAGTTAACAATTGATTTTAACAGAACCATTTGGTTCTAGCCGTTAACAATTCATTCTAATTGGTTAACAAAATTATTCTAACAATTTATTCCAATAAACAGTATTCCAAATATATAACTAAGTAAAGAAAGAATACATACCGAATCCATGGTTGCGATTTCCGTCAGCTGAACCTGTATCATAAAATATATCATGCGGTTCTTAATATTTTCCACAGTGGCAACCTTGTTCTAATATTTTTTTTTTCTATTCTTCTAACCCGGATAACTAATATGTAATGAGTAAATAACTAGTCAGCTGTCTTCGAAGCTTGTCATAGTAAGTCTCTACCAAATTTCACATATTATCATAAAGATATCAACATTTCACAAGCTATTGTAAAGAAATTAAACTTTCACAAGATATTTTACCACATCTTGGGAAAGGTGAATTTCTTGATCATATATTGTGAAAGATTTATTTTCGTTATTATATCTTGTGAAAGGTTAATGTCTTTACCACATCTTGTGAAATGTTAATGTCTTTACCACATCTTGTGAAAGGTTAATGTCTTTACCATATTATGTGAAAAATGTTAGAGACTTACTATCCCAAATCACAAAATACGGTTTAGTAATTTCCCTTCCACAAGATGTGGTACAGTAATTAACCTTACACAAGATATAGTAATGAAATTAACCATTAGAAAATAAGGAAATTTTCATAAAATACGTAAACAATAAGAGGTAAAGGGGTTTTTACGAACAACAGTCAATTGTTGTAAAAACGTATAAAGGGGTGGGGGGAGAGGGGGAGAATTGACAAATGTTCATGTCCAAAATAGAAAGCGTATTTGTCCATTAAATTGTTTGTATGGAATTTGACATTACTCCCGTATTTCTCAAAACATCATCAAGTTTATTTCCAATTTTGTTTTTGTAAAAATTTACAAATTTCTGAGGGGTAGTAATTTTTGACATAATTAAGCAAGGGTGCTGGTGAGTTTTCAATAGTTTTGTTCTAGAAAGAAGAGGCAGTAAAATATTAACCAAAAGTGCTATGACTACATTTACAGACAATAGCTCTTCACCCTCTACCCCTCAATTGAGTACAGACAGCCCTATAATGGAGTACATATATAATCCGTCAGAACATCACCTTATTGTGCTGCAGTAAAGGCAGCACATGTTATACAGGAGAACGTGATGATGAAAGGGGTTGAAGTAGTGCGTGTAACCTTAAGCATATTAACCCTCTATTAACTTAAGGTTTACAATGATAAGAATTACATTGATGGAACGTTTCATGTGTATTCGGTTCAGGGATGTATGACATGTAAAAACAAATTGTAATGTTATTTTTGGAAGGAACTGAATATATTTTTTATAAAAACACAAATGCAAAAATGAACGAACATGTGTTATCAATACACAAAAATTCATTTTAGATAACTATGTTAAACTCAACATGAAACTCAACAAGTTTGTGTGTGTGTGTTTGTGTGTCTTGTGCGCCATTATTTTATGTGTGTCTTGATTTCTCCCATACATTCTTAACAATTTTATGTACGTTAACATTGCACATTACAAACTGCTTACTCTTCTCGTGACCTTTATATCTGAAAGCATCTGAAAAGTATAACAAAGAGAAACACTCAGCTAATGTTTAGTTAAGACTTTCATATATTAGACAGTTCAAGTTATCATGAAACAGTTTGAGTTGTCATAAAACAGTTTCAGTTGTCATGAAACAGTTTAAGTTATGATAACATGGATATAAATAATATTTTATGTTACCATCTATCTATCAATATATACACTGTGACCCTTGTTTGCCTTGCGTGTCAGGGGTAGAATAATTCTCTGGAAATGTCCTTCTTGCGTGCTATTTGCAAGCTTGTTCCTGTGGATTCTTTGATATCAGTGGCTCAGCTTTTAAATGTTCTGCCTCTGGCTTCATGGCCGTTATATCTATGTGTCATGGCCAACTGCGGCATGCTTTCTGTTGGTAGTCTGGAAGTGTCTGAAAAGCACTTGATATGTTGTCTTTTGATGTGTTCGAATATTGGAATCGTTGTGGTTATCTGTCTGATGTTATCGTTTCTAATTCTACCTCTTAATGCACTCCGAGAATTCTTCGTAGACATGTCATGTCTACGGTCACTATTTTTCTTTTGTCTTGTGTTGTCATGGTCCAGGTTTGACACTGACGGAACAGTGATAGGATAATAATAGTCTTGTATAATGCAAATTCAGTGTCTATATTTACATTTTTATTCTTAAAAATACGTGTCTTCTGTTCTATGATCTGGTATGTTTTGTTGCATATATTATGTATCTCTTTACTGTTTATCCTTTCACTCGATGCAATGCTTCATAAGTAAGTGAACTCTTTTACCTGTTTATGGTGACTATTATCGATGGAGTTAGTAATATTACTTTCTTTCTTTGCTTCGCCATTTTTTCAGTCTTTTCAATTGTACATATCATTTGAAGACTTAATTATAAATATTTACAATTATATTGTTCTTTAATATTTATTACGGGTTGTATACAATATGTATTATATTACTTTTGTTAATATGTCTTTGGAATATTTCGTCTTGGGAATATTCTATCTTGGGTATATTTTTGCCTTGCCAATAATTTGTCTGGTGACATTTTATCTTGGGGATATTTTGTCTTTTAGCATTTTGTCTTGGGAATAATTTCTCAGGATATATTTTCCATAATATTTTACTCTTTATATTTTGTCTGGGAACATTTTGTTCGGTTACCAACGGCAAAGATACAACTATTACGCAATTTCGTGTATTTGTCAGGAATTCTTTTTAAATCAGTTCTGTGTAGAAGAATAACAAAAAAATGAATTACACGAGACATACGGATTGCATATATTTTGAAATGCGGAATCATTTGTATAGTGAGGTCGATCTTCTATATGACTTCTTTCTCCTAATCTACACTATAAGAAACATGATATAGCAATTTCACTAGCTTTACCCTCAAACAAATGTAATTATCTAACAACGTAAATAATTAATGCCATTTTTTGCTATAATGTTATATTTGGTTAGAATCAATAAATATATACTTTATAATTGTGTATCTTGTCCAGTTTTTATTAACGAATGATATCTTTTGATTTTTTGTTGGAATACTAATTTTTGCGAATCGAGAAAAAAGATATTTTACCGCTAGAGACGTGACACCAGATACAACCTTAAACAGCGTCTATCTTGCTTTAATTAAAGAGTGAAAAATAGCGTAATTTATCGCATACATCATGTCAATTCTATGATAATCATGCGTAAATAAGATATTATAATTGACTGTAAAAATCTTTAAAATTGTATGTGAGATGTGAGTTGACACATAGACGTTTGAAGATAAATAAACTGAAAATAAACTGAAATTAAAAACAATGAATTCATTTTAATGGAAAACTTAATTCGTAGGAAATATAACATTTCAGATTAACAAAAACTAAAAAATAAATTATATACCTTATATATTTACAGAGATACAATCTGTTAAAGTTGAACAAAGCTTGTGATAAATGCTATAGTTGCATAAATCTAGTAAAACTTTCTATAGTTGCATAAATCTAATGAAACGTGCTATAGTTGCATACATCTAGTGAAACGTTCTATAGTTGCATAAATCTAGTGAAATGTGCTATAGTTACATAATTCTAGTGAAACGTGCTATACTTGGACAAATCTAGTGAAACGTGCTATAGTTGAATAAATCTAGTGAAACATCCTATAATTGTACAAAACTTGTGAAACGTGCTATAGTTTCATAAATCTAGTGAAACTTAAAATCGCTGCATAAATCTAGGGAAACGTGCTACAGTTGCATAAAGCTAGTGAAACATCCTATAATTGTACAAAACTAGTGAAACGTACAATAGTTATAATATTTCTCCACAACTCACTTCTCAAGCTAAAACCGTTTCTTATCATTTCTTGACATACATTATTTCGAGTAAACACAAAATGAGCAAACTCTCATATCTAAATGTATATCATTACTTACTGATGTCTCCTGGTTTAAGCAACATATCCCCTGCAAATTAAAACGTGAAAACACTAATTAATAAGAGAAATTAAATTAATTTGTTCATGTAATTTTCCACTTAGATAAAATTTTAAAGCTTAAGATGATCCTGTACAACAATTAATAGTGCGTAAATATCTCGCATCAAATATTTGGATATGTCCCAGTAGAACACAGAATATTGGCCGTTGAATTTATTGTCGCCGAACCTAGACAGTACAAATAATAAGAGTAATATCAGAAGTGCATTTACTCAAGTATTCAACACGTTAAAATCGTATTACAAATGAGGATACATACATTATAGTTTGCTATTTCTAATTTATCATTCTTTGTGGGGTACTATTGTTTTTTTATATCTGTGTACTTCTCCTGTGAATTGTATATTGTCAGACATCTATATTCGATTGCCTTAAGATAATCGTAATAATAAGACAAATAATCCGTCAGAACACCACCTTATTGTGCTGCAGTAAAGGCGGCACATGTTATACAGGAGAAGGTGATGATAAAAGGGGTTAAAGTAGTGCGTGTAACCTTAAGCATATTAACCTAAGGTTTACAATGATACGAATTGAATTGATGGAACGTTTCATGTGTATTCAGTTCAGGGATGTATAACATGTAAAAACAAATTGTAATGTTATTTCCGGAAGGAACTGAATATATTTTTTATAAAAACACGAATGCAAAAATGAACGAACATGTGTTATCAATACACACAATTTCATTTTAGACAACTATGTGAAACTCAACAAGAAACATATACAAATGTACAAAACATTTTAATTACATATTTTTGGGCTCATAACTTATTTTACAAATTGAAATGCGTTCAGAATAACATAAAAATCGTGATTCATCTCCCATTAGAGTGCAGCTTATTCAGGTGAAGATTAGACAGTCCAGCAAATAGAGGCTTGAAATATGACTGGATTGGTCAGTCCTGACATCAGGGAAAATCCTTGAGGTGGAGATGGGACTTAGTTCAGCGAACAGAGTATCGAAACTAAGACTGCGGGGGGGGGGGGGGGTCAGCCATGACATCAGGACCATAACTTTGAGGTGATGTGACTTGGTCCAGCTAAAAAAGAGGCTGGAAACTAAGATTGGTCGAGCCAATTCTAACTTTGATGTCAACGCCTTGAGTTGGAAATAGGATATATTTCACACAACAAAGGCTGGAAATTAAAATTGGTCGGGCCAGCCCGACATCACGCAAGACCAAGAAATCACAGGTGCAGAAATATGAGATACCAGACCGAGAGGCACACCAGCAATCATGGTATCACGCAAATCAACTAGATATCATTATCATCTCAAATATTCAGGGATCCATTAAAAAAGCCTGACTTAGAGGGAAAATAACAGCTACATTTCTGAACACAAAAAGGACAAAGATATACAGTCAAGATATACAGTCAAGAAATACAGTCAAGATATACAGTCAAGAAATGCAGTCAAGAAATACAGTCAAGAAATGCAGTCAAGAAATGCAGTCGAATGGGTTTGCTGTTACAAATAGGGTTAACACTTCTTCTTAGTTGATTAATACAGCCCATAGATTGTCTGACAAACGCACAGGTCCTTCTCAGTTGAGTAACCGAGGTGATACCCGGATTTGCATATGGTTTGTTGTCTCAGAGGCAACTGAGTGTATATGCATGTTTAGTCAATAAAGTAGACGTCCCAGTGCGACAAAAACCCAGGATCATCACCTCCTGCCAGAGTGTAGCATTGCATATACATCTGGGCCTGCTAGTTCATTAGTCTTCCGTCAAATCTGTTGACCCATTGAAGTGATGGCGTATCTAGCACTCACCGTTGTCTAGAAGTGCACGACAAACGGATAAAGAAGCAATGTAAACTGAACCTTTATTTCTTGGTAATGCACGTGGACCTTTGAACAGAAGATAAAAGCAAGAAATTGAGACAAACCGTGCAATGACAATAGTTGTGTCACAGGTAACGGGTGGTCAACATTCCTACTTCGCGTCCAACGAAATACCTCGAAAGAAGTTATAAAGCTATAATCTTTCTTCTATACTAGAAGCTATAATGCTCTAATCACGCTTCTATATCAAAAGCTATAAATCTATAATCTCTCTTCTATACCAGAAGTTATAAAGCTATAATCTCTCTTCTATATCAGATGATATAATGCTCTAACCACACTTCTATATCAGAAACTATACATTTTAAATCTTTCTTCTGCAACAGATGCTATAAATTTATAATGCTATAAGCTCTATTATATACCAGAATCTATAAAGCTATAATCTCTCTTCTATACCAGAATCTATAAGGTTTTAATCTCTCTTCTATACCATAATCTAAAAATCTATAATCTCTCTTCTATAACAGAGGATATATATACTGATAGTCCTTCCTGCATGACATGCCTCAATGTGACACCCCCATGACCTTGACGTTGGTTATGGTTTTTATTATTTTTGTCATCATTTGTCCCCAGAACATTGTATCATTCTGCGCCACAGATTAGTACAACAACCAACTCTGCAGCCATTATTAAAATTGATTATTAATATTTGTTTAATATAAAACAATTATTAATAAAAATAAATTAATTAAAAAATAAAAACATTATAATTAATAATTATTAAGCATGCCACACAAAATCCGACAGACAAATATGTGTCACATGATTGCCAAAACAATACCAAATTAATAATTGTAAATTAGGAAGCATGTGGTGTACACCTACCAACCACTAATAATATAGAAAGACAAAAGAAATTATAACAAAGTGTTTAAAAGTCGTAGAAGCTTGACTTCATAGAACCTTTACTCGGTTTCGAATATGTTTTGCCTAGAGCGATTATCACTCATATCGCGTAACTCCGTAGCTTTAAGTGAAAATCCACAGAGATCTTCGAAAAAATCCACCTTGTAAACAAAATACGAGCCGTAATCGAACTAATGATCTCTTGAAAACAAGGGAACAGCTTTACCACATAACCATAATAAATTAAATTGAAGCAAGAACTGTTGACGTTTCAATCAAAAATGTATTTACACGAAGATCTTTTGATCGAAACGTCGATCATGTTCATCTTTATTTTATTACAATCGTGTATCATATTTCTGTTACTAAGACTGTGTTCTTCAGACCTCGCATTCTCATGTAGTGCCCAAAATATAAAGAGTGATCATTAGATCTTAGTTACAACAGAAATGATTCATGTAACGAGCAATCGAGAACGACAGCTGGATAAAAATTTAGATAATATAACATTCTGGCATATCAAAAAGTCAACGTTGATCATGATAAAAAGAATACGTGAGATGAAAAGATGTGGAAATATATCATTCCCCACGTCGCTCTGCATGGCACCTCATGGTGATAGATAATTACTTCTTTTTAAAATTGTCAGTATTGGATGTTTATCGTAGGGTGGTGCAGGGAGGTGATATGTGTGGTTTGTGTGATGAAGTTTGTATGATATTTCCATCGCCACGTCATGTACTTGGTGGGTTATTATAGAGATAATTACTCACCTCCTTTCTTTCGACGTCGAGAATCTGGAACACACAACAAGAAAACACAGTTACCATAACATGAAAATACAGTGACCAAAACAAGAAAACACAGTTACCAAAGCAAGAAAACACAGTTACAAAAGCAAGAAAACACAGTTACCACATCCAAAAAAAACACAGTTAACAAAACAAGAAAACACAGTTACCACAAGAAGTAAACACAGTTACAAAAACAAGAAAATACAGTTACCAAAACAATAAAACAATTGCCAAAACAAGAATACACAGTTACCTAAATATTATCTCGGTGACATCTCTGCTACATATAAGTACAGATAAAAGCGTAGTTTTCTACTAATGTAGTATTCATGGGAATATCTGTAAGTAGGCATGTTCGCAGTGCTTGGGCCTTTACAGCTCAGTGCACAGATAAAACGATCAAGGAGGAAAGTGGTGCCTTTGCGGTCACTATGAGTAGTATGACCATGGAGACTATGGCGGTGACCAAGGCATTTGAGTGGCTACGCACACAGAAGGTAACGCAGGTCTGCATCTTGAGTGACTCTATGAGTATGATTAAAAAGGTACAAGTGTATCTCGTTCGCGAACAGTGGATTGAGGCCTTGAGAAATGCGAGCTTGAAAGCGGTTACATTTATTTTCGTGCCGGGACATGTGGGCGTTCGAGGCAATGAAAGAGCGGATCACCTGGCATCGTGTGCGATTGTGGCACAAGGCGATGGGGCAATGGATCGCGCTGACGTTTTAAACAACTTAAGAAATATAATACGCGAGAGTGAGACTAATGTGGATGATGATTCCTTTTCAATGGCTAGGATTAAAGATCAGGGATTGAAATGCGGTGTTGCTAGAGGTGAACATTTTGGAGGGCGCAGAAGAATGATGGTCAACCAGCATAGGACCGGTACTGTCAGCAGAAGTGTGATGGCGGATACACTCAAGGAGAGATCGGAGCAACTATGGATGTGTCCAGTTTGCAGTGATGATGATCCGACGACGACTAACTAACTCATGGGAATATATTTTGACGCTTTCGTAGCAGTCTCCCGGTAAACACGGATTTGAATTTTGTGGATATTAATAATATGTGATCATTCTGAGTTATAACTCTTCAGTGTTATATCTATATTTAACAAAGCTATGTGGACGTCAATAGTGTCGCTCTTATTCGTCGATTTTTTATTGTGAATGTATTCTTGATAAAGGCATTCTGGTCGCATCGTTGATTTCTGTGTGTTAGTGTGCGTCTTCAGTATTAGTAGAACTTCCTTACTGTTTTAATTTATTTTAACAGTTAACAATTTAGTATTTATTGACCGCTAACAATTTATTATTAACAGCTAATACTTTATTCTAAATGTTTACCATTTATTATAACAGTTTACAATTGATTTTAACAGAACCATTTGGTTCTAGCCGTTAACAATTCATTCTAATTGGTTAACAAAATTATTCTAACAATTTATTCCAATAAACAGTATTCCAAATATATAACTAAGTATAGAAAGAATACATACCGAATCCATGGTTGTGATTTCCGTCAGCTGAACCTGTATCATAAAATATATCATGCGGTTCTTAATATTTTCCACAGTGGCAACCTATGTATAGTATATTTTTTTTCGATTCTTCTAACCTGGATAACTAATATGTAATGAGTAAATAACTAGTCAGCTGTTTTCGAAGCTTGTCATAGTAAGTCTCTACCAAATTTCACATATTATCATAAAGATATCAACATTTCACAAGCTATTGAAAAGAAATTAATCTTTCACAAGATATTTTACCATATCTTGATACAAGATATCTTTACAAGATATTTTTATATATATTGAAAAAAAAAATGAAATTAAAAACCAATGACTGCATTTTAATGGAAAACTTAATTCGTAGGATACATAACATTTCAGTTTCACAAAAACTAAAAATAAATTATATACCTTATATATTTACAGAGATACATTCTGTTAAAGTTGGACAAAGCTTGTGATAAACGCTATAGTTGCATAAATCTAAAGAAACGTGCTATAGCTGCATAAATCTAGTAAAATGTTCTATAGTTGCATAAATCTAATGAAACGTGCTATAGTTGCATACATCTAGTGAAACGTTCTTTAGTTGCATAAATCTAGGGAAACGTGGTACAGTTGTATAAAGCTAGTGAAACGTCCTATAATTGTACAAAACTAGTGAAACGTACAATAGTTATAATATTTCTCCACAACTCACTTCTCAAGCTAAAACCGTTTCTTATCATTTCTTGACATAAATTATTTCAAGTAAACACAAAATGTGCAAACTCTCATATCTAAATGTATATCATTACTTACTGATGTCTCCTGGTTTTAGCAATATATCATCTGCAAATTAAAACGTGAAAACACTAATTAATAAAAGAAATGAAATTAAATTTTACATGTAATTTTCCACTTAGATAAAATTTTAAAGCTTAAGATGATCCAGTACAACAATTAATAGTGCGTAAATATCTCGCATCAAATATTTGGATATGTCCCAGTAGAACACAGAATATTGGCAATATTCAATATTGTAGATTTATTGATTGAAATATTAAAAATAAATATTGGTAACATTTCAAATTATCTCTGTTTTTCCTTGTATTCCACATACATAGTTGATTATATATTTATATAGTTAGTTAATTCGTCAAATACTTAGCTATTTTGGTTTACTTAGTTAGTCAGGTAGATTGTTAGTTTATTAGTCAGTTAGTCCGTTAATTAAGTTTTACTAGTATCACTCTCGCATGCTATGTATCTTATGGAGTTCAAAGCCTCAGCTCGATCCATTGCCCCATCACCGTGTGCCACAGGCGCGCATGACGCCAATTTATCTGCTCTTTCATTGCCTCGAACACCCACAGGCCCCGACACAAAATTAATGTAACTACTCTTAATCACGCCTTTCTCAAAGCTTCAACCCACTGTTCGCGAACAAGACCCACTTGTACCTTTCTAATCATACTCATAGAGTCACTCAAGATGCAGACCTGTGTTGTCTTCTAAGTGCCTAACCACTCAAATGCACTAATCACTGCCATAATCTCCATGGTTTTGCTACTCGTGATCACAGCAAAGGCATCACTCTCCACCCTAATCATTTTACCTGAGCACTGAGCTGTGAAGGCCCAAGAACTGCGAACATGTCTAATTACAGATCCATCAGTGTATATAATCACATCCCGCTCTTTGGCACTCTCACTAACCAAAGTGTCACATTGAGACATTTGATGCAGAAAGATGTCCACTCATCTATATCCTCTACCATCCTGATGAGTTTGGAAACTTTACAACCTGTCCCGTCCTTGATAGTATTGACCCATGTCTTCTTCCACCCTCCACCGTACCTTGACGAACATGTTTTGTCATCGAGAAGTGCTTCATCACGTGCAGGTTTGTTATTTTGTTGTTTGTTTGAGAACCCCAGGAATTGTGAGCGATTACCTCTTACATCCTATATACAATGAAGTTGTTTTCTAAGGTTTCTTTCATACTCAGGAGACTTCAGCTTTCAGCTTAGTGCAATGCCTATTAAAAGATACTTCTACTCAGATGGAGTCTTTAATTGTATAGATGACATGCTACAAAGCTTCCATAAGAGATCCTTCCGTATAACGACATGTCTTCTACTAACAGTGGTTCTTGTTGACCTGCTAATATATTAATTCTATCATGCACAAACACATTCGTCTTATTCTGTCGGTAACAGGTACCCAACACACATCTAAAGCATGCATCTTCTAATACTGTTTATTTTATTTATGCATATCCATAAGGTATAGTCTGATAGTTTGTTCGTTCAATGTACAACTAATCTACTTTGTGATTTACGTACGTACTAATGTTATACAGTTTCACGTCAGTATGATTTATCAATTATCATATTGAATAAAGAATATAGCATCAATGGTGAAAAATTGTCGACGATAGAGATGATGACATAGCATTACTTACCTACGTTTATTTTATGTGTCGCCGAACCTAGACAGTACAAATAATAAGAGTAATATCAGAAGTGCATTTACTCAAGTATTCAACAAGTTAAAATCGTATTACAAATGAGTATACATACATTCTAGTTTGCTATTTCTAATTTATCATTCTTTATGAGTACTGTTGCTTTTTTATATTTGTGTACTTCTCATGTTAATTGTATATTGTCAGACATCTATATCGATTGCCTTGAAATAATCATAATAATAAGACAAATAATCCGTCAGAACACCACCTTATTGTGCTGCAGTAAAGGCAGCACATGTTATACAGGAGAACGTGATGATGAAAGGGGTTGAAGTAGGCCGTGTAACCATAAGCATATTAACCCTCTATTAACCTAAGGTTTACAATGATAAGAATTACATTGATGGAACGTTTCATGTGTATTCGCTTCAGGGATGTATAACATGTAAATATAAATTGTAATTTTAATTTTGGATGGAACTGAGTTTATTTTTTTATAAAAACACGAATGCAAAAATGAACGAACATGTGTTATCAATACACAAAATTTCATTTTAGATAACTATGTGAAACTCAACAAGAAACATATACAAATGTACAAAACATTTTAATTACATATTTTTTGGGCTCATAACTTATTTTACAAATTGAAATGCATTCAGAATACCATAAAAATCGTGTTTCATCTCCAATTAGAGTGCAGCTTATGAGGTGAAGATTATACAGTCCAGCAGATAGAGGCTTGAAATATGACTGGATTGGTCAGCCCTGACATCAGGGCAACTCCTTAAGGTGGAGATGGGACTTAGTTCAGCAAACAGAGGCTGAAACCTAAAACTGGACGGACCAGCCCCTTGAAATCAGGGTCATTTCTGTGAGGTAAAGATGGGTCTTAGTCCAGCGAACAGAGGATGGAAACTAAGACTGGAGGTGGGGCAGCATGGACATCAGGGCAATAACTGTGAGGTGATGTGATTTAGTCTAGCAAAAAGAGACTGGAAACTAAGATTGGTCGAGCCAATTCTAACTTCGAGGTCAACGCCTTGAGGTGGAATTTGGACATATTTCACACAAAAGAGGCTGGAAATTAAAATTGGTCGGGCAAGCCCGACATCACGCAAGACCAAGAAATCACAGGTGCAGAAATATGAGATACCAGACCGAGAGGCACACCAGCAATCATGGTATCACGCAAAACAACTAGATATCATTATCATCTCAAATATTCAGGGATCCATTAAAAAAGCCTGACTTAGAGGGAAAATAACCGCTACATTTCTGAACACAAAAAGGACAAAGATATACTTTCCAGATATACAGTCACGATATACAGTCAAGATATACAGTCAAGAAATACAGTCAAGAAATACAGTCAAGAAATGCAGTCAAGAAATGCAGTCGAATGGGTTTGCTGTTACAAATAGGGTTAACACTTCTTCTTTGTTGATTAATACAGCCCATAGATTGTCTGACAAACGCACAGGTCCTTCTCAGTTGAGTAACCGAGGTGATACCCGGATTTGCATATGGTTTGTTGTCTCAGAGGCAACTGAGTGTATATGCATGTTTAGTCAATAAAGTAGACGTCCCAGTGCGACAAAAACCCAGGATCATCACCTCCTGCCAGAGTGTAGCATTGCATATACATCTGGGCCTGCTAGTTCATTAGTCTTCCGTCAAATCTGTTGACCCATTGAAGTGATGGCGTATCTAGCACTCACCGTTGTCTAGAAGTGCACGACAAACGGATAAAGAAGCAATGTAAACTGAACCTTTATTTCTTGGTAATCCACGTGGACCTTTGAACAGAAGATAAAAGCAAGAAATTGAGACAAACCGTGCAATGACAATAGTTGTGTCACAGGTAACGGGTGGTCAACATTCCTACTTCGCGTCCAACGAAATACCTCGAAAGAAGTTATAAAGCTATAATCTTTCTTCTATACTAGAAGCTATAATGCTCTAATCACGCTTCTATATCAGAAGCTATAAATCTATAATCTCTCTTCTATACCAGAAGTTATAAAGCTATAATCTCTCTTCTATATCAGATGATATAATGCTCTAACCACACTTCTATATCAGAAACTATACATTTTAAATCTTTCTTCTGCAACAGATGGAATAAAGTTATAATGCTATAATCTCTCTTCTATACCAGAATCTATAAAGCTATAATCTCTCTTCTATACCAGAATCTATAAGGTTCTAATCTCTCTTCTATACCAGAATCTATAAATCTATAATCTCTCTTCTATACCAGAGGATATAGATACTGATAGTCCTTCCTGCATGACATGATGCCTCAATGTGACACCCCCATGACCCTGACGTTGGTTATGGTTTTTATTATTTTTGTCATCATTTGTCCCCAGAACATTGTATCATTCTGCGCCACAGATTAGGACAACAACCAACTCTGCAGCCATTATTAAAAGTGATTATTAATATTTGTTTAATATAAAACAATTATTAATAAAAATAAATTAATTAAAAAATAAAAACATTATAATTAATAATTATTAAGCATGCCATACAAAATCCGACAGGCAAATATGAGTCACATGATTGCCAAAACAATACCAAATTAATAATAATAAATAAGGAAGCATGTGGTGTACACCTACCAACCACTAATAATATAGAAAGACAACAGAAATTATAACAAAGTGTTTAAAAGACGTAGAAGCTTGACTTCATAGAACCTTTACTCGGTTTCGAATATGTTTTGCCTAGAGCGATTATCACTCATATCGCGTAACTCCGTAGCTTTAAGTGAAAATCCACAGAGATCTTCGAAAAAATCCAACTTGTAAACAAAATACGAGCCGTAATCGAACTAATGATCTCTTGAAAACAAGGCGAACAGCTTAACCACATAACCATAATAAATTAAATTGAAGCAAGAACTGTTGATGTTTCAATCAAAAATGTATTCACACGAAGATCTTTTGATCGAAACGTCGATCATGTTCATCTTTATTTATTTTATTACAATCGTGTATCATATTTCTGTTACTAAGACTGTGTTCTTCAGACCTCGCATTCTCATGTAGTGCCCAAAATATAAAGAGTGATCATTAGATCTTAGTTACAACAGAAATGATTCATGTAACGAGCAATCGAGAACGACAGCTGGATAAAAATTTAGATAATATAACATTCTGGCATATCAAAATGTCAACGTTGATCATGATAAAAAGAATACGTGAGATGAAAAGATGTGGAAATATATCATTCCCAACGTCGCTCTGCATGGCACCTCATGGTGATAGATAATTACTTCTTTTTAAAATTGTCAGTATTGGATGTTTATCGTAGGGTGGTGCAGGGAGGTGATATGTGTGGTTTGTGTGATGAAGTTTGTATGATATTTCCATCGCCACGTCATGTACTTGGTGGGTTATTATAGAGATAATTACTCACCTCCTTTCTTTCGACGTCGAGAATCTGGAACGCACAACAAGAAAACACAGTTACCAAAACATGAAAATACAGTGACCAAAACAAGAAAACACAGTTACCAAAGCAAGAAAACACAGTTACAAAAGCAAGAAAACACAGTTACCACATCCAAAAAAAACACAGTTAACAAAACAAGAAAACACAGTTACCACAACAAGTAAACACAGTTACAAAAACAAGAAAACACAGTTACCAAAACAATAAAACAGTTGCCAAAACAAGAATACACAGTTACCTAAATATTATCTCGGTGACATCTCTGCTACATATAAGTACAGATCAAAGCGTAGTTTTCTACTAATGTAGTATTCATGGGAATATCTGTTATTAGGCATGTTCGCAGTGCTTGGGCCTTTACAGCTCAGTGCACAGATAAAACGATCAAGGAGGAAAGTGGTGCCTTTGCGGTCACTACGAGTAGTATGACCATGGAGACTATAGCGGTGACCAAGGCATTTGAGTGGCTACGCACACAGAAGGTAACGCAGGTCTGCATCTTGAGTGACTCTATGAGTATGATTAAGAAGGTACAAGTGTATCTCGTTCGCGAACAGTGGATTGAGGCCTTGAGAAATGCGAGCTTGAAAGCGGTTACATTTATTTTCGTGCCGGGACATGTGGGCGTTCGAGGCAATGAAAGAGCGGATCAACTGGCATCGTGTGCGATTGTGGCACAGGGCGATGGGGCAATGGATCGCGCTGACGTTTTAAACTCATTAAGAGATATAATACGCGAGAGTGAGACTAATGTGGATGATGATTCCTTTTCAATGGCTAGGATTAAAGATCAGGGATTGAAATGCGGTGTTGCTAGAGGTGAACATTTTGGAGGGCGCAGAAGAATGATGGTCAACCAGCATAGGACCGGTACTGTCAGCAGAAGTGTGATGGCGGATACACTCAAGGAGAGATCGGAGCAACTATGGATGTGTCCAGTTTGCAGTGATGATGATCCGACGACGACTAACTAACTCATGGGAATATATTTTGACGCTTTCGTAGCAGTCTCCCGGTAAACACGGATTTGAATTTTGTGGATATTAATAATATGTGATCATTCTGAGTTATAACTCTTCAGTGTTATATCTATATTTAACAAAGCTATGTGGACGTCAATAGTGTCGCTCTTATTCGTCGATTTTTTATTGTGAATGTATTCTTGATAAAGGCATTCTGGTCGCATCGATGATTTCTGTGTGTTAGTGTGCGTCTTCAGTATTAGTAGAACTTCCTTACTGTTTTAATTTATTTTAACAGTTAACAATTTAGTATTTATTGACCGCTAACAATTTATTATTAACAGCTAATACTTTATTCTAAATGTTTACCATTTATTATAACAGTTAACAATTGATTTTAACAGAACCATTTGGTTCTAGCCGTTAACAATTCATTCTAATTGGTTAACAAAATTATTCTAACAATTTATTCCAATAAACAGTATTCCAAATATATAACTAAGTATAGAAAGAATACATACCGAATCCATGGTTGCGATTTCCGTCAGCTGAACCTGTATCATAAAATATATCATGCGGTTCTTAATATTTTCCACAGTGGCAACCTTGTTCTAATATTTTTTTTTTCTATTCTTCTAACCCGGATAACTAATATGTAATGAGTAAATAACTAGTCAGCTGTCTTCGAAGCTTGTCATAGTGTCTCTACCAAATTTCACATATTATCATAAAGATATCAACATTTCACAAGCTATTGTAAAGAAATTAAACTTTCACAAGATATTTTACCAATCTTGGGAAAGGTGAATTTCTTGATCATATATTGTGAAAGATTTATTTTCGTTATTATATCTTGTGAAAGGTTAATGTCTTTACCATATCTTGTGAAATGTTAATCTCTTTACCATATTATGTGAAAAATGTTAGAGACTTACTATCCCAAATCACAAAATACGGTTTAGTAATTTCCCTTCCACAAGATATGGTACAGTAATTAACCTTAAACAAGATATAGTAATGAAATTAACCATTAGAAAATAAGGAAATTTTCATAAAATACGTAAACAATAAGAGGTAAAGGGGTTCTGACGAACAACAGTCAATTGTTGGAAAAACGTGGAAGGTTGGAGAGGGGGAGAACTGACAAATGTTCATGTCCAAAATAGAAAGCGTATTTGTCCATTAAATTGTTTGTTTGGAATTTGACATTACTCCCGTATTTCTCAAAACATCATCAAGTTTATTTGCAATTTTCTTTTTGTAAAAAATTTAATTTTCTGATGGGTTGGTTAGTAATTTTTGACATAATTAAGCAAGGGTGCTGGTGAGTTTTCAACAGTTTTGTTTTAGAAGGAAGAGGCGGTAAAATATTAACCAAAAGTGTTTTGACTACATTTACAGACAGTCGTTCTTCACCCCCTACCCCTCAATTGAGTACAGACAGCCCTTTAATCGAGTACATATATAATGAATAGATTCTGGTTAATAAATTGAAGAATAGGCAAGAAAAAACAGCATAATACCTAAATAATGAAGGTTTTATATAAGCGGTGATGGAAGCAAAAACAAATATATGAAGACCAGATTTATATTAATAGTGATAGAATCACAAAGAAAGATATCAAGACCAGATTTGATATGGTCCTGTCTCGACTGCCAGCGAAACCGCAACTGGTGTTTTATTTTCACTAGACCTGGGGTTGTTGTTTTTTTGCCGTCGTCTGTGGTGCTGAGGTTATTTTGGCGAATTTGCTTTAATCTAGTGTTTATTTTAAGGAAATCAGAAATTTAGCTGATAGATATGTAAACCATTCTCGCACTTAGAATTTATTTTCCAAAAAAAACTCACATAAAGTTTTATGGAAACAATGGAGTTGCACACGACAATGGGAGAATATACGCTTCACTTTTAGGAATACTCGCTACCCATATTACGGCCCTACCTAATTTATATTAAATTATACAATATGTGGTTGGATTTGGTGGGTTTTTTTTCAGGGCAACCTGGGGTTATTTCTTAAAGTTCCATGTAAATATTGTCTACTACAATGTCAAATGCAGACAAGAAGAGCCTTTCATCGCAATAATTCAAATATAAGCGCACTATTTGCCGCTGTTATAGCTATAATCATGTCAAAATTAAGACAGATAAAGAACCGATAGCTGGGTATTAACGTAAGAACTAAGTTGTGTTTACTATGGTCATGTGTGTTTTCTGTGACGAAATATAGATGTGAAGCATGGACACTAAAAAAACAGTGGCCAAGAGAATAACATCATATGAATTAAAGTGTTATAGAAGAATTCTGAGAATACCATGGACAGCAAGGAAAACAACCAGGAGGTGTTAAGAACAATTAACGTCCAGGAAGGCTGGCTTCATAATAACAAAGAATAAAACAAAAATCATCGATATAAATGTAATTATTTACGTTTACGGCCTTTAGGTTTCGTATTTCCTGTAGAAAAAAAATCACACCTAAATTCAAGTTTCGTTGTGTAATAGAATACACACTTATCCTCCTTTCATCGACTTCTTTCTCCCTCTCTCATACACTTTCTCTATTATTTCCTCTCTCTAAAACCCTTTCTCCCTTGCTAAAGCACTTTCTCCATCTGTGAAACATTTTCTCCCTGTTTTTTCTAAAACACTTTTTCACTCTCTCTAAAACCCTTTCTCCATTGCGAAAAATCTTTCTCACTGTGAAACATTTTGTCCCTTTCTCTAAAACACTTTTTTCCTCTCTAAAATATTATTTTCCTCGGTTTAAAACACATTATTCTTTTCTAAACAGGTCTTCCAATAGGAATAACAATAACATCATATGAAAGCTTTTAATCAGTGATTAAACAAAATATCAATATATCAGGCAGTGGGTCTGTCTAAAATTGATGTCTGCAATTGTTTATCAATATTTATCCCTCCTTCGGTAAAAACAGTTAAGGGATCAACAAACACACGTGTCAACACTCCTGCTTAATAATACCAAACAACAACATTACCCGTGAACACTTTTTTTTTCTCGTAAAAATTATTAAAATAGTTACATGATTTAAGATTTTTAGAAAAGTTTACGAATTCAATTAATTTTATTACTGAACTTTAAGAGATTAGGTCTGAAGTTGTCTTTATCTCAGATTTATTTATAAAATTCAATTATATTAATCTTCCTCGTGGTTAATTCCTTCAATTTTGCTTTAAATTTCGCGTAATTTTGTTCTGGAAAAAAATGAATTAACGAACGTGGATGGGGTGTTACTCAATTTTTATTTTTTGTTTTCTAATACAAATTGTTGTATTTTATAGCTGTTTTCTAATACTAATTGTTGTATTTTATAGCTGTTTTCTAATATTCATGTTGTATTTACTATAAATAACCATATGCAGTTGTTAAGCATATCTTTATGTGAATGAACGTTTATATTTATATCAATATATGTATATGTTTCTATGTGTGCGAATGTTCATGTTATTGTTTTTATTTATGTGAGAAAGTTTTTATGTGGATGCATGTTCATATTTATGTATATATATATATGTATTTATGTGAGCGCTTGTTTATGGTAATGCACCATCGAGTCGAATGGCTGCTGGAACAGAGGGCGGAGCACTAATGGGAATATTCCACGTGCTGTGAGGTCAGTTTTCTAATCAAGAATCCAGATGTTTCTCCTCTTCATCTGTGCCCACATGGACTTACTTGATGTTATGTTTCTCTACTTCAACTGTTCCCATAAGGACCTAATTGATGTTATCTCCATTCTGTGTCAATATGTATGCCTATTCTGGTGTGAGCCCTTTTTATGTGTGGATACATTTACATGCCTGTGCATTTTGTGTGGGTATCCTTCACACATCTGTGTCTATTTTGTTATATATTTATTTCTTAACTCTTTGTGTGTATACATTTCTATGTATGTTTAGGTGTGGTTGTATATATATGTCTATGTCAATATTTGGTTTCACATTCATTCCATGTGTTTTCAAATGGTGATTCTTCTTGTATCCTTCCTTCCCCAAACCCACTCACCACACCACCACACAACCCCATCATTACTCATCAATCATTATCATATGCCATTCTGGTTGGCGTAGGCGACCATGACTCTCTGTCCACAGTATTGTTATCAGGATCGTTGTTGTTTCCATGCCTTGCTAGGTTGTCAAACTAATATTTTCTCACGTTGTCTCCATCTGTCTCTGTTCCCTTCAGTCTTGCCTGTTGTGACTATGTTCTTAAAACCTGCCTGTCTGATAAAGTGACAAAAGGGGTCTTTTGCTTATATTATTCTTGCATTCATTATAAACACCCCAACCACATCTTTATTGCCTCTAATTTCTCACTTTCTAGCTTATTTATAATGTATGCACGCATTTTCTCTTTTACTAGATGTGTTTCCAATCCTGCGTCATGGAGACGTGGTTTTATGTGTTGGAGACGTGGCTTTAGACAGGCTAAGTCATCTATTCTGTTTATTATTGTGGTGTTTACTGTTGATTGTCTCTTGAAAAAGGTTCCATTGAGTCGATACGTGGAGAATTGTCCAGTTTAGTTTTATTGTATGCTTTTTTATATATACTTTTTTATATATTTGTATTCATAGGCAAGTAAGTGTTTTGAGTAATTTCTATTTTCTAGCTGTTTCATAGTACTAAATGTTTAATTGTAGTTTGTTTCCTAGAACTATATGTTGTATTTTTTAGCTTGTTTCCTAGTACTAGATGTTGAATTGTATAATTTTTTTCCTAATACTAAATGTTGTATTGTTTTTCCTAATGCTAAATGTTGTATTTTATACCTTGTTTGCTATTACTAAAAGTTGTATTTTTTTAGTTTTTTTTTGCTATTACTACATTGCGTATCGTTTACTTTGTTTCCTAGTACACAATGTTGTATTTTTTACTTGTTTCCTAGTACTGCATGTGTTTTTAGCTTTCTTCTCATTAATAAATGAATTTTTTTTAGCTTGTTTCCTGGAATTATATAGTGTATTTTTACGGTGTTTCCTAGTAATACTTGTATCTTTTACTTTTTTCCTAGTACTCAATGTTGTATTTTTAGCTATTCTCCTAGTACTAAATGTTGTATTTTAAGCTTTTTTCCTAGTACTAAATGTTTTAACTTTAGCTTGTTTCCTAGTGCTAACTGTTTTAGTGTTTTATTGTTTCCTAATAGTAAATGTTGTACTTTTGATAGTTCTTAAAGGTATTGGTGTGAACTCATCAAATCTCCTCCTCCCCATATTTTACCTAAGAGGTTGGGTGAGGGTGTTATATTCATTTCCCTATGTACGATTATTTGTGACAAAAACATTCTGATCTGCGAGGATATCATTCAGATATTGAATAAATTAGCATTAACTCAGGATTATCGAACAGGAAGGGGGAACATGTTTGGTGTAGGTAAGGTAGATACACATTCAATGTGCTACGGGAACTAGCGATATACTATATTTCGCCATCTCCTGAAAATGCAGAACTCCTATGTGGATTTCTGGAGTGTACCTCACTCAGTTTGAAAATAACAAACGACAACCTAAATGTAGAAACTATAACGGAGAGACATGACATTATCAAAGAGCATTCAGAAAATCGTATATAATGTCTATATATCTAAATATAATTTCTCTAACATGGTCGTTAGCTTACCTGCGTTTTCATCATCATCATCGTATGCGTCTGCAAAACAAAATAATTAATATCATTTATTTTCAAATGAAAAAGGTGGCGCAGTTTTTGATGCTTTCCCCATTAACACCAGCACATAGTGAGCACGACCCTTTAAAGAGTTGTTAAGTGTTGATACAAGCACTTTAATTTTTAACTGTATTATCTGACATAATAGGAGTCGTCCACACATACGCCCGTAAGGAATGTGCGAATTAATGTGACGATAATCTGTGACAAATAATGACTACAGTTCGTTTCATTTAACACCCTGCTAAAGAGTAAAGTCTATGTAATATGGGTGTTAGCAAGAAAACACTAAATTACAACATTAAATTAGATTTTTCTAATATATCAGTTACTATTTATTGTCTATTGTGTGATTGTATTTTTTTTCAAATGTATCTCTTGCCCTCTCTCTCTCTCTATATATATGTATATATATATGTAAATCAATAACTGTATCAAACAGTAGAACAACATTATAACATTGCTATAACAAATACTACAAAAACCATAAAGATCACTACAGCAAACACTGTAATGAACCCACTTTAACAAACACTGCAGTAAGCAGAATAATTCATTGTAACACACACTACAACAAACACACAATAACAAACACACAATAACAAAAACTATAACCAATTTTATAGCAAACACATAATAACATCAGATGACATCATTTAATCAGTGATAAAACAAAATATCAATATAGCAGGCAATGGGTCTGTCTATAATTGATGTCTTCAATTGTTTATCAATGTTTATACCTCCGTCGGTAAAAACAGTTAAGGGATCAACAAACACACGTGTCAACACTCCTGCTTAATAATACCAAACAACAATATCACCCGTGAACACACTTCTTTCTCGTAAAAATTATTCAAATAGTTACATGATTTAAGATTTTTAGAAAAGTTTACGAATTTAATTAATTTTGTTACTGAACTTTAAGAGGTTAGGTCTGGCGTTGTCTTTATCTCATATTTCTTTATATAATTCAATTATATTAATCTTCCTTGTGGTTAATTCCTTCAATTTTGTTTTCAATTTCGTATAATTTTGTTCTAGGAAAAAAATTAATTAACGAACGGGGATGGGGTGTTACTCGATTTTTAGTTTTTGTTTTCTAATACTAATTGTTGTATTTTATAGCTGTTTTCTAAAACTAATTGTTGTATTTTATAGCTGTTTTCTAAAACTAATTGTTGTATTTTATAGCTGTTTTCTAATATTACATGTTGTATTTTCTATCTGTTTCAAAGTACAAAAGGTTTAATTGCATCTTGTTACCTAGAACTATATGTTTTATTTTTTAGCTTGTTTCCTAGTACTAGATGTTGAATTTTGTAATTTCTTTTCCTAATACTAAATGTTGTATTTTTATTTTTTCCTAATACTGAATGTTTTATTTTTACCTTGTTCGCTAGTACTAAGTGTTGTAATTTTTTAGTTTGTTTCCTAGTACTAAATTGTGTATCTTTTACCGTGTTTCCGAGTACTAAATGATATATTTGTTAGTTTATTTCCTAGAACTAATTTTTTTTTTTAGCTTGTTTCCTAGTTCTGCATGTGTTTTTAACTTGTTTCTCAGTAATAAATGAATTTTTTTAGATTATTTACTTGAAATATGTAGTGTATTTTTACCGTGTTTCCTAGTAATACACGTTTTTTTTTACTTTTTTACTAGTACTAAATGTTGTATTTTTAGCAATTTTAATAGTACTAAGAGTTGTATTTTAAGCTTTTTTCCTTAGTACTAAATGCTTTAACTTTAGCGTGTTTCCTAGTGCTAACTGTTTTATTATTTTATTGTTTCCTAATAGTAAATGTTGTATTTTTTATAGTTCTTAAAGGTAATGGTGTGAACTCATCAAATCTCCACCTCCCCATATTTTACCTAAGAGTTTGGGTGTGGGTGTTATTTTAATTTCCCTATGTACGATTATTTGTGACAAAATTCTCTGGTCTGCGAGGATATCATTCAGATATTGAATAAATTAGCATTAACTCAGGATTATCGAACAGGAAGTGGGAACATGTATTGTGTAGGTAAGGTAGATACACATTCAATGTGCTACGGGAACTAGCGATATACTATATTTCGCCATCTGCTGAAAATGAAGAACTCATATGTGGATTTCTGGAGTGTACAATTAATCATTTAGAAAATCACTAACAACAATTTAAATGGAGAAACTATAACGGAGAGACATGACATTATCAAATAGCATTCAGAAAATCGTATATAATGTCTGTATATATAAGTATAATTTCTGTAACATGGTCGTTAGCTTACCTGAGTTTTTGTAAAGACTTTTTGCGTCTGCAAAACAAAAGAATTAATATCATTTATTTTAAAATGAAAAAGGTGGCGCGTTTTTTATGCTTTCTCCGTTAACACCAGCACATCATGATCACGACCCTTTAGAGAGGTGTTAGGTGTTGATACAAGCACTTTAATTTTTAAATTTAAATGTATTATCTGACGTAATTGGAGTCGTCGACACATACACCAATAAGGGATGTGCGAAATTATGTGACGATAATCTGTGACAATTTAACAAATAATGACTACAGTTCGTTTCATTTAACATCCTTCTAAAGAGTAAAGTATATGTAATACGGGTGTTTACAGGAAAACACTAAATTATAACATTAAATTAGATTTTTCTAATTTATCAATTACTATTTATTGTCTATTGTGAGATCATGTGTATTTTTTTCATTTCTAATTGTAACTATCTCTCTCTTTCTCTCTCTCTATCTCTCTCTCTCTATATATATATAAAGAAGCGCTATATCAAACACTAGAACAACATTATAACATTGCTATAACAAACACTACAAAAACTATAAAAATGACTACAGCAAACAATATAACAAACACTATAACGAACCCACTTTAACAAACACTGCACTAAGCAGATTCATTCATTGTAACACGCACTACAACAAACACAGTAACAAACATACAATAACAAACACTATAACCAAATTTATAGCAAACACATAATAACAAACAATAAAACAAACATCATCGATATAAATGTAATTACTTACGTTTACGGCCTGTAGGTTTCCTATTTCCTGTAGAAAAAACCCCACCTAAATTCAAGTTTCGTTGTGTAATAGAATACACACTTACCCTCCTTTCATCGACTTCTTTCTCCCTCCTCATACACTTTCTCTATTACTTTAAACACTCTTCCTCTCTCTAAAACCCTTTCTCTCTTGCTAAAGCACTTTCTCCCTCTGTGAATCATTTTCTCCCTTCCTCTAAAACACTTTTTATCTCTCTAAAATATTATTTTCCTCGATTTAATACACTTTATTCTTTTCTAAACAGGTCTTCAAATAGGAATAACAATAGCATCAGATGATAGCTTATAATTAGTGATAAAAACAAAATATCAATATAGCAGGCTAGGAAATGGGTCTTTCTTAAATTGATGTCTACATTTGTTTATCAATGTTTATCCCTCCTTCGGTAAAAACAGTCAAGGGATCAACAAACACACGTGTCAACACTCCTGCTTAATAATACCAAACAACAATATCACCTGTGAACTCTTTTTTATCTCGTAAAAATTATTAAAATAGTTACATGATTTAAGATTTTAAGAAAAGTTTACGAATTCAATAAATTTTGGTACTGAACTTAAAGAGATTATGTCAGACGTTGTCTTTATCTCAGATTTATTTATAAAATTCAATTATATTAAACTTCCTCGTGGTTAATTCCTTTAATTTTGTTTTCAATTTCGTGTAATTTTGTTCTAGGAAAAAATGAATTGACGAACGGGGATGAGGTGTTACTCGATTTTTAGCTTAATGTGACAAAATACATCCACCACCCATTACACCATCGTCTAGATGAGTCAAAGGGAAAACGTATTAAGCGTGGCAGATCATGGATGGCAGAGGCTGAAGACACACTGCGAATAGTATGTGAATTGGAAGAAATAGGAAAGGGCAGTGAATGGGTGGAGGTAGACACTGAGAAGAAATCACTGACTAAAGTAATAATAGAACTAGATAAAGCGTGTCGAAAATGGACGGCAGTCAGGGCTCAGGATACAGTACAAGAACTCGCCCAACTACACTCGAAACCACAAGACATAATTATATACACAGTTCGATCTGTTAGCAGAAACACAAATAAAAGCGGTTGGGGTTTTGTTGCCTACAGAAATGGCGTGAAGTTGGTTGAGAAATCTTCAGCATATTCTACTGTCACATCGAGCATGAGGATGGAGATAGAGGGAGTTACAGCAGCTCTTAATAGGTTGATAACTGATACATCAACACATGCGGTAATACTCACAGACTCTCAAAGCATGTTGCACAAGATAGAAAAGTTCATGCTAAGAAAAGAATGGTGGGACTTATTGAATATCTCAGTTGTCCAAATCATTACATGAATATTCTGCCCTGGTCATGCTGGGGTCAGAGGAAACGAGAGAGCCGACTTACTGGCAGGCAATACGGCGATAGACGGCACATTGCTGAGAAGAGATAAAGCAGATTTAATAAAGGCAGTAATACATACACCAGTCAGGAATGTACCAATTAATGTGACGATAATTTGTGACAGTTTAACAAGTAATGACTACAGTTTTTTTCATTTAACACCCTTCTAAAGAGTAAAGTCTATGTAATAAGGGTGTTTGCAGGAAAACACTAAATTATAACATTAAATTATAATTTTCTAATCTATCAGTTACTATTTATTGTCTATTGTGTGATCATGTGTATTTTTTCTCATCTGTGTCTCATTCTTTCTATCGTATATTTGTTTCTATGTTGTATAATGATCGTGTGGTAACGGGAGCCTGAATTTCTAGTTCAGAGGCAAAATAATAGGCAACTCTCTTCTTCCTACATGTGTCACAAACCGCGACACAGGAAAAAAGGAAAATGTGTGGGTTTGCGACTAAGAAAAAATGTTATCATTGTCATTGCGTGTCTTTATTCAATTTCTTACTTTTGTTTTTCATCATTCTTTCCTCTTGGTGACAAAGTGATGCAGGACGTAAACAATACAAAATTGTCCTTCTGTGGTTGACTCCTATGTGGCGGGAATAGTAGATGTGTCATCACTGATGATGGGCTCATAAATCTGACAGATCTTCTTCTTCTTTCCTTCCTCTTTTACCCTTTACTAGTGTCGAGGGAGATACAATGTTCTTGTTCTCGCTTTTCTGGCAGCTTCAGATAATGTTATTTGGTGTTCATGTAAAGTCTCTTTGATGTTGTCGATCCACCGTACTGTAGGGCTACCATTAGCTCTTCTTTCTGCTTCTCCTCTCTTTGTATATGCTTTTTAATCTGACATATATGTTAAGATTATTGGCTTATAAATGCATGCTGCGTGTATAGCAGTACGTGTTATACCTTGGAAACTACAGCACTGACTTGCCTCTCTTCGAGGACTAAACATGCATCTATAAATTCCTCGTAACACAAACATGCTTTTTAAACAAATCATGTACGTGTCTGGATTTCTCCTCATGTGGTTATCTGAGGAGAACATGTACAATTGTCAGAAAGGTTATTGGCTGTTACGCGCACCTTGGTCACAGATGACGGACTCCATCGAGGCCAACTCCTAGAAGTACAGATGGGGATTAGTGCAACCAACAGAGGCTGGAAACTAAGGTTGGTCGGGAAATACATGACATCGAACAATTCAATTCCCGTTGGTCTCAAGAATTTATGACATCTAGCAGGACCACTGTTCTGCCCAAGCAAGCGTTAGTGCTCAATATGGAGACCAATCAACAAGTGTCATGCCAAATGGCGTAGGTGATCATGCTTCTCCACAACTCTCTGTCTCTTATATTGTTAATAAATTCAGTTGGTAATTTCGTTTTGTGCCACAGTGACAACCAATTCAAAAATGTCTCTCTTTGCATTCCTCTTTCTCTTCTCCGGTGGTTACTAAATGTTCAAGTTCCACCTTTCTCATCACATGTCCTAGAAATCTATTTTTCTTTTTCTAATTTTAGCTATAATTTCTTGTTTAACTCCAGCGTCTCTGAGAATTCCTACATTTGTTTTCTTGGTTGTCCATAGAGTTTCATAACTTTTCTTAAAACCACATCTCAGTTGCCTCCAGCTTCTCTTGGGAACTTGTGTTTGCTGTTCTTGCTTCGCTTCCATAAAAAAGATTAGCTCAATATAACAACCTAGCACTCGAACTCGTGTATGGATTGATATTACTCATATGCATTGAATGTTTTTCTTTTTTTCTTGAATTGTTTATTTGGTCTGTGCTATTTTGTTCTTGATCTCATTATAGCACCTGCCATATGATATTAAAATGGTACCAAGATACTTGATGTTATCGGCTTGATTTAATTTTGTATCATTGATAGTAATACTGCATTTTGGCGGTGTCTATATCTTTGAAACAACAATTACTTCTGAAGTCGGAGATACCAGACCGAAAGGCTTACAATAGATTGTTTCATAAATCATGTTACTTATGATTTGACTCATGGTGGTTGGAATTATTTTTCTCCAAAAGTACTTTTTTTAAAAAACTTTCAAAGAAATTTTCAATACGGCATATTTTCCTGTGAAGGAGTGGAGGGAGTTTTCTATGGGTTGTGGAAATATGGGTTGTGGAAATAAATGTTTTAAAATTTTCATTACGGCATATTTTACTGTGAGGAAGTGCAGGGAGGTTTTCTATTTTCCTGTGAAGGAGTGCAGGGTTGTTTTCTATTTTCCTTTGAAGGGGTACATGGAGTTTTCTATGGGTTGTAGAAATAAAGGCAGCTGTGTCATAGTAGACGCTAGACATGTACAGGAAGGAGTTTGATTGTACGCCCGAAAGAAAGAAATCATGTCCCAACCGTAGATTGAACCCGAAACCTCAAGGGTCTGAAAACGCGATCTAACCACCACGGCCATGCGCTCCAACCAATACTTTGCGCTACAGCCGATGAAGAGTTGTACAAAAAAAACAAATAAGGTTTATTGTCCCTGATCAATCGGGACTGTCTGACAGACTCGGCTATACTGTACACCATGGCACATTAAGTAAATTCACAAAACCTTTATACATTTATACTTTATAGAAAGATGTTTCAAAATCTTGTTAAATTTTAAAGGACAGAACAGAAGTAATGGTTGCTTATTCATAAGTAATTCAGTTCAGAAGTAATGGTTGTTTCAAAGAAATACACACCGCCAAAATGTAGTATTACTATCAATGATACAAAATTAAATCAAGGCGATAACATCACGTATCTTGGTACCATTTTAATATCATATGGCAGGTGCTCAAATAAGATCAAGAATATGATAGCACAGACCAAATAAGCATTTCAAGAAAAAAAGAAAAACCTTCAATGCATTGGGATAATATATATGTGTACACGAGTTCGAGATCTAGGTTGTTATATCTTCACCAAAACTACTTGTAAGATCGTTTGAACCCAACTTAAGTATTTCCATGGCCCTGTGAAAATACATTTTGTCCTTTAACATAATTGTTTTTAAATTTCTATATAAAGTATAAATGTATAAAGGTTTGCGAATGTACGTAATGTGCCATGGTGTACAGTATAGCCGAGTCTGTCAGACAGTCCCGATTGATGAAGGGAAATACGCCTTACTTTTTTTTATACAACTCTTCATCGGCTGTAACCCAAAGTATAAATATACTGGACAATAATTTAAAGAATCATAAAATAATAAGACATCATCAGTGATTGAATTATACTGCTGTGAAATACAATTATGTTTTAGTTTTTCCATTCTATTGAACGAATTTACACTTCGACCAGCTATTGAAAGGAAATCATGCTTTCCAGGAGCGCGAAATTTGTCATCTGTTCGTCGTTTATTTAGAGATTGCATCCTTATAGTCAGACTATGTAAATGTTTTTTTTCCGTATGAATATCTTTGCGTTTTTCAATGGTTATTGTGATGTCTTCTCAATACTGTCACCAATGAAAAGCACGGGGATACTGGGGTATGCTTTAGAAGAGAAATTGTCATAGCATTTTTGTGCCAGTTGCGCTGTATTTTTGATTAGATGGACCAATTATTCAATCTTAAGATAATAGCTAAACTCCAGTTTACTCAAATGCTTATCGCATACACGACGTGATTTCATTGTTGTATCTTGTTCAGTTTTGATAATTTAAATGTGTAGCTAAAAGTGTTATTACAATATGAGCTTGAAGAGTAAATTCACTACTATGCAAAATGTGACTACACAACTGTACAGTTACTTTTTCAGAGAAGCTAGAAAGGGCCGTTTGTATTACGACATACACATTCGTAAAAAGATAACACAGCATGCGCTCGGTTTGAAAAATATTGTAATTCAACCGTTGAATAAACCAGCACAGTAAATATAGAAATCATGAACGGCAGCAAGGTCTGAAAAGGAAAACAGGCGATAGCGACAAAGATGTTATTGTGCGTGAAATGCTTAACATGTTTCAGGAAAATTATGTAACACTAACGTAAAATGATAGTTCTTCTGTGCAGTCATAGTGATATTACTATTTATAAAACCTCATTATCGATGGCTGTTAATGGCAGCGGTTACTCTTTTAGACAATCGATTACAGGCAAGAATATTTAATGTGAGAAAACGCACCTCATATATGTAAATACTTGAGGCAGATACGTGAGCGTAGGATGGACGGTTAATACATAGTATATCTGGATGTATCGTGGATAAATGATCACCATTTGATAAAAAGTGACAATCACTTGACGGAACTAAGAAACGAAAAATTCCAAGCAACAAAGGTAAACTCAATGTAATAGGTCATGCAGGCAGTAACAGAAATGTTCTTGTCAATGGAGCAGAATTTATTTTCCAAGCACTACCTACATATATTACTACATTGACTACTACACCAAAATGAATTTATTTTGATGAAATGGTTAGTGAACTCACTTCTACAAGCGCTGGATAGTCTATTGCAAACAATGCCTCCTATGATAACGTAGTAGAAAATGAAGACAAAACTCCCACTTCATCAAGCACAAAACAAAGAATTACGATATGTCTTGCAAAAAATTGTATCTTTTTGCAGTAGTATATTCATACCAGAGCTGTTAGAACTTGTGAGACGGACAAAGAAGACGAAGAATTGTAATTGACAAAATTATCGCAGAGCATGGTCATACTTCTCTGCGGCTACCACCTCACCATTCACATCTCAATCCCATTGAACTTGTACGGGCTGCAGTCAAAGTTCACGTTGACGTACTAAATAAGATTTTCAAAATCTGTGATGTAACATACGTAACAGGCGATGCTCTTGTGCAAGATGTTATTGAGTACCGGAGAAAATGTGGAAAGCATGTATTTCAAGAGGAAAAGACATATTGACAACGAAATGGTTTGCATTTTATCCATCCCTAATCAGTAGTCGATCTATTCAAGTCTTCAGAATCCGAATACAATAGTTGATTTGCTAATCATTGTTGTTCTCACATCGAGCAAATATCTCACAATATCACGCGACTTATATCAATATCAACCGGTACTTCATTGTTCTGCTTCTCACAACGATTGTTTGTAGTCATCTTTATTTATGGTATGATCAGATACACATTTTCCTCTTCAACATGACTGCACAAGAAAAACATAAGACTATTTGATCATCAAAGATACAAACAATTTTGCATACATTCTGGAGGTAAAAATAATTATCTAATATTTTATGTTATTATATGAAGTTTTTGAAGTTTTGAACTTTATGAAGAATAAGAACCATTAATAGAGAAGGAATGTCAATGAACCTAAACAACACGCAACAATTGAAAGACCTGGCAAAACAAAGACAGAAATGGAAGGCTATGGTTTCTGCCCTATGCGCCGCCTATGACCCTGGAGGAACATAACATATGAAGTTTGAATACGCTTTTGCACCCACAATTTACCGTAACGTGTGTCTTTTTTCTGCTTATTCAATACTATGCAGAATAAAAAAGGTTTTGTGCACTTTCCAATCTACCTATCAATTTTTCAATACGGATTCCTAAGATCACGCTGTGTATAAGACTGACTGCGAAATATGGTTGCTATGCATCAGGTAGTTTACGTGAAAAATGAGTTCAAGTAATATAACGTATGTAACATACTATAGCATTCCTTGTATCGCGCACAACGAGTAGATCACATGAATTCACAACAGATAAAGGAAATATTTCACCATTATCATGCCGTCAGTTTTATAAATCATATCAGTTCTAGTCCCATGTCTCTGTTTCTCTCTCTCTCTCTCTTTCTCTCTTTGTGAAGTGTCCTTTACAGAACGGTGTTCTCACTGTTACTTTGTAAGCCTCTCGATTCTGTGGAAACTGCCTGGCTTCGCTTCGTAAAATGTCGTGTTAAGAACGTCTTCGAAGTCATCTGTTCATCGCAGTCTCGTCCTGCCTTTTGTTCTCTTTCCTGAAACTTTGCCATTCATGATTAATCTCTCTAAACCATTGTGTCTTTGTATACATTCAACGTCTGTTAGTTTGAGTTTCTTTCAATGATTTGACGAATTAGTCTTCTTCTTTGTTCAGATTTTTGCAGACATATGTGTTGATTCGTCTTTCTGTCCGTGATATTCTTAGGACCTTTCTATAACATTTCATTTCGATTGCCGATATTTTCTTTTCGATTGCAAATATATCACAATCATATTTTATCACTGGAAATATATAGCTTCCCAATAATTGTAACTTTATATTTCTGGTTACCCTTTGAAAAGTATATTTTTCCTCAGTGATGTTTTTTTTGTATAGCCATAGCTAATTTCTTTGTGATCTCTGCAGAGCAATCTACTGTGGTGTTGATGGATGACTCGAGATATCCAATGTTGCTGACATGTTCTAGTTGTTATTTGTCAATTATTGTAGTAGGTGTGAGTCCTTCTCTGATGATATGCATCTATATTTTTTTCAGTCAGCAAATGATTTTGTTGGTCGCTATATCCGCAAATGTCACAATTAAGCTGTTAATCATATCACAAAGTAATCCGTTCTCTAGAGTGCATCCTTCTAATCTACACGAGTTTGAAAACGAACATAATAGAATAGATGTTATAAGGAAATGTTGAGAAAACTATGGACAGATAACGGGAATAATGAAGATTCCTTGAAAAGAGATAATTCCCAGAGAGAGCATCTCGCATCAGAAGAAGACATCCACATTCTTTGGTCACATCATGAGAATAAACAAAATTAAGCACATTGTAACATCGTGCAAGTTGAAGAGCTAAAAGAGAAAGGAAGACCAGGGGTTACGATGTTGAACAGTGGTGTATTGCGGCATGGGAGAACTTTGGTATCGGAAATGATACATTTATCACATACTAGAAATAACAACATGCAAGACAATAGAATGTGGAGAGATATGATAACCAACAACACATTGAATGTACGATAAGAAATAATTGGCAATACATGTGACAGAAGGCTGTGGGCAGACATAACAACCAACGTCACATGTCATCGACTATTAAGAAATAATGACAAAACAAGAAGACCATAAAATACTACAGCAAGAATACTTATAATTGCTGTCACATCAATACGTTATATTTTTTTTAAAAAAACGTTTTCGATATGACTGAATGTAGAATTATCAACAGATCATAGAAACTCACTTATTTTCAGAGCTCGTTCCATAAGTAGAACATCGTTTGAATCTATGCCGTATGTGGAATCACGTTTGTCAGTGGGTGACTCTGTATCTGAATCGGATAGTGCCTGTTCATCATATTTCTGTGGAGGCAGTAGAAATATTAATAATAAATCTACTGTCATAGATCCGTACCTACAATACCCTGTGTAACAGCGGTGCAGCTGTCGCCTTCCAGACATTTTTATTATGAGTGGACTTCTTCAACTGTGCCCACAAGGACTTAATTGATGTTATGTTTCTTCTTCAGACAAACCAACCATGCAACAGAAAACCTTAGTAGATGATATGCATTTATATTGAGGTTATCTTCTTAATAGAAGCTTCATGGTACGTCATCTATACAATCCCGTAGTCGTAACCTTCGATAACAGTTACCATGCTGTTCCGACAGGCCGACGTTGTGCTTGAATAAGTTACGGGCACGGCGTGGGTGATCAGAAAAACAAAAGAAACCAGTCACAAGGGCCAGAGTTGTGCCCTGTTGTCGACGTCTGTTTCGGCGGCATTGGACTCGAAACACCATCCAGTCGAATGGCTGCTGGAACAGAGGGCGGAGCACTAATGGGAATGTTCCACGTGCTGTGAGGTCAGTTTTCTAATCAAGAATCCAGATGTTTCTCCTCTTCATCTGTGCCCACAAGGACTTACTTGATGTTATGTTTCTCTACTTCAACTGTTCCCATAAGGACCTAATTGATGGTATTTGTTTGATATGAGGATTTTCTGATAGACGCCAATTAAGCCAGGTGCCCATGTAAGACAATTAAGCAAGGTGGCTAAGTAAGACAATTAAGACAGGTGGTCAATTAAGATAATTAAGACAGGTGGCCAATTAAGACAATTAAGCCAAGTGCCAAAGTAAGACAATTAAGCCATATGGCTAAGTAAGGCAATTAAGCCATGTTGCTAAGTAAAGCAATTAAGCCAGGTGGCTAAGTAAGACAATTCAGGAAGGTGGCTAAGTAAGACAATTAAGCCAGGTGCCTAAGTAAGTCAATTAAGCCAGGTGTCTAAGTAAGACAATTAAGCCAGGTGAATAAGTAAAACAATTCAGCCAGTGGCTAAGTAAGACAATTACGCCATGTGTCTAAATAATACATTTATGCTGGGTGGCTAAGTAAGTCAATTAAGCCAGGTGGATAGGTAAGTCAAGAAAGGCAGGTTGCAAAGTAATTCAAGTAAGCAAGTTGGCTATGCAAACCAAATAAGCCAGGTGGCTAAGTAAATAGGTGAGTAACTTCTACTTCGTTCGTTCACTTGAAACATGTCTATATCTGTAATTCTATCTCCTGAGTAAAACTCACACTTGAAACATGTCTAGATCTGTAATTCTGCCTCCTGAGTAAAACTCAGTCTTTTGTAGTTCATACAGTGGCCCATTGAGCTTTGATTCCAATGTTGTTTCCTCTTACCAATATGTCCACTTGAGCGTTTCATACTCAAACACTCTTGAAGTATATGTTTGGCACTCTGTGCTGCCTGTCCATATGTACACATGGTCGTGTTGCAAATCTTGAACTTGTGTACATGTGACTGCGGAGTCTGTTGTGTCCTGTACTGAGGCGTAGAATTATGACTTGTTCTGATATGTTCATAATGTGATAGTCATTTTGTGTTGGTGTTTTTGGCTTACTTATAGATTTTATCATCTATTATTTTTTTCTGATGGTAGGTGATCTGGTTGGTCTTCGGTGGCACCTTCCTTAGCCAGTTGGTCTGTTTTTTTTTTCATTTCCCGGTATTCCACAGTAGACGGTATCCACTGCATAGTTACCCTATACTAGTAACACTACATTAAATAGTTTTTGCAAGTCTGCCAAGTATGTAAGATGATTAATTCAAGTAAGCAAGTGGCTAATTAAGTTAAGTAATCAGGGTGGCTAAGTAAGTCATGTGGCTACGTAAGTCAAGTAAGCAAGGTGGTTACATAAGTCATGTAAGAAAGGTGGTTACGAATGTCAAGTATTCAATGTTTGTTACGTAAGTGAAGTAAGCAAGGTAGCTAAATAAATAAAGTAAGTAAGGTGGCTAAGTAAGTCAAGTAACTTAGGTGGCTGAGTAAGTCAAGTAACTTAGGTGGCTGAGTAAGTCAAGTAACTTAGGTGGCTGAGTAAGTCAAGTAACTTAGGTGGCTGAGTAAGTCAAGTAACTTAGGTGGCTGAGTAAGTCAAGTAACTTAGGTGGCTGAGTAAGTCAAGTAACTTAGGTGGCTGAGTAAGTCAAGTAACTTAGGTGGCTGAGTAAGTCAAGTAACTTAGGTGGCTGAGTAAGTCAAGTAACTTAGGTGGCTGAGTAAGTCAAGTAAGAAAGTTGGCTAAGTAAGAAATTGATGTGACAATGATGTTCTCACTGGTAATATCACTAGTAGCAAACAAGAGTTCTCAGGAGAGGAAAATGACGCCAATCTTCAGAAACAAAAAATATAGATTTAAACACCAAAAAAACATTATCAAAACGATTATTATGCCAATGCTGTGCTACCAAAGCCGAGCATGGACAACGACAGCACAAGACAAACGTAAACTAGTGACAGCTGGAATGGCATGCTTACGCAGAATCCAAGAAATATCGCTAAGAGACAGAGTGAAAAATAAGGACATTAGACACATAACCGACACCGATTTAATCTTGGAATATATTAAGAGACAACAGACCAAATGGTTTGCGCACATAAGCAGACTACCACCAGACATATACCACAGCAAGCTATGCTACACAGATACAGTGAAGGCATACCTAGAGGCCGACCTCGGAAACGATGGACCACCGAAATAAAAGAGGCGACAAATTCAACATAATATCAGCACACAAGAGGGCCATATCCAGAGAACTCTTCTACCCCTGATATTGAAAGGCAATAAAGGGTTTAGCGAATAGATAGAATAATGTTTTCTCAGGTGACGTGTTGCAGCCTATCCTTAGTTTTACTTAGTCGCCTCCAACTACATGTCTGGGAAAAAGACATTGGTATTCATACATGTACCGTACACATTAGCAATTATGACAATCAGCCAGACCCATTCTGAAAGATTTGATAAATTCCAGATGAGGGTATGCGCATAATTCTTGGGTGGCCTAGGGATACGTCGCTACAATATATGCGATTCTTACTCACCTGTCAAACTACAGATCACAGAAATTGTTATGCCTTCCTACGAAACATTGATAAAAATAATGATTTCCAATTGCATATTGAAAAGACGCTATGCAAAGTGTATGTACGCTAGAAAATATGGAGCCTTTTGCTGAATTGTTTCGTCTGCCGGTATATTTCCAGACTTTCTTCCAGGTAGCAACCACATGATAGAAAAAGTAGTAAAACTGCCTTTGAGTCTCACGTAAATGCAATTACCATCAATAACTTCTGGGAAGATGTCGTGATGTACATTGATGTGTCTGTTGTTGGAAATTCTCGAAGTGTTTGGGACAACACATCTCAATGTGTAAGAAATATACCTATAGAGAAGAGCGGGTATTTCGCAGTTACTACAAGTAGTAAGACTATGAAGATAGCGACCGAGACTTTGGAATTCATTAAGATACAGGATGCCGGCCGTATCTGCATTAGCATCGCTGGATGAGTATCGAGAAAAGCACGTGAGTGTTGTATTTGTGAAAAAGTATTCGTAATTATAAAGGTATAGATAGAGGTAAATGTAAAGGTACATGTAAATATACAGGTAAATGTAAATGTACAGGTAAAGGTGCAGGTAAAGATAAATCGAAATTTACAGATAAATGTACAGGTAAAGGAAAATGTAAAGGTATAGGTAAAAGTGCAGTTCATGTACAGTAAATGGTAGAGATAAAGGTAAATGTAATGGGACAGGTTGTGATATTACATATTTTACTAATGGGAAAAAAGAGGCCACAGAGATGTGAATCTTAAAAACAATGTTCAGAATATCATGTACAGCTAAATAAACAATACTGAACATACAATGAACAGGTATAAAAAACAACTCTGCAAACGCCATAAACAGCTAGAAAAGAAAAAGATAGTATCCCATAGCATCTAGAAAAAGAATGATGAGAATACAATGGACATCGAGAAATGCCAACAATGATGTAATGAGAGAGACTGACATCAAGAACATGGACAATGCTGTTTTTACTTGTTAGGTTTTATGTTGTGTTCTTTATAAATGATATTTGGTCGAAACGTCAATTTTTGTGTGTTAGTATGTACGTTGCCAGTTATTTGCAAATCTATATTATCCTTTTTTCAAGTTTTACTTATCAATCATCATCAGGTAGTATACCACCATGAACAGGATATAGCAGACATCACATCTTTTCGAAACTTATGTCTATCTTTAGCCAATCTTCCTGCTTCTGTTATTTGTCATTTTCAGGTGGTCTTTGATGTATTGCGTTAATCTTCTTCGTGGTCTGCTTCGTGTTAGTCACCCTGGTATCATCCCCACCATTATGGTTTTCTCTAGGATGCGATGACGTTTAATATGGCCAAAATAGTGTAGTTTAAAAAAAAAATAATTTCTCTCATGATAGCTAAATTTGAGATCTTTTTGGTCCATGGTATTCTGAGGATTTTCTGTAACTGTTTCAAATGCTGCGATTTTATTTTTTAAATTGTTTATGATTGTCCAGGATTCACGCCCATATAATGCAACTGGGAATATGCAGGCTTTTAGGAATGTTAGTTTTGTTGTTTTGCAGCAGCTCGGCCATGTGTTTTTCATTTGTATCAGCTTCTTCGACGCGATAGCCAAGTTCCTTCTGACTTATTCATAGAAATCGTCATCACTGTTGATACAAGAACCAAGGTATTCATAACTGGTGACTCTTTCTAAGTCAATGTTGATACAAGAACCAAGGTATTCAAAACTGGTGACTCTTTCTAAGTCAATGTTGATACAAGAACCAAGGTATTCACAACTGGTGACTCTTTCTAAGTCAATGTTGATACAAGAACCAAGGTATTCAAAACTGGTGATTCTTTCTAAGTCAATGTTGATACAAAAACTAAGGTATTCATAACTGGTGATTCTTTATAAGTCACTGTTGATACAAGAACCAAGGTATTCAAAACTGGTGATTCTTTCTAAGTCAACGTTGATACAAGAACCAAGGTATTCAAAACTGGTGACTCTTTCTAAGTCAATGTTGATAATCATCATCATCAAGTGCCGTCTCCGCAACGAAGGTTGGCTGCAACGTATCTCCAACATCTCCTGTCTCTTGTCTTGGTGGTGCACTCTGCTAGACTGTAACCTGTCCATCGTGTAATGTTACTCTCCCACTTGTATCTCTGCCTACCTCTTGCTCGCTTCCCTTTGACTTTACCCTTAAGTAATGTCTTCAATAGGGTGTCATGTCTTTTAATGTGTCCAAAGTATTTTATTTGCTTGATCTTTATTTCTCTTAGTAGTTCTTTCTTCATATTAAGTGTCTTTAGCACCTCTTTATTTGTTTTCTTCTCTTTCCATGATGTTCTACCTATTCTTCTATATACCCACATCTCAAAGGCATCAATTTTGTCTTCTAATTGTTTATTTAGTGTCCATGTTTCTGAGCCATACATTAATATGGAATAGATGTAGCATTTTATAATTCTCATTTTTAACTTGTTTGTAATTTGTTTAGATATTAATAATTCCCTCATGTCATTGAAGGTACTTTTAGCCATTCCTATTCTCCTTTTAACTTCTGTTTCACATCTGCCATCATTTGTGACTATGTGTCCAAGATATTGATACTGTTTTACTTGTTGTAGTTTCTCTCCCTGTATGTTTATGTTTACCTCCTGTTCTTCTGTGTCTTTGCTGATTATCATGGTTTTTGTTTTTTTTAATATTTATATCCAGTCCATATTCATTACTTGATTTATTGACTTGATCTATTGGTCTTTGTAGTTCATGTTCACAATGTTGATACAAGAACCAAGGTATTAAAAACTGGTGACTCTTTCTAAGTCAATTTTGATACAAGAACCAAGGTATTCAAAACTGGTGACTCTTTCTAAGTCAATGTTGATACAAGAACCAAGGTATTCAAAACTGGTGACTCTTTCTAAGTCAATGTTGATACAAGAACCAAGGTATTCAAAACTGGTGACTCTTTCTAAGTCAATGTTGATACAAGAACCAAGGTATTCAAAACTGGTGACTCTTTCTAAGTCAATGTTGATACAAGAACCAAGGTATTCAAAACTGGTGACTCTAAGTTACTGTTGTTGATACTGATTCTTCTTCTTCTTCTTCTTCAGCGTTCATTCTGCAAACTCCCGTTGGTTCACTCTTATAGCAGGACAATGGTCCACGATTTTCAGCAGGATGTATTCCAGAGAATGGAAATGCGTTGTGTCACCGTTTTTTTTCGCCACTGACCCGACATATCCGTCTTCGACAGATGATACTGGTTGAGGACTTGCTAGTGGTTTTGTCGCTTGTCATAATATTGGTCATGTTTCCATTTAGAAATAGGTTTTGTTTTTAACTATGTTCTTCAATGTAGTTTATAAGGTGTTGGAGACCTACATGACTGTGTGCCAATAATGTTGTATCATCAGCAAATCTTAGTTTGGGTATCTCGTGACCTCCGATGTTGAGTGGGCCGAAGTTATTTCTCTGTTGGTCATTTCTTACATTCTTCATGATCTTTTCTGCATAAATGTTGAAATGATGTGGTGATAGGTTACATCCTTGTCGGACTCCGTTTTGCACGCTGAACCAATCAGATGTTTCGCTAAATACTCTCACGGCTGCTTGCTTATCTTGATATAATGTTTCTATGAGACGGATTAGGTGTAGTGGGACACCCATGTCCTCCATAATTTTTCAAAATGTGTGATGTCGTACACAATCGAATACTTTGGTGTTATCAATAAAGCATGTGTAGATGTCGACATTAAACTCTCAGAATTTCTATATGAAATTCCGCATATTGAAATTATTGTCTCTGGTGCCTCTGCCCTGTCTGAAACTTGCATGTTCTTCATTTAACTATTCATCCAGCTTGTGTTGTAGTCTTTTCATGATGATATCTTGATGATAGAACGGAGTGACTGATCAGGGCAATGGTTATATAGTTGTTGCATAAGTTTTAGATTTTCCTTCTTCGGTAGCGGTATGTAGACTGATGGTGTCCATTCCTTGGGCCAAACTACAATTTTCCAGATCTTGATGCAGAGTGTGTGATAGATGGTGATGGTGATTTCAACTGTCTGGATCATTTCAGCAGTTATATTATCACACCCTGGAGATTTCCCTCTCTTCGGGTTTTCAATGTCCCATCTGATTTCATCTAAACTTGGTTCTCGTTCTATTTCATTGATACTATGGGTGTTATTGTCAGTGTTTCTGTGGCTTTCCTCATAAATTTCCTTTCAATATTCTTTCCAGTATATATTTGTCAACTACATTATGTCACAACCAGGTGTGCTTGAATGACGTTCGGTGATGGCTTGAAATCGCCTGTTAGAGTTCTCATCTCTTTGAACATACTATCATTTCTTCTGTGTTTGTTCATCTCCTCTATCGTGCTGCACGTCTCCATTATATATTTATTTTTGTCCTGTCTGGTATTATTACGTATATTCTTGGTGATTTCTTTGTATTTTCTGTGATTTTTGGTGTAATGAATTGCTTTCATTTGCCTTCTTTCTTCGATTAAATTAACATCCTGGTGGAACTGGCAATATTGCATTACTCCCGTTCAGGTGTTACATGGAGGAGATTTTAATAGATGTGTGAACGAAGTTGTAAAAACATCAATACAAACACAAGATAAAACCTTCCGAACATTGGTAAAAATAAAGAACATCTCAGACTTTATCAAATCAAGAAAATAGAAGCACGAAACATAATAAAGAAAGTTAAAGCTAAAGGATTGAAGGAATATGGACAGAAGACTTCAATCATTTGTAAATGAAATCATAGAGAATTTTATAAATAGCATTAAAGCTATGAGGACCAAAGACGACACATTTAGCCCAACAACAATAATAAATGACAAATTGACACATTTAGCCCAACAGCAATAATAAATGACAAATTGACACATTTAGCCCAGCAACAATAATAATTGACAAACATGACACATTTAGCCCAACAACAATAATAATTGACAAAGATGACACATTTAGCCCAAAAACAATAATAATTGACAAAGATGACACATTTAGCCCAACAACAATAATATTTGACAAATATGACACATTTAGCCCAACAACAATAATAATTGACAAAAATGACACATTTAGCCCAACAACAATAATAATTGACAAAGATGACACATTTAGCCCAACAACAATAATAATTGACAAAGATGACAAAGTCTTATTCAATATAGATCTTTTTTTTTAAACATATAGAAAGAATATTTCCAAGAAATGCTGAAATCGGAAATTTAAAAAAAACAATCCCACATTCACACACAAATGGGGGGGTGCAAAGGAAACGCATTGCTCTAGGCGGACCCAGGGTTAGCAGATAAACAAGATCCCAAATGTACCTCCTCGCGGTGCACCCTGGAAACAGAAATACAGCAGCTCGAGCTGGTTCTGGCCAAATCATTTATGGATCGTGTCCGATAATGTGGAGGTAGCAGATGGAAAGAGATTTGACTGCATAAGAGACAGACAATATCTCCGATACCACCAGCATCACCACATATAGCGACACTGGCGACATACAGTGAAGCTAGTCAGTCCAGTCCGAATAATGGAGGGGCGGCCAATGTAAATTGCACGTAAAAGTAGATGCATGGCGAGAGACAAATAGATTTCATACTGAGTACAACGAAACAATGAAAGGGCAGAACATCGCTAGAGGGCTGCGCTAACTCCAAACAGAAAGTGAAATATTCCTAGGAAAGGGGAACTACAAGCTCCGTCAGCTCGAGGCGAGCTTCTAGTTACCTGTGCTCCTTACATACAGAGACCCAGACCCAATCATTGGTGTTCGGAAAAGCAAGAAGACCTAGCCCAACTCTAATTTCGAATCTTCCTAAACCGGAAATATGCTCGCGAAGAGAAAAGTTTCCGTACCCGATGGGCTCAGGCACAAAAGAGACAACGATTTTAGCCCTGGCCCAACTCTACTGTCATGTTTTCCTATACCGGAAATACACTTGCAGAGAGAAAGGGTTCAGTACCTGATGGGCCCAGGTGCTATTGGGACTATGTCGCTCAGCTCGAGAACGCCTTGCTCTCAAACGCGTAGTGTGAGACTCGAACTTGGACAAGGGGTACACGATGTCTGTCAATGACACCTCGGCTAAGAGGGCGAAAGAGCCAGGGTTTAACTCTTCTGATGAGTTCTTCCCCTTAAGGAACCATGCTCACGGATGAGAAACAGTTCAATACCCGATGGGCACAGGCACAGCACGTCCAATTACACAAGGCAAGTTCATAGACAGTGGAACACCTCGTGCGAGACAGACGAGAGCAAAACTCGTCTGGGCGAAGAGTCACCACATGCACGCGTGCCTGGAGACAGATATGGAGGCTGTCACAGGCTAGGGTAGCCCACCCGAATTGTCATGGCATGCCGAAATCGGATGTGCTATGCCTACAGGTCTCATAACGGTGGCACAACGTAATCACGCTCCCGGCGGAAATGGCACGGATATCCGTGCCGGTTACAATGGAGCAAACGTAAAACAAACAAACACACAAATGGGAATATTACACAGAACCATACATTATACTATCAGAAGTAGAAGAGGCACTTAAAAATATCCCAGTACACAAAGCTTGGATATTTAATAAACATATGTGGCAACACTTCAGTAAAATGGCTACACAGAATATTCAACACAGCGTGGAATGAGAGAAGAACATTGGAAGACTAGCAGACAGCAACAATAATACCTATGTGGAAGAACAAGGGTTCAAATAGAGATTGCGACAAATACTGAGGGATATTGCTACTAAGTCAAGTTTGGAAGACATATGCAAAGATAACAGAAAAAAAGACTAAGACCTCGCATAGTCCCCCAAATATGTAGATACCATTTTGGATTTAGGAGGGACATGGGCTGCACAGACGTCCTTTTCACACTTAGATAACTAAGCGAACAGATAATAGAATAAAACAATCAACTGAACATCACATTTATCGACCAAAAAAAAGGCTTTCCACATGGCTAACAGAGACATACTGTAGACCCACTGAGAAGAATACGGGATCCACGGCGAACACCTCGAAAATACCAAAGCACTATATCAGAGTTGCGAAGCAAGAGTAAAAACACTAGAAGGAATGACAGACACAATCATAATAACATCTGGAGTCAGAAGAGGATGTGTGTTTTCCACGCTGCTATTCAACGTCCGTATAGAGAATATAACTAAAGAAAACTTAAAAGCAATAGAACATGAAATCCAGCCTGAACAAGAGAATCGAGAAAATGAAAATCATAAATGAATTGCTATTCACAGACGATCAGGCGTTGATATAAAACGATATATCTGAGCTGCAAAAAACACCTAAACGCACAAAATATCCATTGCGAAACCAACAAAATGAGAATAAGCAAAACAAATCCAGAAATATTGAAAATATGCAGAAACAATCCCCACTAGAAATATACATAGACGGCACAAAACTTAACGTAAACATGGACTACCGACACAAGACATGAGAAGAGACTTAACATCTTTCATTTAAGATGTCTCCACAAAATCTTAAACATTATATGGAACGACAAAATCACCAACATGGAAGTGTTACGCCGCACTCGGATACCATCTGCCATGAAAAAACTTAATAGAAGTAGAATGCGTTATCTGGGTCAAGTCTATGTCAAATCCGCATTCCAAAACAAATAGTATTCGGAGAACTGACTGAAGACCAGAGCGCCAACCGTTGACCGATGGTGATGTATAAAGACATATGTAAATCCTCATGGAAGGCTTCTTCAGAGACTCAAATCTTGGAAAACACGGCCAAAACTTGTGATGAAACAGAACATACATGCGAGTGCAGAGCGGTTCAGATGCATTATGTTTAAAGATATGGAAGAAGGAACAGAAAGACGCAGACCAAATTCTTCTGTTGCTGTGACATGATCGTTTGATAAGTCCCCATTCCTGAGAAAATGCTCCATGGGTTGCTTCTTCGTTTTGTTTAATGATCGTCTACACAACGTAATTGGCCATGCAAAAAGCGATCACAGATTAAGCTGTCTGCATATTGACCGGTGCTCCTAAAGCACTGCATCAACAAAGCTAAAATTTAGCACCTTGCGTGCCTATACGTATAACATTATCGTAAGAACATGAAGGGTAGGGCCTAACTATTTCAGAATATCTAATATTCGCTCAGTTAACTATTTCAGAATATCTAATATTCGCTCAGTTAACTATTTCAGAATATCTAATATGCGCTCAGTTAACTATTTCAGAATATCTAATATGCGCTCAGTAAACTACTTAAGAATATCTAATATGCGCTCATTTAACTATTTCAGAATATCTAATATGCGCTTAGTTAACTATTTCAGAATATCTAATATGCGATCAGTTAAATACTTTAGAATATCTAATATGAGCTTAGTTAACCGCGTTGAACTTCTTACCTCGTTAAGATCATCGAAAAAGTTAGCTGTCGTAAAGATGTTGGTGCCGATTATGGACAAGAATATTACCAGCAGACATGGCGTTATTATGGTAAACGATAAGCTAGCCATTACTATCACAATTTCTCAATAACTACTTCCAACACTAGCAGATTACTCAACTAAGGTTTAGAAGTATCAGTAAACTATATTTAATGTATGGAGGTTCAGCCTAATATATGTACTGAGTTTAAACCAATGAAATAACAGATGAGAGTCCGCCTCCGGGTGTGGGTGGCTAAACCAATCTTAATATTTTCCTTTAGTATTTTCTCACGCTATTGGTTAATTTTAAAGTCGATGAAAGCTGTTTACGTTTTGTTTAATCAATCTATACCACTAGATGGATATTTCAGAAATCGCCATTATTTAGCGGTGGTGATACAACATTCTAGTTCAAGGAGGAGCATTGACCTATAGCTTTAGATGGGTGTAGAGTAGATTCAGTTAAACCAAATGCGGAGCATTAATGTCCACAGTTAAACCAAATGCGGAGCATTAATGTCCAAAAAAGGTTGAACGTTTAAAATTCAGTTAGAATTATGACCATGCATAATAGTTCGTAGATGGCTAATGAGCCCTACTCGTTCTGTAAATGTTCTTGGACAGTTCGGACATGAAATGACCACTGTAAAAGTATGTTGGTCTATCGTGACTTTCTAGCTACTCTCCGCTGTTAAGCTGCAGAATAATTTCTCCTCTTTTCACAAGATGATGCTCTTTTTTTCCAGTAGAGCACCGTGTAGATCTATTGTGTGCAAGTTCTTCCCTTGTATCTTGGTCTATTTCAAAGGCTCTCAGTGAAGTCTAACTAATCCTTGGCCACCTTGAGATCTTTTACCCTTTTCCAGCTCATCATAATCAATACAAGGTAACTGCGTGAAACACGTAACAACAATTGGACTTACGTAAAACACAGGTTTATATATCGCTTCAATGAGACACAACAGACTATAGCTAAAACTAGTAGGTAATGATGGGCAATGATGAGCACACAAGAAATCATAAAAATTACAATACACAAATCATATTCAACGATTCAACCAAAAGGACTTTATCACGACACAAACAAAACACCAAAAGACGACGAATGGAAAAATTATCACAACATCCAACGGAAATATGGAAATGAGATATAACAGACGATATGGATGGAAATGAAGCTAAACTAATAACTAAAACTTCAAAGTACTTGCAAGACGAAAAGTTGCAGTGGAAAATGTCAATATTCAAAATTTGTTGTTGTTGAGACCCGTAGTCATACCCTACTTTATGGTTGTTCCGCAAAGAGTATTTCTTAGTTCTCCTCTTTTCCTTGTGCCATCTGGTACTTTTTTCATTTAGTAAAAGTACATAACTGAAAAGTCCATCGTTTTTCTCTTATTTTTGTAGAAACATTTTGCGGTTTGGTGTCTTCTCTTGCTTGCATGTTTGACTTGAATTCTTCCCAAACAAAATTTAATAGTTTTCTATGACATTTATTTTTAAATTAATTTAATTTCTCCCCCATTGCGTTTATTATTTTCCAGCTTTCGCAACAGTACAGAATATCACATTGGAGTTGAACATCAGTAGTAAGAAATATTTAGTTATTGTTTTTTATTTCCAGATGTTTGTTAGATGGTTGCGTGTAATGGATACCAGCCCAGTTCTGATACAAATATTCATTAATCCATAAATCCATTGATCTATATATCCATCTATCTACATATCCATCAATGTATCCACATATCCATCTATCTATCCACATATCCATCTATCTATCTGTCCGCCTGTCGCTCCGTCTGTCCTTCCGTCTGTCTGTCCATTTGTCTGTCCAACATTGTGCTCCCCAAGTAGGAACAGTTTTCAACTTTTTGAATTTTCTCTCCGCTGCGAATTATACAACTGTACTAAGATTTAAGTTAGTACAAATTATGATCTTAATCTTGGAAGTGTTAACAAGTTGTTCTGAAAGATACCAAATGAATTATTTTCTTGATATATGTTTATGTTTTTATAGCGCAGGTTTTCTACAATAACATATTGTTAGACCTATGATAAAATGCCAAAATCGGATGTGATATGCCCATATGGAGAGAAAAATCAAATGGTAGAACAACATACCTCAAGCTCCTTGGCGGATATCACGGGATTTTCGTGATGATTAGGTGAGAGCGACGGGAGAAGAAAAAGAAGAAGAAGACTGTTGATCAACACTGACGTCCAATCTATTTACGTATATCAGGAATCGATTTTATCAGGAACACGTTAAGATAGAATTAAAAATAGAAATATCCATCAATAATCATGTAAGTTCGATGTTAAAACTGCAACACTCAATAATCATGTTCAAATCATTCAATCAAGGTCATGCAGAGTGGCATCAGGCGATCATGCGTCTCCACATCCCTCTGTCTCTTGTGTTATTAATAAGTTCAGTTGCTGACTTCATTTTCTCTCACACAGTGATAACCAATCCATAATCTTTTCTCGTTGTCTTCCTCAGTCTATTCTCCCCTTGATCTATCCGGTGCTTACTAAATGTACCATTTTATTTATTCATCATAATTATGTTAGGTTTATGTTATAACTACAATGCTCAATAATCAAGTTTCGTTGGTGTTAATATTGCAACGATCAATAATCAAATTTAATTGGTGTTGAACGTTCAACAATCAAGCTTGGTTGGTGTTAAAACCACAACTCTCACTCAAAATCCAGTTCATTTCCACATAATTTGAACGTTCAAAAGACATGCCCTAGAGTCTTTGTTGTGAATGTGTTCTTGATAAAGGCCTGTAGTCGAAACGTTGATTTGTTGTGTTATGAATTGTGTTTTTAGTAATTAGTAAAGCCTCACTACGTTATAAAGTAGCATCACAGTCGATGGAAATTGAAAGACCATGTTTCTGTCATGTGCAGTGTATTTTACACTCAAAGAAACTAGATCTAGATAGAAAAGTACATCCTGCTGGAAATATAGTAGGATCATGGTCCTGCTACAAGGGAGATCAGAGGGAGTTTGCAAATGAACGCTGAAAAAGAAGAAGACATAAACGTGTTACTTTAAATTATCTAGCACTAGATTCGAGATATAATTTACTGCGCCATCTCCTGTCAAGTTTAATGTATATTTTAAAGGGAAATTCATTGTCTTTCTTGACATAAAGCAAACCTGAAGATGTTCCTAGCAATAATTTATATTCAAGCTTACGTCTCATAGTGTTGTTAGTCTGGAGATATGCATAGTAAAAGTGACATCATTTCAGAGAGTGATAAATCTACAGGTTGATATTAGTGCCAAGCTGTTTGTTTATGCTGCAATATTCACAGCGATTGATTGATTTGATGTCATGAAATCTCTATATTTGATATATATTGAGAGATCAGTTGTTATCAAATAATTTATGGTTGCAGTAGTTAAAGATGACAACAAACACATTCAGTTTTATACATCAAAATAAGGAATAATCTATATCTCAAAGCTCATAAATCTCACAGATTCTAATCAACATTAAACATCTCACAGATTCTAATCAAAATTAAACATCTCACAGATTCTAATCAACATTACACATCTCACAGGTTCTAATCAACATTAAACATCTCACAGATTTTAATCAACATTAAACATCTCGCACATTCTAATCAATATTAAACATCTAACATATTCAAATCAACATTAAACATTTCACACATGTCATACACTTAACATTCGCCATCTCACCACTGTTATTTAATCAATATTCAATATTTCATAGCTTCCGTTTAATCATAATTTCCATACATCAAAATGCCCTGCGATGAAGTAACAATATTCTGTACCTTCTCCCTTTTGGCGACTTCTGTCTGTTCTCTCCTAAATTTTTCCTGTCGTTATATTGTATGCTAAGCTTCTTCTTCTCAAAATGTGTCCACAAACTGTGGAATGTTTTTCCCCTCTCATAATGTGGTTTAAAATATAGACAGTTTTTGTTCTCTTCTCATGATGTGAGTAGAAAATGTAGATTGTTTTCTTTCCTCATCTCATGATGTTGTTAAAAATATAGACATTTTTCCTCATCTCATGATTGGGTTAAAATGTAGATTATTTTTTATTCCTCTTCTCATGGAGTGGTTACAAAAGTAGACTTTTGTTTCCTCATCTCATAATGTGGTTAGAAAATGTCGACATATCTTTTCCTCTTCTCATGATGTGCCCTATAAATGTGTACATTTTGTGTATAAATGAAAACCTGTTTTTATTGTGTCAGTCTTCCTCAGTACCTTGCATTCATAATATTTTGGATTCTTATTTGGAACTCGTACCACCCTTCCCATTGCCAAGTACAATAATCAAATTAGCAATAACATCGGAGGTGTGGATGGGGGGGGGGTAACGCGTTCCAAACCAGGTGTTTATTTCCTTGCTCTCCGTTGGATTCTCAAATTTTTAAAAAACGTGTCTCTGTAACATCTTAGCTTCCAACGTTTTACTGTATGTGTTATCCATGAATCACATCCATATAACAGAAGTAACTATATGTAGAATGAAAGAATTCTTTACCTTATTTCTAGAATATGTTCTTCTAGAAACACAGATCATAGTTTGTGAAATAGATGTTTGAGGAAAGCTGTAAATGTCAGATGAGACTGGCGGAAAAATGAAGATACCAAGAAAGAAAGGCCATTTCAGGTTGACTAACTCGAGAGACAGCAAACCAGGTGGTTTCGGCAGATGATAAGATTGGAACCACGGCAACCAGCCCTCGTGCATACAACAGAAGATCGACTTAAACGACATCAGGATTACCAAGAAATAGATGACAAATCAAACAATCAAAGAAACCTTCAAGAGGCATGGCCAAAAATGGCAAATACAATCCAAATGTCTAAAGGCTACGACTCCTTCCCCCCTCGGCGTTTAACGGCACAAGTTGAAATGAAACAATGATAACTAGATAGATGTATCGATGGAGAGACAGATAGGCAGGCAGGCAGGCGGACAGACAGATAGATATATAGATTAATCAAGTGTAAAGCCGGGTGGCGTAAGCGACCATGCTTCTCCACAACTCTCTGCTTCTTGTGAAGTTAATAACTTCAGTTGATGACATCTTTTTGTGCTACAGTGGCAACCCATCCAGAAATTTCTCTCGTTTTTTTATCTGTCTCTTCTCCCCTTGATCTTTCTTGTGGTTACTAAATGTTAAAGTTTTAATTTTCTAATTACATGCCCTAAAAATCTTGATTATCGCTATAATTTGCCGTTTTACTCCAGCATCTCTGAGGACTTCTTCTACATTAGTTTTCTTAGTTGTCCATGGAACTTTCATCATTCTTCTTAAAAATCACATCTCAGTTGCTTCAAGCTTATCTTGGGCACTTTTGTTTACTATCCATAGTTCGCATCCATAAAGCAGGATTTGATTCAATATAACATCCAAGCACTCAAACTGTGTATTAATTAATATTACTTATAGAATGTTTATCATTTTTGGGAATGTTGATTTGGCCTGTGCTATCCTGATGATAGCATAGATAGTTAGATTAAAAAGGTGGCTGGATGGATGGATGGATTGATGGAATGATGGATGAATTGATGGATGAAATGATGGATGAAATGATGGATAGATGGATGGATGGATGAATGGATAAAAGCTTAACTGGATTATTTATATCTGAAAGTTTATGTTATTGCATGATGGGATATTCAGCTACTTATAATTAACCACCACTTACATCTTTCTGTGATTTAGGCTGTCACATATTTCCGGCCAAATTTAGTGCCCAAATCTGACAGAACATCTGTAAATCATCATAAAACGCAATCCGGAGCACATCTTGATAACTAACTGTGGTTTGAAATCGAACTGTGAATCAAATAATTTGCAACATATTATTACTAGAATCGTACATCATAAATATAGTGGTATCATATTAAACCATCATAAATCATGTTTTTTATGTTTGAATGCATTATCATCAACACATTATCCAGGACTTACATTTAGTAATTTTAATTCTTTATTGTTTTCTGTAAAATTTATTATTAGCAAATACGAACCTAAGTCAAGTAAATACAAAAGTTGTAAAATTAGACTTGTAAACAAGTCTTTGAAGCATACACATGCTTATATCATATGTTCTTGGATGGGACATCCCCAGCAGGAACACGTGGAGAGTATATAAGGACAGTATATTTTGACAGTTGAACGTTGATGCCAGAAATGTTGTTGCCTTTCATCCTGCTTTAAGATGTATGTCTTACGCATGTGGTTGCGTCTGTGGATCTCACCAATGACCCAATAAACATACCACCCATGCAACAGAAAACCTTAGTGGATGAAATCCGTTATATTGATGTTATCTTCTTAGAGAAGCTTCATGGAACGTCATCTATACAATTATGCTTTTATTTTGTTGTTGAAATGTGTTTCATGTTTACCTGAATATATATGTATGCACCCTCTTTGGGTGGGAGGGAGTCAGAGATGTACTGTGCAGCACTGGGGAGGAGGAAACTGACAGCACTGTTTTTTCCTATGGCTGAAACCCATCATAGAGGCACAGTGACTCAGGACGTGACAATCCTTTTAACTTGAACATTTGGTTGCATGCCTGGAGCAATAGAGAAGTTCGGCATAACCAGTAGTCAATTGGTGGCGGGGAATGAGCACAGTGAACCCTATCTTGGCTACAGTGGCTAGGAGCAGTGCATTGGTTAATACCTACCTTGCTGGAAGTGTGATAGTTATTCTCTGGCTTTGTCCCGGGGTGGGCCGAAAATCCACAGATTTTCCAGCGATATAATGCCATTTAATGGCATTAGGTCAAAGAGCATGAGCCCATGGACCTCTTGATCAGCAACCAACCAAGATCTATGTCTGGTTTATTTTTGGCTTGGTAATGAATCATCAGATGGATCTCTCATGTAGCAGGACAATAGACCTACTAGATCTCTCATGTAGCAGGACAATAGACCTACTAGATCTCTCATGTAGCAGGACAATAGACCTACTAGATCTCTCATGTAGCAGGACAATAGACCTACTAGATCTCTCATGTAGCAGGACAATAGACCTACTAGATCTCTCATGTAGCAGGACAATAGACCTACTAGATCTCTCATGTAGCAGGACAATAGACCTACTAGATCTCTCATGTAGAAGGACAAAAGACCTACTAGATCTCTCTCATACCAGGACAACAGTTTTACTAGATATCCAGCAGGATGTAGCTCCCAAAATGAAAATGTGTTGATTTGTGCCTATGACCCGACACATTCGGCTTAAGTGATGGTAACCAATATGTTCTGTTATTTTACCACGGCAGCTCATCTATGTAAACATATCGCTAGTCGTACAACAGTTCGACAGAAATAATATCCGTATTACACTTTTGCTTCAATTTCAAAGTTAGCCCAGAACAAACTTGCTTGTCCAATTTTGCTGTGTTCTGCGCCACTATTGACATAGCCAGCCTCAAAAATAAATGTAAATAAACATGAAGGCATGTGGTAGTCACCTTTTCTGCATTTGTTGTCACTCCTGTAGAATATCAGACTTTAGATCTGAGAACGGAATACGGCCTGTGTGCAAATATTGTTAGAAGACAAAGGGCAATGAGTACTGAAACCAAGAAATAGTAACGAGTTACAGAAAAAATTCAGATCAGAAGACAGTAGATGGGATTTGAACTAGGTCCATTCAGCAGGCACCTGTTTGAAGTGGACAAAGTTACATGGAAATACCTAATCCGTACAGGTATTACATTTAATAGAAAGCAGAAGGTCGTTTAGGTTTAGGTGTATTGATTATCGTCTTCACACACCTGGCATATTCATAGGTTATCATTTCTCCTCTTCGATACACTTCTCTGGGTATAGTAATCGAAGGTCCTATTATGTGTTGCTCTTGTGCTTCTTCTGGAAATGGTGTTAGGTGTTCTCTCCCTGCATATGAATACACACTCACTATTCTCTCTCTGCCACATAAATCGATACTCCCAAATCCCTTAGTGCCACCTATATGCACACTCACATTTCCTGCATTTCACTACAGTCAGTATACGCCCTCACCTTCAACACCTCTACTCACGACGGTAAATTATTGAGTAAGTTTACCTTGCCCATAATGTTATCCTTTGAAAGGTGATAGTGCAAGCCACGTCTCCGTTCGTTCGTTGCCCTTCACGCTCACATGTACGTCGACTACTCGAATCGTCTTATTATAGAGCTGATTTGACTCCATGACACATACTTATTAAATATTTCAGTATATACCCATGGGATAGACTTAAGATGCTAGTCAGATTAGCTCCTCTGCAAACATTTTCATTTCTACCAGGAACTCTCTACTGAGTCACTGAAATATTTTTCCCTGTGATCTAGCAGTAAAGATCCATGAGAAACGTTGGTGGCGAATGACCGAGCCACCTGTGCAAATCGCAGCATTCGTGCCATCAAGATGATAGCAGAAGAGTGACTTGACATCCATGTTCACAGGATTACGATCCTGTAATTCTTCATTAAGTGTAAGATTATTGCCTTTCAAGCCCCCTGAAATAACCATGGTATCTAATATGTAATATATCACCTGGGTTAGTACCGTATTATGCCCATATCAGTTATGTAATATGTAATATATCACCTGGGTTAGTACCGTATTATGCCCATATCAGTTATGTAATATATCGACTGGGTTAGTACCGTATTATGTATGCCCATATCAGTTATGTAATATATCACCTGGGTTAGTTTTAAAAAAAGTACAGTAACCCATAGCATTTATTAATGCCGTAGGGGTGTGAGATGTTAGCGATCTCACATTTCACAGGCTCTGCAAATGAGGGCGGTAGCCATCTCCTCTCCCTCGCAGTCTTTACTTCCCGGATTAATCCGGTACCCCTTTAAGGATGGGTCGACCTGGGAATCGTTGCGATCTGAAAGCATTTCCGCCTCATCTGAGGAATGAACCCAGGACCACTCATATGCGAAGCCAGTGTGCTAACCAATGCGCTAACGCGGCTCCGCGGGTACCTGGGTTAGTACCGTATTATGTATGCCCATATCAGTTCTGTAATATCATCATCGTGACTCGTTTACCTGTTCCCAACATACATAGCCACTATTCCATTACTGAAGCGACTGATCAATCACTGCGCTTATACTTTGTATCACAAGCTAATGAAAAGGCAGAAAAAGTTATAAATAACCAAGATATGTTTCGATGTGTGTCGTCAGTCCGTGTGACTATAACTGGAGAATATACCCCGTCTGATTAGAAGGCTCTTTCAATAGACATTTCACTAAGCCGAAATCTGACGTCTCCTGGGTATGAAAGGAAACTCTCAGAAAAACCATCCCACTGAACATATGAAGTACAAGCTAATCGCTCGCAATTCCTGAGGTTCTCTAGCAAACAAACATAACTGGAGAATGACGTGAACGAGCTCTATGTTGAATAGATCTTGTGCTCTGGAGCTTACTTTTAAGCATACACTTATCTCTACGAGTCAACCCCGTGAGTTATGGTTTGAAAGCAAAGGAGGAATCATATAACCTCACAGAACTCGTGTATCCAGTACGACCGAGGATGTTGCGCATCATATTGTTCTCAATTCTCTCAATCAGTTTTAACTCAATGATTTATCAAAACAGTCCTTTTTAGGGCTAATAGTTAATCCCGCCTTCCCCCACTATTTAATGTCCTTTTCAGGACAGACCAGAACCCAGGTCATTCCCTCAGTCCCTAACAGGACGCCACCCAGGTCATTCGACCACAAGATATGCCCCGATATAACCAAAGAAAATTATTTCACGGTTGAAAAGAGCGTGACTTTCTCAAGAAAGGCAAATCCAATAATAAACAAACAAACTCAATTAGTTTTTGATTATCGGCGATAACTGCGCACGAATATTAATGAATGGATGAACAAAATAATCAAACATAACTCCGCGTTGAGATGTTCTGATGTCTTCGGATCACTTCTTTAACAAAGCTGAGAGATATTTGCTAGATTCTGTAATCACAAGATCGACGTGTTATCGGAAGCGCATGCTGCTATCAAAAACCGCACATTCGTGTAGTTCAATTATGAGATCTTGGCAGTCATCTCTCCAAACTCTCGTGACAGACTTTAAGCAGAGGCTCAGAGAACTTCCAGAAACCCATTGGAGAGATATGAGGAAACTATGAGAGAGCTATGAAAGTGCTACATGAAACCTATGAGAAAGTTATGAGAGATATATAAGATGCATGTGAGTGCTATGAGATATGGAGAGATATAGAGAGCGATATGGGGAGACGTGAGGAGATATATATGAAATAGCAATGAGTGAGCTATAATAGAGATATGAAATAGCAATGAGTGAGCTATAATGAGATATCAGAGAGCAATGAGTGAGCTATAATAGAGATATCAGAGAGCAATGAGAGAGCTATATGAGAAATTTGAGAGAGATATATGACATGATATCTATACGAGATGATAGAGGTATATGAGAGCTATGGGGGAGCTATATGAGAGATCTATGAAAGACATATGAGAGAGCTATATGAGAGAGAGATGGAAGACATATGAGAGAACTTTGGAAGACATGAGAGAGCTAAATTAGAGAGCTATGTGAGAGAGCTATATGAGAGCTGTGTAAGAGATATATGACATTTATGTGAGCGAGCTAAATGAGAGCTATGGAAGACATACGAGAGAGCTATATTAGAGCTGTGTAAGAGATAAGAGAGAGAGCTATATGAGAGCTACAGAAGAGATATGAGAGAGCTATGGAAGGCATATGAGAGAGTTATGTGAGAGAGCTATGAAAGGCATATGAGAGAGTTATGTGAGAGAGCTATGGAAGGCATATGAGAGAGTTATGTGAGAGAGCTATGGAAGGCATATGATAGAGTTATGTGAGAGAGCTATAGAAGGCATATGAGAGAGTTATATGAGAGAACTATGGAAGGCATATGATAGAGTTATATGAGAGAACTATGGAAGGCATATGATAGAGCTATATGAGAGATCTATGGAAGGCATATGATAGAGTTATATGAGAGAACTATGGAAGGCATATGATAGAGCTATATGAGAGATCTATGGAAGGCATATGATAGAGCTATATGAGAGAACTATGGAAGGCATATGATAGAGTTATATGAGAGAACTATGGAAGGCATATGATAGAGCTATATGAGAGATCTATGGAAGGCATATGATAGAGCTATATGAGAGAACTATGGAAGGCATATGATAGAGTTATATGAGAGAGCTATGGAAGGCATATGATAGGTATATGAGAACTATGGAAGGCATATGCAAAAGGTATATGAGAGAGCTATGGAAGGCATATCAGAGAGCTATATGAGAGAGCTATGGGGGAATGAGAGAGCTATATGAGAGAGCTATGGAAGACATATGATATAGCTATATGAGAGAGCTATGGAAAGCATATGCGAGAACTACATGAGAAAGTTATGGAAGACATATGAGATAGCTATATAAGAAATATGATAGAACTATGGAAGTCATATGAGAGAGCTATAAGATAGAGCTATATGAGAGATCTATGGAATGCATATGAGAGGAGAGAGCTATATGAGAGAGCTATGTAAGAAATATGAGAGAGATATATGAGAGAGCTATGGAAGGCATATGAGAGAGCTATATGAGATATCTATGGAAGACATATGAGAGAGCTATATGAGATAGCTATGGAAGACATGAGAGAGCTATATGAGAGAGCTATGGAAGGCATATAAGAAAGCTATATGATAGAACTATTGAAGGCATATGCGAGAGCTATATGAGAGAGCTATACAAGGCATATGATAGAGCTATATGAGAGAGCTATGGAAGACATTTGAGAGAGCTATATGAGATAGCTATGGAAGACATATGAGAGAGCTATATGAGATAGCTATGGAAGACATGAGAGAGCTATATGAGAGAGCTATGGAAGGCATATAAGAAAGCTATATGATAGAAATATTGAAGGCATATGCGAGAACTATATGAGAGAGCTATATAAAGCATATGATAGAGCTATATGAGAGAGCTATGGATGGCATATGCGAGAGATATATGAGAGACATATGGAATGCACATGATAGAGCTATATGAGAGTGCTATGGAATGCATATGAGAGAGCTATATGAGATAGCTATGGAAGACATATGAGAGAGCTATATGAGATAGCTATGGAAGACATGAGAGAGCTATATGAGAGAGCCATGTAAGGCATATGAGACAGCTATATGATAGAACTATTGAAGGCATATGCGAGAGCTATATGAGAGAGCTATATAAAGCATATGATAGAGCTATATGAGAGAGCTATGGATGGCATATGCGAGAGATATATGAGAGACATATGGAATGCACATGATAGAGCTATATGAGAGTGCTATGGAATGCATATGAGAGAGCTATATGAGATAGCTATGGAAGACATATGAGAGAGCTATATGAGATAGCTATGGAAGACATGAGAGAGCTATATGAGAGAGCCATGGAAGGCATATGAGACAGCTATATGATAGAACTATTGAAGGCACATGCGAGAGCTATATGAGAGAGCTATATAAAGCATATGATAGAGCTATATGAGAGAGCTATGGAAGGCATATGAGAAAGCTATATGATAGAACTATTGAACGCATATGCGAGAGCTATATGAGAGAGCTATACAAGGCATATGATAGAGCTATATGAGAGAGCTATGGAAGACATTTGAGAGAGCTATATGAGATAGCTATGGAAGACATATGAGAGAGCTATATGAGATAGCTATGGAAGACATGAGAGAGCTATATGAGAGAGCTATGGAAGGCATATAAGAAAGCTATATGATAGAACTATTGAAGGCATATGCGAGAACTATATGAGAGAGCTATATAAAGCATATGATAGAGCTATATGAGAGAGCTATGGATGGCATATGCGAGAGATATATGAGAGACATATGGAATGCACATGATAGAGCTATATGAGAGTGCTATGGAATGCATATGAGAGAGCTATATGAGATAGCTATGGAAGACATATGAGAGAGCTATATGAGATAGCTATGGAAGACATATGAGAGAGCTATATGAGATAGCTATGGAAGACATGAGAGAGCTATATGAGAGAGCCATGGAAGGCATATGAGACAGCTATATTATAGAACTATTGAAGGCATATGCGAGAGCTATATGAGAGAGCTATATAAAGCATATGATAGAGCTATATGAGAGAGCTATGGAAGGCATATGCGAGAGATATATGAGAGACATATGGAAGGTATATGCGAGAGATATATGAGAGCCATATGGAAGGCATATGATAGAGCTATATGAGAGTGCTATGGAATGCATATGAGAGAGGTATATGAGAGCTATGGAATGCATATGAGAGAGCTATATGAGAGAGCTAGGAAGACATATGAGAGAGCTATATGAGAGCTATGGAATGCATATGAGAGAGCTATATGAGAGAGCTATGGAAGACATATGAGAGAGCTATATGAGCGATGGAAGGTATATGAAAAGGGTATGTGAAACTATCGTATAATTTTGAAGTAAATTGTAGAAGTGTCTTCTTTCGAGAGCAACTAGTTCTACTTATTAATTCATTTTAATGTTTTATTATAATGTGGTAACATTTTAGGTCGTGCCTATGATGGTTGTATTTATAACAGTGGAGTAGGAAATGCTCTATTGTATTTTCCTCTTCACAGTCTTCACATATTGGTTCGACTATATAATGTAATGATTTTCCCACTCTAAGTCGTAGTAGTTTCCTATTGACAGGTATTTCAGTTCTTCCCTGATTTGAGTGATTCTAGTGGATCATTTTAGCATTGCATGTGTATGTCTTCCTTTTGCACTGTTGTCCCATTTTACTGTCCATTCCTTTAGTTTTGTGTCCTTTATTATGGTTCTGGTTTCACATCTGCCAAGTCATATCTTGATTTCTGTTTCTTGTGTTCGTACTTTCTTAGCTTCCTTGTCCTCTGCATCATTTCCTGGTATTCCGAAATGGGCTGGAATCCACATTACATTAACCATCGTACCAACGTGAACTAATTTTGTTGTTAGGCATAGTATATCTTCTATATCTGGTCTTTGGCTGTCATGTTTATTTTGTATAGCCTGAACTGATGATAATGAGTCAGTCAGGGTTGTTACATGTTTAAGTGTGTTATTATTCATTTATTATTTCTAGAGCTTTTAGAATTGCAACTAGTTCAGCAGTGAATATTGATGTATATTCTGATAATTTACAGCTCTTATTGATATTTCTTTCAGGTATTATTAATCTTGCACCAGTTGGGCCTTCCTCTCCCTTGGACCCATCTGTGAATACTTTTAGATTATTTATTGTTCTATTATTAATGTGATCTATTGTTCTATTTTTAGTTGAATCTCTATTTTGGTATTTTTTCCCTATATAAGATAGGAAAATTTCAGTTTCTGGTGATATTAACTCCCAAGGGGGTATTACTGCTTTATACTGGTTTTGATTACCTATTAGCTCTCTAAGCTCTGGCATTTCGTCAAGCTCTGCATTTGATCGCCACCCTGCTGGTGTTCGGTAGCTTTCAGTTGAGAACTTGCCTGTGTTATCAGAGCTATTGAATAATTTATATGCAGGATGTGAGGTATCATTTCCTATTTTAGACCAGTAGCTAAGTCTCATTTCTTTCCTTCTTAGGGATAATGGCATTATTCCTAGAGCTACTTGAACTGCTTCAGCAGATGTTCCATTTTTTAGGTTAACTCGCCCAGAATCGCGGAGTGTTCAGAGAATCCATAAGGAAGACCATGCAATGAAAAGAGAATATGTCACATGATAATGACTAACTCAATAATTCACTGATTGGATAATCGACAGAGTGGCTAACCAACTCCCTAATTACTTAACTGACTCAATAAACTAATTACTAAGCAACAATGAATAAATTGATTAGACAAGATTGCATTGATAATTTGCTTTATAACAAGCACAGTCTGACAAACATAACCATTTCTTGTAACAAAACATGAAAAAATTCAATCCAAGACATCAATGACCAGTCCAGCTCTTTCTCTGTCCTAGCAGCAAGTTGTTCTACATACACCTGTCCACAACTTCATCATCCTATAAAATACGTACAATGAAACACATGTAACTTGATGGCGGTCTGTTAGAGATTTCCGTCTAATTAACTCTTGCAAGAAAACAAAACAGTTTGGTTATATAGTTAAAAACTTCATTTTGATTTTTAGGCCTATCTATCAATTAACCTATTTATTTATCTATCTATCAATTAACCTATTTATTTATCTATCTATCTATTAACCTATTTATTTATCTATCTATCTATTAACCTATTTATTTATCTATATAACTTTCTATCTTTCTATGGTATATATGTATCTATTCATGTATGTCTATTTAAACTATATATTTATGTGTATATCTATTTAGCTATATATATATATATATATATATATATATATATATATATATATATATATATATATATATATATCATTTTATTTATCTATTGATCAATCATTTGTATATCTTCTATCTAGCTATTTATCTCTATATATATATGTATAGCTATTTATTGTTTTTCTATCTATGTAAGAAAGGATGGATATATTTATCGATCGATTGATTGGTGAATGGTTAGTGGGTAGGTAGGTAGATATACTGTACCAAAAAAATAAGAAACGCTATTGTATTAATAATGGACACCAACTTTAAAACGTGTGTCAACATTTTGAGAAATTAAGAGAAATAGAAACAAGACATCAGAAAGCAAACACACTGACCTACCAACTTTCACCATTGCTTATTCACCCAAAGATCAAGATGAAAATCAAAAGACAAACTATATTATAATATCTCCAATTGCGCTACCAAAACTCTGCTACCACTGTCAAACATGGTATTTAACAGTCTCGCAGCAGAGGAAAATCGATACATGTGAAATGGAGTGTCTGAGAAAGGCTGCAGTGGCTACTAAACTATAAAATATTTTTAAAAGAACGAAATTAGGAAATGATTTGATATAATATCATATATTGAACATATCCAACTACAGCAAGTAAAAAGGTTCGGTCACCTTATGAGAATGAATCCAAACCAAATATAAATAAGAGCATATACCAAAAGGATATATGGACATAAGGCTAAAGGTAGAACAGGAAAACGGTGGATAGAAAGCATCAAGATAGCCTTGAAAAAAAATGGACTTACTGGAACCAAGATACACATCTGGCCTTGGAACGACAGCTGAAGCTCCCACCCCTACGCTTAACGGCAAGTGTGAATACGATCAACCATCATTCACTTCGGGACAGATAATAGACAATTGACCAACATTTTATTTTACAGAAATAATGTTTCAATTTTGGCATGAAGAAATTTTCAGTTCATTAAATATGGTTTGAACTTTTATTTTTTTGCGTCTGAGGCCTCCGCTTCAGTAAGGTGTATGTTCTCCTGTGACCTCTATCAGAGAAAGACGTCTCCGTGACATCGATCCGATTATCCGTTGGATCTGCTGTTTTGGATGCCAGCCCACTCTTTCCATAGTCCAAGAGACAATTGTCGAATATTGACTGGAGCCACGTCTCACTGTTGAATATTGCCTGGAGCCACGTCTCACTGTCGAATATTGCCTGGAGTCACGTCTCACTGTTGAACATTGCCTGGTGTCATGTCTCACTGTCGAATATTGCCTGGAGTCACGTCTCACTGTCGAATATTGCCTGGTGTCACGTCTCACTGGTGAAGTCGTCTGTCGAGTTCATCCCATAAATGTTCTAATGGATTCATGTCTGATTACATGACTGACCACGGAATGGTGTGGACGTTGTTGTCAGCAAGGAGCTGGACGGTAAGTTGTGCCATATACGGTCGTTCGTTATCCTGCTGAAAAATCGACCTTGGTGCAGCCACAATGAAAGAACGCGAGAGCGAACAATTTCAGCGACGTATCGTTCGGCATTCTGACGTCCTTCAATATACATCAAATCTCTTCTTCACAATAAGTTGATGGCCCCCCTCCCCCTAAACATCGGTGCACCTCTACCACCATGTGGACACGACTTTATTTCTCTGTGGAGTTTTTCTATTGTAAGTTATCAATGTTAATTTCATAATGTGTATAGATCCATCTATATAGAGATTGATAGTACTACCAAGTTTATTTTTTATGGATTTGAGAACTGGATGATAAATGCAGACATGGAAAGAATGATTCAGGTTATGACTATGCCCTACAGACATTTATTACAAATCGGTAACGAAGAACAAAAGACAAATATATTTGCCATGCAGCAAGCAGACACACTTGCTTATTATCAAGCACCACTGTCGACATCGGGGAAACTTCGTAAACTGTGTGGATTTAGACATTAATGAGTCCCTACGACTCATTAACTAAAACTGTATAGCAAGAAATATTTGTAGGTGGATGGAAAGAAAGCGGAAAGAGAACATACTGTGTTCATATCATCATTGAATGGACAGGACAACAATAAAACACACGCTAGTTGTCATATCTGACTTCTACTAACATCATTAGTTTGTCTGATGTCCTCACACAAACACTATCACAAATATTCTTGTTATCATTTATCCCATCCCCTAACACTATAATAGAGGAAGTGAGATATCATAAATATGATGTTGTATAACAAACACTATCACAAGCATGATATTTTATCATATTTCCCACAACTGACCTCTCACAATGGGTTGAGCTCACGGAGCTCTCAGACCGCTGGATCAGCAACTAACCAATCAATCAACCATCTTCTCACAATAACAATATCACAACCAACATCACCTGAGACATAGCTTACCCTTAAATTTCTTTCGTAGCCACTTTTCTGTGAAGAAAATTAGTTTGTTACGCGCTGCACAACAATAATTTTCATGTCCTTCTTCATTTATTCAAGTTATGAATCCAAATTAAATTTCGTAGATAAATACAAAACATGTGTACAATTTTTTTAATTCATTTTTTACCTTGAGAACATCTAAGAGAAAAAAAACTCAACGTTTCTATCACACGCACTTTCTCAAGAACGGAGCAAGCACAGATGATGATGGTAATGATTACGATGAAATTCATTTCTCTATCTGTAAGCAAGTAACTCGCAACAGCTTTAGCCTTTTTGTGCCAAAATCATAGATAAACGAGTTGAATAACTGTCGTTACACTCAATCGCATTAGGTTTGAAGTTTCAGAGGCATGGTTGTCTTAATTAAAGGTTTGTGTGTGCATGTTTAGTCAGCGAATGAGTGCATTCCCTGAATCAGTATTTACTGTCAGTAGTGCAGCAGAGACTACAGCAGTATCACTGGGTCAGCATTTTCTGTCAGTAGTACAGCATAGACTTCAGTAGTATCACTAAATCAGTATGCCCTGTCAGTAGTACAGCATATATATCTGGACCGGACCAATTAGCCATCATTCTTCCGTCAGATCTGTTGACACATCTGCAGTGATGGTACACACATCATTCCCAGCGACCTAGAATTATGCCACAAAAGGACAAACATGCAATGTTCACCCGTCTACATGCTCAGTCATTCACGGGAACACTTTGACAGAAGATAAGAGTAAGACATTAAGGCAAAACATTCAGGAACAATGACATTTTCCCAAGTGACACATTGCCAGTCCATCTCCCAACTTTCAATAGTCGCTTCATATACTATAACATGTCTGGAAAGAAAACAGTGAAAACAGAAAAATTATAGTCTGGGGAACGGTCTCAGGGATGACTTCTACTTCGGTAGAAAGATATTTGCAAATGCGATGTGCAATATACGTGTAGTGATAATTATAGGAACAGGATGTCATAGATTGTGTTGCATTGAGAGGAAAGATCAGGGAACAGGATGTCTTAGATGGTGTTGCATTGAGAGGAACGATCAGGGAACAGGATGTCTTAGATTGTGTTGCATTGAGAGGAAAGATCAGGGAACAGGATGTCATAGATCGTGTTGCATTGAGAAGAAAGATCGCGAATGGTATAAAGACAAAGGACAAAGGAGACAGTGATAGTTCAAGGGCTGCACATCTAAGATGACACACAACAGCATATGATAGTATAAGAGTCTGTGATTGATTGTACATGCAGTGAAAACTCCGTGTAGTTCAGATTGGACTTGTGAGTCACACCCACCATCGCCATATTTGAAGATTATATTTCTTATAGCACAACATTAATACTATCACCTGGAAGACGGAAATGCATTTACTGGAAACCACTATCTAATTTTCTAAACATAATTTTATCAATATTTTTTCCTGTTTTATTTTGCTGCCCAAAGCCAATATGCACATTTATCTCTACATTTTTCATGTCTTCTTTCGCTTACAGATCTTAGCATTCAGATCAATAATTTCAAAATATAGAAATATATTCACACTAGAGGTGATGCCCGGTGTTGCCCAGACGAGAATACAACAAACAGGAAAAATAGAATAGATTCGAATGTTTTTCTTATAACGTAGCGATAACTGTTATGCGTCAGTTTCTGGATACATTTTTTTTAAAAACCACAACCAACAAACGCGAATATTGAAACGTATAATGCTGTTATTTTCATATACATGTCGACAAAAAAATAAACCTCCGCCTGGTCTTGTATTGACACCACACACAGTAGTCAGTCAAACCAATGCTGTATTCCACTACACCACCACGACAATATATTTAAATGTACAAAATAGTATGAATATAAAAATCGTGTAATGCTGCAAGAAATGTCGAAGTCAGTGAGGTAGTAACGCATGAGGGTTAAGGTCAAAGAGTGTATTGCATCAATTCTCGATCGATATTTTTTGGACAATAATAATCAATTTTTAAGATCTCTCCTACAGACTGTGGGGGGGGGGGAATAGTATTACAATACTTAACCTGTGAATGCATAGTAAACATTTTGATTGAAACAGTTTAAAAATCGATTCAAATTCAACTAGGCCTAACTGTTACGAAAAAATGTTGACGTTATGTGTTTGAACTGTATGCCTCGGTCAGAGGGTTAAAAGTCAACTTATCTTATCATTGGTCACTTTTTGTCCCACTCTTTATTTCCGGTTTATACTATTGTGCCATGCAGTGTCATGGGTTGAAGAGTTCTCTGGAAATGGTTTTTGTGTATGCTTCATATTTGTTTGTTTATGTTGACTCCTTTATTTCTCTAATCCATCGTTTGCAAGGTCTGTGTTTGGCTTTGTATCAACATGACTGGATAATAATGTTTTTTAGGGACACTGTCTGATGGTAGTCTGGAAGCATGCGAAAACAGCTGGATCTGTTGCCTTCTGATATAATTCAGAATTGGCTATCTCTACATTCACTACATTCACCAAAATCTGTGCTTATCTTCCCTACATTTAGTGTGTAGTCTTTTTATATGTTGTTGTAGTGGTTATTTTGTAAGGAAGGTGATAGAAAATGGACAAAAATGTCTTAGTTTAAACATAAAACGACAGAGACAATGATAATATCAGAAAATAGTACCCCACCGAATAGTAAAATAGTAAAGAAATATAGTAAAAGCAGATGAATAGTTTCAAATATTTAGGAACATTAATAACTTCAGATGGTAATTGCAGGACCGAAATTATAAGCAGAATAGGACAAGCAAAAGCATAATTCCATAAAATGAAAAATATCCCGTGCAACAACTCCATATCGATGTCATTACCATGTCAAAAACTATAAACGTTTCCTCAAATGTTACATTGAACCAGTGCTGCTCTATGGAAGTGAAGCATGGACAATAACTAAGACATCACAAAACTCATTGGAGGCAGCGGAAATGTGGTTTATTCGAAGAATGTTACGCATTCCTTAGACAGCAAAGATTACTAATGAAGAATGTCTTAGAAGGATGCATGTGAAATGATTCATTACTGATAAATATAAGAAAAAACAGTCAACATTTATTGGGTACATAATCAGAAGAGGAGACATTGAGAATATAGTGATATAGGAAATATCAAGGGGAAGACCCAGAGAAAAGATATTGGACAGTTTGACTAAATGGCTTCGATTGACGACACCAACAGAGATGATGACATATATGAGAGAACGATGCACATGGCGAAATGTGATCGCCAACGCCATTCGGCACGGCACTTGATGGTGATACTGATGAGTTGTTATGCTGATGTTGATATTATTGTTTGATCGTCTGCAAAACTGAGTTCACTCAGGAGGTTGTTTAGGTTGTCTTCTTCATTGTTGTTGGCAAATTTGCATATACAAACGATATATACGATGAATAGCAAAGGAGATAGAACACATCCTTGTCGCACTCCAGAGTGTATGTGGAATTTATGTGAAATCCGTAAACTCGTTCTAACACTCGTTCCATTTGTCGGACTAGCGAACATGAATTATAAATTCTGCTAGAGAAATTGTTTTCGATTTGCACTTTTTTTTTAATGTGGTAATTGTTATTCTCAGCACCCCACTTGATGATGATGAATTGTTATTCCTGTACGTTGCAAAATGATGGAACGTATGGAACATAATAAACCACAGAGTTACATAATTTATCCTTTTTATATGTATATATATATATGGAGAGAGAGAGAGATTATATCGCTTTTTACTTACTTCCGTCTTTTCCGTTTAGCCATTTATCTGTAAATAGATATGTCACATGTTATTTATAAAAACAATATGACAAATAAATGTATAAAAACAATATGACAAATAAATGTATAAAAACAATATGACAAATAAATGTATAAAAACAATTTGACAAATAAATGTATAAAAACAATATGACAAATAAATGTATAAAAACAATATGACAAATAAATGTATAAAAACAATATGACAAATAAATGTATAAAAACAATTTGACAAATAAATGTATAAAAACAATTTGACAAATAAATGTATAAAAACAATATGACAAATAAATGTATAAAAACAATATGACAAATAAATGTATAAAAACAATATGACAAATAAATGTATAAAAACAATATGACAAATAAATGTATAAAAACAATATGACAAATAAATGTATAAAAACAATATGACAAATAAATGTATAAAAACAATATGACAAATAAATGTATAAAAACAATATGACAAATAAATGTATAAAAACAATTTGACAAATAAATGTATAAAAACAATTTGACAAATAAATGTATAAAAACAATATGACAAATAAATGTATAAAAACAATTTGACAAATAAATGTATAAAAACAATTTGACAAATAAATGTATAAAAACAATTTGACAAATAAATGTATAAAAACAATATGACAAATAAATGTATAAAAACAATATGACAAATAAATGTATAAAAACAATATGACAAATAAATGTATAAAAACAATTTGACAAATAAATGTATAAAAACAATATGACAAACAAATGTATAAAAACAATTTGACAAACAAATGTATAAAAACAATACTTATACATCTATGACTAACGCGATACTGAAACATTGACAAGCGTGTTCATAAACCTATGAAAACACAAAAATGAAATCTATGATAAATATGTTTTTAACACTATGATGATATATGATAAATGTTGACTGTAGCATACATGATAATTACAGCTATGACAAACATGGTAATTAACTATGATAAGCATGATAAATACAGCTATGACAAACATGATAAATACAGGTATGCAAACATGATAAATACAGCTATAACAAACATGATAAATACAGGTATGACAAACATGATAAATACAGCTATGCCAAACATGATAAATACAGCTATGACAAACATGATAAATACAGCAATGACAAACTTCATAATTACATCTATGACAAACATGATAAATACAGGTATGGCAAACATGATAAATACAGCTATGACAAACATGATAAATACAGCAATGACAAACTTGATAATTACATCTATGACAAACATGATAAATACAGGTATGGCAAACATGATAAATACAGCTATGACAAACATGATAAATACAGCAATGACAATCTTGATAATTACAGCTATGACAAACATGATAAATGCAGCTATGACATACATGATAAATACAGCTATGGCAAACATGATAAATACAATTATGACAAACTTGATAATTACAGCAATGACAAACTTGATAATTACAGCAATGACAAACTTGATAATTACAGCAATGACAAACTTGATAATTACAGCAATGACAAACTTGATAATTACAGCAATTACATACATGATAAATACAGCTATGGCAAACATGATAAATACAATTATGACAAACTTGATAATTACAGCAATGACAAACTTGATAATTACAGCAATGACAAACTTGATAATTACAGCAATGACAAACTTGATAATTACAGCAATGACAAACTTGATAATTACAGCAATGACAAACATGATAAATACAGCTATGGCAAACATGATAATTACAGCTATGACAAACTTGATAATTACAGCAATGACAAACTTGATAATTACAGCAATGACAAACTTGATAATTACAGCAATGACAAACTTGATAATTACAGCTATGACAAACATGATAAATACAGCTATGGCAAACATGATAAATACAATTATGACAAACTTGATAATTACAGCAATGACAAACTTGATTATTACAGCTATGACAAACATGATAAATACAGCTATGGCAAACATGATAACTCATTATCATGCGACGTATTCTTTCCAGAACGTTGTCTTCCTTATGGATTCTCTAAACACACCTCGACTCTGGAGGAGTTGACATGCAGCTAGAGACATATCTAAACAATCTGATTTATCACTGCGCCATCGTCGTCTTGTGCGTCCTCTTCCCCTGTTTGCTGTTAATTATGTCTTCAGCTATTAATCTTTTCATGTTTCTATGTCTCTTTATATGCCAAAATAAAAACTTAGATTTCTTGTTATGACGCTGTCTGGAGCTAGCCTTCTGCAACGTTTATTGATCTTAACTCTTTTATTTGTCTTTTTAGCTGTCCATGGTTTTACGAAAAAATTTTCTGTAGCATCTCATTTTGAAAGCAGCTATTCCCTCTGCTAGTATTTATTTAATGTGCATGTTTCACTACCTTATATTGCCACTGAAAATAACAATATGATAATTATAAATATAAGAAACAGAATAACTACAACTATGGTAAACATGACAACTACATATATAAGAAATATGATAAATATAACTATGACAATTCTGCAAATTGTACGAGAAAACTACACTATTAATAAACATTAGGGCAGTAATAATTAACATTTCTGAGAATAATCTCATTTCTTCTATATCTGTTGAGAAACATTATTCTTGGTTGTTGATTAAGAGACCAGCATTCAGACAGGGGAAACATTCTATGAGAAGTCTGCTTGCCATTCTGTTGATTATGTATCGGATAGATTTTAATTTGAGTTATCAAATATGTCCACAAATAGTTATCTCAGCAAAAACAATAACCAGGTAATAAAATAATAACGTGTTTCTTCTTCGGATGTATGAACATCATGACAGTTTAATGTGGTTAATTTCTTACTTCGGATGTATGAACATCATGACAGTTTAATGTGGTTAATTTCTTACTTCGGATGTATGAACATCATGACAGTTTAATGTGGTTAATTTCTTACTTCGGATGTATGAACATCATGACAGTTTAATGTGGTTAATTTCTTACTTCGGATGTATGAACATCATGACAGTTTAATGTGGTTAATTTCTTACTTCGGATGTATGAACATCATGACAGTTTAATGTGGTTAATTTCTTACTTCGGATGTATGAACATCATGACAGTTTAATGTGGTTAATTACTTACTTCCGCTAACTTCTAGCAACCATTTTTCTGCGAAAGAAAAGAAATATAATAATTGTGTTTATAAAGTATTTGTGGAGACATCAATTTTTTTCTTCTTTCTTTTTCTCACTATCATTCTCTCTCTCTCTCTCTTTCTCTCTCTCTTTCTCTCTCTCTCTCTCTTACAATTTTTCTATAGATGTGTCTCACTCTTAACGCGCTTTTCTGTCTCTGTCGGCGTTAAAAATATTATCTACATACAGAACATATTAAATACTAGAAACGTAACTCGGCGTTGCCCGGGTGACAATAAAAAATGAAAATAAGAAAGATAAATTCATAAATACAATTAAGAACAAAATTTCCTGCCTTGCAAATGAAATCAAACAAAATAAAACAATATATAATAAATAAGTATAACAGAAATCATCCCGCAATGAAAGTTTGCCCAAATAAATTATAAATCCAATCTCCGTGGAAAACAATCTTCAAACGTCATCGCCAGTCTTACACACAATCTATCCAGAACACGAAATGTATAAATATTTCATCATCATCAAGTGCCGTCTCCGCAACGAAGGTTGGATGCAACGTATCTCCAACATCTCCTGTCTCTTGTCTTGGTGGTGCACTCTGCTAGACTGTAACCTGTCCATCGTGTAAAGTTACTCTCCCACTTGTATCTCTGCCTAACTCTTGCTCGCTTCCCTTTGACTTTACCCTCAAGTAAGGTCTTCAATAGGGTGTCATGTCTTTTAATGTGTCCAAAGTATTTTATTTGCCTGATCTTTATTTCTCTTAGTAGTTCTTTCTTCATATTAAGTGTCTTTAGCACCTCTTTATTTGTTTTCTTCTCTTTCCATGATGTTCTCCATATTCTTCTATATACCCACATCTCAAAGGCATCAATTTTGTCTTCTGTTTATTTAGTGTCCATGTTTCTGAGCCATACATTAATATGGAATAGATGTAGCATTTTATAATTCTCATTTTTAACTTGTTTGTAATTTGTTTAGATATTAATATTTTCCTCATGTCATTGAATGTACTTTTAGCCATTCCTATTCTCCTTTTAACTTCTGTTTCACATCTGCCATCATTTGTGACTATGTGTCCAAGATATTGATACTGTTTTACTTGTTGTAGTTTCTCTCCCTGTATGACTAATATATATTATACGAATAAATATTTAACACTATAATAAATAGTGACGTGATTTTCATGTGTGTCATATGACATATTATTTGCTGAACGCAGTGATTCAGTGTTTACCAGAGAATTGGTAACGCCCGATCGATTAAAATTTAAGAATACAACCTAATTCAGATGTAAATTTAATTATGCGATTAGCTCATGGACAGAAATATACACGACATTAGCAAAAGGCAAGTATAAATAATAGTAGACCTGTTAAAAGAGAGTAAATGCTCGTCGAAAGATTTTTCTAGGACTAGGGACAGTTTAGAAGTGTGCAGAGGTCAGATGTAAAATTTTAACTACTCAAATCTATGCAGTAAGGTATAAAAGTTAAAGTCAAGAGAGTATGATGTTTTGGGAGATTATTGCATCAACATTCCATTAATATCGATTTTTGACAGTAATTAGCAACTTGTAAGAGGTTTATCAGCGACCACTGGGGTTTAAGAGCTTTATCAGCGACCACTGGGGCATAAGAGCTTTATCAGCGACCACTGGTGTCTAAGAGCTTTATCAGCGACCACTGGGGTCTAAGAGCTTTATCAGAGACCACTGGGGTCTAAGAGCTATATCAGCGACCACTGGGGTCTAAGAGCTTTATCAGCGACCACTGGGGTCTAAGAGCTTTATCAGTGACCACTGGGGTCAAATTACCTATGTTAGTGACCTGTCAATATTCGACTGTCTACATGCAGTATCTGATGATTCTATACGTAATCCCAAAAGGTCCAAGAGCTACAAATTTAAAGATATATACATATACATATATATATATATATATATGCATAAAACTCCAGATATATGTACAAAATACGAGATTGGCCACTTTACGGATAAGATTCGGTTGTAATTGCATACATGGTTGTGAGTTCCCTGAAAAGAAAGCTTCGAACACGGTAATGAAGTTTGCTATTCACTGGCAAAACATTTAACAACACACATAAATCGACGTTTCTATCAATGGGTCTTTACCAAGAACACAAAATAACATACGACGAGTACAAACTGCATTATCCAATTTCATATAATAATGGCTGGATGCGGTAAATCTGAAAATCAGGAAGGGTATAAATGATTAAAAGAACTAGTAGGGTAGATATTAATTAGATGTGGGGTCGTGGTTTGTGGATTACAAGAACCATGTCCTCTACTATTTTTGGTTTGTGTATATCTACTCTGATATAAGAAAATTGAAGTAGCATCCGCGGCTGAAAGAAGCGTGCCTCACCATTAGAGGTGCAGTTGTTTTGTTTTTAAAGAAAGGATATTGACAAAACAAAACCAAACACAAATTTAGAATATCACTAGACATTGACAAAACGAAACCAATAGAAATATGACAACATATCAGGATACCTATACAAATAAATAACGGATATTAACCCCATGGGCTTCAGTGTTCGAAATGTGTGATTACCAATGGCATATCAAGTCTGGTCATCAGAGAAGCACGAGTTAATAGACGCAACGTGGACGTCAAGGCACCCGTATCATGACCGTCTGCCGTTATAAACGACTTCTGCACAGAATTCCTTAGGACTTCATTCTTTAATAGTTTGATTAGTGTCGTGATTTTCGTTGGTCCATAATTATATCCTTGTTGTCGCTAAACTATTTTTCCATGTCAACGTCCTTTGGCATGTAAACAGAAGTCGAACACTGGAGCTTGTTGTAAGGTGACCAACACTCTAAGCTCTCATCAATAGACTAAAGTAACAACTTGCTCACAAGCAGTATAAATAACTTGAGATATGCTGACGACACAGTACTGATTACAGGAAGCGAACAGGAACTACAAGCCCTGTTAGAAAAAAAGTAGTGAAAGAATGCGAAAATAAAGGCCAAGTTTAAACAAAAATAAAACAGAAACAAATGGTTGTTTCGAAGAGACATACACCACCAAGATGCAATATAATAATTAACGACACAAAATTAGCACAAATTGAAAAAGTGAAATATCTTGGCACCCTGTTAACATCAAAAGGTAGATATTCAAGTGATAGAAAAAGCCGAACAGCACAAGTCAATTCAGCATTCCAAAAATGAAAACCATTTTGTGAAAATAGAGCACTATCAATGCTCATCGAATTCGAGTTGCTGAAATGTTATATAGAAGCAATTATTTTTATGGATGGGAAGCATGGACTTAAACAAAATAAATTCAAAGTGAACTAGAGGCTACAAAGATGTGGTTTCTGATAAGCATGATGAAAATACAATGGACAGCAAAGAAAACTAATGCAGAGGTTCTCACTGATGCTGGCGTAAAAAGATCAACCATATCAAACATAGGGGCAGACAGTCAAGGTTTCTAGGGCATGTATTGAGAAGAACTCAGCTTGAACACTTAATAACCACTGGAACGATCACGGGGAGAGGAGATAGGGAACGACTAAGAGAAAAGTTGCTAGATGGACTTGTATTGTGGCACGGTAGAAGCTCACCAACCGAGCTTATTGACAAAACTAGAAACAGAGAGTCGTGGAGAAACAGCATCACCTGCGCCACTCGGCATGGCACTTGATTGATTGAATAGTACCAAATACTTACGCCCATCCTTTCCATAGATCCATCGTTCTGTTGAATATTGAAATAAATAATGTGTGTTATCAGGCTGTCATTAATCTATACAATTATCTATCTTGTTGGCAATTATTATATCTATATATTTCTATTTATCTTTATTTCTATTGATCTATTTCTATTTTCCTAAATATGTCGATCTCAATATATATATATATCATCTATATATCGTATATATATATATATACGGGAAATCTTCAGCATATTCAACTGTCAAATCGAGCATGGGGATGGAGATAGAGGGAGTTACAGCAGCACTTAATTGGTTCATAACTAATACATCAACACACTCGGTGATACTCACAGACTCCATAAGCATGCTAGATAGAAACATACATGCTAAGAAAAGAATGGTGGGACTTGGTGAACAGCTCAATTGTCCATAGCATTTCTGGATATACTGACCTGGTCATGCTGGGGTCAGAGGAAAAGAGAAAGTCGACATGTTTTCAGGCAATGCGGCGATAGACGGTACATTGGTTGAAAAGATATAAAGCAGACTTAATGAACGCAGTAATAAATTCATTTCAGGATGAAGATGATGTCAATGAGGCTGATAACGTACACATACAGAGAATGTTAGAAATCTAAAGGTGAGGGAAGGAAAAGTAAAATTTTTGGAAAGTCTCGAAGATCACACAATTAACACGTGGCTGGGACTCTGAGTCTACATACACTGGGACTCTGAGTCTAGATACACTGGAATGGCTGCTGAAACGGAAACGGAGCACTTATGGGAATGCCCCACGTGCTGTGAAGCCAGTTTCTAATCAAGAATCTATCATCTATACATCAGCTATGTCAATATATCTATCATCTATCCATCAGCTATGTCAATATATCTATCATTTATCCATCAGCTATGTCAATATATCTATCATTTATCTATTTGCATGTATACTAAAAAAAACGTTTTTTATACAGATTTTTATACAGACATTATTTAAGTGAACGAAAGAAGACGAAGAAGAAATAATGTTTCACTGTATCCAGAAGACTCAGTCTCTCTGAATTGAGCAGTATATTAATGAAAAGCAACTTGCTCACAAGTATATATCTGTTAGAAGATGTATACAGCTTTTATACAAACACATTGGTGATAGTAATTATCGATTGTCTATCCCAGGTGCATGATGTTCAGAATATCAACGCTGCTCGTTAAGCGAAGTGGTGGTGACTGAATGCTTTAGTTGTCTTTCCAAGGCTAAATGTGTCGCCTTGACTGCGTTGAATCCGTATTTGTTCAGGATTGTCTTGATATTATCTATCCATCCTTTTCTGTCTTCCTCTGGCTTCCTTGTTGGTAAAATTGTGTATTGTATGGAAATCCTCACATGAAGGAATGATTGTAATACAGGGGACAGTGTAACTTACCTCCATTTTTTCTGCGTAGCCATCGTCCTAGAAGATAGAAATACAGATAAATTGTGATTTTTGTCCAGAAAATGTATATTTGAGTATTATATATATATATATATATATATATATATATATATGTATATATATTTCCGGATATAACTGTATTTAACACTGCTATTTTGGGTAATATTCTGATGCAGACACAGATTCGTTGAATAAGTCATGTGGTACGTATACCAGATCATCGCCTGCCGATACTTCTGTATAATGAGCTGCAGAAGGGCACACTTTCTCAAAATTGGTAGTATATTCTTTTCAGGGTGTAGCTATCAACCCAGGATTTCTTCTCTGTGGTGATATTCTACTCAATATAAATACGTTCAGTAGTTTGCCATCGCTTTCTGAACGGGCCGGGTGCACAAATGGAAGTGGTGAGGATCGAATCCGGTACCTTGACCATCAAAGACACACTGTACCACTTCGCCACAGAGCCGGACTACACTTTCTCAAGGTGGCCTAAAAACGCAACAAGGGATCGTTAAAGATCGCACTGAGAGTATTTGAAATAACCCAAGATTACAATAGAATAACGCGGAAAATACAGCTACATTGCGTTTTAAAGTCAAAAGAAATGTGCATCATCTCGTGATAAGAAGAGAAATGCAGCAGCTCAACAGCGGAGAGTAGCTGGGAAGTCACGGGTAAAGCAAAAATCATCTATAGTGGTCATCCCAAGAGCAAAATGACCAAGGATATTTGCTGCGAGAATACAGCTTATTTAGCAATCTATGAATTCATAGTCAAGGATATAATAATTCATAGTGAAGGATATAATAAGTCTTAGTCAAGGATATAACTAATTCATAGTCAAGTCAATCTATATATTCATAGTTACTGATATAACTAATTAAGTTTCATAAAGTGGATATAATAAATGGACATCACCATCATGTGATGGACTAACAAATGGGCATCATCATCATGTGATGGACTAACAAATGGACATCATCATAATGTGATGGACGAACATGTATTATATTATACCAATGTATCTTCTTCATGTATCTATCCCCGTATTTGTCTATCTACCTTGTCTCTGCACGCTTCTATCTATCCATAAATATATCATTTACACGTCCATTCTATTTCTCCCTCGTTTATCTTCTTCCTTTCTATTCTTGCTTATATAATTCCAGTAATCCCTTCCTCTATTTCTCTCTCTCTATCCGTGTCTCAATTTCTCTCCGATTCTCTCCCTGATTTTATCTTATCCTGCAGCTTCTTGATATGGAACCCGCATCGTGACATTTAGAGATTCACATAAATTCTCAGTTCACTAGTCAATCATCAATCAACTATTAACAATCAACAATATTTGTTCTCAGTTTACCATCATTTGTGTCTTCTTTGAATCTTGCCAGAGAGGAGTCACTTATTTTCTTCCATATCTCTATGTCTCTCCATTTATATTATTATATGTCCATGCACCTTGTATTTTCACAACTTCTTGTCTATTCTACAACTATGTCCATGCACCTTGTATTCTGTGGGATTCCGACAGAGATGTACTGCTAGCTTTATATCAAGATAACCAAGAAAGACCTCACGCAAAGAACTAAATAAAAGCTTCACTGGAGTAAAACTGGAGTAAATAAAAGCTTCACTGGAGTAAAACTGGAGTAAATAAAAGCTTCACTGGAGTAAAACTGGAGTAAATAAAAGCTTCACTGGAGTAAAACTGGAGTAAATAAAAGCTTCACTGGAGTAAAACTGGAGTAAATAAAAGCTTCACTGGAGTAAAACTGGAGTAAATAAAAGCTTCACTGGAGTAAATGAAAGCTTCACTGGAGTAAAACATGAATAAACAACGTTGGATATGGCTATTACATACATTTTTAAAAAATACAGAAAGTACTGTACAACATGCATTATTCAGGAACCCACAACGAAGTACTGTACAGTATGTACAGAAAGTACTGTACAACATGCATTATTCAGGAACCCACAACGAAGGTGAAAAGGAAGGAATACTAAGAAATAGCTAAAGAGGAAATTGTCAGACACTTGTACAGAGAAGACTAAGTAGAGTATAGAAAGAATTAGAAACTATGGCTAAAGATAACATAAAATGGAAAAGATTTGAGGATGTCCTATGCTCCACGGCGACTTAGGAGGTGTATATGCATATAGACAATGTCAAGATTGAATATATTTACAGCGATCACGTTTAGTAGAATATCAATAGTTTATTGAACGTTTATCACAAGAATTAATGTTTCTATTAGAATTTCAATATTTGCTTTAAAGTTTAGAAACAGAATTAATGTTAGTAGTAGAATTTCAATATTGCTTAAAAGTTTAAAAAAAGAATTGATGTTTCTATGCAGAAAACCCCATAAAGATTAATACTTACACTACTGAAACATGTGAAGGAATTTACATATCTCGGGAGCATTTTCAGAGACGACGGAAGAATGGACAGAGAGCTCGAGACAAGAATTCAAATTAACCAACTACGTAAATTGTGAACTTACACCAATTTTGAAACATACATCTATCCCGATGGAAACCAAAAGGCAAATCATAAATTCAATCTTCATACCAACATTGTGTTATCAATGTCAGACATGGACACTAATTAAAGAACAAGAGAGAAAGATTACTACGTGTGAAATAAAATATCTAAGAAGTACAGGAAACAAAACCAGAAAAGATCATATGAGGTATGAAGAGATTACAAGAACTGTTGGAACAATATCAGTGGTTAAATATATTGAAATATAGAGATGGAAATGGTTCGGCCACTTAGTGAGAATGAACCCTTATTGACCAGCGGCAAGAGCATACGAAGTGAAAATGGAAACAGCACGTTACGGAGGAAGACCAAGAAGAAAAAAGGTGGATTGAAGGAGTTACCAACGTTCTGACACGGCACATTATTATTGCATATCAAGCGATCCTACATGCCATGGAATGTCATAGTTGCTTAAAAATTTAGTAGATCAAGTTTAGTTCAGTAGAATTTCAAAGTTGCCTGAAAGTTTAGTAGATCAGGTTTAATAGAATTTCAATAGTTGCTTAAACATTTAGTAGTTTCAATTTCATCTGTAAAGTTTCATCGAATTTTGCTTCTTGCTGGAATGTTTAGTAGAATTTCAATTATTAGTGGAACGTGTAGAAGTCTCCACTGTTCTTTATGGCATAATTGTTTCCGCCACGGGATGGTCTTTACGTAACAAAATAAAAAAAACTAATTCCTGCATTTTCTTGTGTCTTTTCTCATTTTGGTAAATAATGTTATAACATTTGTTGTGAGAAAAAATTATTGGGGGGGGGAGCAATTTGACCACCTTATGGTATTCTAGTACTAACAGTCACTTTCTGATTTGCGAAGGTTTGAAACCATAGACATCCTTTATCTACCGACATGTATTTACCGGATTTCTGTCTGGCAATAAATACATCTAAACCTGAAATGTACAATCGTTGGGTTTTATTGAAATAGATTCAGAAATCGTCGTGTGTGACAAGGTAAATGCGATTAATAGACTTAAACACTGTAACAAACATTGACATCATCTCTCGAACACTATAACAAACATAGACATCGTCTCTCAAACACTATAACAAATATGAAAGCTAGTTATGGCATCTCCCAAGCAAACACAATAACCAATCAAACCTAATCAAGCTTTTAGTGACTTACTTCCTTGCCGACTGTCTAGCCATTTTCCTGTAATGAAAAAAAAAGAAAACATATATTTCTTCATATTGAAGTGTCAATAAATATATCGTGTGTCTGATATCGTGTGTATGATATCTTGTGTGAGATATAGAGTAACATCTGCTATAATTATAATAATCATTGGTGCATTTACTGTGTAGAAGATGCGCAAGACGATATTAATGGCCTGTTTCGTCTCCACAGACTGCAGGTAAGAAGGCCAGAGTAAAATACAATTTGTTATAGATTGTGTCTATACATTTTACACATAAATGCTTGCCTGGTCAGGTTTTAAGGAGAAAGTCTCTTTCCCATTTGCACCAAGCTGGCACCACTCTCTACTCTGTTCAATAGTTCCCAGAGAAAGGCAGCACTATAAGGCTTGAACATAAACATAACTGTAGGAAATGCCACAAGATGGCTTAATACACTGCCGACTGCCTTAGGGTCTCCGGATTTTCTGTATTGGCTTACTCCCCTTAGGCACTTTAATTCTAACCCATAAGACAGTGTGTGCATAGATAAGATAGGAGATAGCTTGTCATTAACTGGTGAATTTTTAGGCAGAATTTATACATTTCTGTCACGTTATCAGAGCTAAGCCAATCTGCTCGATCAACGCTGTAAGTCGAAATCATTTTTACTTCCTAGTTGCGTCTAATTAACGGCTTTACGAGGCGCTCTGCAACGCAGTCGAATTTCTGACAATTTCTCTTCCAGTTTATCATTTCTCTGTTCCATTATTTTTTTTCATACATAGTCAAAAACAAAACACGGATACTATATTTTTTCCATCAGGATTCTTAATTTTTTAGTAGGAACATGCTTCACAGCACTGGGGACATTCCCAGCGCCAGATTTAGAATTGATAAGGCCCTAAGCTATTGAGATATGGGGCCCTTAACAATTAAGAAGTGTATAGATGGTTAAAATTCTGCAATGGACATTCTCATATATGCTCTGCTTGCCGTTCCGTCAGCCATCTAAAAGTGTATAACCTCAGTGTCCCAGTCAGTTGCTGATTATGTGTTCTTCTTATCTTTCCGAAGAAGGAGCACTTTCTCCCGTCGCCTCTAGTCCCTCCCATTTCTACCATTCTCTCGTTGAACATTGTCTCGTTCGACCTAGTCCTCGTCTTCTCGTAGTGTATCCATGACTGCTCTAATCAATTCAATCCTGTCTCTTCTTCTTACCTCGGTGCCATTCACCAAGGCTTTACCAGCCAACTCATCGGCTCTTTCGTTTTCCGTTAGGAAGTTGCAGGAAGTTAACGTGTGGCTTGCGTGAATAGACAGCAGGTCTTTGACGTCGCCATGTCACCAAATAAAAGATCAGTAATTAAAGGGGCTGGAACAGCGGAGCTCAGAGATGTGAGACTAACACTTGAGAAATACAACGCTCACTTGGGACTTCGTAATAAATATAACTTGTATTTGAGAAATGTGGCTATAAATCTAACTTGTATTTGAGAAAAGTTTGTAAAATTTTAACCTTTACTTCATAAACGTTCGTAGAAATATAATATGCACAGGAAAAATGCCATTAGATTTTTAACTTCTGACAAAATTTGGTAGAATTTAAATGCGTATTTGAGAAATATGTGTAGAATTATACCTTGCCCATGATTTATTTTTTGGAGAATTCTGACGTGTGAGATATTTAGCGAGAATTATAACGAATTTCCGTGTGAGAAAAGAAAATAGAATTCTAGCGAATGTATGAGCGGAAAAATATAGGTAAAATTCCAACTGTGCTTAGATATATTCTTCTAATGTGTGTTCTGAAATGAACTTGAGATACTATGTGAAATTCTAGGTAGGGTCTGCTTAAGAAATAGTATCGTTTTAACGTATACTTCCCCATCAAGGCCAGCACCGTGCAGTGGTGATGGGGCTTAGTTCAGCCATCAGGGGCTGGAAACTAAGACTGGTCGGGCAGTCCCATTCGAGTAGGACCATAGTCCTGCCCAAGTAAGCATTCTGAAGACGGAGGCATCCATCCAAAAGGCGCACAGAAAATCAGGATGCCACGCACAAAACACAATGGAAACATGTTTTTATCTATAAAACGTTATGGTGCCTGCCCTGTGGCGAACGTTCAGGCAGGGACGGTGCCGGGCCCTATACCTCGATAGGGCCAAACCTCAGTTACTGAAAGTCCTTCTCAATTGCCTCGAGGAGCCAGGAGGCAAGGGAATAGAGCTACTGGCCAAACAAACTTTAAACGACCAATAAAAATAATGCACTGGAATGCTGATGGTGTCAACTGTAAAAGAGATGGATACAGCAAAAAAATTGGAACTTGAAAATGTCCTCAGTGAAGAACAAGTTATTATATACTGTATCCAAGAAACACACCTCAGCAGCGACATAGCCTTCACAATCAGAGGCTACCAGTGCTATCGATCTGACCGAAAGGTCAGGCGAAAGGGTAGAATTCTGACACTTGTTAAAAACAATATCAGCGCATGTCAGCTGGAAGTATATATGGAAGGGGCAGAATACCAGATGCTCCACCTAAAAACAGACAGTGCAGAATTCCATCTTCTGAACTACTACTGCCCAAATGATAAACCATTGGCACTAGACACAATTCCAGATAAAGAGAGACTAATGGTGTGTGGTGACTTCAACAGCCACTCTCAGAGCTGGGGCTACGATCATATCGACAAGAGAGGTGAGGAACTTGAGAACTGGCAGGATGAAAATAATCTCATCATTATTAACCAGCCAGCTGACTCACCAACCTTCTACTCGAGAGCATGGCACACCACCTCTACACCAGATCTGGCATTCCACTCACCAGGCCTGGAATGGAACATCACACGTGTCTTTGGAAAGCAGCTTGGGGGTAGTGACCACAGACCAGTATTTCTGGAAATCCACAATGAATTTACCAAGGACAGCAGCACGCTCACTAGGTGGAACTATAAGAGGGCAGACTGGAAAATGTACCCGCATTTAATCAGTGTTCTAGCTAAGGACATGAACTTGGACAAAGACATCAATAGAGCAGTGAGTGAATTTAATAGATGTATACTACATGCTGCTAGTAAAACCATACCCAGGGGGGCACGCAAAAACTACAAACCCTACTGGAATGATGAACTGGAAAAGCTGCAAAATGAGATGGAAACATCTAGACAGCAGGCTGAGAACAGACCTAGCCAAGAACATCACAACAAATATCAGCAAACAAAGGCTAAATTTCAAAGAGCCAAGTTACAAGCCAGACGGAGCAGCTGGAAAGAAAAAACAGAGTCGCTGAACCTAGAAAGAGATACAAGGAAATTATGGAAACTTGTAAAACAACTAAATGATGAAGGTACAGGGAGAAATACCAGGATCACACTTTATAAAGATAGAAACATTTTAACAGGTAAACATGCAGCTGATTACTTTGCAGATTCCTTTGCAGAAGACAATAACATCAAAGTCAGCCCACACAAACAACAAGAGGTTCGAGAGAACCAACAAAACATTGGACAAGGCGAACCTATACCTGAAGTCATGGAGGCACCAATCACAATGAGAGAACTGGAGCATGCAATATCCAAATTGAAAATGAAAAAGTCCCCTGGATCTGATGGAGTGTCCAATGAATTGATTAGAAACCTAGGAATTGCAGCAAGAGCAAAGCTATTCAGATCTTTAACACAAGCTGATCCACGGGTAATGTACCACAGGCGTGGAGAGAAGCAATAATTATACCACTCCTCAAATCAGGAAAAGATGGCAACACAGTCTCCAACTACAGGCCCCTCAGCCTCACAAGCTGTCTATGCAAAACAATGGAACGCATTATCAACCTTAGGATGCAGTGGTACCTTGAAAGTGAAAACCTTCTGGTATCACAGCAAGCAGGTTTCAGACAGTGCTACTCTACTGAAGATCAGGCAACCTACCTCTCCCAAGAGATTGAGGATGCCTTCCAAGAAAAGAAACTGGTACTAGCAGCATGGATAGACCTCAGGAAAGCATTTGATAAGGTCTGGAAGGAAGGGCTCCTAAAGAAATTACGAAATTGCAGGGTTAGCTCAAGAATGTACAAATGGGTAAAAGCATACCTGCATAATAGAAGAGCCAGGGTACAATTAGATGGTCGCAAGAGTAAGAAAGTTCTACTTTGTCATGGAGTCCCCCAGGGAGGAGTCCTGTCACCCATACTTTTCTTGGTTTACATCAATGACCTCGTTGCTGAACTACCACATGTGATCAAAGTGGCAATATATGATGACGACCTGGTGATCTGGTGCACGGAAGAACATGCGACAGTGGCCACTAAACAAATACAAAGAGTTATCGATGCCCTAATCTTATGGGCTAATAGATGGTGAGTCAGCATTAACACAGATAAGTGCAGCACTACACTTTTTACCCTCTCACCAACACAAAAAGCCGATCATATCAAAATAGATGGAGAGCTCATGAAAGAAGGCAAACAACCCACATACCTCGGAGTTACTTTTGATGATAAACTGACATGGAAGCAGCACATAAACAAAGCAACAACAAAAGCCAGGAGGAAGTTAGCTATCCCGAGAAAACTAAGTGGAACCACATGGGGAGCCAGTGGGAATATACTCAGTAAAGTTTACCAGCAAGGCATAAGACCACACCTGGAATATGGTTCAGCTGCGTGGTGTCCTGCATCAAACACCACATTACAAGATCTAGATAAAGTGCAAAACCAGGCACTTAAAATAATGTTGGGAGCAATGAAATCAACACCCATAGCAGAGATGCAGAAAATGGGAAGAATGCAAACACTTGGCGAACGCAGAGACACAAAAGTACTAATTCAGGCAGAAAAGTTTCAGTGTATGCCAAGTCAACCAATGAATGAACGATTCTAAAATCTAGCAATCGGACGACTGAAAAGAAGCAGTTTTATCCATAAAGCTAAACGACTCCGCAGACAACTTACAGACCTACCTGAAGTTGACAGCCCCTTAAGGTCTGTACCAGAACAAACCCCGTGGAGTGAAAGACATGGACTGCCAATATACATTCAGGCCCATGTGAAAGGAATACTAAGCGAGGACGAACAGAACAATGTGCAGCGAAGGACAGTCACCCTCAGTTTGCTGGATGAGGAATATCCACAAGATATATGGGTCAGAGTATACACAAATGGGTCAGCACAGAATGCCGTGAGGAATGGAGGTGCAGGTGTATATATATAATATCCATACAAGCCTAGAGATACAATCAGAACACCGACAGGAAAATTCTGCAATAATTATGATGCAGAAATCCAGGCAATTAGTGTGGCAGCTAAAAAACTGCAGAACTCCAACTCTGACCTACAACCTGTGGTATTCCTGACAGATGCAATGTCAGTGCTTCAAGCTCTCCAGTCTGGAAAACTAACAGACTTGAAAAAACTACTTAGCGAATTGTCTTACCAGTATAGGGTAACCATGCAGTGGATACCCTCTCACTGTGGAATACCAGGAAATGAAAAAGCAGACCAACTGGCTAAGGAAGGTGCTGCCGAAGACCAACCAGATATACCAATCACCTACCATCAGAAAAAACAGATGATCAAGTCAATAAGAAAGCCACAAACACCAACACAAGATGACTATCATATTATGAACAGACCAGAACAAGTTATAATTCTACGTCTCAGAACAGGACACAACCGACTCCGCAGTCACATGTATACAAAGTTCAAGATTGGCAACATGGTCATGTGTACATGTGGACAGGCAGCACAGAGTGCCAAAAATATACTTCAAGAGTGTTCTGAGCATGAAACGCTGAGACAGACATATTGGCCAGAGGAAACAACACTGGAATCAAAACTCTATGGGACACTGTATGAACTACAAAAGACAGTGAGTTTTATTAAGGAGACAGAATTACAGATATAGACATGTTTCAAGTGAACGAAAGAAGAAGAAGAAGAAGAACGTATACTTAAGAAATAGTATCATTTTAACGTATACTTTAGATATAGAAAAATTATAACATATAGTTGAGAAATGTTCCTAATATTCTAGTATGTTCTTTACACAATTAGGTAGAACAATATTCTGGCGTGTATGTGAGGGAAGAGTGGAGGAGAGGCGAGCAAGAGATAGGCAGAAATACAAGTGGTAGGGAAACATCCTGAGATTGACAAGAGGAAGAGAAACATCCCGAGGTTTACAAGAGGGAGAGAAAGATCCTGATATTGACTAGTGGTAGGGAAACATCCTGAGATTGACAAGAGGGAGAGAAAGATCCTGATATTGACTAGTGGTAGGGAAACATCCTGAGATTGACAAGAGGGAGAGAAAGATCCTGATATTGACTAATGGAAGGGAACCATCCTGAGATTGACAAGAGGGAGAGAAAATTCCTGATATTGACTAGTGGAAGGGAAACATCCTGAGATTGACAAGAGGGAGAGAAAATTCCTGATATTGACTAGTGGAAGGGAAACATCCTGAGATTGACAAGAGGGAGAGAAAATTCCTGATATTGACTAGTGGAAGGGAAACATCCTGAGATTGACAAGAGAAAGGGAAAATCCATGAGATTGACAAGAGGGAGAGAAAAATCCTGATATTGACTAATGGAAGGGAAACATCCTGAGATTGACAAGAGGGAGAGAAAATTCCTGATATTGACAAGTGGTAAGGAAACATCCTGCTATTGACAAGTGGAAGGGAAACATCCTGATATCGACATGTTATAGACAAGCTAAGTGCACCACAAAAACATGAGACAGAGTATGTTGGAGGTCCGTTGCAGTCAGTCTTCGCTGCGGAGACGGCACCTGATAATTGTGACAGATATAAGACCCAAAGTTTATTGAATTTTTAGTCCAGTCACGATTGTCTGGGAAGAGATAAACCAAATGGTTACGGTTGCCGAATAATTCTCACCCCTGTATTACAATGACTATCATGTCTAACATTATTATTATTATTATTAACGTATCTAAACTCGTTCACAATAAGATGTTAGATACCCAGTCTTATATAATACCGTCTATTATATACATTACCACAAATTATATTTTACAGAATTTGATCATTCTTACTCGTACAAAGATCAAAGGAAAGTACCGATGACAGAAAGGGGAAATAAGTAAGAATTTTTAATTATAAAATAAATGCAACACCTAAAATAAAAGTTCGTTTACAAGAACATATTTGACTGTAAGTACTTCGATAATAACAAGAACATGATTGACAGTAAGCACTTCGAAAATAACTATATATTATCAAACACTTTTAAAAGCACACTATCATCGTGTGCTCTGCTACTTACGTCCGCCCTTTAAACTTAGCCATTTACCTGAAAATGAAAGAAAGAAATATGTTAAATTTTATATATGTGTTATTGAAAATTGCCTTATTTATATCTTCTTGTAACTTCTCTCTCTCTCTATCTCTCTCTCTTTCTTTCTCTCTAAGTACCAATACATTCATTAAGGCGCAGCATCTTATGAAAAAAAGGAGAAATACAGCAGCTTAAAAAGCTAGATAGTCACAAGTAGATTAAAAATCTTCTGCAATGTCAGTCATCCCATGCCGGAACTGTCCAGTGACATTTGCTGCAAGAATATGGCTTATTAGCCATCTACGAACTCACACTCAAGAACATTAACTGAATTTCAAAAGCGGATGTAAAAGACGATCATCACTCATTCTCACTTGTCATCACTCATCCTCACTTGTGATGGATGGACAACAATATATTCATTTATCTATCCATACATTATTTAACTATCCATTCATCCGATTTCATATCATCCAACTATCTATACATATATCCTGCCAATCATCCATTCATAAATCTATATGTCTATATATATATATATATATATATATAATCAATCTATACATCCATTATCAATGCAATTATATATATATATAAATCAAAATAACTTTTATTTTATTACATATCATATTTTATCTTATCTATTTAAATCTATATCATCTATCAGATACATGTATGGCACTGGCCACTGAATGTTGCCCCTTGTATCATGCCTTTCAGTTGAGCACATAACAACTACATTGCTTACTTTCCATGCATGTCATAAGATTCGAAAACGGACATTAATGGGTGCAGATGGCATATTTGGTCAAAGTGACCCACAATCCATGCTGAAGACGGATGCGTCAGGCAAAAAAGGCGTATATGTCGCTGAAAATTAAACAACGACAAAACGCATTATATTCTACGAACTTCGTCCCGCCAACATGCAGGAGATTGTGCACCAAAGCAGAAGAAGAAAACAAATTAATGTTGCATCGTCTTAAATGATTGATTTTACGCTGATATCATTCATCTAAACGCTAAAAACGTTGTTACATCTATCGATATGTTTAGCAAGATCGAATCTGATTTGAAAACTTAAGACCAGTATTACAATAAATTTTAATCTATTCAGATTACTAGTGCTAAGTATTTTGTATACGAATGTGAAAGATGTACATTCAATGCAGACACTGAAAGAAGGTGTCATGATTTTTTTTTAAACAGATGATACAGAGCTTTGTTTAAGAATTAGCTAAATAGAACACAAGAGAAATATATTTGTCTGGTACAAAATGTAATGCAACAATTGCAACAAATGCAACAATTGCAACAAATGCAACAATTGCAACAAAAGGTGCTTGATTTAAAGAACCATTTTTGGCAGTGGTAAAAAGGCACACACTTGTTTGGTTTGGAAATTTAACGATACCCAACACTTTCTAAAATCATTTTTCAATGAACAGCATATTGAAAAGATTATAACCGCCGAAAACGGATGTGTCAGGACAATGGCACAAATAAAATAACGACACAACGCATTTTCATTCTCTGAACCACATTCTGCCGGAAATCTAGTAGAACCATTGTATGCTACAAGGGAGATCCAGCGGGAGTTTGAGAATCAACGCTGAAGAAGAAATGATGAGAGGAAAGCAGAGAAAATCCTGGATTGATAACATCAAGGAATAATCTGGGCTTCTTTTTTTCTACACTATTCCGAATGGGTAAGGATAAAGCTGTATTGATGGTTTTTTTGTGCTTATGTCTAAAATTTGGCACAACAATGAGTCTGACGGACATGGCTCTTTTTCATTATTATTATTACTATTTGTTTATTAGCATACGTGTGCTGCAGAATATATTAGCAGAAATTGGAACATTCTGACAGAAATGAGAACATTATAGCAGAAATTAGAACATCTTAGCAAAAATTAAAACATCTGCAGACATTAAAACAGTTTTGCAGAAATTTGATCATCTTGGTAGAAATTAGAACATCATGGCAGAAATTATACAATCTTAACAGAAATGAGAACATCTTGGCAGAAATGAGAACATCTTGGCAGAAATTAGAACATCTTGGTAGAAATTAGAACATAATAGTCTGTAGATGCTTGATTTCAAAAGTGGTATACAAATCGCCGATAGGGCAAGTTCTTATGTAGTTAGATGTAATTGTTACATTGCATATATGTCGTTGTAGAAAATTAAACTGTAGTGAAATGTTAAACTCAATCAGTTTGTGTCACTGGAATAATGGTAGGACAATCTGCAGGACATATCCTAGCATCTTGTTTGTGGCGATTTATTATAGGAAACATAGGCAGATAAACACATTAGTTAGCATATCTCTCCACAACGTACTTCTTCTAACAAACATGCTAGTTATGATATCTCTCCACAACTTACTTCTTCTAACAAACACTATAACAAACAGGCTAGTTATCATATCTCTCTTCGCCTTCCTTCTTCAAGCAAATACTATAACAAACATTTTAGCCCAATATGATTTGTAACTTACGTCCGTGTACGGTCTCCAACCAATTCTCTGAAACAAATATAAAATACATTAGGTTTCATTTAAGTTAATGTATTGTAACGCTCCCCTAATCGCACAAAAAATAAATACTACTTACTTCTAATAAATATTATATCACATAGCATGTGTATTACAAATGTCTACATTTTCTGCCCAGTTTAAAACTATGACAAAGAAGAGAATAATTTATATATCAATCAATCACTCCATCAATCAATAAACCCGTAACCCTTCAGAGTAGTAGGGGTACCACATTCGATGCTTCAGCACACAGAATCCTCAAGCGATTTATATCCTCAGCGATGCGGATGAGTGAGGAAAAATCTTGTCCTGTCCATTCCTTCATGTTGTCTGTCCAAGCCTTATTTGCCATCCTCTGCTTCTCCCCCCCCCCCCCCCCCCATCAACAGTTCCCTGTCAGTAATATTTTTGACAAGGTATGCCTACATACATGTCCAAACAATGCTAGTTTTTATATTTCTATATAACGTACCTCTAACAGAAACTAAAACAAAGAAGCCAGTACTTCTAATGAAAACTATGATAAACAAGCAGTAATTTATATATAACATTTACTTCTAATGAAAACTATGATAAACAAGCAGTAATTTATATATAACATTTACTTCTAATGAAAACTATGACAAAGAAGGCACACATTATATTTGTATGTAAGTTTTTTCAAATGACAAGCAATCCATTAATTTCTACATAGCTTTTGCTTATAATGACAAATATGAGAAACAAGTTACTAATTATATTTATATTTAAATTTTTCTAATGAAAACTATGACAAACAACCCAGTAATTTTTATATAACTTACTTCTAACGAAAACTATGGCAAACAACCCAGTAATTGTTATATAACTTATTTCTAATGAAAACTATGACAAATATAAGACTTATCACATCTATTCCAATTTCATTTATATTAACAAACACAAAATCGCAATCTCATTTATTCCATATTCAATGACTTTAACAAACATTGCGACAACCAGATCGGTTAAGACATGCAACCATATTTTATTTCACTGAACACTAGTTTCAAACCGTACGATATTTTTAATACGGGCAATTACTTACGTCCATCTTTTTTTAATAGAAAACTTTCTGCAAAAGAAATAAAGGTTACTTGATGTTTGTCAGCAGATGTTGTTGAATAACCACATTAACTGTTACTATTTCTATCTCTGGTGCTATTTCTCTTTTGTGTTGTTATTTCTATCTGTGGTGTTGTTTCTATCTATGGTGTTATCGGTGTCGCCATTTCTATCTGTGGTGATATTTCTCTGTGTGTTCTTATTTTTATATGTGGTGCTATTTCTCTTTGTGTTGTTATTTATATCCGTGGGGTTATTTCTAGTTGTGGTGTTATTTCCCTTTGAGTTATGTCTATATGTGGTGTTATTTCTATTTGTGTTATTTCTTTTTGTCGTGCTATTTCTCTGTGCTATGTTAATTATTTCTGCGTTGTTTGTTCTCTCTGTATTATTTCTATTTGTGAAGTAGTAGTAGTAGTAGTAGTAGTAGTAGTAGTAGTAGTAGTAGTAGTAGTAGTAATAGAGGATCTTTTTTTGCTTATAGCTAGGTACGCTCTTTTCAACCGCGGATGTTAGACCAAATTGGCTATATTAGAGCTTTATACCATCAAAACTAGTGGAGACAGCGGTACTACAGTTACCAATTAATTCAGTACTGTAGCATGTGGTAGTTATTTAATGAGTTTACCTAGTTCATTACTCTAGTAGAAGTAGGTAGTTAATGAGTTAACCGATCTTTTAGTGAGGCGCTCCGTTTCAACCAACGGAAAATAAAGTTCAATTAGGTTATATCAGGATGCACTTCCATGAAATATTAGAGATAACAAAGTCCCGAATTTGGTTGTAGTAGAGGTTATTTCTCTCTGCTGTGTTATTTTTATGTTCTCTTCTTTGTTATTTCTATCCAATGACTATCAGTATGTCCTTCAGCATGTGATAACTGTTTCGGTTTTTATTTGGTTAATAACTGTTCTTTAGATTCCTATGTACCGCTCGTTTTTTGCAACACAAGCTTGACTCTTTCATCAAATCATAGGTCCGATTTAGTCATAGATACGGAAGAAGAAATACGCCCCATATCGTCCAACTGGTCCAATCATATTTCCCTGTGTTGTTATTTATCTATGTATTTTTATGCTTCAGTATATCGATCTCCAATGTTATTTCTATCCGCTTGGTTATTTTTCTCTGCGTTTTTATCTCTGTTACTGCGTTTTTATTTCTGTTACTGCGTTTTATTTCTGTTGCTGCGTTTTTATTTCTGTTGCTGCGTTTTTATTTCTGTTGCTGCGTTTTTATTTCTGTTGCTGCGTTTTTATTTCTGTTGCTGCGTTTTTATTTCTGTTGCTGCGTTTTTATTTCTCTTGCTGCGTTTTTATTTCTGTTGCTGCGTTTTTATTTCTGTTGCTGCGTTTTTATTTCTCTTGCTGCGTTTTTATTTCTGTTGCTGCGTTTTTATTTCTGTTGCTGCGTTTTTATTTCTGTTGCTGCGTTTTTATTTCTGTTACTGCGTTTTTATTTCTGTTACTGCGTTTTTATTTCTGTTACTGCGTGTTTATTTCTGTTGCTGCGTTTTTATTTATTTCTTTGTTGTTATGTTTCTATCTGATGATGTATGTTTCTCCATGACAATTGATGATGATCATTTTTTTACATCCACTTTTTAAAATTCAGTTAGAACTATGACCGTGCTTACTAGATCGTAGATGGCTAATCTTCTTCTTCAGCGTACATTCCCAAACTCCCGCTGAATCTCTCTTGTAGCAGGACATGCCCTACTAGATTGCCAGCATAATGTAGTCCAGAGAATGGAAATGCGTTGTGTCGCCGTTTTCTTTACGCTAATGGCTCGACGCATCCATCTTCGGCGGATATGGCTAATGAGCTCTATTCCAGCTGTAAATGTTCGAGCTGTGATTATATTATGTCCCTTTGACTCCCAGTTACTGAAGATGTTTTCATGATTAGCCTCACCTCAATAAACTATCCGGATGTCATGAAATTATTGGTAACATTCAAGACGTAACCACGAGCTCAGCATTTCTTGGTCTGTAATGATTTTATAGGAAATGTAAATACGCCCAATAGTTTACCACTGTTTTCTGAACTGTCTAAATGCATAAAACCTGAGGCTGAATTCGAACCTCCAGCACCTTGGCCATCACAGGAGGGCACTGTGCCACGCTGCTACAGAGCCCGAGAGAGCACAATTTTATTACCTAGCTTAAAGATAGGATAGTTCTAAGAAATTATCAAAATATCTCAGAAAATATCATCAATGCCACCTGTCATACTCACCATAATAAGAGACTAAAGAGGTTTAGGGGTGATGGAGAAAGCAGAGGAATAAAAATGAAATCATAAGCAGACAATATCAATGACTGGACAAGTCAATATTTCTCTAAACTCACATAGATAGAAGTCGCTGGAGGGGTATGTACGCATCAAATGTAGTATGCATAACATCCTGGCAGGTTATGTGTGTATGAATGGATGAGTAGAGTTTTCTTTCAGACTTAGAAGACAGCAACACTAAGAATAATGTAACATTTTGAGAAAATGCCTCCTACTAAACGGAAGGGGGTGGTTCCTTTTTGTCACACATGCGATATGTATTTTCCTATCGGTCGTTCTCAGACTTCCATTTGAACACCCCCTGTAGAAGGACAATGACCCTTTTAGATTTCAAATTTGACGCAGTCTAGTAAACGGAGATACAATGTGTCGTCGTTGAATTTGCGCTAGTGACCCGAAACTACCGACTTCAGCGGGCATAAATATGACAACATAGTTCAACTCAACTAAATATTTTTGTAACTTACTTCCTGGCTTGGTCTGTAACCACCGTTCTGTAAGAAAATTGAGAAAGTATTAATGTCTAACTGACGCATAGTTGTACACCGAGTCATTCATACCGGAACCTGACAGACTCATTTGGGTTAAAATTAAAGCAGGATGCGACACAACAAATGTGAAACGTATAATGCCAAAACTCGGATCTCTCCCTGAATTAGTGCCTACCAATACAATTTTATTTTGATAATTTCCCTTGGTTACGATTATAAATCTGTTTATATTTGTTTATATTTGTTTATTAATATAAATATTTACTTATTTAGGAATGTTGTATGAGTGATTGGGAGAGTTATGCGAGTTAGGGTTGTGGATTAGCTTGTTTAATAGATGCCAGTGGGTCCCAGAAACATAATCTAGGGAAACCATCAAAATAAAAATATATTGGTAGGACGCATCAACGGGAGTTCCCAAACTTCTTACACGCAATGTCATAATACATACAGAAATTTAGTTCTAGAAAAATTGTAGAGATAATATTACCAAATAAGAAGAATAATATTAATCTAGTGAAGGATCGGAGCCTAGTGATGGATCATAGCCTAGTGATGGATCATAGCCTAGTCATGGATCATAGCCTAGTGATGGAGCTATCCTACTGATGGATCATAGCCTAGTGATGGGTCATATTTTAGTGATGGATCATATCCTAATGATGGATCATAGCCTGGTGATGGATCATAGCCTAGTGATGGATCATAGCCTAGTGATAGATCATAGCTTAGTGATAGTGATAGCCTGGTGATGGATCATAGCCTAGTGATGGATCATAGCTTAGTGATAGTGATAGCCTGGTGATGGATCATAGCCTAGTGATAGATCATAGCTTAGTGATAGTGATAGCCTGGTGATGGATCATAGCCTAGTGATGGATCATAGCTTAGTGATAGTGATAGCCTAGTGATGGATCATAGCCTAGTGATGGATCATAGCTTAGTGATAGTGATAGTCTGGTGATGGGTCATAATTTAGTGATGGATCATATCCTAATGATGGATCATAGCCTGGTGATGGATCATAGCCTAGTGATGGATCATAGCCTGGTGATGGATCATAGCCTAGTGATGGATCATAGCCTAGTGATGGATCATAGCTTAGTGATAGTGATAGCCTAGTGATGGGTCATATTTTAGTGATGGATCATATCCTAATGATAGATCATAGCCTGGTGATGGATCATAGCCAAGTGATGGATCATAGCCTAGTGATGGATCATAGCTTAGTGATAGTGATATCCTAGTGATGGTTCATATTTTAGTGATGGATCATAGCCTGGTGATGGATCATAGCCTAGTGATGGATCATAGCTTAGTGATAGTGATAGCCTGGTGATGGATCATAGCCTAGTGATCGATCATAGCCTGGTGATGGATCGTAGCCTAGTGATGGATCATAGCCTAGTTATGGATCATAGCCTAGTGATAGGTCATATCCTAGTGATGGAACATAGCCTAGTGATGAAACATATTCTAGTGATGGGTCATATCCTAGTGATGGAACATATCCTAGTGATGGTTCATAGCCTAGTGATGGTTCATAGCCTAGTGATGAAACATATCCTAGTGATGGGTCATTGCCAAGTGATGGAACATATCCTAGGGATGGATCATGTCCTAGTGAATGATCATAGATTAGTGATGGAACATATCCTAGTGATGAGTCATTGCCTATTGATGGAATATATCCTAGTGATGAGTTATAGCCTAGTGATGGAACATAGCCTAGTGATGGAACATATCCTAGGGATTGATCATGTCCTAGTGAATTATCATAGCCTAGTGATGGAACATATCCTAGTGATGGGTCATAGCCTAGTGATGGAACATATCCTAGTGATGGGTCATAGCCTAGTGATGGGTCATGATCTAGTGATTGGACATGGCCTTGTCATGGATCATAGCCTATTGATTGGTCATAGAATAGTCATGGATCATAGCCTAGTGATGGATCATAGCCTACTGATGGATCATAGCCTAGTGATGGATAATATCCTAGTGATGGATCATATCCTAGTGATGGATTATAGACTAGTGATGGATCATAGCCTAGTGTTGGATCATAGCCTAGTGTTAGGTCATATCCTAGTGATGGATCATAGCCTAGTGATGGATCTAATTCTAGTGATGGGTCATAGCCTAGTGAAGGATCATATCCTAGTGATAGATCATATCCTAGTGATGGATCATAGCCTAGTGATAGATCATATCCTAGTGATGGATCATTGCCTAGTGATAGATCATAGCCTAGTGATGGATCATATCCTAGTGATAGATCATATCCTAATGATAGATCATAGCCTAGTGATAGATCATAGCCTAGTGATGGATCATATCCTAGTGATGGGTCATAGCCTAGTGAAGGATCATATCCTAGTGATGGATCATAGCCTAGTGATAGATCATATCCTAATGAAAGATCATAGCCTAGTGATGGATCTAATTCTAGTGATGGGTCATAGCCTAGTGATAGATCATATCCTAGTGATGGATCATAGCCTAGTGATGGATCATAGCCTAATGATGGATCATATCCTAGTGATGGATCATAGCCTAGTGATAGATCATATCCTAATGATAGATCATAGCCTAGTGAAGGATCATATCCTAGTGATGGATCATTGCCTAGTGATAGATCATATCCTAGTGATAGATCATATCCTAGTGATGGATCATAGCCTAGTGATAGATCATATCCTAATGATAGATCATAGCCTAGTGATGGATCATAGCCTAGTGATGGATCTAATTCTAGTGATGGATCATTGCCTAGTGATAGATCATATCCTAGTGATAGATCATAGCCTAGTGATGGATCTAATTCTAGTGATGGATCATTGCCTAGTGATAGATCATATCCTAGTGATGGATCATAGCCTAGTGATAGATCATATCCTAATGATAGATCATAGCCTAGTGATGGATCATAGCCTAGTGATGGATCTAATTCTATTGATGGATCATTGACTAGTGATAGATCATATCCTAGTGATAGATCATATCCTAGTGATGGATCATAGCCTAGTGATAGATCATATCCTAATGATAGATCATAGCCTAGTGATGGATCATAGCCTAGTGATGGATCTAATTCTAGTGATGGATCATTGCCTAGTGATAGATCATATCCTAGTGATGGATCATAGCCTAGTGATAGATCATATCCTAGTGATGGATCATAGCCTAGTGATAGATCATATCCTAATGATAGATCATAGCCTAGTGATAGATCATATCCTAGTGATAGATCATATCCTAGTGATAGATCATATCCTAGTGATAGATCATATCCTAATGATAGATCATAGCCTAGTGATGGATCTAATTCTAGTGATGGATCATTGCCTAGTGATAGATCATATCCTAGTGATAGATCATATCCTAGTGATGGATCATAGCCTAGTGATAGATCATATCCTAATGACAGATCATATCCTAGTGATAGATCATATCCTAGTGATAGATCATATCCTAGTGATAGATCATATCCTAGTGATAGCTCATATCCTAGTGATAGATCATATCCTAGTGATAGATCATATCCTAGTGATAGATCATATCCTAGTGATAGATCATATCCTAGTGATGGATCATAGCCTAGTGATAGATCATATCCTAATGATAGAACATAGCCTAGTGATAGATCATATCCTAGTGATAGATCATATCCTAGTGATAGATCATATCCTAGTGATAGATCATATCCTAATGATAGATCATAGCCTAGTGATGGATCTAATTCTAGTGATGGATCATTGCCTAGTGATAGATCATATCCTAGTGATAGATCATATCCTAGTGATGGATCATAGCCTAGTGATAGATCATATCCTAATGACAGATCATATCCTAGTGATAGATCATATCCTAGTGATAGATCATATCCTAGTGATAGATCATATCCTAGTGATAGCTCATATCCTAGTGATAGATCATATCCTAGTGATAGATCATATCCTAGTGATAGATCATATCCTAGTGATGGATCATTGCCTAGTTATAGATCATAAAATTTCTTGAGACTAACGGGAATTGAACCAATCCGTTCTACGGTACCAAATCGCCTAGCAACAATTGCACACGCGTTTTTCCGTACTTGACTAACCGCATCTCCAAAAAAGATGCGATTTCATCAAGCCATTCAAACCGTGCACACAAAGTCACCCGAACGGACCAATCGAGACAAGGACTATTACAACAACAACAAACATCCCGTACAGGTATAGATCATAGCCAAGTGATAGATCATATCCTAGTGATGGATCATATCCTAGTGATGGGTCAAAGCCTAGTGATGGATCATAGCCTAGTGATGGGTCGTAGACTAGTGATGGATCAGAGCATATAAAGCAATAACATGGTTATATAATTTCTATATATATTATATTATATAGGTCATGATCAGCGGCGATAAGGTACAGATCGCATCTGTGACGGCCAATGTACTATGAGGTTCACTTCCTGTCGCAGGTAATTCTGCATCCGGACCTTTGATAAAGCAATTGCAAACTACTGAACGTATTTATATTGCCTAGAAAATCACTACAACCAAGAAAAAGCTGGGTTCTTGAGTATGCCCTGAGTAAGATACGCTGCCAAGTGTATTTTATTGTATGCTGTAAAGTTACATTATACATACTATAAAGTTATATATATTTATACACATTAAAATGAGTAACAGAAGACAAAGGAAAAATAAGACCAAGATAAACTCTTCGCCGAACAATTATGAAAAAATGGTATAACTATGACTCTTACCACACAATAGCATCACAAAACTCAGACAGGAGAGTACCAATATCTCCAATATGCACCATACTAGGTGCTGACGACCATACGTATATGTATATATATATATAGAGAGAGAGAGAGAAGAGAAGAGAAGAGAAGAGAAGAGAAGAGAAGAGGAAGAGAAGAGAAGAGAAAAAGATACAGACAGACAGATTGGCAGGCAGGCCGGCTGTCTGACTGGAAGGCAGGTAGACAGACAGAAAGATAGATAAACAAATAGATACGTAGGTGAGACTTGAGAAGGCAAACTGTAGGCTTTTTAGTGTAATTTCGGTTACTGAACTGAGGAAGAAGTGTGTTTTTTGTTGGAAGGGTCTCAGTGCAATGCTGACGTCGGATGTGTTATTTCACGCGCAGATATCGCAGGTCAACATATTGTCCGGAATATGATTTCTCGCCTGACACCACCGCTCCTCCAGTCGACCCAGCTGTAAATGGGTACCTGACAAGTGACTTAGGGGATGCAAGACATCAAGGAAGATAAGTGGCCACCCCTCCTAATAGTTTCTACGGCTTAGTACATGAAGAGTTATCTTTATCCCTGGCGGCAGGTTGCGGAAATTGGACCTACCGTTACCTTTTATCACAGGTAAGTTGAGAACTACAATACAATGCTTTCAGTTCTCCGGACTACTTCCTGCTAATCTGCAGGAGTTTGAGAATGAACACGAACACGGAAGAAGATCTAATAAAAATTCTAATTTACATGTACATCAGGTGATCAAATACTTACGACCATATTTTGATATCAGCCATTTTTCTGTAATTGAAAAAAAAATTAACATATTTTTCACATGCATAAGTTGTTATTTTTCTTTTCATACCGCGAAAATAAGAGAAAAAAAGTTGGATTATCATTGTGTGCAATAAGAAAACTTTCTTCCAAGCTTTATTTCATGACAATAATATTCCAACATTTCTACAATTCTCCTACAAGATTTCCAGCAGAATTTAGTCCAATAGATCTCCATTGCAACAGGACAATGTTCCTACTAGATTTCCAGCAGGATGAAGTTCAGAGATCTCCATTGCAACAGGACAATGGTTCTACTAGATTTCCAGCAGGATGAAGTTCAGAGATCTCCATTGCAACAGGACAATGGTTCTACTAGATTTCCAGCAGGATGAAGTTCAGAGAATTGAAATGCGCTGTTTCGCCATTTTATTTGCGTCATTGACCCGGCACTTCTGCCTTCGACGGCATATAATTTAATTGATGTGAGGCTTTCACAAGAGAGAAACCTCGCTCTTTATTCATGCGAGACTGCCGACAATATGACCGTTTGACTAATTTGAAAAGAGCTTTCTAAAATAACTCAATTGACATTACTCATGATTTTTATTGGTCACTATTGTAATGTAGTGTCAATAGCCAATGAAAATCACGGTAATAATCAAAGCAGACATTTTAGAAGACGTTCTTTCCAATGGTTGGTGCTGATCCAGCGGTCCATTTGCTAATGCCCTTTAACCCAATGCCATTAAAATGACATTATATTTTTGGGAAGTCTGTGAATTTTCTACCCACCACGGGCCAAAGCCAGAGAATAACTATCACACCACCAGGAAAGCAGGTTTCACCCTATGCACTGTTCCTAGACACTGCAGCCAAGATAGGGTTCACTGTGCTATTCCCCGCCACTAATTGACTACTGGTTATGCCGAACCTCTCTATTGCTCCAGACATGCAACCAAATGTTCAAGTCAAAAGGATCGTCATGTCATGAGATACTGTCCCCTTATGATGGGCCTCAGCCATCAAAACAGTGCTCAGTTTCCTCCACCACCCCCACCCCTCCAGTAATGCACAGTACACCTCTGACTCCCTCCCAACCACAGAGTATGCATACATGTATACAAATATACAAAGCATAAAACACATTGCAACAACAAAATAAAATCACGGAAAGCATAAGTGCATAAATGACGTGCCATGAAGCTTCTATAAGAGAGCGTCAATATAACGGCATCGCATCTTCTAAGGTTCTATGTTGCATGGGTGGTTTGTCTAGTTGGCCATTTTGAGACCCACAGACGCAATCGCATGCGTACTTTCTTTCATGTCTTCTATTGACGACGGTCACAATTCACGCCCTGAACTTGAGGTTTGTTCACCACCGTCTACGATATAAGACCTGCTGGCGTATGGAAATAAAGACTTCTTACTGAGTGATTTAACTATCCCCGTGAGTCTCACATTACTTACCTTCATGCAAAGTTTAATATATGTATCACCAGGTGCTGATGGAATCACTACTTATGTTTCCTCTGAATTAAAGTGTGTTCATCCCAAAATTGTTAAGTTTTAGAAAAATCTGTTAACGATGATTTGTAGATAAGGAGCAGAATTTAGAGCAGTCTCCGCCAAAAAATAGATCCCTAATGGTGTGAAATTGAACGCGAGTTATTACTCGACCCAGCCAAAGATTAAAGAGATTTATGTCAATATTAAACCTGTTGTCGCTCTAAAGTCCAGATTTCTGGTAACATCATTCATTATAGCAGAGAAGATGAGATTGAACAGGGTAGATGATAATGCAATGTAACTCTCAGGGCTCATACTTGCTGCAATTGTATCTACATCAGAGTCTCTCATGTAACAGATTCAACTACACAATATTCTATTCTGTAACAGTTTGATCAACAATGTAGTATCTGTTGTAACAGTTTCACTAATACTAAATATCATGGAAGTAAAAAAGGAGAAACTCAAATATTTTGAACATATTGAATATTCCAGAGCGTTAGTTTCTAAACACAATAGCAAAAAGAAAACTACACCTGTTTGGTCATATAAAGAGACACAACTGTTTACAAAGACAAATAATGGAGGGTAGAGTCCCTGGGCGTAGGAGGAAAGGCAGACTAGACGACGATGGACTGACGACATTAAAGATAACATGAATACGTCGTTGGAAAATGACATTCACAACTTTGTGAATGTGCTCTTAATAAAAATAGTTGTATCAAAAAATCTGTTTTCGTGTGCTATCGTGTGTATGTTTGATGATTGGCAAACCCTCATCACGCTGTTTGCTAGTTTAACGATGTGTGTGTCCGAGGTTTGACATGGGATTTTATGTTTGCTAGTTTAACGATGTGTGTGTCCGAGGTTTGACATGGGATTTTATTCTAGAATTTCAGTTTACAGTCATCTCCACACACACCACAGAGATACAACGTCAGAGACACAAGTCTGAAACTGCTATCATCAACTTCTAAGGACGGCTATTAAGAATAGGACAAATTTGTGATAACGAATGTCCTTTTCATTTGACAATATAATTATTTGAACTATACACGAGAATATGGATAAATGTCTCAATGGCTAAATGGATAAATTAATTAATTGATAAATGAATGATTGGAGGGATGGACAAATGAATCAATAGATACACGGATTAATGGATACAATGATAAATTGATATATAAATGGATGAACAAAAGAATGGATAAATGGATGAAATCATCACAGACCAGACATAGGTAGACTGTATTTTGGTATTTTGATGATAATCATATAACAAGTGGTCAGTTATGGTTAGTTACTTACGTCCTTGCTTCTTTCTCAGCCATTGACCTGCACAGGATATAAATTTACAGTGGATCTACATTTAAAATGTTAATGAAATTGAATTTTTACTCTATTTCTATCTCTTTACCTTTCTCACTCTATAAATGCATACTTTCCAATACATATATATAGGGAGAGAGAAAGAGGGAGCAAAATACACACCTCTCTATATAATATATATATATATATATAATACTCCCTTTCTATTTATATTTATATTACTCCCTCTCTGTATAGTCTATAGTCTATATTACTCCTGGTGTAACCTACAATTTCTCAGGTTGAAGGAGTCGTTCTTCAGCAAAAGGCTTTAATCCCTATTTAACAAACACATATTATTATACATATATCATTACTCTCTATCATACTGATATATTTCTATATATATTCTCCTTTCTCTATAACACCCTTCAATATTACCACCTCTACCTACACCACACTCTTTACTTGTTATTTATATCTCAAGTCCCAATAAATATAATATCCAAAATAAGAAACTGTATGTGAAATACTTTAACAGACTCTGTAGCAAACACTATAAAAACACATCAGACTGTATAACAAAAGCTATAACAAACATTGTAACAAACAATATATCACACTGTATAACAAACTATTACAAATACTGTAATAAACAATATAAGATAAGTATAAAATATCTATAACAAAATTGTGACAACACTATAACAACACAAGAATACTATAACATACGCTTCAACAAACAATATAGCAAACACTATAACAGTCACACTAACCATAACAGGCACTAAAACCAATATTATAGAAACTCTAAAGCAGACACTATAAAAGGCACATTAACAATCACTAAGTCAAACTCAATAAGAACGCTATAGCATAGACTCTAAAATCACTATAATAGACATTATAACAGACAATATAACAACACTATAATAGACGCTATAACAACACTATAATAGACACTATAACAACACTATAATAGACACTATAACAACACTATAATAGACACTATAACAACACTATAATAGACACTATAACAACACTATAATAGACACTATAACAACACTATAAGATACATCATATAACAACACTATAAGATAGATCATATAACAACACTATAAGATAGATCATATCAACACTATAAAATCACTGTAACAGACACTATAACAGACACGATAACACACTGTAACAAACACTATAACGAATACTATAACAATACTCTAACAACATATAATAGATACCATAACAGTACTATTACAGACAATAGAACACATACTATAACAAACACTATAACAGACATCATTCTAATTCTGTCCACTTACGTCCTTGTTTTGTTTTAAACCAATATTCTGCAAACAAAGAGAGCATTTTGTTTGTTCTAAGTAATTGATAATTGTAGAACGTAAAATTGTGTTTGTACTAAGTAATTAGTAATCGTAGAAAGTAAAATTGTAGCATGTGAGATGAAGTGTGTGAGAAAGATTGTCGTTGTCACAACAATTAATAGAATGCGAAACGATGACATCGAAAGGAATAGTAGGAATGACAAAACTCAGTGACTATATCATGATACAGCAAATCACATAATTCGGAGATTTAATGAGGATGGAACCGGATTTCCTCCCGTCGAGGACGTATAAGAATATAGTGAATAGGGCCAAGAGGAAGGCCAGAACGTAAATGGATCGACATTATTAGAGATATTCTACAACCCCTTGTGGTTACAACAACAGCAGCAACACATTTGGTAATAGAACATAGACGTCGGCTCTCGGCGACGCTTCACGGCACAGTTATCTGAGACACGACAGGACAAGAAAGAGTTATCATTCCTGACGCACCGCAAATAATATAATTGTTATCTCCCTTGTGTTTTTCTGCTTGCATAAGTCGCTGCTACTGATCCGCTGCTTGGACTTCTCATGCATAAGTCGCTGCTACTGATCCGCTGCTTGCACTTCTCATGCATAAGTTGTTGCTACAGTTCCGCTGCTGGCACTTCTCATGCATAAGTCGCTGCTACAGTTCCGCTGCTTGCACTTCTCATGCATAAGTCGCTGCTACTGATCCGCTGCTTGCACTTCTCATGCATAAGTCGCTGCTACTGATCCGCTGCTTGCACTTCTCATGCATAAGTCGCTGCTACTGATCCGCTGCTTGCACTTCTCATGCATAAGTCGCTGCTACTGATCCGCTGCTTGCACTTCTCATGCATAAGTCGCTGCTACTGATCCGCTGCTTGCACTTCTCATGCATAAGTCGCTGCTACTGATCCGCTGCTTGCACTTCTCATGCATAAGTCGCTGCTACAGTTCCGCTGCTTGCACTTCTCATGCATAAGTCGTTGCTACAGTTCCGCTGCTTGCACTACTCATGCATAAGTCGTTGCTACAGTTCCGCTGCTTGCACTACTCATGCATAAGTCGTTGCTACAGTTCCGCTGCTTGCACTACTCATGCATAAGTCGTTGCTACAGTTCCGCTGCTGGCACTTCTCATGCATAAGTAGCTGCTACAGTTCCGCTGCTGGCACTTCTCATGCATAAGTCGCTGCTACAGTTCCGACATATCCTATTTAGCCGGGAATGACGTCCATTGATCAACAGAAAAATGTTATTGAGCAAATTTCGTCTTTAATTAGTTAATTTATCACTAGATAACACTCATGGCACCCCCACCCCTCTCCCACCCCCCGACAAGTCTATAGATGTTCCGATCTCATATTAAGTATGTCCTTCAGCATATGGTAACTAACTGTTCCGGTTCTTATTTAGTTAGATGGATATTCTTTGGATACATATGTGCTGCTCGTCTTCTGTAATACACGTTTCACTAACAGTCCCATTCTTGTCATAGATCATCATCATCAGGTGCCAGCGTAGGCGGTCATGGCTCTCCACAGCTCTCTGTACACAGTATTATGTATCAAGATCAATGTTGTTTCCCTGCCGTGCCAGGTTGTCAAACTGTCTTATATTTTCTCACTTTGTCGCCCTCTGTCTCTGTTGCCTTCAATTTTGTCTGTTGTGACTATGTTTACAAACCTGACTGTCTCATGAAGTGGTCAAGAAAAAGAATATTGTCTTTTTTTTACATTATTGATTAAGGTCTGCTTCGCATTTGACTCTTTCAAACCCTCTACATTAGTTTTTCTGGCAGTCCATGGTATTCTCAGCATTCTTCTATAGAGCCACATCTCTAATACCTCAAATTTCCCATTTTATAGTGTTTTTTTTTATTGTCCAAGACTCGCACCCATATGTTAGTATAGGGGTTATATAGCATTGCTGAACTCTCTATCTCACCTCTAATGACAAGGTCATATTACACAGTATATTTTTTCATTTTTCTGAATTTTGTTTTTGGCTGTCCTATTCTGCTTCTTATTTCTGCTGAGCTTCTTCCATCTGCTGTAATCGTTGTACCTAGATATTTGAATCGGTGGACCTGTTTTAAAACTATATCATTCACTTTGATCTTGCAATGTGTGTTATTTTTTTTCTTTGAAATAACAATTACTTCTGTTTTCTTGATATTTAGGAAGAGGCATTTATCTTTACTTTCTGTGACTAATACATTAATTAAATCTTGAAGGTCTTCCTCACTTTTTGCAATCATAACCGTGTCATCTGCATATCTCAAATTATTTTTGTTATGCCATTCCACTGATATTCCTGTGATATCTACTATAGCAAGCAATATATTTTCACTGTAAAAATAGAACATGTCTGGTGAAAGCATGCATCCCTGTCTGACTCCTTGTTCTATTTGTAGAAAAGGGCCAAATTCATTATCTCCCTTGATAGTGAAGACGAAATAAGCCTCATATTGTCCAACTGGTCCAACTCCATGTTTTCATTTAAAATATCAAGTGTCATTGAAATATCACTAGTCACTGTAGCAAGAAGTCTATCTGTTTGCTGTTTCTCTCAGAACGCACGGTTTCAGGTTAAACACCATCTTTTCTTTCTTATCCGTACAATTGTCAGTAACACAAGAGGTGTATGCAGGTCCGTAATAACCATTGCATTCAATAGTGAATCGACAAAAACTATCATAGTTTCGACTGTATGTAGACTGTATTCCTTGGCAAAAACAATACTGCAGGAAACAGCCGAAACACATATTAGAGGCAGAGGAAGGAAAATAAAAACATGGACAGACAGCATCAAGGAATGGAAAGGACGCGAATTTTCCTCACTCTTCAGCATCGCTGAAGATATAAATTGCTGGGGGATTCTGTGTGCTGAAGCATCCAATGTGGTACCCGTATGCTGGAGGATTCTGTGTGCTGAAGCATCCAATGTGGTACCCATATGCTGGAGGATTCTGTGTGCTGAAGCATCCAATGTGGTACCCGTATGCTGGAGGATTCTGTGCGCTGAAGCATCCAATGTGGTACACCTACGAACCTAATGGGTTACGGATGTTAAAGATATATAGATCACACAACATACCCATCCCTCTTACTGTATATACAACTGTTCGATGTCTCCAAATTTTATTCTCACTTTCAAGAATTATTTTGCACGAGGTTAGAATTAAAAAAGAAGAACAAAAACCCTGGATTGATAATATCTAGGGATGGTTTATGCGTGATTTTTCTACACTCCTTCAGGTTCCTGACAATATAGATGTATGGATAGCATTTTTGTCCTGATGTCTCCAGTATGACACCCCTGCGACCCTGATGTCTCCAATATGACACCCCTGCGACCCTGATGTCTCCAATATGACACCACTGTGAATCTAATGTCTCCAGTATGACACCCCTGCGACCCTGATGTCTCCAGTATGACACCGCTGCGACCCTGATGTCTCCAGTATGACACCCCTTGTGACCCTGATGTCTCCAGTATGACACCCCTGCGACCATGATGTGTTATGGGTATTAGTATTATTTTTAATGTTATTCTTCATTTTTGTTGCGCATGGCCGAGAGGTTAGAGCGTTGGCTTCAAACTAGTGAGGTCTAGAGTTCTATCCCTGGTAAGGACGGGTTTTTTTCTGTTGGAGAGTAAATAAAACAACTCACCCTGTACATGACGACAGCACGAGCACGCGGCCTTTATCACACAGCTACAAATCTCTCCCTGCAACCCCTTAACGAACAAATCCAGTATTGACAGACAGTTTATTCTACATAAAGTAAAGTAAAGTAACCCATAGCATTTATTATTGCCGTATGGGTGTGAGATGTTAGCGATCTCACATTTCACAGGCTCTGCAAATGAGGGCGGTAGCCATCTCCTCTCCCTCGCAGTCTTTACTTCCCGGATTAATCCGGTACCCATTTAAGGCTGGGTCGACCTAGGAGCTGTTGCGATCTGAAAACATTTCCGCATCAACTTGGGAATGAACCCAGGACCACTCATATGCGAAGCCAGTGCACTAACCACTGCGCTAACGCGGCTCTCCTATTATTCTACATACAAACACTTGAAACATTTCTTTAACTGAATATGGAATGTTACTCACTTTTATTCTTTCCAAGCCATTCTTCTGTAAAAGACATAACGATTACCATTATTTCAAAAGTAATTATGTCTTTAAATACTATTTCTTTAACAAGATCGTACCTAGTCCTCTTTTTCTTTATATTGTTCGCAAGTTCCAGCTGTCTTTTTTCGTATTTGACTAATATATGCATATATTTATGTAGATGGGAAAGACGAACACTCAATGCAAATACGGAAAGAATGATTCCGGCTTTTGAAAACAGGTGCTACATACGTTGACCACGAATGAGTTATATAGAACACATAACAAATATATTTGTCCAGGAGCAAATAGACAAACTAGCAAGTTATCAAGAACTCATTTTGTCTGTGATGAAGCGGCGTAAACTTGTGTGGGTTGGATATGTAACGAAAACACGACACACTTTCTCAAATTATTTTGAAATAAATAATCGCGATTGGAAGGAGAAGAGCAGGTAAGAGAAAATCATGGATTGATAACAACAAGGAATGGTGTGAACAGGATTTTTCAACATTTCTCCGAATGGTTAGGATAGAAGTATTGGATAATTTTTTCTGATGTATCCAGTGTGGCACTCGCCACGACCCAAGCGTGCTATGAGATTTATTATTACTATTACTATAAACTAATACAAGTAATCAAACCTTTGATTTTGTGAGTTAGTGAGGAGATAGAGAGATAAAGTGATGTAATGATGGTAAAAAGTGTACAATCAATCAACCACTAGGAATGATGGATACGGTTCAGATTTTGTGAGGGAGAATGAAAATCTGTGAGGTTTACCCGGATTGCCGTAATATCGGTTGCACTAATCACTCCATTTTCTTCACGGTGAAGGGAGAAGAAGATAAGGTAGAAAGAAGAAGACATGGCTGAATAATATCATGGACTGGACAGGCTGTCATGATGTGTCCATGAAGTGTGCAAACGCGTCATGACGGTAGAGGATAGAGATGCATGAAGATCTGTCTGAATCAAATGTCTCAATGTGACACCCCTACGACTGACGGGTTATGGGTTTCATTATTATTATTATTATTATTATTATTATTAGTAGTAGTAGTAGTAGTAGTAGTAGTAGTAGTAGTAGTAGTAGTAGTAGTAGTAGTAGTAGTAGTAGTAGTAGTAGTAGTAGTAGTAGTAGTAGTAGTATTGTTAATAAATAAATTAATTTAATAACGTACTCAGTTCTCTCACAGTTTCAAAAATAACACAATTTTAATATCATTTTCAATTCTCTTACAAATTCTCCTAAACAAACACATTTTAACATAATAATTATTTCTCTCAGAAAGTGCATTTTAAGAAGATTAAACCAATACATTTTAATCTCATATTAAAAATTAGTTATCTTTCCTAAATTCTAAGCAAACAGAACAATCACTCTAGTATAGGAGTGCGCAAAATAATGCCCGAGAAACAAATACCTTTCCCCATATTAGTTTTACTGACCAGTTTGTCTGATTTGTCATCAGCTGACACCTGAGAAATCACATTGTATAAGATCGCAAATAGAATCACATATACGTAGCACAATCAATCAAGTGCCATGCTGAATGGCGTAGGTGATCATGGTTCTCCACGACTTCATGTCACTTGTGTTACCAATAAGCTCGGTTGGTGAACTTCTACTGTGCCACAATACTAGTCTACCTAACAACTTTTATCTTTGTCGTCCCCTATCTCTTCTCACCTTTATCTTTCCAGTGGTTATTAAGTGTTCAGACCCTGTTCTTCTCAGCACAAGCCCTAGAAATGTTGACTGCCTGTCCCTAATGTTTGATATGATTGATCTTTTTACGCCAGCATCAATGAGAACCTCTGCATTAGTTTTCTTGGCTGTCCATGGTATTTTCATAATTCTTCTTAAAAACTACATCTCTGTAGCCTCAAAGATGCTTTCATGTTTTTTTTGTTTACAGTCCATGCTTCACATCCATAAAAAATAATTGGTTCGATATAACATCCCAGCACTCGAATTCGAGTCTGTATTAATAGTCTTCCATTGTACAAAATGGCTCTCATTCTTTGGAATGCTGATTTGGATTGTACTATTTAGCTCCTTATTTTTAATAGCGTGTTAACTTTTGCTTATGTGCAATTTGTGCGTGTGGACTATGACATGACCCAGATTGTTGGTGTGACACAAAAGTTCGAAATATGGTGACGAGCGATGGTTTTCATTGTGTATTCCGGATAGATGGAGTTCGTTAGTTTCGGGAGGGCAATCCGTCTAAGAGAAAGCCACACTAAAATCAAACCACTGCTGCCTTGTAGGTCAGGTTGTTTTTTTAGCTAAAGGCTAATGGAGAACACCATAAATAAACCGGTAGAAAGCAAGAGTGAAACTACTGCTGTAATTTCCATAGATTACATTATGGTTGGTCACGACTCAGATAATATGTCAAATCCAATAAACAAATCCATCAAATGCAAGTCTATCAAGATTGCACACTAGAGCAATCGGACACTGACAGATTTATGTAGTACAACATTGCCGAAATAAGGCCTGGACATAGGTTTGATCTCAGTAAAACAGTGTCCACATGTGCCATGAACATAGGTCTGAAGATAGGCACGTTACCTATGCTTGTTCTATTGACTAGACTAATGTTCTATTGACTGGGCTAATGTTCTATTAACTAGTCTAATGGTCTATTAACTAGTTGAATGTTCTATAGACTACTCTAATGTTATATTGACTAGTATAATGGTCTAGTGACCAGTCTTATGGTCTATTGAGTAGTCTTATGTTCTATTGGCTAGTCTAATATTCTATTTAGCGGTCTAATGGTTTATTGACCAGAGAAATGGTCTATTGAGTAGTCTTTTGATCTATTAATTAGTGTAATGTTCTCCATTACTTACGTCCACTTGCACCTTGCAACCAAAGATCTGCAAAAGATAACAGAAAATGCAAGTTTCATCATGATCTTCTATCGATAGTCTAGATTGTTCACTTCTGCACTATATTATGCTATTCTTCTGTCTATAGCTACACTTTTTGACTATCTTACATCTTATGTCATTTTCTAAACTGTGTATGCTTTCTAAGTAGCGATACATTTTCATATGAAGTGTTTCTTATAGATAGACATAGTGGGAGATGTCTAGATTTATGTATTGATAGACTTCAATATGAAAATGTTTTTAATAGACGGACATGGTACAAAAAGTTCTTGCAAGTTTCATGTAGTGATAGAGTTCCATATAAAGTGTTATGAAGAGATAGACATCCTGGCTTATCATGTAATCTTGGCTATCTTGAAGTAGTCATGTACATGGAAATACCGTACTATTTATAATAAATTTTAATTGTAGAGATCTGGATTGGTAATTTGAAGTTATTTCCATCCTATTAGTAAATAACATAAATCTCCTTGTCTTACCGATCATTGAGTTATTGAGTTGTGTTGTGTATATCATTGAGTTATTGAGTAATGTGTATATTATATTGCTTTAACAAATAGGTGCAGCAATATATTACCACTTGCACAATCTCATAATATTTGTATAATGTTTTCATTTGCTCTGACTGTGATATTTCCTCTATTGCCGCGTCACATCATGAGCTGAGATGCATTTTCTAGCATTCCCTATCCATAGTCTCATGTCACATCTGCTATAGTCATGAGATATTTTGGTAGGTGTAATCATTGTTGCTCTGTGCGATGCCAGCTTGTAACACAGTGTCCTGTCACACAATCTCTTGTCACACAATCTCTTGTCTCACAAATTCTTGTCACACAATTACATGTCACACAATTACTTGTCACACAATCCCTTGTCACACAATCTCTTGTCACACAATCTCTTGTCACACAATCTCTTGTCACACAGTGTCTTGTCACATAATCTCTTGTCACGGTCTTTTATCACATAATATCTTGATGCACAATCTCTTGTCACAGTCTATTCGCACACAATCTATTGTCACACAATCTCTTGTCACACAATCACTTGTCACACAATCTCTTGTCACACAATCTCTTGTCACACAATGTCTTTTTAAAGAATCTCTGGCCACATAATCTTTTGCCACACAATCTCTTGTCACACAATCTCTTGTCACACAGTCTCTTGTCACATAATCTCTTGTAACGCAATGTCTTTTTAAACAATCTCTGGTCACACAATCTTTTGTCACACAATCTTTAGCCACACAAACTCTTGTCACACATTCTCTTGTCACACAAATTTTTGTCACACAATTTCCTGTCACACAGTATCTTGTCATACAATCTCTTATCACACAATCTCTTGTCATACAATCTCTTGTCACAGTGTATTGTCACACAATTTCTTGTCACACAATCTCTTGTCACACATTATCTTGTCACATAATTTCTTTTCACACAGTATATTGTCACACAAGCTCATGTCACACAATATCTTATCACAGTATTTTGTCATACAATCTCTTGTCATACAGCCTCTTGTCAGATAGCCTCTTGGCACACAGTTTCTTGTCACACAATCTCTTGTCACAACTGACAAATCGTGAGTCCAATTTTAACTTGACTTATATTGTAATGTCAGACATTGACCATTTACTACTGTAGGTCAGTCAAACCTGGTTTAGTTTTTAGTTATCTAGGGGTGACGTACTCGTGACGTATTTGTGACGATTTGGTGACGTGCTCGTGACGTACATAATCTCCATGAACAAAAGACTGACTTTGTTGAAGAACACACACAGATCCCTATAATTTACATCCGGGCTAATATTCTTCTATCTATCTATATATGTTCATTGAATGCCGAATGCATATAGATACAGAGAAAGATATCTATCTATTTATGTATCTATCTATGTATCTATCTATGTATCTATCAATGTATCTATCTATGTATCTATCTATATATCTATCTATGTATCTATCTGTGTATCTATCTATGTATCTATCAATGTATCTATCTATGTATCTATCTATGTATCTATCTATGTATCTATCTATGTATCTATCTATGTATCTATCAATGTATCTATCTATGTATCTATCTATGTATCTATCTATGTATCTATCTATGTATCTATCAATGTATATATCTATGTATCTATCAATGTATCTATCTATGTATCTATCAATGTATCTATCAATGTATCTATCTATGTATCTATCAATGTATCTATTAATGTATCTATCTATGTATCTATCTATGTATCTATCTATGTATCTATCTATATATCTATCTATGTATCTATCTGTGTATCTATCTATGTATCTATCAATGTATCTATCTATGTATCTATCTATGTATCTATCAATGTATCTATCAATGTATCTATCAATGTATCTATCTATGTATCTATCAATGTATCTATCTATGTATCTATCTATCTATGTATCTATCTATGTATATATCTATGAATCTATCAATGTATCTATCTATGTATCTATCAATGTATCTATCAATGTATCTATCTATGTATCTATCAATGTATCTATCAATGTATCTATCTATGTATCTATCTATGTATCTATCTATGTATCTATCAATGTATCTATCAATGTATCTATCAATGTATCTATCAATGTATCTATCAATGTATCTATCTATGTATCTATCTATCTATGTATCTATCTATGTATCTATCTATGTATCTATCTATGTATCTATCTATGTATATATATATATGTATTCTCTATGTATCTATCTATGTATCTATCTATCTATGTATCTATCTATGTATCTATCTATGTATCTATCTATGTATCGATCTATGTATCTATCAATGTATCTATCAATGTATCTATCTATGTATCTATCTATCTATGTATCTATCTATGTATTTATCTATGTATCTATCAATGTATCTATCATTGTATCTATCAATGTATCTATCTATGTATATATCTATCTATGTATCTATCTATGTATCTATCTATGTATCTATATATCTATGTATCTATCTATGTATCTATCTATGTATCTATCTATGTATCTATATATCTATGTATCTATCTATGTATCTATCTATCTATGTATCTATCTATCCAACCAAATTCCTTCAGGGCCGAATACGGTACATAGGACAGAAACTAATGCTCTCCAGATTGAATGATGTGATGATTATGCGTGTAGTTGTCCATGATGTGGGTCTATCCATTGTCTTTGGTGTGCTTAATATCTCTTGATCCTCCTCTTTTTTCTTTTGGCATCTGGTACCCATTTCAATTCTTGTAGTGGCAGTCTATTTTGTTTCATTCTGAGTACAAGTCCCTTTTTTCTTTTATTCTTGTAGAAATATATGCCTTTTTCGTGTATTCTTTACTTTCTTATCTGCCGTGAATTCTTCAAAACAAATATTAAAAATTGTTCTTAGACAAATATTTTCAAATTTATTTAATTTCTCCGTCAGTGATTTTGTTTATTGCCTAGATTCTGTAACAAAATTGTAATCCTCAAATTAAACTAGAAGCAATGTCTGACACCGTCCGGATGAGAATAAAAATAAAAGAAACATAGAATTGATGCGAGCATTTGTCTTAAAAGATAGTAATAGCTTTGATATGTTTCAGTTTCTACATATTAACTCAACACATTTTTAAAAGGAAAACCTCTGTTGGATCGAACATCCACGACCACATTCCCTCCAATGCGCACGTAGGAACTGAGCTATTCCGGATACTCCATAGATGGTGTAAAATTATAGTTTATAAAAGTTGTGTAACTCTAATGTGTAAATTATTCTTTCCAGAACGTAGTGACCACAATGTTTACAAAAGAATTCAATGCCTGATCGATTAGAATTGAAGAATGCAACTAAAACGCAGACATAAAATGTATTATGCGATTCTCTCACAGACAGAAATATGCACCACATCAATAACATGCAAGGAAAATTAATATTGAGCCTGTTAAAATATAGTAAACTTGAATAGAAATGTAAAAATGATTTCCTAGGTCTATGGATTTGTTTACATTTGTTTGACCTTTGTACAACGGTCAGAGGTGAAAGGTTAACCATAAACAATTCATTGGTCAACTTTGTTAGAGCAAAGGAGAATTTTTAAGATTTTCGGCGAGCTCCGCCGGCAAGAAATGGGCAAAACCATAAAGGTGTAAAATATGGAAATATGGTCCGTCTACGTGCTGTTTTCGATGAGTCTAAAGTACAAAACTACGGATATAGCAACTTATTTATTTATATATATATATATATATATATACTCTCTTTCCCTCTCCGAAAAGTTCAGAAGAACGCGTAATCAGCAACTGACTGGGACACTGAGCTTATACACTTTTAGATGGCTGACGGAACGGCAAGCAGAGTATATATGGGAATACCCCCGGTGCTGTGACGCTTGTTCCTAATCAAGAATATTGTTCCAGTGCTAAAGATCTTAAAATACCAGAATCGCTAAATGATTAATAAAAATAAATTAATTCTAAAGTGATAAGTTATATATCACACGTCATGTACTGTATCAACAAATTGTCTTTTTAATTAACAAACGCTATTAGAATATACATTCAGATCAGAGATAGAGGGGGTGGGGTGGTGGCTGTCCATAAATTACGTAACAATTAAGAGGAAAGATGTCTACACATTTTTTACAGTTGTTGACAAGGAGGAGGGAGGATTGACAAAAGTTTATGTCAACAATACCTTATTACACAAATAATAATGCTTAACTTTGAAAATTACTTTTGCTAAAACTCTTTTTAAATTATTTTTTTCGTACTTTTTTTGCTAAACCTATATTTTAAGGGAAACGGAAACACATATTTTAAGGGAAAGGGGATTCCCACCTCATTTCTTGACAGTTTTTGACAAGGGGATGAGGGCTAAAATTTGTTGATGTAATTTATAGCTAGCCTTTTATCTTAAAATTGTCAGATATTTACTTCCGTGGATTCCAAGTAGCCATTCTCCTGCAGAAGATAAAAGTAAGAAAATGTATTTTTTTAGTATCTATTTAGTCAAGAATCATCTTAATATATCAACCCTGCCACTATATATTTCTCTAACTATGTCTATTTCTTTCTATCTATGTCTCTAACTATATATCTATCTATCGCTATCTCTCTTTACCTCTCTATCTCTCTAAATATCTCTCATTCTCACTCTCTACCTCTATCTCTCTCTATTTCTCTCTCTAGCTCTCAAGAGCTGCAAGTAAAATTCTATGGTCTTGCTCAGTGAATAAGAAGTGCATACCCCTACTCCTCCATCCGTGTTCTATATTGTTGTTATGTTGTTATTTGTTGCGTTCGTTCTCAAACTCCCACCAGATCTCTTTAGTAACAGGATATCCCTAGTCTGTAATCATCTCTCTAGAAGTAGACCAAAATTTGTCATCGTGCTTATACACTGGTCATCATGCTCAGCTCTACCCACTAACTACATTCAACTGAGCTTGACATATTTTGCTGCTCTCTGTATAGCTATCTACGTGACTACAGACGCCGAAGTTGTGTTGCTTAAATCTCCAGGAATTGCGAGTCATTAGCTCTTAAATCATATTTGCAATGATGCGATTTTGTCAGTTCTATTTAATACCAAGATAACTCCAACTTTCAGCGGTGTGCAATGGTTTGAAACAAGTTGTATAAGTTAATTACTCTGTTTGTTTGTTGTTTTTTTGTGTTTTTTTTTTGTTTTTTGTACATTATAAAACTATTTTATATTTCTTCAACATACACGGCTTGAAGCATGGGTCTGAGTTCTCTTTTTCAAGAAATGTTCCTTTCATAGCTGTCTGTAGCGACCCAGCTGTCAATCATAGCTGTCTGTAGCGATCCAGCTACAAGGGCACATGGTAGCAAAATATTATGTTTAATATTATGAATTTAACCAAACCCCTTCCCCCTCCGTAGCGATTTATCACACACATTTATTAAATATTTCTTCAAAATAAGGAATTGACATATCATAACGCACGAATTACCTTTTTTAGGAAACCCTCCCTAGAGGGAAACATAATTACGTTCCTGCTTGGTAGATACGGCATTCAGTTATGCATTCTGCGAGATCCATACAGTGTCTCCACTTATGTAGCATGAACATCTGTATATGATTCGGAGATAGTTCGGCTTATACAACAAAGTGCAAACGCATATTCGGAGATAGTTCGGCTTATACAACAACGTGCAAACGCATATTTAATAAACGTAACCAAGTAGCTGCAGTATTCTTGATTCTTGACTAGAAACTGGCTTCTTAGCACGCGATGCATTCCCATAAGTGCTCCACTCTCCGTTTCAGTAGCCATCCCAGTGTATGTAGACTCAGAGTCCCGATAAGGTATTGATTGTGTGATCTTCGGAACTTTCCAAAAATTAACTTTTCCTTCCGAAATGGTGCCGAAACAGACGACGACATCAGGGAACAACTCTGGTCCTTGCGACAGGTTTCTTTGTTGTTCCGTCCATATGTCCAAGAACTGTGAGGACTGAAGCTCTAGCGTTGTTATTATGTCTAAAAGATATTTCCGAATATACTGGACAGCGAATTGTCGTTCACCTTTGCGGGAATTCTCGTTCTACAGTGAAAGGTTGTTGGTATGCGCTGTAAAAATCGTAACTTATACCAACCTTCATTAGACGGAATTTTGCAGACATGATTTTTGTTTTTCATGTCGAAGACAGGGAGACATTGCACAAGACAACCGCAATCTCCATCCATATAGCATGCCGCTCCCCAGCAAGTGGTATATTCATAATATTGTTGAAAACATGAGTTTGCTATCCGCCATTTTGACTGCATACAGACGTTGTCGCGGTTGTATTCATGATACATTACGTCTTGCGTTTGTCGATGATCCTCATTAAACTCTTTAGTTCAAGGACAACGTCAGCCTGTCGGAACAACATGGTCACTGTTATCCATGGTTACGACTACGGAATCCTCAGGAAAAAACGATATCACAAGCGCATCAGAGTAACTGTGACCACTCACAACGACATTTTTAACCGGAAAACCGGTTAAACGCAGTATTCATAGACCCGAAATAAGCATATGACAATTTTGAAGAAATGTGCAAGTTATTCAAGGTGAAAAAAAAAATCGGTAATTGAAGAAAAATATTCAACTAGATAAAAACTTTCCTCACCAAAAGAAATCTTGATACAAGCTGTAACGAGACTATATCAAATATATAATTGAGCAATCTAAGAGGGACTGCCACATGAATCCGGACTAAGTTTTACCCTTTTCTTAATTTATGTAAAGGATTTAGTAGAAAATCTTAGAACCCCTAATGCCTGATTTGCCGATGATTTTGTGACATGGCCAGAGAGTAAACATCTGTTAGAACTTCAAAATATAGAATACTGTACCTTCTTAACACTGACAACAAACTGCAGTTTATAGAAACTAACGATCACTAAAACTATTGATGCCATCTCTAGTCACTAAAAGTCATCATCATCAAGTGCCGTGGCGAGTAGCGTTGGCGATCATATTTCTCCACGTACATCGATCTCTCAAATATGTCATCATCTCTGTTGGTGTCGTTAGTCAATTTAGTGAAACTGTCCAATGTGTTTTTCTCTGGGTCTTCCCCTTGATCTTTTCCTTTCTTTCTTTCCTGTTGTCATTATATTCTCAATGCCTCCTCTTCTCATTATGTGTCCAATAAATGTTAACTGTTTGTTCTTATATTATCAACAATGTATATTTTCACATCCACCCTTCTAAGACAATCTTCATTAGTAATCTTTGCTGTCCAAAGAATGAGTAACATTCTTCGAATAAACCACATTTCTGCTTCCTCCAATGATTTCTGTGATGTCTTATATATTGTCCATGCTTCACTTCCATAGAGTAGCACTGGTTCAATGTAGCATTTGAGGACTCGTTTTCTAGTATCCATCAATATGGACTTGCTGCATAGAATATTTTTCATTTTATGGAATGTTGCTTTTGTTTGTCCTATTCTGCTTATAATTTCGGTACTGCACTTACCATCTGAAGTTATTAATGTTCCTAAATATTTGAAACTATTCATCTGCTTTAAGATTTTCTCCTTTAATACTATTTTACTATTTGTTGGGGTACTATTTCCTGATATTACCATTGTCTCTGTATTTTTTATGATTAAACTAAGACCATTTTTGTTCACTTTCTATCATCGTCCTGTTTAACAGATCTTGGAGATGTTTTTGTCTTTCTGCTGTCAACACAGTATCATCTGCATATCATAGATTATTGATATTGTATTCCTATTTTAATGCCTGACGTATTCTAAGAAATAAGGTACACCCAATATAATAGCAATCAAATCTCCACACTCTAGACAACAAACAAAAGGGCAGTGGTTCAATTATATCGTTAAATCTACTTACTTCCCTGCTTTCTCCGCAGCCATTGTTCTGAAATATGATTTATAAATATACATTTATTATTGTATGTATTCATTTGGAATATGGATGATAGAAGTATTGGTAATCTTAATAATAATAATAATAATAATAATAATAGTAATAATAATAATAATAATAGTAATAATAATAATTGTCGTAAAAGTTACGAGGCGTGTTCAAATGAAAACGGGACTTGTGGATTTATTTAAAAAGTATCATACGCAATTTAATATTTTCAACGGAATTGAACAAAGCAACCACTTGTGAATAAGAATGCACCTGGGTTCATCAGAAAAAATCTCCGTATGCATTTAGGCAAGCATCCCACTGTTTAGGTAGACGTCGAATGCCGTCCGAGAAAAAGTTGCGTGGCTGTTCTCTGAACCATGTGGTCACCGCTGTCTTCACGTCTGCGTCGCTGTTGAATCGCTGTCCCTTTAGTGCTTTCTTCAACGGTCCGAACAAATGGAAATCACACGGGGATAAATCGGGACTATAGGCTGGGTGATGAAGAACTTCCCAATTCTTCTTTGCCAATGTTTCCTGCACAATTTTTGCGACGTGCGGACGTGCGGACATATGGAATTCTTCTGCAAGCGAACGAATGCTCCGACGACGGTCAGTCAGTACTGCTTTATCAAGCACGGCTATGGCTTCTTCTGTTGCAACAATATGCGCCTGACCTGGCCGTGCAAGATCTGCCGTTAACTCACGTCCGTCTTTAAACATACTCCATCACTCTGGTCCTCGACAAACATTTGTCACCATATGCTGCCTTCATTCTCCGATGAATGTCTACTGCTTGACATCCTTCAAATGAAAGAAACTGGATCACAGAATGCTGATTCACTTTGGACGGGTTCGGAATCACACCCGCCATATTGTTAACAGTCTTCTGCAGCACATATGCATGCTGGGAAGATGAACACGTGACCGTATGTAAATTATTGGATACTCATTACTAGTGCAAAATGTCATCAATATCAGTGCGCTCTATCACGCGTGGTGTAACAAGTCCCGTTTTCATTTGAACACGCCTCGTATAATAATAACAATAGTTACATGTTATTGTAGGCCTAACAATAATAGTAATAGTAATAAGAATAATTATAGTAACAAATATAGTAATAATAATAATTTTAGTACTAATGATAATAAACTATGACACGTAGGTGTTCCAAATTGAAAATATCAGGTCAAATAAACTCAAACATCTCAGTCCTCAGACATTCAATAGAATGTAAAAACATCATGCTTGTTCCATGTTGTCAATTCAGGATTTTCTTTCACCTCTTCTCCTTCCACCCAGAAATGTTACTTCCAAAATAAAATAGTGTTAGAAAGTGAACTGTGTCTCGTTATATGTCCTAGCAAATCCGACTTTTCCTGGTTCACGATCATCAAAAGTATCTTTTGTTGGCAATAAGTATCATTACTCTTTTCCGTATTCGTTCAGTGTTGTCTTCATGTTATATATCCATCTTGTTCTAGGTCTTCCTCTGGCCTTGTATCTGCATCTTCGTATGTTATAGGTTCTTGTTGGTAGTTGATTATCGTTCAATCTTATAAGGTGTCCACAGCATTTTATATGTTGTTACTGGATGTATTATACCAAATTTTCTCCAGATTTAATCATTTCTCATGTCTCTCTTTTTTTAAGATTTTACTTATTTTCAATGTAATCTTCTTTCTTTTGTACTTGTAACTGTCACTTGCACTGTTCTCTAACCTTTCTTTTTTCAGATCTCTCTACTAATTGCTACTGCTAACTAAGAATGACATGTTTGATAGTTAGCATAACTCTAGAACATCTTCTCAGACTGACATAACTAAGATTAACCAGTCCGTTACTTACTGCCAATTTGTTCTTTTAACAAAACTTCTGTGAAAGTTAAAGAAGATAGTATATGAAGTCTCTCTATCTATGATATATAACTATCCGCTTATCTCAACTATACATCGATCTATCTATATATCTGTCTCTCTATTTATCTAACTATCCACTTATCTAATCTATATTTCGATATATATATATTATTATTCTATCTACTTATCTATATATATATATCTATTTATATCTTTATATCCCTCTATCTAGCTAACTACGTACATATTTAATATGTATTTATACCATCTATCTATATCTTTCTATATCTATCTATCTATCTATCTATCTATCTATCTATCTATCTGTCTGCCTCCCTGCTTACCTATCTATCTATCTACCTATATATCTATCTATCTCAGCGAACTATCTCCGGACTATCACTGAAACATGGTCACACCCTATCAGTGAAACATCTCAACACTCTTTCAATGAAATATTTCTACAATCTATCAATGCAATATACCCACACTCTATCAATGAAACATCCCCAGACGCTTTCAATGAACTATGTCCACACTCTATCATTAACACATCTCCACACTCTAACTATGAAATATCTTAACAATATATCGATAAAATATATCCGTACACTATAAATATATCCACACACTATAAATATATCCTTACACTATAAATATATCCACCCACTATAAATATATCCACACACTATAAATGAAACATTTCTACACTATCAAAGACACATCACAAAACTTCTCTACTAAAACATTATATCACACAACGTCACAACAAACATTCCTATCACATTATATCACACAACAAACATTCCTACCACATTATATCACACAACAAACATTCCTACCACATTATATTACACAATGTCACAACAAACATCCCTACCACATTATATCACACAACAAACATTCCTGCCACATTATATCACACAACGTCACAACAAAAAGTCCTGTCACATTATATCACGCAACGTCACAACAAACATTCCTACCACATTATATCACACAACAAACATTCCTGCCACATTATATCACACAATGTCACAACAAACATTCCTACCACATTATATTACACAATGTCACAACAAACATCCCTACCACATTATATCATCAAACGTCACAACAAACAGTCCTGTAACATTGTATCACACAACATCACAACAAACATTCCTACCACATTACATCACACAACGTCACAACAAACAAGCAAATATAATCTGTTCCGCTCCTTACCTGCATTTTCAGATAACCAAAGACCTGAATAAAATATTTAAGAATCAAACATTAATTTTCTCATAATAATTTCTAACTAAACATAAGCATATGATCTCACCCTTTTCTTTCTGTCTTCCATTTCTCTCATACTCTATCTTACAAAACTGTTCCGTTATACGATTGTTAGTAAACCGCAATCCAACAAGTAATACTGATAAAATAATTATTGATTTTAATAACGGATCTTAAACTGTACATCTCCCCATTCTATTTACCATACATCTCCACATTATATCTACCATACATCTCCACATTATATCTACCATACATCTCCACATTATATTTACCATACATCTCCACATTCTATTTAGCGTAATTCTCCACATTCTATTTACCATACATCTCCAAATTCTATTTACCATACATCTCCACATTATACTTACCATACATCCCCACATTTAACTTACCATACATCTCCACATTATACTTACCATACATCTCCACAATCTATATACCACGTATATTCATATTCTGTTTACCATACATATCCATATTTAACGTTACATACATCTCCACATTCAACTTACCATACATCTCCATATTCAGCTTACTGTACATCTCCATTTTCTATTTACCATACATATTCATATTTAACTTAACATATATCTCCACATTCAAGTTATCATACGTATTTATATCCAATTTCCCATACATCTCTACATTCAACTTACTACACATCTCGACATTCTTTTTCCCCATACATCTCTACATTCTAATTACCATCAATCTCCACTTTCAATTTACTATACAACTCCACCTACAAGTAACACTTTTAAGATCATGTGTTTTCGCAGTGACAACACATGGATGCGAGACTTGAAATTTAAGCAAGGTAATATCAAAAAAAATAGATTCATTTGAAATGAAGTGCTACAGAAAGATCCTACGAATATCATGGACAGAGAAAAAGAAGAATGTTGAAGTTTCTTCTTCTGCATTCGTTCTCAAACTCCTGCAGATTAGCAGGATGTAGTCTGGAGAACGGAATGGGTTGTATCATGGTTTACAGCATTGCTGCGATATCTGCGCATTTCGGCCTGACACATCCGACTTCATCATGGCTTTGGGTCACTGGCCATATATGGGATGGGACAGCCAACTCTATCCCATAACCTCCTTAGTCGCCTTTTACGACATGCGTGGAAGGTAAACAGTGTTGCTATTCTTTGCTCCCCTTTCGGGCCCCGACAACACACGGGTGATTTAAGTTTGAAATTACTTAAACTAAATGAAGGGTGGCTTCTAAATACCAACATAAGAAGGAAGCTACATTATTTTGGACACTTAAAGCCACTTGATGATATAGAGAGGCTGATTCTAGATTGCAGGATGCCAGGAAGAAGAAAGAGAAGAAGAGGAAGACCAAGAAGACGATGGACCATTGATATCAAAGAATGTATGCACATGTCTCTGGCCAATACAGGCCTGCTTGCCCGGGACAGAGAGGCGTTCAGAGTATTCACGACGAAAACTCTGGAAAGAATATGTCACTTGATATATATGTACAACTCCACATACTATTTGCCATACATCTCCACATTCAATGTAGCACAACATCTAGATGTTGTGATTTACACGGATAGGTCGGTCATCCGTCACCACCGATGCGCATGAGCCTTTACTGCCAGATCAAAAGGGAGAACAGTACACGAAGCCAGTGGTGCCTATACCGCAACAACAAGCAGCCTAACAATGGAAGTATTCGCAGTAACACAGGTACTTAACTGGCCGGAATCGCAAGCCTATTCCCATGTGTGCATACTAAGTGACTCTCTGAATATGATTCAGAAAGTTAAAACAGGTGATATACGTAGGGAAAGGGTGGAGTCATTTGAGAGAGCAGAAATGCGTGCATCACTACGAAGACTCACGCTTATTTTTGTCCCCAGACACGCGGACGTATAGGGAAACGAACAAGCCGACCAATTAGCTAGCCTCGCCACCACAACAGACTGTCAACCTATGGACCGAGCAGACATACTCATTGCTCTTCGTAAATCCTCACGATCAGAGGATTTTGAGATGAATGAACATGAGTCAATATTGAGAAGGCGCGAATTGAGAGGATGGGCGTTGCCCGTAGAGAACTCCTGACAAAGATTTCAAAAAGAGCAGTGAATCAACATAGAACTGGTATAATCAGCCGTTATACCCTGAGAGATTTACTGAAGCAGAGATCTGAGCACCTATGGACTTGTCCGGTGTGCGAAGAGGATAATCAACATACCTAATACCTAATACATAATACCTAATTCAATGTAGCACTGTAGCACACATCTCTCAGGAGTCGCGGCAGTAAATTGTTAAGTCACTCACCGACACATCGGACCCGTGATTTACCCTGTAACTAGTTACTAGGGTACCTAGTCTAATACTCTGAGAATATCAAGGAATGGCTCCATCGCTTCTGAACGAATACTGAATAGAATACGGAGATGCTAGGTATTCTGTTTCTGTTCAAACACTGATTAGGCGGCTGATCACTTAAGGGAAACAGCAATGTATGAAGCTGGTTCATAGCTTAGCTTACATTCTGCGCCTTTGATCCAACACATCCAACTTCAGCACGGCTTCTGAATTACTTTGAGTCTCTATTGGATAGGACTGCCAATTCTTCTCACAAAGCTATATTAATCAACTTTTACTACATATATGGCATACATGTGTCCAATACAGGTAACACATATTTTGTTCTTTGCTCTCTTTACTAGTCCTGGCAACAGACAAACGACTTTTATACTCAATTTCTGTTTTATAAAAACACATACACGAACATACATACACACATAAGGAGCACTGGCATCTAGAATGTTTGACTGAAGGATGGTTTTTTGGTGGGAGAGGTGGGGAAACATTAAAAATGGGTGCTCAAGATTTCTGTACAAAATGTATTGATATCTCAGACCCTTCGGTCCCGCTCCCCCACTAGTCAAGCTTGATTGTCACTATGTCCACACAACTGTCTTCTAATGAGGCATGTGTCCGACGGCCTACAGTTTATTGACAACACAGTCTTGTGGAATCATCGAAATTCGTCCTTCTAAAATTACGCTATTTGATATTTCTCATGATTTCAATTGGCTGCCAATACAAGAGTGTTTTCCAAGAGGAGAAATACAGAAGCTCAATAGCGGAAAATACCTAGGAACTCACAGTCAAGGACATAACTCGAACTGAATGAATATCATAAAGTGGATGTAACAAATGGTCATCATCACTGGACGAACAACAGCAAACAAAATGATCAACGAAAATCACGGAAAACTCATTTATAATTATGATGAGCCCACACGATTGTATTGTCGAGGTGCCCAGATACAGTACAACCAAAATCGTCGACTTATATGACATGTTAGCTAATGGGGAAAGAAAGCATTCTAAAATTAATAACTTTACTTTTTCCGATATTTTCATTAGATCTTATAGTGTGTGCTAACAGCCAATTTATTTCACTGAAAAAGTCAAATCAGTCATTTTATAAGGATCTTTCCCATTTGCAATAGATTATATATTGTCGACGAATTGTGATACAAGCCCAAAAGAAGACAACCCCAGGCAGTTGACATATTGCCATGACACGAAACCACATGGGCAAGAATAAATACAGTAAGTGTTCATGACACCTTTTGGAAAGAGAATACAACAAACAATGAGGCTTTGACAACACTGGGTACTAGAAATAGAAATGTTAAAAGAAATAAAAATCAAAGAAATAAAATATTTTGGACGTATTACAAGATGTTACAACGTGTTGAAGACTTTATTTGATGGTAATGTCGAGGGGAGTATGAACAAGGGGGTAGGCAGGAATAGATGTAGGAGGGAAACATCAGGAGATGGGCAGGATACACAAATATCAGAGTACACCACCATAGCAGGGGACATGATGTTGAAGGCCTCGTGCTGTCAACTTTCGATGGGGAGACGACACTTCATGATGATTGATAATAATGATGACAGAAAGGTTTTATAAATTGACATCCTTGGATGATAATGTTGACATCGTTGAATGCCCATTTCACACAAGTTTTGTCACAATATCTCTATCACACATGTTTTGTCACAATATCTCTATCACACATGTTTTGTCACAATATCTCTATCACACATGTTTTGTCACAATATCTCTATCACATATGTTTGTCACAATATCTCTATCACACAAGTTTTGTCACAATATCTCTATCACACAAGTTTTGTCACAATATCTCTATCACACAAGTTTTGTCATAATATCTCTATCACACAAGTTTTGTCACAATATCTCTATCACACAAGTTTTGTCACAATATCTCTATCACACAAGTTTTGTCACAATATCTCTAAAATGTTTATCTTCTAAGAAAATACTATTTAAACTTCCCGACCATTCGAAGAAACGACTAGTTTACACAGATCTCTTCTGCCGGTAAGTCGAAGAAACGAATAGTTACAAAGATCTCTTCTGTCGGTAAGTCCAAGAATCGACCAGTTACACAGATATCGGTATGACGATAACGCCTCCGTTTTTAGTTACTTCTGACAAAATTAAGTTGGGTAAGAGAAACCATATGGAGTCTGTCTATATGACGTGTCCTTTACAAGAACGTTTACTCACTGCCACACTGTAAGGCTCTATGTTTTGTGCAAGTTGTTCAGCCTGCTCCAGTGTCACTTTCAGTATGGCTTCGGTGTCATGTGTCCGTCGAAGTCTTTATCTTCCCATTGTTTTCTTTCCTATAAATTTTCCCACCATGATTAAATTCATGGTGAAATAGTCATTGTTTATTTTTTGTGTCAAAATGTGTTAGCTTGTTGTTTTTGTAAAATAAATTTTCGAAGCCTTCTATCTCTGTGTTGGTTCATATTTCTGTTCATGATAATCAATTGACCATCTCATTTCCATATTTCCGTTGGATACGTTTGTTTGTTGTGATAATTTGTCCATTCGTCGTCTTTTGATGTTTTGTGTGTATCTTGATAAAGACATTTTAGTTGAAACGTTGAAAATGATTTTTGTGTATTTTCTTGTGTGCATATCATTACCCACTTGTTTTAGTTATGGTCTGTCGTTTCTCAGTGAGGCGATTATATAAACCTGTGTTTTACGTAAGTACAATTGATATTCTTCTATGTCTTTGTTGGTTCATATTTCTGTCTATGATATTCTTCTATGTCTGTGTTGGTTCATATTTCTGTCTATGATATTCTTCTATGTCTGAGTTGGTTCATATTTCTGTCTATGATATTCTTCTATGTCTGTGTTGGTTCATATTTCTGTCTATAATATTCTTCTATGTTTGTGTTGGTTCATATTTCTGTCTATGATATTCTTCTATGTTTGTGTTGGTTCATATTTCTGTCTATGATATATATTCCTATGATTTTTCTAATCGATTTCATATCCAATACCGATATTTTCATATCTTATTACATACATCATTGTCCACTTCTCACGAGCATATGTTGTCACTGGGAAAATATAGCATCTAAATAGTTGAAGTACTATTTTTCTGCTTTCTCCTTGCTATAGATTTTGCATATGTGATGTCTTGTGTATAGCCATTTCTACCCTCATTGTGATCTCTGCTGTGCATTCGCCTATGGTTTTGATGGTTCACCCAGGATATTAAAATTTCCTGACATGTTCTAGTTGTTCTGTATCAGTGACTATTGTATGACCGACGGCGAGAAAGAGTTTAACGCTAATTAGATTGACTAGAATACATCATTCTTTACTTACTTCCCTCTTTTCCCTGCAGCCACTGACCTAGACGATACAGAAAATAAATACAGAGTATTAGTCTTAGGGCGAACATCTTAAAGTCTAACAGTGGGCATGAGACAATACAGTGTCTTAAAGTCTAACAGTGGACATGAGACAATACAGTGTCTTAAAGTCTTACAGTGGACATGAGACAATACAGTGTCTTAAAGTCTTACAGCGGACATGAGACAATACAGTATTTTAAAGTCTAACAGTGGACATGAGACAATACAGTGTCTTAAAGTCTAACAGTGGACATGAGACAATACAGTGTCTTAAAGTCTTACAGCGGACAAGAGACAATACAGTATCTTAAAGTCTAACAGTGGACATGAGACAATACAGTGTCTTAAAGTCTTACAGCGGACATGAGACAATACAGTATCTTAAAGTCTAACAGTGGACATGAGACAATACAGTATCTTAAAGTCTTACAGCGGACAAGAGACAATAATACAGTATCTTAAAGTCTTACAGTGGACATGAGACAATACAGTGTCTTAAAGTCTTACAGCGGACATAAAGAGAAGAATACAAGATATTAAAATTTTGCAGTGGATATGGAGGCAAAAAAATATTAAAGTCTCATAGCGGATATGTAGGCACTACAGGATATTAAAGTTTTACAACGAAGATGGAAAGAATAATACAAGATGTTAGTTAGCTTTTTAGCTTCGCTCAACGCCCAATAATAAACATATAATTTCTAGTATCTCTTTACGACCCCTAACAAACATATAATGTATGGTCTCTTTCACGTTCCCTTACAAACATATTATTTCTGATATCTCGCTACGATCTCTAGCAAACATATAATTTCTGGTATATCTCTACGTCTCTAACAAACATATCATTTCCGGTATATCTCTACACCCTCTAACAAACATATAATTAATTTCTGGTATATCTCTAAGCCTCTAACAAACATATGATTTCCGGTATATCTCTACACCCTCTAACAAACATATAATTAATTTCTGGTATATCTCGACGCCTCTAACAAACATATCATTTCCGGTATATCTCTACACCCTCTAACAAACATATAATTAATTTCTGGTATATCTTTACGCCTCTAACAAACATATCATTTCCGGTATATCTCTACACCCTCTAACAAACATATAATTAATTTCTGGTATATCTCTACACCCTCTAACAAACATATGATTTCCGGTATATCTTTTCGCTCCCTAACAAACATAATTTCTCTAGTATAATTGGTGGTCCGTTGTGTTACTTACTTCCAGCCTTTGTACTCAACCAGTTTTCTGTAACAAACAGAAATAAAACATTTTGTTGTTATACTTTTGATAATTTAACTCAATGACTTCTTTGTCATCTTCTCCCTCTGTCTGTTTCCCTGTCTGACTCTCACTGTTGTCATGTGTCTTTCTCTGTTCTTGTCTTTCTCTCTTTCTCTTTCTTTCTGTGTATCGGTCTATTTGCTGCTCCCAACTCAACTCTTTTTCAATATCTCTCTCTCTCTCTATATATATATATATATATATATATGCCTCAGTCAATATGTGCTTATCAATGCCTGTTTATATCACTATATGTATATATATTTGCTCTGGAAACAGAAATACTGCTGCTTTTACTGTACTCCTGGCCAACACTTTTAGGCTCTTGTCCGTGGATGTGGAAGCTGTAGATGAAATGAGAATAGTCTACAAAGAGACAGGCAATATCTCTGAGACCTCTACGCAATCATATTCCAAAAAAACTGTCGCCACACAGAGATGACAGGCATCTGTGCAATTCGTCTCTGTCAGCCAAAAAAGCAGAAACGATGGAGGGGCTGCCAATGTTCCGATATGTGTACATCCCACTTAGATACGGTATTCCTATGAGCACACACAGAATCTGGAAAAGGCAACACGCGCTAGAGAGAAGAGTTGTGTACATGAATCGATATAGTGGCAACGAATGTTACAGTTGTCCAGCACGCGAGACCGAATGGCGGAAATGCTGTTCATGCTCGAGAACACACAGCAGCCCACATGTCCCACAACAATTGACTCCATTAAAACTAAGAGTCATGACTCAGGTACTGGATAAGCGAACGTGAACATGCACTCCTGGGTATGGAAAAAAAGTTTTAAATACAGCTCCTTATTGCGCACTGACAAGCATTGGATAAAAGTCGAGGAACGTAGTGTTCAAATTTCTGACTCAAGTCGTAATCTGAACGCTTTTGGCAACTGTGAGTGGGGAGCAAGTCATTGACAACACTGCAAGCCTAGTCCAACTCGACTGTCACCGTTGCCTATCTCAACTAACACAGAGAGAATTGAGATCAATACCCAAGAGCCCACTGCGAAGCACCTCGACCGAGATAGTGGCAATCTACTTACTTCTTTGGGTAACAGCCAGAATGGTGAACAGTAAAAGACATAGACCGCGCCTGGCAATGGATTGGAAGATCGTCGCAAGCAAGCGAGACGAGTGCTTGAGGTCAAATTCTAGACCTCCGACGTGTTTGGCAAAGAAGCACCTCGTCTAGGTGTATAAACCCTGAGTCTAATTCGACTGTCGTTGTTACTCAACACAGCTCATACAGAGAAATTAGCTATAGGACCTGGGGACACATACGGTAGTAATGTAATGGTCTTCCTACACGAGGAACAGCTCGCTGACTGCGAAGCGCGGTGTCGCAGGAAAGACAAACAATGGGTGACCTAATTAAACAATTAGCTACTCTCGTAAAATGTATCCCCTGTGAGTAGAATGTTCTTCCAATAAGCATTGCACCAAGCCGAAAGCTGAAGTCTCGTGGTTATGAAAGAAAGCTCGAAGAAACATCGCCATTGCACATAGGAAGCAAAAACTAATCACTTGTAATTCCTGAGGTTTGAAAACAATCAAACAAACTCACTGTACCCGTACGTGTTTCTATATTTATTACTGCTTTTCTCTTTCTATCTTTTTCTTTGTCTATCCCAGTCTATCTTTCTATGTCTCGCTGTATTTGCATGTGTTTGTATATCTCTCCTCGTGTGCATGTCTCTGAATGTTGCATCTCTGTCTGTCTTTGTTTCTCTGTTTCCTCTCTGCCTGTCTCTCTCAGTTTATGTTTTTTGTATGTCTCTATTTGTGTGTCTCTCTTTACGCTGATTGCTAAACTGTTTTAATGTCACACACCAACAGCAAGATTTAAGTAATCTATCTATACGCTGTGTCCCTTGTTTGCCATGCGGCGTCAGGGGGCAAGTAATTTTAGTAATCGAAATATGAAACTATAGAAAAAAAAATTGTTACTATTATTTCAACGCTTATTTATTACAAGATCAGATGCAAACAATTAACTTAGATATTATGAAGTCTTGAGATAAATGAAAAGATCATGAGAGGCGAATTTCTGAAGGAGTGAAAGTTATATCTGTAGTCAATACGTACGATATGATTTTGTCTTGCAATGTACTAGGTTTAATTACGGAAGCAGGAAAAAGCAAAACACAAACCTTTCATAAAACATTATAAAGAAAGCGAACGAAATAGTGGGGAAAAAATCGATACAACCAGGAAATGCAGGGTTGATCCCTTCGTCCGGAAAAGCTTATTTCTTCTTTTTCGTCTCCTTCTTCGTACTCACATTCATGGAGATTAGGGGTTCAGAGAAAGGAATGGGGTGTGTCATGGTTTACAGCTTTGCTGAGATATATGTGGTTTTCGGCATGGCACATTCGATTTGAGCAGAGCTTTTGCTCACTTTGACCGTCTAAATATTGGACAGCAAACTGCACACCATAATCCTCCTTAGTAATCTTCCCCGACATGTATGACGGCAAAAGTGTCGCTATTCTTTGCTTCATATTCTGACGGGCGCCTCACATGCTTAAACAGGATATTTTACAACAAACTAACTCCGAGATACTGAAAAAAAGGCTGAGAATAGTAGATGACTGACTTCATTGTACTATGATTGATATCCCATATGCATTCTGTACCGCTAGCACGAGTAACACTTCGCCTGCTAAGAGTACCATTCATACCACGTAACTCCGTAGCTTCACGCTGTAAACCACAGATATATACCGGAAAAAATCAACTTTAGAAACATTGTTTTTTAGAGTGGGAATCAACGCTCATGACATCTTAAGTATAAAGCGAAAGCTTGACCACTGCGCCATTGCGATTTTCGATTCAATATACGTCTATCATACGTAATAGCATATATGACCGTTTGCAGCTGTCTACACAACACACTTCGTCTTCTAAACAAACACAATAAAAGAAAAATACAGGAATTTGAAAACACATTTTACAGACAAATAGTGTGCATCCATTATTAAGATTATATAATATAAAACCAACATAAACATGGGAAACAATAATCTTGCAGGCCAACAAGATCATCTCATGACAGTTGTAAGACGTCTCAAACGTGAGTAGTTTGACCACGTGATGAGACACGAATTCCTTTTCAAAGCTATCCTGCAATGAATAGTTGAGGGTGAAAGAATAACATGGTGACAAAAGAAACTATGGATTACTAATATTATAGACTTGACAGGATTAAGATTCTTCAAACGTAAACAAGAAACTATTGAGAGATGCGAGACATGGCGGAATCTGTGTGTTGATATGTCTAGAGTGGGGCATCTGAGACCCTAAAGAGTTAGTTGTTTCATGATATTGATCTTGATGATGATGATAATGATGATGATAATGATGATAATGATGATGAATCAAACACTGTAAACTGCTAAGTATCATGTAGGTCATTACTTACTGCCATTCTCTCCAAGCAACCATTTTTCTGAAAAAGAGAGCAACAACAGGCAGTGTAGTCTTCTATAAATCTTTTCTTCATGTCTATATAGATCTCTTCTTGATGTTTTCTATAGATCTCTTCTTGATGTTTTCTATAGATCTCTTCTTGATGTTTTCTATAGATCTCTTCTTGATGTTTTCTATAGATCTTGATGTTTTCTATAGATCTCTTCTTGATGTTTTCTATAGATCTCTTCTTGATGTTTTCTATAGATCTCTTCTTGATGTTTTCTATAGATCTCTTCTTGATGTTTTCTATAGGTCTCTTGTTAAATATCTATTTTACAGTCTCTCTATTACCCTTCCCCTTTCTCTCTATCTTTATCACTCTCTCTCTCTCTCAAGCTCTCTCGCACTGTGTGTGTGTGTGTCTCTGTGTGTGTCTGTGGGTGTGTTGCATATATCAAGCTCATTATACTTCTTTCAGATCTGCCACCAAGTTCATCATACTTCTTTCAGATCTGTCACCAAGTTCATCATACTTCTTTCAGATCTGCCACCAAGTTCATCATACTTCTTTCAGATCTGCCACCAAGTTCATCATACTTCTGTCAGATCTGCCACCAAGTTCATCATACTTCTGTCAGATCTGTCACCAAGTTCATCATACTTCTTTCAGATCTGCCACCAAGTTCATCATACTTCTTTCAGATCTGCCACCAAGTTCATCATACTTCTTTCAGATCTGCCACCAAGTTCATCATACTTCTTTCAGATCTGCCACCAAGTTCATCATACTTCTGTCAGATCTGCCACCAAGTTCATCATACTTCTGTCAGATCTGCCACCAAGTTCATCATACTTCTGTCAGATCTGCCACCAAGTTCATCATACTTCTGTCAGATCTGCCACCAAGTTCATCATACTTCTGTCAGATCTGCCACCAAGTTCATCATACTTCTGTCAGATCTGCCACCAAGTTCATCATACATCTGTCAGATCTCTTCAACAAACTGCAACGATTGTATATTTAGCTTTCTCCGCCAACTAGGAGTCTGCCACAAAAAGGAAACATGAAAAGCATCTCCTCCTCGTCCATATGAGATCTTTTACAGACGACATATCGAGGCAAGACATGCAGTGACAATTAGATTTATCTCATGTGACAGGTTATCAGCCAACTGTCCCCCAACTTATCCCCCAACTGTCTTTAGTTATTGCTACAGCATGACTGGAAAGAAGACAGTAGTCCTATTTGTAAACACCCTGAAATAGAATACAAGGCTCCTGTTGGGAGAAGGAATCCGACGAATAGAATGAGACTTTTTGAATATACAACCAGCATCATAAACATCATCCTCATCAACAACATCATCATCATCAAAAACATCATCATCATCAACAACATCATCATCAACAACATCATAAACATCATCCTCATCAACAACATCATCATCAAAAACATCATCATCATCATCAATAACATCATCATCAAAAACATCATCATCAACATCATCATCATCATCAACATCATCATCATCAGCAACATCATAAACATCATCCTCATCAACACCATCATCATCAACATTATCGTCAACATCATCATAATCAACAACATCATCATCAACAACATCATGGACATCATCGTCATCAACAACATCATCATCATCATCATCATCAACAACATCATAAACATCATACTCATCAACAACATCATCATCAACACTAACATTAACATCATCATCAACATCAAAACCAACATCAACATCATCAACAACATCATCATCAACATGCTCATCAACAACATCATCATCAACATGCTCATCAACAACATCAGCAACATCATCATCAACATAATCATCTACAACATCATCATCTACAAAAACATCATCATGAACTTCATTATCATCACCAACATCAACATCATCGCATCAAAAGCAACAGAATCATTATCAAAAACAATATTATCATCATCAAGATCATCATTAAAATCAGCAATATCAACATAATCATTAACATCATCATCATCATTATCAACACCAACATCATCATCGATATTATCATCATGAGAACAATGTCTCAAAACATGCACTATAACTTCTACTGCAGTCAATCCTTCGATATCTAGTTATATCTTTTTACGTATAGAGTGGTGTTTGTATAGACCATGTTTGTATGGAATGGTGTTTGTATAGACCATATTTGTATGGAGTGGTCTTTATATAGAGTGGAGTTAGTATAGAGCGATGTTTGCTTAGGGTCGTCCAGGTTCCCCTTAGGTTACCACTATTCCATCTGTGATCATTTAATGCTCTGAGCTACTTACTTCCAAGTGCCCCATTTAGCCAAAGTTCTGCAATAGATATAGAGAAAACATGGGTGTGTATCGTTGTATTAATCTTGTATTGGACATGGTATGTGTGTTTCTGTGTGTGTCTATGTGTGCACTTCTATATACATGTACATATATAATTTTGTTATACATTCTTGTTTGCCATTTCATAATCTAAATTGTTATAAAACATCACTGGTAAAAGCTGGGGGGAGAGGGGGAGTAGAATTATAAAGGAGCAGAATTAAGCTTATCCGGCAAGAATCTCCAGCATGGAAATGACAATTGAGGCAGCTACATTGGCACTAAACTGGATATCGGCCACAAAACACTGTCAGCTGTAAAAGCCAAAAATTCTGAATTCATGCTTAAACAGATCGAGAGTGGCTGACTTGGACATACGTTGATGGAGTGCTTTAAATATTCTGATGCAAATAATTCTGTGGATTGATTTTCATGAACAAGCATCATGAGTTCATGGCAATGAAAGAGTAGACAGATTAGCACCGGAATCTCCAATACTAAGAGAATTAGTTATGGACAATAATGGCATAAACATTTTCTAAAGAGAACACTAGTCTGGAATGAGATATGGTAATATGACCTAAATAATATGGAATTGATCATGGGACAAGCATAACAGGGCAACTGAGATGGCGTCTACCGAGTATGTAAGCAACGAGCTACAGGCACCATCAGCATACATATTCTTCTTTACGTGCTAGGCACAGATATATGGGTTTGCCCAAAGTATCGACATCGAGTCAGAAAACTAAACTAAATTAAACCAAAATAAACTAAACAAGATCAAACAATATAAGCCGACTATTTCTAAACAATGACTTGAGACAGTGGAGCGGTCGAAGTTGGAAGCAGTCACGTTCATTATGGTAACTGGTCATGTGGGTGTTTATAGCAATGAACAAAAAATCGGCTAGCGGACGCAACTTAGTATCTCTGGCAGTAAAGTAATGGGCCTAATTGACATATTGAACTCTAACGATAAACAGCATGAGAAAATGTAATTGAAGTTTTCGTTTTCAGAAGAAAAAATTGGCACGAAATGAATAAGCTCTCCTATGAGCTAAGAAGAACATTCGTCAACCAAGAGAAAGCTGGAGATGTCATCGTTTAATTGAGAATATACTCAACGGAAGATCAGATATTGAAAATATACTCAACGGAAGCTCAGATATTGAGAATATACTCAACGGAAGATCAGAGCTTCGAAAGACAAACGAGCAATAATGATGATCTAACTAAAGAAATGTCGTCATTTTATAGCAAATTTGATAGACTGTATTATAGCAATTTTGATAGACTCTATTATAAACGAAAAAAAGATCAGAAAAATGGTGTCAGACAAATGTGAACTCACGTTGACTAACGTTTAGTAGTCTACAAAGTTGTAACTACTCCAGGCATGTTTCCATGACTGAATGTGAATGTTGGTATATTTTCTATCACATTCGTCTTCACATTATTGCTGAACTAGATCGATGATTAAATAGTTATTAACTAAATTCATAACCAAATTTTTATTAACCAGATAGTCACATTGTTAACAAATAAAATGAAATTTAAATTTTTATTAACATTTGTTGATAGTGAAGTACTCCCAGTGGCAATATATGGGTGTGCATCCTGGACAATCATCAACAACGTGACAATTAAAATAGCAGCATTTGAAACAAAATGTTACAGAAAAGTCCTCAGAAAACCATGAACCAAAAAGATCACTAATAATAATTAACATTGTTAATAGTGAAATTGTTACTAATTATATTTATGTTAATGTTAGATTAACATAAATGTGTGTTTCGGTGTTTTATAGATTGACTGTGTGATTTCTTGTCTGAATGGAATAGATTAGAACACGGTTTATCAATTTGGAGTCACTGAAACGACACTGTGACTGGCTCAGTGAACCGACAGTGTAGAAACTAGTGATAGGCAATACCGCTCGTAGGAAACAATGGAGAGTTCTCAGAAGAAACAATAATATCAGACTGATAACCAAAACAATGCCAGTATTGGAACACATAAAAAGACAACAGATCAAATAGTTTTCACACGCTTCCTGACTACCAACAGACATCATGCCACAGATGGCCATGACACATAGACATATCGACTATAAAGCCAAAGGCAGACTATGTAAAAGATGGATCAAAGAAATCAAATAAGCTACAGGAACACGCTTGCAAACAGCACACAAGAAGGTCAACTAAAAAACGTAAAAGGCGACTAAGGAGGTTATGAGATGGAGTTGGCTGTCCCACCCCATATAGGGTCAGAGACTCAAAGCCATGCTGAAGACGGATGTGTCATGACGAAAGACACAGATATCGCAGAAATGCTGTAAACCATGACACAACGCATTCCGTTCTACATAATGCTAATCTGCAGGAATTTGAGAACGAACGCAGAAGAAGAAGAATAGTAAAAACAATGAAAAAATTTTTGTTTGCAAATTTATGTTGATATGTTTCACTGTCAAATACGATTCTTCGGTGTACAGATAAAGGGATCACGCCCCAATGTAGCCAAAGGGTGTAACACCCAAGGTTGAAAAGAGCGTGTATGGCATCACCAAAACAAAGCCATCAGCTAAATGTCTCTACATCATTACTGCACCTAGCCAGTCAACAAGAGCTTTATCGTTCCAAGTTTATTGGATTATCAATATAACTAGCATACCTCTCACACAAATTTCTTCTTCTAATAAGTGCTATAACAAATATGATACTTATTAAATATAATCACAGCTTACTTCTAATAAACGTGTTTATATATATATATACGAGCGTATATATATTATTCTGTTCGCGTTCAATGTTCTTATAATTGAAAGCCGTCCCCTTATCGAAATGTGTCTGCAACGGACGTTCACCATCCTCTGTTATCTTCATTGGTGGTACACTCTGCTAGACTGTCTCCTGTCCATCTGGTGTGTGTTTTCCTCCCATCTCTGACTACATGTTGACAGCCTCCCATCAACGTTACCTTAAGTGAGGTCGTATATTGTATTTGTTAAATTAGTATTTAATATTACTTATTTTGTCAGAAGCGCCTCTTTTTCTTTCCATGAAGTTCTATTCTTATGTAAATTCATATTTCAACAGCATTCTACAAACAAGAAGTAATTTAATTTTTTTTTAAACAGTATAATTTTTGAAATGTTTTCTTACGTCCATCTTTTTTAAGTAGCCATCTTTCTGCAGATGAAAGAAAACAAGCTTGATTTTGTTTCATCCTATAAGTGTGAATTTTAACAGCTCTACTATCATTATTTATTACATTTTCTTTCTCTTTTTTTTCATCACTTCATCCGTTGTTAATTAATTTTCATTCCTTTGTGTTCATGCGTTGGTAGAATAGTACATGTAGACACCATGTTATCAATGCCATATCTGGACTTCGACAGAGAAACTAGAACAAAATTCTCATTATGTGAAATGAAATGCATGAGAACAACCCTGGGGATTACAAAAGGATAGAATAAACAATGACACTATACGAAATAATATGAAAACAATATCGCGCAAAGAATACATAGACACACAAAAGATCAAAATATTTCTCCGCTGATCAGAATGGAACCAGATCGTATTTCATCGATAGCCTTCAATCAAAGATCATCTGAAAAGAGGATCATCGTCACGGAAAGTTCCAGACGAAGATGGATGGATGGCATCAGAGAAATGTTGAAACAACAAGGCTGCACTTTCTCAGTGGTATCACAGCAAAAGAATGTTGATTTCGTCTCCACCATGACGCCTAGAAGCACACGTAAATAAGTCAAGGCAAGACAAGATAAGGTGGACATGATTATTTTTCTTCACAATTCTCTGTCTCTTGTGTTATTTAATTGATAAGTTTAGTTGATAACATTCTCCCATGCCGTGATGACAATCCATCCAGCAACTTCTCTTTGTCCTCCTGTCACTTCTTCCCTTGATCTACAGACTATGATGATAGTTTACAGAGCAGTGGTACTTCCAGTGCTGATATACGCTAGTGAAACATGGACAGTGTATCGACGACATATGAGGCAGTTCAATCACTTTTAATATGAACAACAGATGTTAAGACACGAATTCAGATACAAATGTCTATGACAAATCTGGTATCCCTAGCAATGACACTATCCTGATACAGACACAGATTCGATGGTCAGGTCATGTGGAACGTACATCACATCATCACCTGACAAAGATACTTCTATATTGTGAGGTTTCAGAAGGGCGTACTTGCTCAATGTGGTCAAAATAAGTGCTACAAGGAGTCGTTAAAGTCCTCACTGAAAACCTTTGAAATAGCCAATGAAACATGGGAAGAACTTGCACGATACAGATCTACATGGTGTTCTACAGTAAACAAAATAAAAAGACGCAACATCTTGTGACAAGATGAGAGATGCAACAGTTAACAGTGGTGAGAAGCTAGAAAATCACGGGTAGACAAATGTCATCTACAGTGGTCATTCCATGCTCGAACTGTCCTAGGGCATTTTCAGCCAGAATATGGATTATTAGCCATCTACGAACTCACATTCAAGGACATAACTCTAAATTAATTTCAAAAGCGGATGTAATACATGGCCATCACCATCATGTGATGTACAAACAACAGTTGACTCGAAACCTTATACTTTCTTTATTCTGGATATGATACTCTCCGACATTCAAACTACACTGTTCAAAATACAATATGTAACAGTATTTCAAAATTGCACCAAAGTTGTTTATTTTACAAAATTAATGTTTCAACCTTAGCAAGAAGAAACATTCAGACTTTAGCTAAACCAAACTCGCCTTGTCATTCAAAACGCTTCATTGACGATGCTGGTTCGCCCACTGTTGTCGGTTCTGGCGAAGCCGTTCCGTAAGAACAGTACCTCTCTAGGGTCTTCTAGCCCAAAGACTAGCGTCGTGCAGTCGGTTCCTAACCATTTGATCTGAGATTTGGCGAGCTGCGGCATTGACTGGGCTGTGGAGGACGAAGATGCTAATCGATTCTTGAGGTGACACAGCAGTCTCTGCAGTTGTGACTTGATCTTCCACTGCGAGGCCGTTCTTCCCGTAAACCAGTTTGTTGAAATCGCCTCCAACGGCTACTAATAGTGCTTCTAACCAATTTAAATTGTCTGGCAACTACTTTTTGTTATTGTCCAGTAGGTAAGAGTCCAATGATGATATACATTTGTTCTGTAGTGAGATGAGCCATACTTGAGCATTTAATGTTCAACTGATTTATTCGAGGATCGACAATTTTGTATAAGCATTCAATAATATAGCCAGATAGTTCTGTGTTCAGTACGTTTCACGGTATTATCATGAACTTATCACCAGTTCTTAACAAAATGTTGTTTTGACGATGACCTCTTTCATGACCTCACGAATCATAAGTGAGTACAATTCACAATTCAGGTAACCACGAGAAGTTAATGACCGCATGGACACAATCCACAGGTTGAACGATGTGAAATCAGTGAATATCTTTTATAAAAGTAACTCCAATAAATGTTTTTTTTTATTTGAACAGTACAGTATTTATGCACCTGACCATGTGCCAATTCTCGCTCCGTCACTTGGCCACAATTCATTCTTTGTACCGTTTTCTGAGATTGTTCCAATACTTGTTCCGTCAAGTGACCCAATTCCAGTTCTTGTACCGTCTCCTGATTCAGTAATCGTCCTGTTTTTTATATTGATTCAGTCCTCGTTCTGTCTCTTGACCCTGTTTCAGTCCTTGTCTTGTCTCGTGGTCCTTATACCCTCCCTGTCTTGTCTCCTTGTCCTATTTCAGTCCATGTGCTGTCTCTTGACCCTGTTTCACTCCTTGTCTTGTCTCCTAACCTTGTGTCAGTCCTTGTCCTGCCTCTTAAACTTGTTTTAGTCCTTATCCTGTCTCTCTTAATCGTGTTTCAGTCCTTGTGCATTCTCTTAACTTTGTTTCAGTCCTTGTCCTGTCTCTTCGCCCTGTTTCAGTCCTCGTTCTATCTCTTGACCCTGATTCAGTCATCGTTCTGTCTTTTGACCCTGATTCAGACCTTGTCTCTAGATCCTGATTCAGTTATTGTTGTCCCTAAACCCTGATTCAGTCCGTGTCCTGTCTCTCGACCCTAATTCAGTTCGTGTCTTGTCTCTTGACCTTATTTCAGTCCGTGTCATGTCTCTTGACCCTGATTCAGTCATTGTCTTGTCTCTTGGCCCTATTTAAGTCCTTGCCTCTCTCTAGGTTCTGATTCTGTCCTATTCCCGTCTCTTGACCCTGTTCGGGTTCTTTTACTAAGACATTTGCAAACAACATTCATACTGGATATGGTCAGTTACTTACGGCCAATTGGTTTGTTTAGCCACCGTTCTGAAACACAGAGTAGGAAAACTTGTATTAGTAAAACTGTTACCGTGAAATGAAACATCGAGTTTGTTATGATCTTCCCTGTGTAGTGCTCTTACCCATTCAATCTCCCTAAAGTGTTTCTCTATCTTTTAATCGTCAATATGTGTTTGTATCTCACTCAATCTCCGGATTGTGTTGTCTCTCATTCAATCTGCCTCATGTCTGATCTATAATTCAATCTCTCTCTGGTGTGTTTCTCTCTCGTTCAATCTTCCCAATATGAATCTCCCTTATTAAATCCCCCTTGTGTATTTTCTCTCATTCAATCTACCCCATGTGTATATCTCTCATTCCATTCGATCTACTTAGTGTTTTATCTCTCATTCAATCTCCCTAATGTCTTATCCCTCATTCAGTCTCTCACATGGGTTTCTCACTCCTTCAGTCTCCCTTATGTGTGGTTTCTCTCTTTCAATTTCCCTATGTGTATGTTTCTCATTAAATCTCCCCCATATGATGTCTCTTTTTCAATCTCCCGTTTGTGTTTCTCTCGCACTCAATCTCCCTCTTGTGTTTCATGATATCACATCTTGGAAATCTTCAATTTTGTTATTCTAATGTTTAACATTATTTTTACCTCCGGTTCTGTGTTGGTATGGTACAGAGTAACTGTACCAGGTTCAAACTCTGGCGCAAATAACTACGCAGTTGGACCATTCATCAAGAAATGACAAACTACTGAACGTATTCATGTTGTCTAGAAAATCACTACAGTTACAAAATGTTTTCTACATATCTGCGGTCTGAATAAGATATGCTAACAGCGTTTTTATTTTAAATATATTAACACATATACTTAACAAATATACATAAAACATATACATCACACATATACATCACACATATACATCACACATATACATCACACATATACATCACACATATACGTAACAAATATACATCACACATATACATCACACATATACATCACACATATACGTAACAAATATACATCACACATATACATCACACATATACATCACACATATACATCACACATATACATCACACATATACGTAACAAATATACATCACACATATACATCACACATATACGTAACAAATATACATCACACATATATATCACACATATACATCACACACGATTGTGTTCTAGTAAGGCAAGAGCAACAGACTGCGGTATTCATTTATGCTGATCCGACAGATCCGAGTTTTCCATTGATTATTTCGCGTAAATTGTGTTTTATCCTGCAGTGTAAACTATATATTCATCTTCTTCTTGGCTTATCATGCTCATATCTGATGTTTTGTCTCCTATAGAAAGTTGACTCGCACAGATGTCTCTAGGGTTATTCTTCTAGTGTTGTTTCTGTGGGGCATAAGTTTGTCCATGTTCCACAGAGGTGAAGGTAAGACAAGTATATAGTAAATATCTCCTCACTGGTAGACGTTTTAGACATATCGACAGAAACAAGCCACATACTGTCCTATTCTCAGATTTCTCCATACAATGAAGAAAACGGAGATGTCATATAATGACAAAAAAATATGGTTCTGTGATGTAGTGCCGGATGTACCTACAAGCTAAACAAGCTATAGTTTTGGGCCCCACTTTCCTGGCCCCAATTTTTTTTTATTTCACTATCCATATATTCTTAATCGTTAATGGGCCGCATATCTCAAATAGCTTAGGGCCCCATATCTCAAATAGCTTAGGGCCCTATGAAGTCTAAATCCGGCCCTGGTTCCAGGATATGTTTTCATGTTCTTGACACTATTTCTAAATCGGTTGTTGATCGTAATAAAATTTATCTGGTTCCTCTTTCTGTTTCCAGGACATTTCCACGTACATAACCTATTTAGAAATATAATATATCTAGAAATACAAGAGAGGACTAACAATGACTGTCACAGAAAGGGGCGGTTGTCAGTACTCAGTTACACGGTTTCCCCGTACAGTATCTACTAAGTCATTCACTAGAGCTGTAGATGAGGGCTGATCTCACAGCACATTCCCCATCTTAGCTGATGCGACTGATTATTGGTTGCTTTGTGTGTAGTCTGTTTGTATACTTCTTTCCCCAGGTGAATGATGGTTGATAGTATCCACATTAATCGTTAAGCGTAGGAATGGCAGCCTCAGTTGTCGTTCCAAGGCCAGGTGTGTCTCCTTCGGTACATTAAGCCCATGTTTGTTCAAGCGTATCTTGAACATTTTCGATTCACTGTTTTCTTTATTTACCTTTGGCTCTATATCGAATATTCTTTTGTTTATATGCTCTTATGGGTATTTGTTTTGGTTTCATAAGATGACCGAATCATTTTACTTGATGATTTCAATATGTTCAATACATGATATTATGCTTACTCGTTTTTCAAATTTCTTCGTTTCTTATTTTATCTAGTTTTATTAACGATTACAGCATTTCTCAGACACTTTATTTCAAATGTGACGAGTTTCCTTTGCTGCGAGGCTGTTATAGGCAATGTTTAATATTGGTAGCAGAGTGTTGGTATAAAACTTGCACATAGTATCTGCCTTTTTTTAATTCCTGATCTTTGGATAGAGAAGTAATAGGGAAAGTTGGTAAATCACTGTATTTACATTCTGGCCTCCTGTTTCTATTTCTCTGTTTCGGCAGCATATTGAAAGAAAGAACAAAATTGATGATACGAAGATAAGTAACGTCGCGTCAGATTAACGGGAATGATTATCTAGAAGGACTTGTATTCTATCTTTGTTATCGAACATTGATTCAAGAGAGGAAATCCCGAAGAAAATACTGCAATGTCTATTGACAACCACTCCTTGCTGTGAAGTCATAGATACCCTTACTAGTATACCTAGATGGTTTTGTAATAAGGTGGTTTGTTACTTACGTCCGTCCTTTCCAATCAGCCATTGTTCTGTAAATAACACAAACAAATTGGAGGTGTTTTATATTTTGCAGTTATATTTTTAAAGAATGCTCTTCTTCTGTTACGTTTCCATCTCTCTTTCTCTCCCTTTCTTAATCTCATGTTATATATATATATTATTATTATTATTATTATTCAGCGTTCATTCTCAAACTCCCACTGAATCTCTCTTGTAGGTCCTGACACTGACTGGTCCTACTAGATTTCCAGCAGGATGTAGTCGAGACAATGAAAATTCACTGTGTAAGCGTTTTATTTGCGCCAATAGCCCGACACATCCGTCTTTAGTGGATATATATATATATATATTTATATAATCATAGCTTTAATCAATATTTAAACTCATAATTAAAATTACAGGCCTTGGTTGCACCATAGTGGCCTGTACATGTTAGAAACAGAACTGAACGGTGACATTTATTGCAAGCCGTGGCATACTCGAAAAACGATACACAGAAGTCATGACTCAAGCTATGTTTATGGTCGCGAACAAGCACTACACCATAGTATAAATTAACGAGGCAGAAAGCAAAAACGTCACATTTTCCCAACCGTAGTCTTCTTCTAAAACTGAGCTTCTCCTATACCGATACCTCGCTCTTAGATGATACATACATTATAACAAACATACTAGTTATTATATCTCTCCCAACTTATTTCTTTCTACAAACATACTAGTTATTATATCTCTCCCAACTTACTTCTTTCTACAAACATACTAGTTATTATATCTCTCCCAACTTACTTCTTTCTACAAACATACTAGTTATTATATCTCTCCCAACTTACTTCTTTCTACAAACATACTAGTTATTATATCTCTCCCAACTTACTTCTTTCTACAAACATACTAGTTATTATATCTCTCCCAACTTACTTCTTTCTACAAACATACTAGTTATTATATCTCTCCCAACTTACTTCTTTCTACAAACATACTAGTTATTATATCTCTCCCAACTTACTTCTTTCTACAAACATACTAGTTATTATATCTCTCCCAACTTACTTCTTTCTACAAACATACTAGTTATTATATCTCTCCCAACTTACTTCTTTCTACAAACATACTAGTTATTATATCTCTCCCAACTTACTTCTTTCTACAAACATACTAGTTATTATATCTCTCCCAACTTATTTCTTTCTACAAACATACTAGTTATTATATCTCTCCCAACTTACTTCTTTCTACAAACATACTAGTTATTATATCTCTCCCAACTTACTTCTTTCTACAAACATACTAGTTATTATATCTCTCCCAACTTACTTCTTTCTACAAACATACTAGTTATTATATCTCTCCCAACTTACTTCTTTCTACAAACATACTAGTTATTATATCTCTCCCAACTTATTTCTTTCTACAAACATACTAGTTATTATATCTCTCCCAACTTATTTCTTTCTACAAACATACTAGTTATTATATCTCTCCCAACTTACTTCTTTCTACAAACATACTAGTTATTATATCTCTCCCAACTTACTTCTTTCTACAAACATACTAGTTATTATATCTCTCCCACCTTATTTCTTTCTACAAACATACTAGTTATTATATCTCTCCCAACTTATTTCTTTCTACAAACATACTAGTTATTATATCTCTCCCAACTTATTTCTTTCTACAAACATACTAGTTATTATATCTCTCCCAACTTATTTCTTTCTACAAACATACTAGTTATTATATCTCTCCCAACTTATTTCTTTCTACAAACATACTAGTTATTATATCTCTCCCAACTTATTTCTTTCTACAAACATACTAGTTATTATATCTCTCCCAACTTATTTCTTTCTACAAACATACTAGTTATTATATCTCTCCCAACTTACTTCTTTCTACAAACATACTAGTTATTATATCTCTCCCAACTTACTTCTTTCTACAAACATACTAGTTATTATATCTCTCCCAACTTATTTCTTTCTACAAACATACTAGTTATTGTATCTCTCCCAACTTATTTCTTTCTACAAACATTATAACAAACATACTAGTTATTATATCTCTCCCAACTTACTTCTTTCTACAAACTTTATAACAAACATTATAGTTATCATATCTCTGCACAACTTATTCTACTTCCTCTAAAAATCACTATAACAAACATTATAGTTATCATATCACTCTAGAACTTACTTCTAACAAATACTATAACAACCATGTTAGTTATCATATCTCTCCACAACTTACTTCTTCTAACAAACGCTATAACAAACATATTAGTTATCATATCTCTCCACAACTTACTTCTTCTAACAAACGCTATAACAAACAGACTAGTTATCATATCTCTCCACAACTTACTTCTAACAAACGCTATAACAAACATACTAGTTATCATATCACTCTAGCACATACTTCTAACAAACATGGTTATCATATTGAGTTACGTGCTCTATTCAATAACTATAATAAACAATCGTGTTTGATGTAACACATTACTTACGACCACGTTTTCCGTTTAACCATTTTTCTGTAAAATAGAAATAAGAAGAACATGCAATATACATTATCTCATCACATGTTACCTGTGTAATACCTTTCCCATTTTCTATTACCTGTATTGCTTCATCATCCAGTTACCTGTATATTAACTTTATCAGCCTATAATACCTTCGTATTACCTCTATCACCATGTTACCTGTGTATTTTCTTGATTCTTTACCTGTGTATTTTCTTTCTCATCCTATGTTACCTTTGTATTATGTATCCGCCTCTGTTTCTTAAGTATTATCGTTCTTATCATCAGTTACATGTGTATTACCTATGCCACTCTGTTACATGTGTATTATCTCTGCTACTATGTTACCTATGTATTACGTCTGTCCACTATGTAACCAATGTATTACTTCTGTCTTCTGTCACTACGTTACCTGTGTATCAAATTAGTGACTGTTTCTTGAGTATTACCTCTCTCAACCTGTGTTATCTGAGTATTACCTTTTTCAGCCTATATTACCTGTGTAATACCTTTATCGGGATATGTTACCTGTGTATTATCTTATAGTATAATTAAATATAATTAAAATGAAAACTATACTGTGTAATATGGCCTTGTCATTAGAGGCGATAGAGCTCTGCAGTGCTATATAACCCCTATACTAACATATGGGTGCGAGTCTTGGACAATAAACAAACTGGAAAGTGGGAAATTAGAGGCAACAGAGATTTGGTTCTACCGAAGAATGCTGAGAATACCATGGACTGCCAGAAAATCTAATGTAGAGGTGTTGAAAGAGTCAAATGCGAAACGGACTTTAATCAATAATATAAGAAAAAGGCAATCTTCTTTTTTTTTTGCCACTTTATGAGACAGGCAGGTTTAGAGAACATAGTCACAACAGGCAAATGTGAAGGTAACAGAGACAGAGGGCGACAGCGTGAGAAAATATTAGACAGTTTGAAACCTTGCACGGCAAGGAAACAACAACGACCTTGATACATAATACCGTGGACAGAGAGCTGTGGGGAGCCATGACGGCCTACGCCAGCCGGCAAGGCACCTGATGATGATGATGATAATTAAATAGCATAATGTTGACAACATACAATGATATTTTTTTGTAGATATCGTTTCCTGGCATTTATGAGATATCGTATTCGATACCGACCATGACATCTTCTTTATCAGGTATTGTGTTCGATACTGATCATGTTACCTGCTTTAAGCGTTATTGTGTTCGATACCGGCAGTGACACCCTCTTGACAAGTGTTTATTTTCGGAGATTTGCTGGCAATTATCACCGAGACTCTCGTCAATTATGCAATCTTGTTTACATCTTGCACACTCATTCTGAAAAAAATGACGCATAACTCTTTTCCAGTAAACCGCATTGGCTATCCTAACAAAGTGACCATTCATCCATAAAATTATAACCAGTCAGGGTTGTAGGATCTACAATACAGGAAATCTTTTTTTACGATGACATTTCTTATCAATTGGTGCTCGTTCTATCTGCAATTTGCGTTTCGCTGATGATAGTGTGCTGACTCAGAACAAAAGAGTTCACAGTAAAGTTATATAAAGGTACCAGCGACTACGGAATATAAATCATAACAAAAAGAATTTAGATAAAGTAACAAGCAAATGCACAACAGAAATCAAAACTAACAAGTGCAATATATTGATTAAGAAAATATACACAGAGAAATAGACCAACACTATGATGAGTGAGAAATTAATACTTTTCAAACACATAGGGTCCTACATACACCTAGGGTCCTACATACACCTAGGGTCCTAAATACACCTAGGGTCCTACATACACCTACGGTCATGCATTAACTTAAGGTCCTGCATACACCTACGGTCCTGCTTACACCTACGGTCCAGCATACACCTAGGGTCCTGCATACACCTAGGGTCCTGCAATCACCTAGGTTCCTGCATACACCTAGGGTTCTGAAATCACCTAGGTTCCTGCATACACCTAGGGTTCTGAAATCACCTAGGTTCCTGCATACACCTAGGTTCCTGCATACACCTATGGTCCTACATACACCTAGAGTGCTGCAAACACCTAGGGTCCTGCAAACACCTAGGGTCCTACATACACCTAGAGTCCTGCAAACACTTAGGGTTATACATACACCTAGTGTCCTACATACACCTAGGGTCCTACATACACTTAGAGTACTACATACACCTAGAGTACTACATACACCTAGAGTACTACATACACCTAGAGTCCTACATACACCTAGAGTACTACATACACCTAGAGTACTACATACACCTAGAGTACTACATACACCTAGAGTACTACATACACCTAGAGTACTACATATATAGAGATTGAAAATCTGAAACGAAATGAAAGATGAGGATGAGGATGACTTTAGCAAAATGTCAAGACTAAATCAAATATGAAAATTTACATATTTTTTGTTAATAGTGACTGACAAAGAATAACTTTACAATATCAAATACTTAGAATTTTTCTCGTCAAGTGATGAACATAATAGGAGAAATGTTGAGAAGAGATCAGAAAGAAAATAGCAATTGCCCTACAAAAACAACAAAAATGAAAAATGTATGGCGAGAGACATCCAGAAAAAAAAAGTTATGATTATTAAGATAAATCTTCAGTGGCAATATTTGGTTGTGAAACTGTGGCAATAATTCAATAGAAAAGAAAATATCGGCACTTAAAATGAACGTGGATAGAGATTTTCTAAGAATAACAGACGATCCAAGGACATAGAAGAAGACTCGTTCCTCCAAATTATAAAAACTCCAACAAATTTTAACCATATCAAAAGATACAATGGTTTAGATACAATGAATAGAGGGAAAAGTCCAAAGAAGGAAAATAAGAAGCCGGTCAAGACTATGATTGACGCAAGATATTGATAAACTTCTAAATGTGACACTAGAGGAGACTGGAAGGCTAACAAGCAACTAGGATGCTTACAATGTTTAGTGACTGCACGGGACACTTCACATAAATAAATAGATCAAAAACACTATAAAAAACATTTAACAAACACTTTAGCAATCAATATCAGAAACAGTATATCAAAAACCGTAACAAATAATTCAAGAAAATGTAAACAAATACATAACATTACTTACCTTTAATCTCTTCTTTTGATTCTGTGGTTATAAAATAAATACATATAATGTATGTTCATAATGTTCATATAATGTGTGTTCATAATTTCATTCTATATTTTAAGCTCGTCTCTCTCTGTCCACGACTATCTGTCTATGTATCTACGTCTACTGTCTCTCTGTCTACGTCTCCCTGTGTCGAAAACTGCGCTCGATATTTGTAGAAACGTCTCGATCGTGTGATGCCTCGCTCTCTCATGTGAATCCCAGTGAGGCGTGGTCGCTGTAGCATGTGAATCCCAGTAAGTCGTATACTAGCTCTCTCATATGAATCCAGTGAGATGCGTGGTCACTCTCTCGTGTGAATCCCAGTGAGGCATGTGATCACTCTCTCATGTGAATCCCAGTGAGGCGTGTGGTCGCTGTAGCATGTGAATCCCAGTGAGTCGTGTACTAGCTCTCTCATGTGAATCCCAGTGAGACGCGTGGTCACTTTCTCGTGTCAATCCCAGTGAGGCATGTGGTCACTCTCTCATGTGAATCCCAGTGAGGCATGTGGTCGCTCTCTCATGTGAATCCCAGTGAGGCGTGTGGTCGCTGTAGCATGTGAATCCCAGTGAGTCGTGTACTAGCTCTCTCATGTGAATCCCAGTGAGACGCGTGGTCACTTTCTCGTGTCAATCCCAGTGAGGCATGTGGTCACTCTCTCATGTGAATCCCAGTGAGGCATGTGGTCGCTCTCTCATGTGAATACCAGTGAGGCATGTGGTATTTCTTGAACAACAACACCATGATGACAGTACTTCCAAGTGCAAAGTTCAATCAACAGACAAATCGAGCAAAGTGACAAAATGAAAAATCTAAGAAGAATAATTTGAATGGATTCTGTCTTACAAATATCATGTTGGCACTATTATCCAGAAAAGTAAATATGATCTAGCAGTGCTTAAAACAAAAGCAACTGTGGGTATAGAACAGAGATCACATGTTCTACCTTTTCCACAGCTGATCCTTTCAATAATAGATTATAACATAGCACTCATCCGATTTTTAACTGCACAATATCAAGTTTTAGAAACCATTTAGAATGAGGGTATGCGAATAGATCTAGAGTGTATGCGTGATAACCCTGTCGTCATGATAATGCACATGAGATTAGTCTTTATCACATGAAGATATACACCGGTATTGGTGAAATATTACCGGAGAGACAATGGACACCCATCAAGATATACACCGGTATGGGTGAAATATTACCGGAGAGACAATGGGCACCCATCGGATAGAAACATACCTGATATTGAAGGTTGAAGACTCCAACGAGGTGTGTCATGCATGCCCGCAGATAAAGGGGCAGGGGTTGTGGTATTTAACCCCCCCCCCCCCACCCCAACCTTAGAAAATAATTACTTTAGTCAGTCAGTCTGTTTTTCTTTTTGCCAAGTTTGGCACATAGGGCGGATGTCATAGTTCTCCATGCCTGTCGGTAAGTTTCCAGGGATTGCAGGTCTTGTTTATTTATGCCTGTTGATTTTAATTCATTCATAAATGTTCTTCTGATCGTTGTTTTTGGTCTTCCCCGTTTTCTTTCCCGTCTGGTGTCCACATGATAACTTGTCGTGGAATTCTGTCTTCCTTCATTCTAAGTATGTGACCGATGTATGTCCAAAGGCGTTTTCTGATGATTCTCGTCACATATTCTTGTTTTGTCTCCTCTCTTAGTTTGTCGTTTGATTTGAAGTCTTTCCAATTAGTATTAGTATTTTAGTACTAGGCACTTAACCGAAAGGTCGGTAAAAACCCTCCCTTAGCGTTTTTCAAAAAAAAAAGGTTTTTACATACGAAAACTGATGAATGTCTTTTTTTTAAGTTTTTAGGAGAAACCACTCCTTAATATACTCATATCTACGGCCCTGATGTCATTGATGGCATGTGAGGAGAAGATGATTTCTCTGCGATTGGGGAAATACTCAAGGGAGAGAATAGGTAAGAGATAGTGAAAGTCCGTCAAGTTATAGAAAAGGTAACTCGGCAGAGAATGCTGGAATTGGTGCGATGAGGAAGCTGATCTAGAGATTTAACAGATGATAATCAGCAACACAGAAGAGAATGATGTTATCATATCCAACAAATGGGTGCATGCGGAGAGGTTCAAGATCGGGCTGGGGATATTTAGCAGTTCGGAGAGGTAGAGTAATTACTTAAAAATGGAGAGTGTATAATGCAGCAACCTCCAGTATAAGGATGGAGATCGAATCTGTTATAGCACAGCAAACTCCAGTATAAGAATGGAGATCAATGCTGTCACAGCACAACGAACTCCAGAATAAGGATGAAGATCAATTCTGTCACAGCACAACAAGCAAAAGTAGAATGATAGAGATAGAGTCTGTTACGGAAACCCTAAACTTGATTGCAGAAACAGTGGCAATCAGAATCGGTACAATTCAGAATGGATGACTGCGTAATGAACAGATGAAGTATATTGGGAGTGTCACACCTACATGGACAGGTGGATATTTGACCCTGGTTACAATGGAGGTGATGGTAATGTGGGAGCTAAGATACTGGTGTCAGAATCACATGTCTTAGGATAAATGACAATTAGCATGGGGAACATTGTAATTCTGTAAATATGCGTTTTCTTGACAAGAACCCCATGGTGGAGGGGACTGTTATAAGAGATTGAGGGAATTTGTAATTCCTCGAGAAGATATTACAGCGGGAAGATTGACTAGTTGGACATTGAAAATATATAATCAACCATTCCCCCTCCCCCCCCCCCCGCCCCCCAAGAAAATGATTAGTTTTTATACCATTGGCCATATATTGCAGGAACGTGAATGGGAATGCCCGTATGTTATAGGTGTGCCGATGTGGGTTCAAATAATCATGTCTCTCTGTCTACGGCTCTCATTTTATCAAACTCAACAGTCTTATTCTCCTGTGTTCGTTCTCAAACTCAAAGAGATTATCACGATGTATTGTGGAGAATCTAATGCGTTCAATCATGGTTTACATCTAAGCTGTGATATATGAACTTCTCCGGCTGACACATCCGCATTCAGTATGGCTTCTAGGTCACTTCTCTCAAATAAGATATCTGACGAAAAAAATATCTCAAATAAGATATCTGACGAAGAAAATCTCTTAAATAAGATATCTGACGAAGAAAATCTCTTAAATAAGATATCTGACGAAGAAAATCACTCAGAGAAGATTGACCAAGAAGATCTGTCAAAGAAGATTGAAGAAGAAGATCTGACAAAGAATATTGACGAAGAAGATCTGCCAAAGAAGATTGACAATGAGGAAATACGATTATGAACCAACAGGGAACTGGAACTGTCATAATGTAGTTTCTGATTGATCCAAAATGGGAGTGACTGGAGCAACTATGTCAGTTGCGTGTGTACAATCATAATGACTAATTAACTAGAGTCGATAATACATGCATATAACTAAAGCATATAACAATTAAAAGCAAACAAAAATACAGGATATATATCGAAAAGAAGACAAACAAAACGGTTTATAAAAAACATCACGACAACCTTCAAGAAACATGCACTCAACGCAAGAGCGGTGACAAATCTAGATTTCGAACAACAACATACTCTACCACCTTTATGCTCAACGGCAAGTGTGGATAATATCAACCATCATTCACTGAAGGAAATAGACAATAGTGTCTAATGTTTATTTCGCATAACAAACAATATTTAAAATATGATATTTATTATATAACTTCTCAATTCCCTTTAAAGAAAAACATATTTAAAACTGATAATTCTATTTCTTCACAATTAAATTCACAAAAACCACACAATGTGATAAAGATGTTTTATTATAATAATACATTGCTTACTTTTTAGTAGTTTTGGTCGTTTGGCTGAAAGAAATATATAAATAATGAACAATTGAAGTAGCTTTGTAGAATGTAATTTAAATTACTTTGTCTCTCTCTCTCTCTCTCCATCTCTCTTTGTTCTCTCTATATATCTCTCTTTCTCTAACTTCATATCACTTTCTTTCTTTCTTTATTCGATTTTGTAAAGTGTAATTCCTATTGAGTCAACTACGATTGTTTTCAAACTGCTAAGACTTATCAGGATATAGTCCTCACAATATATTGTGTTTTGTCACACGTTATAGTTTTCTTCTGATCACACAATTCTGATTCCAGCATATAAGTTCAAGACATGCTAAACTCGAATGTATCAAACTAAACTTGGATGTGTCAGACTGAAATGCACGGATATCGAAGCTAATCTGTAAACATACCCCAGCACAATTCATCGTTTGAGAATGAGAACGAAAGCAGAAAAAAAAAAGAAAAATCAGAATCCGTATAATTCAGAATGGATGGCTGCGTCATTAACAGATGAAGTATATTGGGTATGTCACACCTACATGAACAGGTGGATATTTCACCCTGTTTACAATAGAGGTGATGATAATGAGGGACCTAACATACTGGTGTCAGAATCACATGTCTTAGGATAAATGACAATTAGCAGGGGGAACATTGTAATTCTGTAAATATGCGTTTTCTGGACGATGAACCCATGGTGGAGGGGACTGTTATAAGAGATTGAGGGAATTTGTAATTCCTCGAGAAAATATTACAGCGGGAAGATTGACTAGTTGGACATTGAAAATGTCTAATCAACCATTCCGCCCCCCTACCCACAAAAAATGGTTAGTTTTCACACCTTTCGCCATATATTGAAGGAACGTGCATCGGGATACCCGTATGTTATAGGTGTGCCGCTGTGAGTTCAAATGATCACGTCTCTCTGACTACGGCTCTCATTTTATTAAATTCAACAGTCTTATTCTCCTGTGTTCGTTCTCAAACTCATAGAGATTATCACGATGTATTGTGGAGATCCTAATGCATTCAATCATGGTTTACATCTTAGCTGTGAAATATGAACTTCTCCGGTGGACACATCCGCATTCAGTATGGCTTCTAGGTCACTTCTCTCAAATAAGATATCTGACGAAGCAAATCTCTCAAATAAGATATCTGGCGAAGAAAATCTCTTAAATAAGATATCTGACGAAGAAAATCACTCAGAGAAGATTGACCAAGAGGATCTGTCAAAGAAGATTGACCAAAAAGATCTGTCAAAGAAGATTGAAGAAGAAGATCTGCCAGAGAAGATTGATATTGAGGAAATACGATTATGAACCAACAGGGAACTGGAACTGTCATAATGTAGTTTCTGATTGATCCAAAATGGGAGTGAATGGAGCAGCTATGTCAGTTGCGTGTGTACAATCATAATGACTAATTAACTAGAGTGGATAATACATGCATATAACTAAAGCATATAACAATTAAAAGCAAACAAAAATACAGGATATATATCGAAAAGAAGACACACAAAACGGTTTATAAAAAACATCACGACAACCTTCAAGAAACATGCACTCAACACAAGAGCGGTGACACATCTAGATTTCGAACAACAACATACTCTACCACCTTTATACTCAACGGCAAGTGTGGATAATATCAACCATCATTCACTGAAGGAAATAGACAATAGTGCCTAATGTTTATTTCGCATAACAAACAATATTTAAAATATGATATTTATTATATAACTTCACAATTCCCTTCAAAGAAAAAAACATTTAAAACTGATACTTATATTTCTTCACAATTAACTTCACAAAAACCACACAATGTGATAAAGATGTTTTATTATAATAATACTTTGCTTACTTTTTAGTAGTTTTGGTCGTTTGGCTGAAAGAAATATATAAATAATGAACAATTGAAGTAGCTTTGTAGAAAGTAATTTAAATTACTTTGTCTCTCTCTCTCCATCTCTCTTTGTTCTCTCTATATATCTCTCTTTCTCTAACTTCATATCACTTGCTCTCTTTCTTTATTCGATTTTGTAAAGTGTAATTCCTATTTAGTCAACTACGATTGTTTTCAAACTGCTAAGACTTATCATTATACAGTCCTCAAAATATACTGTGTTTTGTCATACGTTATAGTTTTCTTCTGATCACTCACTTCTGATTCCAGCATATAAGTTGAAGACATGCTAAACTTGAATGTATCAGACTGAACTCGGATGTGTCAGACTGAAATGCACGGATATCGAAGCTAATCTGTAAACATACCCCAGCACATTTCATCGTTTGAGAATGAGAACGAAAGCAGAAAAAAAAATTAGAATCCGTACAATTCAGAATGGATGGCTGCTTCATGAACGGATGAAGTATTTTGGGAGTGTCACACCTACATGGACAGGTGGATATTTGACCCTGGTTGCAATGGAGGTGATGGTAATGTGGAATCTAAGATACTGGTGTCAGAATCACATGTCTTAGGAAAAATGACAATTATCATGGGGAACATTGTAAATTCTGTAACTATGCGTTTTCTTGACGAGAACCCCATGGTGGAGGGGACTGTTATAAGAGATTGAGGGAATTTGTAATTCCTCTAGAAGATATTACAGCAGGAAGATTGACTAGTTCGACATTGAAAATATCTAATCAACCATTTCCCCCCCCCACTCCCCCCCCCGCCCTCCCCCCAAGAAAATGATTAGTTTTTAAATCATTGGTCATATATTGCAGAACGTGAACGGGAATGCCCGTATGTTTTAGTTGTGCCGATGTGGGTTCAAATAATCATGTCTCTCTGTCTACGGCTCTCATTTTATCAAACTCAACAGTCTTATTCTTCTGTGTTCGTTCTCAAACTCATAGAGATTATCACGATATATTGTGGAGATCCTAATGCATTCAATCATGGTTTGCATCTTAGCTGTGATATATGAACTTCTCCGGCTGACACATCCGCATTCAGTATGGCTTCTAGGTCACTTCTCTCAAAAATAATATCTGACATAGAACATGTCTCAAATAAGATATTTGACACAGAAAATCTCTCAAATAAGATATATGACGAAGAAAATCTCTCAAATAAGATATCTGGCGAAGAAAATCTGTTAAATAAGATATCTGACGAAGAAAATCTCTCAGAGAAGATTGACCAAGAAGATCTGTCAAAGAATATTGACGAAGAAGATCTGCCAAAGAAGATTGACAATGAGGAAATACGATTATGAACCAACAGGGAACTGGAACTGTCATAATGTAGTTTCTGATTGATCCAAAATGGGAGTGAATGGAGCAACTATGTCAGTTGCGTGTGTACAATCATATTGACTAATTAACTAGAGTCGATAATACATGCATATAACTAAAGCATATAACAATTAAAAGCAAACAAAAATACAGGATATATATCGAAAAGAAGACAAACAAAACGGTTCATAAAAAAACATCACGACAACCTTCAAGAAACATGCACTCAACACAAGAGCGGTGACACATCTAGATTTGGAACAACAACATACGCTACCACCTTTATGCTCAACGGCAAGTGTGGATAATATCAACCATCATTCACTGAAGGAAATAGACAATAGTGTCTAATGTTTATTTCGCATAACAAACAATATTTAAAATATGATAGTTATTATATAACTTCACAATTCCCTTCAAAGAAAAACACATTTAAAACTGATAATTCTATTTCTCCACAATTATCTTCACAAAAACCACACAATGTAATAAAGATGTTAATTTATAAAAATACTTTGCTTACTTTCTAGTAGTGGAGGTCGTTTGGCTGAAAGAAATATATAAATAATGAACAACTGAAGTACCTTTGTAGACAGTAATTTAAATTACTTTGTATCTCTCTCTCTCTATCTATCTCTCTATCTCTCTATATATCTCTCTTTCTCTAACTTCATATCACTTTCTCTCTTTCTTTATTCGATTTTGTAAAGTGTAATTCCTATTTAGTCAACTACGATTGTTTTCAAACTGCTAAGACTTATCATTATATAGTCCTCACAATATATTGTGTTTTTTCATACGTTATAGTTTTCTTCTGATCAAACACTTCTGATTCCAGCATATAAGTTGAAGACATGCTAAACTTGAATGTATCAAACTGAACTCGGATGTGTCAGACTGAAATGCACGGATATCGAAGCTAATCTGTAAACATACCCCAACACATTTCATCGTTTGAGAATGAGAACAAACGTAGAAAAAAAACATTAGAATCCGTACAATTCAGAATGGATGGCTGCGTCATGAACGGATGAAGTATTTTGGGAGTGTCACACCTACATGGACAGGTGGATATTTCACTCTGGTTACATTGGAGGTGATGGTAATGTGGGAGCTAAGATACTGGTGTCAGAATCACATGTCTTAGGAAAAATAACAATTAGCATGGGGAACATTGTAAATTCTGTAACTATGCGTTTTCTTGACGAGAACCCCATGGTGGAGGGGAATGTTATAAGAGATTGAGGGAATTTGTAATTCCTCTAGAAGATATTACAGCGGGAAGATTGACTAGTTCGACATTGAAAATATCTAATCAACCATTCCCCCCCCCACTCCCCCCCCCCCCCCGCCCCCCAAGAAAATGATTAGTTTTTATACCATTGGCCATATATTGCAGGAACGTGAACGGGAATGCCCGTATGTTTTAGGTGTGCCGATATGGGTTCAAATAATCATGTCTCTCTGTCTACGGCTCTCATTTTATCAAACTCAACACTTATTCCCCTGTGTTCGTTCTCAAACTCAAAGAGATTATCACGATATATTGTGGAGATCCTAATGCATTCAATCATGGTTTGCATCTTAGCTGTGATATATGAACTTCTCGGGCTGACACATCCGCATTCAGTATGGCTTCTAGGTCACTTCTCTCAAATAAGATATCTGACGAAAAAAATATCTCAAAAAGATATCTGACGAAGAAAATCTCTTAAATAAGATATCTGACGAAGAAAATCACTCAGAGAAGATTGACCAAGAAGATCTGTCAAAGAAGATTGACCAAAAACATCTGTCAAAGAAGATTGATGAAGAAGATCTGCCAGAGAAGATTGATATTGAGGAAATACGAATATGAACCAACAGGGAACTGGAACTGTCATAATGTAGTTTCTGATTGATCCAAAATGGGAGTGAATGGAGCAACTATGTCAGTTGCGTGTGTACAATCATAATGACTAATTAACTAGAGTCGATAATACATGCATATAACTAAAGCATATAACAATTAAAAGCAAACAAAAATACAGGATATATATCGAAAAGAAGACACACAAAACGGTTTATAAAAAACATCACGACAACCTTCAAGAAACATGCACTCAACGCAAGAGCGGTGACAAATCTAGATTTCGAACAACAACATACGCTACCACCTTTATACTCAACGGCAAGTGTGGATAATATCAACCATCATTCACTGAAGGAAATAGACAATAGTGTCTAATGTTTATTTCGC